>CM046040.1:78954118-79671618 GCA_025215565.1 Flaveria ramosissima
ATAGCTCGCTCGAAATCGACTTTGTTTGTTAACAAGCCAAGCCGGCTTGGCTTGATTTGTAAACAAGCCAAGCTCGAGCCAAGGTCAACTTGACTCATGGCTCACTCGTTAGCTGGCCCATTGGCTCACTCGTTAGCTGGCCCATGGCTCGCTTGGGAGCTTGCTCATTGGCTCGTTCAAATTAAAAGCTAAATTATAATTTTTATAAAGGTTATTGGATTTTAATCATCTCAACTTTCATTTATTGGTCGGGATAAATCAAAACTCAGAAAATGTTTATACTCACTCCTAACTTTTAACTTATTTTCCTCCAATAATCCCTTACTAACTAAGAGTTAACTCTCGTTAGTTTTTTTGATGAAATAGGGCCAACTTTGAGTCATTTTTCAACTCCAGCACCGCCTAGTCTCAATTAGGTCCGTAATCCATTGTCTAGCCTCCATCAACACCTGAAATCTACCTCCAATGAGTTTCAGTGGTTTAAATCAGGAGGTGGATATTAACGGGTTTTTGGGTGCGAAAGTTTTGAATTGATGGACCTGATGATAGATTTCAACTTTCTGTTTAGTGTTTTGGCCACAAAAGCAGTTCACGTCATCAAAAAACTAACGAGGTTAACTATCAGTTAGTAAGGGATCGTTGAAGGAAAATAAAATCAAAGTTGAGAGTATCTATAAACATTCACTGAGTTGGGATTAATGTCGGCCAATAAATAAAACTAGGGATTATTAAAATTCAATAACCCTTTTTATAATTTATAAACCAAATTTATGTCATATTTTTGAATATATCATAAAATATCAACAATTTGATATTCTCTAAGAAAAAACCCCAAGTATAAAAATACAAAGGATTATATGATTCATGAAATACCAATCTAGCTCGGCTCGATTCGTATATAAACGAGCCAAGCCCAAGCTCATATTTTAGGCTCGTTAAGATAAATGAGTCCAGCTAGGATAAAACGAGTCAAGCCTGACCTCACATTGGCTCAACTCAACTCAACTCATTTACAACCCTATTTCTACGCCTAACTTACATTAAATTATTTATATTTGACACTTGATTTTTATTCTATGTACATATAACCCAAAGTCACATATAAGTATATAATTGGTGACAACCTACCAGGCTTAGACCCAACAAGAATGGGTCATGTCTAATAAATGAAGCTCAAAAGTCTACTAGGCTTGGCCCATTAGAGTTAGAGCTTTTCTCTTTCTGAATAAAAATGGTCTTCCTTTCTCATTCTCTCATCAACACTCTGTTGCATACACTCATGTATGAGAAAAGAAAACACTGATAGTTATAAGACAAAATTAAAGAAAGTGTTCTTTATGTTTGTCAAAAGTTGCGGTTTTTGTCCTTTATCTTTAAAACGTTCGTTCTCATTATGTCCTTTAAACAAATGCTCGTTAAATTTTATCATTAACTCAAATCATGTGAGAAGCACACGAGGGCAAAATTATCTTTCCATACCCCTATATAAGAAATATATATAATCTGCTTTTTTTCATTCCCTATTAGAGTCGCTTAAATCAAAATTGGGTTAAAATATCCTTAGGTAAATTGATCTTGATTTTGAAATTGGTCGACGATTCCTTTAAATGTGTGTTCTTTCTGTTGTATGATCCTGAAATGTGTAAAAGATGCATGGAGTTTATACCAAGTCTTCTTAGGTCAAAGGAGGAGGTTGAAGGTAAATTGAAATCAAGTGAAGAACACTCAAAGAAACTCAGAAGTGCTTGATCTTTTTCTTTTTTTCTTGTTGGATATTTGAAGTACATGTAATGATGGTTGAACTTGATTATGTAATATCTTTCATCATGTTTAATGGAATGAAATCAGTAAAGTTTGTTTGACATTTTCATTGTTTGTTCAAAATCACAAGTTGTTCAAATTAAAATGAAATAATCTAAATAATGTAAATCAAATGCACAAATGTTTGACATTTGCTTTGTTTGTTCAAATTCACAGGTTGTTCAAATTTAAATGAAATAATCTAAATAATGTAAATCAAATGCACATTTGCTTTGTTTGTTCGAATTCACACTTGTTCAAATTGAAATGAAAATACAATATAAATAAGAGATTAGCACCATAAATGATGTAAATAAAATTCACATATTGTAGAAAATGCAATATGGTCATTGTTTGAAATGGTCATACCTTGCTCAAAATGATAACTTCGAATATAGTTTGATTTCTAACAAAATCACAGCTTGTTCAAAATGGTCATAGCTTCGAGCAGTTAAAGGAAAATCATGAATAAATACCATGACAACTTGTTCAAGCATGTTATACATCAGTTTGACTTTAAACCATACCAGTTTGTGTAGTTAGACTATAAACAAAAATGTCATACATCAATTTGACTTTAAACAAAATCATACACCAGTTTGACTTCAAACAAAATATACACAAATGACATTCAGCTAGTTCAAGCATTCATGACAAAAGTGTTAGAGGACTTGGTGTATAATTCCAAGAATTAGAGGGTTGGAATTGTAAATTTGTTTTTGTATAAATACATTTGTGTAGTTGTATCAAAGTTTAATTCAATTCAATAAAAATTCTCCTTCTCAAAGTTAGTTAAGTTCGTTGTTTAGTCCTGGTGCTCTGTTTCAATTGGTATAAGAGCTTCAGGAATCAAAAGATTGAGAGATCGATTCGAAGGATTGAAACGAATTAAAGCAATCACACTGAAGAGAACCACACCATACCTCTTCAATGCCTTGTACTCACCTCCACAAATTACACCATCTGGGCCTTGAAATTGAAGGTGATATTCAAGGCCCACTCTCTATGGGAAGCAATCGAACCACCTACGGAAACGAATGTCGATCCAAAGAAGAATAGTGTTGTGATCGCCTACTTGTACAATGTAACACCCCGAAAAGTCAAAACGAGTCATTAAGGACAATGGGCTTAATTAATGGGTATTTAATAAAAGAAGGAAATGGTCATGGGCTAAAATTAGGCTTATTGGGTAGTGGCCTATGGGATTAAAGGCCCATAATCAGCCCTTAAGCACCAAAAACCAGCTTCATCTTCCTCATTACAACCCTAGCCACCAAATTCGTAGTAGAGAGAGAAAGTAGAGAGAGAAGTGGAGAAAACTCAAGATTTGAAGCTTCTAAGGTGAAGAGATTGAAGATCTGGGTGTTGGAGCATCAAGATCTAAGAAAGAAAGCAACAAATCCAGGTAAGAATCGACCTCTAAACCCTTCTGTAGATCAAACCCGGATTCTAGGGTTTTGGGTTTGAAAAGTTGCAAAGAATCGCATAAAGGTCACATTTTTACGTATGAAAACATGTATAAAGCTTAGATTTAGCCTCATGGATGATAAACTAAGAGATTGGACGTAAAAGTTATGATTTGGGGTTAAAAACGGTCTGGTCCGTAATTTTTATGCGATCTGCGAAACTGCGTGTTCATCCAGCGAATTTGCATATTCAATCAGCGAAACTGTGGATCTTCCTGCGAAACTATAGTTTCGCAGGTAGTTTCGCAGACATGGTTTTCCAACGAAAGTTGGGCGAAACTGGCAGTGAAACTGGCAGCAAAGATGCCAGCGAAACTGCCAGCGAAGGTGCTAGCGAAACTAGCAGCGAAACTGCTGGTGAAACTAGCAGCGAAACTGTTGGCAAACCTAGCTGCGAAATTTCTGATCATGCAGCGAAATTAGCAGCGAATTTAGGCAGAAATTAACCCCTTTAAGTGTTAGCTATTCTGCAGGCGGTGTGTAGAGTGATCCTAGCCTTGTAAGCTTAGCCTAGAAGTTATTCGTGTTATCCAGGTGAGTTCTAGATCCCCTATTTTATAAGTTTTTCCATGTTTTGGGCTATTATGCATACTAAATTTACGTTCTTAAATGACCAAGATTTTAAGGGGTTTAACAGGAAGAGCGATTTTTCTATAAGTAAACCTGCTATATAAATCCTTAATTATAAAATTTTTCGCGCTGACCTGGCAGCCCGGCCCCAGCCAGGGGCGTTGCCCCTTGGACCCCACTAGGGCTGCTGCCCCTAGGACCCCGCTGTCAGGGGCTGCCGCCCCCGAACCCCCGCTGTCTCGCGGCGGATCGGTTATGGTTTATGATATGACTAGTACTTGGTATGTTGTGTATTCAATAAGTTAAGTATTATATATTAAAGTGGAAGATGATAGTAATGAAAAGCGAAACTTAATGAATGTTACCCCCGGGCCCGTTTGATGATGAAAAGTATTGCAAGCACTATGATAGACTTCACTTATGTGAGTCTGATGTATGATGATGGATCTGTATTCATGAGCGGGCTTTGTGCCTTGCAGTGTGGATCAACTGTCGGGGGTAGCTACCGTTTTCATGTGTACCGACAGGGATTGGCATTTGTTGCCAATCAACATGGAGCTCTTGCTTTGTGCAATCTCGTTTATGATGAAAGTGAAAGATAATGAATAAATGAAAGATAATGAACATGCTTATTATGATGCAAGTAATGTTATGTACTATGATGTATGCATGGTCATTATATGAAGGATAAAGTTTATATTTTCTTATATTATTTAAAACTAGAACTCACTCAGCGAAGCTGACTTTTATGCATAATAGTTGGCAGGTAAACGCTGATGCTGAGGATGGCACATGGAGCTACTTGGGGAGCTATGGATGGCATTTATTTATGAAATCTTTATTGTAATTTAAGAACAAGTAACATGTTTTGTTTGAAATTAAAGGACAAATGTATGAGTACAATATGGTTTCTAAGTTTTAAATGAATGTCTAATTATTTCCGCTGCAATGTTTTATTATTAAACTGATTTTATGCTATGATTAACCAACTGTGAGGCTTCCCGGGAACGGGGGTCTTACATACAATGTGATGCCAGAAGACCTGATTCTGCAAGTAGTGAGTTGTGAATCAGTGAATGATAGCTGGAATTCCATCAAGACTAGATACGTAGGGGTTGAGAGAGTTAAAAAAAGGCTCGATTACAAACCCTGAGAAACGAATTTGAAATCTTAAGAATGAAAGAAGAAGGATCAATTGTTGAATTTGTTGCGAGACTTGGGGCAATAGCTTCCAAGGCCAGGGACCTTGGTGAACCGTTCAAAGACTCCACACTCATCCGAAAGTTTCTTGGTGGTGGGCCTGAAAGATTCATCCAGATTGTTGCATCGATTGAACAATTTGTGGATCTTGACACATTGCTCTTACCAGAAGCTATAGGGCGATTGAAGGCATTCGAAGAAAGAACTGGAATAAAGGAAAAAGTTAACACTCAAAAGAATGATCAACTACTTCTCACGTATGCAGATTGGTAGCATCGACATAGAGAATCTGAGAACTCAAGTAGAACAAAAGGAAAGGCAGACAAACCAGGTAAGAATTGGGGCAAGGGTAGAGGTCCTACATCACGAGGAAGAGAAGGTGACCGAGATCAGTTCATGAATCAAAAGAACTCAGACCGCCCTGCGAAAGATAAGTCTAAAATTTGTTGCTTCAAATGTGATCTAACTGGTCATTATGCCTCTGAGTGCCCCTCCAAAACCAGACTCAGAAGCAAATCTAAAACAGTCGAGGAAGAACCATCCCTATTAATGACGTCAAGGTTCAAGAACACAAAGAGATGGTGTTCTTGAATGAACATAAGGTAATGCCAGCCAAATACTCATCTGGAGTTTAATAAGAATGAGGTTTGGTACCTTGACAATGGTGCTTCAAACCATATGACTGGTAATGCAACTATGTTCTCGGATCTTGATACAAACATAAAGGGCAATGTGAAGTTTGGTGAGGGCTTGATAGGATCGGATCTAGTTTGATCAATTAGATTGGAATTTGCAGCGGAATATAACATAAATTAGATCAAATTTAAGCAAGACAAGTATGAATATTCAATCACACTATGACGATTATAGAGAGAATATTTTTCTGTTAATGGAAGATTTTCATTCACGCAAATGCTTCGCTTACAAAACAATTAGGTCAACATTCCTTTTATAAAGGAATGTGACGTCAGCTGATGTCACTTGATAGTGACATCTAACTGATTTATACAAACTACTGAAAGTAAACTAATCTACTGAAGATGTCCACAACAACTGAGGACACCTTCACAAAAAAGCTAGTATAAACCAGAATTACAACTACTGAAACTATAACATCTCAAGTGTAAGAACTTCAGACGTTTTACAATAATAAAACTACTGAAAAGAAACTACTGAAAAGTAAAAACATTACAACTACTGAAAGGAACTACTTCAGCTGTTTGAGACAACTCTGAGAACTTGGTCTTCAAACTTTGTCTTCAGCATATGTCTTCAGACTTTGTCTTCAGCTATTGTCTTCAGACTTTATCTTCGGACTTTGTCTTCAGACTTTGTCTTCAGACTTTGTCTTTAGACTTTGTCTTCAGCAGTTGTAGATCACTTCAGTTGTTGTGATGTCTATGGGACTTAAAGGTTTTTCTGATCTGGCTCATTGGTTCTTTTGGTCCAACAAACTCCCCCTGAACCAATGCTTCCAAAACCTTTAAGCTTATTGAAGTCCCACTTATTGGCGGACACATTTTCTGGATCAGCTCAGAATACCAATTAATTAAGCTCAGGCCAGGAAGAGGTTTCAAAAATTTGATTGGCAAAGATTAATGGGAACTCTGTCTTGGGGAATTGGACACAGAGCTGTTACCCAATCATTAAACCTACTTCCCAATGATGAGTCTGTAAGACTCTCTAACATAAGCCTCAAGAAGAACAACTTTTTCTTCTATTGTGAGTTCTTTAGCTTCACTCTCAAAGAAGAACTCAGGCCCATAATACTCAGATAAGTATCTAACAATCTTTCCATTCTTCAGCTCCACAGTTGTTATTTCTCTGTATGCAAACTCATCAGGATGAGTACCTTCAAGTAACAACTGGAGCTCATTTCTTCTTATTTCTTCAAGCTTCTTGTAAATTAACCCCTTCTTTACCATTTTGTTTTCTAACAAAGTTTGTGGAGTCATCTTAGTCTTGTAAGCTCGCTTGAAGTCATCAAGGATTTCCCAGGGTGACACTACAATGGCCAGCATTATCACAGCATCTACAGTCTTCCTCACTTGGCCATTGTATCTACTTGGAATATTTTTTCTATGAATTCTGTCACTAACTCTGGGGTCAGGCCAAATCCTCACTCTCTCTTTCTGATACTGAAATGTAAATCTGAGAGCATACAACCTCTGAGCATGTTTCTTTATAGCTTGTATGGATGAAGACTTAGGAAACTCCTTATCAACCATCCTTAACAGCTGCTCATCATGTTGTTTCTGCTGTTCTTCTTCTTCAATCTTCACTTTAACCATTTGCCTTTGAGTATCAGGAGTGATTGTTGTTGGTTGACTCCTAGGCTCAGGCATCTTCATTTTAATCACAGCAGATATTGGCAGACTATCATCCTTATCTTCTTCTTCTTCTTCTTCCATCCTCAACACCCTTCTCTTTCTCTTGGGTGCATCATTGGTGGTTGATTGAGTGGGTTTTTTGGGTAAAGGAGTTGGTTTTGAGGGTTGTGAGGTTGGTTTTAAGGGTTGTGAGGTTGGTTGTTTTGGAGAGGGAGATTGTAAAGGCTGCTCTATCATTTTGGTTGTGAGGGTGGCTTTGGATAACTTTGCCATGTCAGACCTTTTCCCAGCACCAGCTTCATCAAGGGCTTCTATGATCAATCCTTTGTTGAAGGTTTCAAAAGAACAGATTTTGGTGGTTATTTCCAAAATACTGTCTCTGGACCATGACTTTACTTCAATTATTGGTCTTCCCAAATGTTTTGACAAGAATCTGATCATAGCTTCCAACCTTTCTCTTTCTTTCTCATTGCAGCTGGCCCATCTATTCTCAATCTCTTGAATCTCTAGCCGTCTGATCTCAGAGTCAAGTTTGGCAGTGTCAAATCCTTGTCTGAGAGCTGATCAATGATCTTATCCATAGATCTGCTATGTTGCTCATCAGCTTCTTTGATCAATTCTTCTAACTTCTTCTCATCCTCAGTCTGTTCAGCACTTTTCTTTCTCTTATAAGTGATTATCTCTTTTCCTTTCTTCTCTTTGGCTTCTTCCTCTTCAACTCTCTTTCTTTTATCTTCTTTTACTGACTTAGACTCCCTTTTTTTGGTTGCATTGGGTTCAGGGGTTTGAATGTCAGAAAGTTTCTTGGAGACAGCATCATCAACTAGGGTTTGAAGATTTGAGGAAATCCTCTCATCAATTGTTTGATGTACAATAATAGTGATGAGAGGTAAGGAGGATTTAAAGGCAGCAACCATTTGCTCAGAGGGGTTCTGTCCCTGAGAAATGGTGCCTGAAACAGAGGCTGGTGGCTTAGATGTTGAGAGTGGCTCAGTGTTTGGGAAAGCTTCAAAAGAAGCTGCCATCTGTAGGTGAATTGGGGCAGATGGACTTGATTCTTGAGACATTTTGGCAAGCAGTTCTTGTAATCTGCATACCTCAGCCTCAAGAATGGTGTTTTGGACTAGAACTTCAAAGAAAAAGCCTAGGTCATCATCAGTCTTAGCTGAATCAACTGATCTCCTGAGTAAATCAGGATGAACATGTGCTGAGTGTAGATCAGTATTCACATGTGCCCCTTTGTCTTGGAACTGGGGACTTCCTGCCTTAAGATTAAGTCCTTCATTGACAGTTGCCTCTGGTGAGGTCTTAAAGATGATACCACCTTCATCCTGTTCATATGCTGAAACAGGGGAAGAGGTAGCCTCACCAGATGTTCTAATCTCCTCCTCTACACCGGGAGATTAAACTTTGTAATCCCTATGCTGTGGGTTGTCAACCACATTATAATCCTCTCCCTCAACTGTTGAGGTTTTCCCAGTGGTAATGGGTTTCTGGGGAGGGGTAGAGGAATAAAGTTGAGTCAGCACTTGTGCAATGACTGCAGTTGGGATTGTAGGGGTGGTTTCAGTTGGAGATAAAGGTGAAAAGGATTGCACCTGGGGTGAATGGTGCTCTTCAATGGCAATCTTCTCAAGTGAGAGAGATTCCAGTAATGTGGTTTCCCCAATTTTGGTTGCATCAGGATCCTGTTGAGAGGATACCTGAGCGGTTTCAGCTGGTATAGTCTTAGAAACTACAAGGGGATCACTACCAGTAGTTTCATCCTGCGTTTGTGTTGCAGGGGCATTATCAGGGGACTCAACTCCCTGAGTAGCCTTTTTGGTTTGCTTGGATTTTGGTTAGGAGGGGACTTTAGATCTGGAGGTGGAGGGTGTGGGTTCCCTCTGCTTGGGTTTTAGCAGTTTGGCAGCCTCTTTGAGTTGTGGGTTTGAGTTGTGCCTGGAGTATACTTCTGGCAAAACTACCATAGCAGGGACCCCAAGGCCAACAAGGCCATCAGATTTTAATTGATTAATAATTATGGCCATAAGAAACCTTGGATATAATATCCATCTCTTAGCCACTGGTTTCATTGCCAGATCTTTTAATTCCAAAAATATTATTTCAGAAAAATTTAAGCTTTGACGTTCAAGGATAGAATACAATACCTCTTGCCACCTGGATGACATTCGATCCCATGAAGATGTTTTGGGGGCAAGGCAGACATTGATCATATGAAAAATGAGACGCTCAACATCATGGAAGTGCTTCTTCATAATAGTGGTAGCACTTAGGTCACCCTCATATCCATGGTTAACAAATGATAAATCAATGGTGCCTTTGGGGTATCTGGTGACATAGGTAGCATCATTCAGGTCTAGGGTTTGGCGAATGATATCAGAAGTGATGACCACTTTCTTCTGGTTGACAAACGACTGGAGAGTGATCGAGTCATCATTCTCATCAGTGTGAACAGTGACGTGCGTCCAGAATTGGTGAAGGGTATCGGGATAGATGGTAGGATTCAAGAGGAAGGTTGTGTGATATTGGGAATCAACCATCAGATCAATGGAAGCATCAAACTTGGTCCAAAAGGCTGATTTGGTGAGGTAAGCAACACAGTTGTGTCGAGGTTTGATTTGCATGATCGCCATTAATGAAAGATGAACGTTTGGAAAGAGATTTATGAAAAGGTTGAAGTTAGGGTTAGGTATTTATAGGTTATGAAGCGGCTGAAAGAAAAACAACTGAAAGTTTTGGTGTGAGTCATCAATTGTTAGAAAACAACTGAAGACATGGTTTTAACTTTCAGATGTTGTAAACAACTGAAGACATGGTGTTAGTCATCGGGTAGTTGTAAACTATTGAAGACTTGGTTTTGGCTTCAGTTGTTTTGAAATGAAACAGCAGTTGTTGTCGTCAATTCACACAGTTCAGTTGTTTCAATGACCTTAACACTTACTCAGCAGATCATTTGATTTTAGATGTTTCATTGGTCATCAGTACTTATCTATTAGAAAAGACATCAGTAGTTTTAACTACATCAGTACTTTTTTAAAAAAAAATGAAGTACTTCAGTACTTTTAAGTAATTTAGTCTTCAGTAGTTATAAAAACTGTTGAAGATAAAATAACTTATCAGCACTTATTTCTGATAGCTGTATACTAATACTCATCAGTACTTATTAACTAAGAGCATCAGTAGTTGTCAAATTATTCTAGTTGCAGCATACCAGGCCTGAGCACAAGATTTTGGAAAGTTGCATTGTCCAAAGGCTTAGTAAATATATCTGCAAGCTCATCAGCACTAGGCACAAACTTTGTATCAATCAGACCTTTTTCATAAAAATCCCTGATAAAATGATGTCTGATCTCAATATGTTTGGTCCTAGAATGCTGGACAGGATTCTTAACAATACAAAGAGCTGAAGCACTATCCATTAGTAAAGGAGTCTTAGTCTCTGTAATGTCATAATCCAATAATTGATTTTGAACCCAGAGTACCTGAGATGTACAGCTTGCAGCAGCAATGTACTCTGCTTCAGCTGTGGATGTAGCAACTGAAGTTTGTTTCTTACTCTGCCAAGAAACTAAACAATTGCCTAGAAATTGGCATCCACCAAAAGTTGATTTTCTGGTTAACTTACACCCTGCATAGTCACTATCAGAGAAAGCAACTAATTTTCAAGAGTGCCCAGTGGAATACCAAAGTCCTAGAGATTGAGTTCCTTGCAAATATCTAAAGATCCTTTTGACTGCAATCATATGGGATTCTTTAGGTGCAGCCTGAAATCTAGCACAGACACAAGTTGCAAACATAATGTCTGGTCTAGAAGCTGTAAGGTACATCAAGGAACCAATCATACATCTGTAAAGAGTTTCATCAACCGCTTTACCTTTCTGATCAGCATCCAGTTGTGTGTTGCTGCACATGGGAGTAGAACAGGGCTTACAGTTTTGTAAATCAAACTTGGTCAACAAATCCTTTGTGTATTTTGACTGATGAATGAAAGTTCCATCAGCCATTTGTTTGATTTGCAAACCCAGAAAGAACTGTAATTCTCCCATGGCACTCATTTCAAACTTTTGTTGCATCAATTTAGTAAAGGCATCACACAACTGTGGATCAGAGGATGCAAAAATAATATCATCTACATAAATTTGAACAAGGAGCTTATGCATGCCTACTTTCTTAATGAACAAAGTTTTATCTATGGAGACTCTAGTGAAATTATTTTGAAGAAGAAAGTTAGATAGTGTTTCATACCAGGCTCTGGGAGCTTGTTTTAACCCATAAAGAGCCTTATCAAGTTATACACCCAATCTGGATGTTATGATCTTCAAAACCTGGTGGTTGACACACATAAACTTCTTCTTTTATTTTACCATATAAAAATGCACTTTTGACATCCATTTGAAAAACTTTAAGGTTATGGAAAGCAGCATAAGCTAAGAACAATCTGATTGCCTCCAGTCTGGCTACAGGGGCAACGGTTTCATCATAATCAATACCTTCTTCTTGTGAAAACCCCTGTACAACCAGTCTGGCCTTGTTCTTGACAATTTGGCCTTTTTCATCAGTTTTATTCCTAAACACCCATTTAGTGCCTATTGCACACTTACCTTGGGGTAGAGGAACCAGTTCCACACTTGCTGCTTTTGAAACTGAAGAAGCTCAAGCTGCATGGCTTCAACCCATCCATTGTCTCTTAATGCAACATGATAGTTCTTTGGCTCTTGCTGACTGATGAAGAGAGCATAGAGACAGAAATTGGACAATTGGCTTCTAGTTGAAACACCAGCATTAATGTCACCAATGATCTGAGACATGGGATGATTCTTCAGTTCTTGGTACTCAATAATATCTGTGCAAGTGTTTGTAGGAGATTCAGCAGCAACAGATGTTGATTCAGACTCTTGAAACCTAGAATGAGATGGCAGTTCAAATGAAGTAGAGGATTCAAAGATTTCATCAGCATTTGTTGTGGATGGAGCTGCTGAAGCTACAGGAAAATCAAGTGTAGTAGACACAGGCAGATGATCACTACAACTTGCATTTATACCACCAGATGGAGATGATGGTTCTTCAGAAACAATAACAGATGGAGACTGATATGGAACATATTGCAGTATGTCCAAATCAAACAACTCCACAGGATTTTGAGGAATTTTGTCTTTTGGAGATTCATTAAACTTGACATGCAAAGTTTCTTCAACAATCTTTGTTCTGCAATTAAAAACTCTGTATGCCTTGCAAGTAGATGAATACCCAACAAAATAACCTGCATCCACCTTTGATTCAAACTTCTGAAGTGGATTCTTTGTGTTACGAATATAACATGGACACTCAAATGCTCTAAAGAATGAAATCAGAGGGGCCAAATGATGTAATAACTCATAAGGAGTCTTCATCAACCTCTGATTTACTAACACCCTATTCTGTACATAGCAAGCTGTGTTGACAGCTTCAGCCCAAAAGGTTAGTGGCAAACCAGAATCAGCCAACATTGTCCTTGCGGCTTCAATAAGGGTCCTGTTCTTTCTCTCCACCACTCCATTTTGCTCAGGAGTTCTTTGAATGCTATATTGCCTCTTGATTCCCTTAGACAAATAGAATTCATCAAGAGTGTGATTCCTAAATTCTGTGCCATTATCACTTCTCACACATCTGACTGGAAGTGAATACTGCTTTTCCACATACAACACAAAGTAAATGATGATTTGGGCAGCCTCATCTTTGAATGTAAGAAGAAAGTCCATACATATTTGGAATAATCATCCACAATTACCAGACAGTATTTTTTCTTTGCCATACTCATCACTCTTACTGGACCAAAGAGATCCATATGCAGTAATTGCAAGCATGCAGTGGACTTTGGTTCTTCTATTGGAGGGAATGAAACTTTGTGTTCTTTTCTTTTAAACAAGCTGGACAATTGTCATCACATTTGAACTCCTTAATGGCAAACCTCTCACTAAACCATGATGAATAAGCTGGTTCATATTTTTAAGATTCACATGACCAAGCCTTCTATGCCATAGTTCAGATTTCTGAGGAGAGGCTTTAGAGAACAGACATGGATGGTCTTTAAGATCAATTTTTTTGATAAATCTAAGGCATATACTCTTCCAATTCTGTTGGCCTCAGGAGGAGAGTATATTCATCCAATATCTTGTCAATCCTACTCAGAACTTTGGAAGACAGAATCCGGCAGTTTCTGACTTGTGAAAAGTGCAACATGCCCTTTATCACACATTTGACTGACACAACAGGTTGTACTTGAGGTTCTCCACATGGTTAACATCATCAAACCTTATTTCACCATTTGACACAAACCTTTTCCTATGATGTAACCCTTAGCATCATTACCAAAAGAAACAAATCCCTTCTTCCCTTGAGAGTAATCATGAAGAAGAGAACTGCTCCCTGTCATATGCATAGATCCTCCACTGTCTACATACCAGATGCTTCTTTGGCATGCTGAAGACACCTGCATTTATCACAAGAAATTAGTTAGCCTTTGAGACCCAAACCATTTTGTTTTGGGTCTGTTTCATCAACAGATTTTAAACTAACTGATTTTCATGATTAACAGCTTTTGAAAGTGGAGATGGTGCTGAAAAGGATTCCTTTGATTTTGGCTTAGTTTTCCTTTCAGTGGTTTAATCACAGATACATCTAGTTGGTTAACTCTCCCCAACAGATGTTGAACCATCATAACAAGTTGTGTCTGATTAGTTGTCAAAGCCTTCAGCTCAGTTGACACATCAGTACTTGTTGTTGATTTGTTCTTGTGATTCACCAAATCCTCCTTTTTGGAAGACACAAACTTAGTCTGGGTTTTTGAATTCCATGAGGAATATTTTCAGCTGTTTTGTGATAAACACCTTCCTTCCTTTAGCTTTTTGGAAAAACTTTGGGTTATCAGATTGAGATGTTTGTGGTACAAACTTGGTTTGAAATTCATCATTCATTTATTCATTTTCTTTTTAATGATTTTCTCTTTGTTGAATTTTAAACCCTTGTTATACCAACATTCATCAGTGAGATGATTAAACAAACCACATATTTCACATGGCTTTCTTTTCATCTTTTGTTGATCAACTGCTGAAGATGATGAAACTACTGAAGATTTGTATTCAGTACTTTCTTCCTTTCAGTACTTTTGGTAAGTACTGAAGGATTTGCAACAAAACTGAAGATTTGTTCTTTAGAAGTTTTCTATCAGTACTTTTGGATTCCTGATAGACTTATCAGCAGTTGTCAAATTATGCTTGATTTCAATTGGTTGAAATGCTCTTCAGGTGTTGTGTTTTGCTCTTCAGTACTTTGAGTATTTTGTAGGACAACACCTGAATTGCTCAGTTTCTTTTGATCATGTGTTTAGAAGAGTGAAACCATCAGCAAATTGATTAGCTGAGGTTAATAACACTGACTTCATCCTCTGATTTTGAATTATCACTTGAGGATGAGACACATGATGATGTGGTTTGGGAATTACAGTCACCTTCAGATTTACTTCTAACTTGAGAGTAAAATCTGTAGGAGGTATGGTATGTATTATACCCAATCCCAACTTCACATTTGAAGTGTTTGCTTATGAGAAGCATTTCAAATCCCTTGCATGATGTACCCACCGATCACAATTAACTTGAGTAGCTGCAAGTGTTTCTTTGAGATTCTTATGATTCTCCAAAATGAGCTCTACCTTTGCTTTTTCATCAGTGATTTGACATTTTAATTTGTAAATCTCCTCATCCTTTTCTTTTAAAACAGACTCAAACTCAGCTTTTCTTTTGGAAATCACTTTCTTTAGGTCAAGATTTTGATTAATTAAGGCTACATTTGCTTCCCTAATTGAAACAAAAGCAGCTATGCATGACTCAGAACATAACTTGGCCTTAGCCTCAGAAGATACCTGTGGTACCTGTGATGATGAAGTATTTCCATCAGTAGACTCCAGGGCCATTAGAGCAAGATTTCCAAAAGGATTATCACCACCATGTTGACCAACACCAGTAAACACTTGTTCAGAATAACCAGAAATATCATCTGGTAAGCTGCTCCAGTCAACAACCTCAGGTGTGAAAAAGCTTTGATGTGATTAAGATTGAGATTGTTGATTTGTTTGAAGTGGTTGAGGATCAGGTAGGGCATGTGGTTGTTGAGCCATGGGTACAGGAACCTGACTAGACTGAGGCATGTAAAAACATGGATAAGGGTATGGCATTGGACCTTGAGGACAAAAAATGCAGGAGATGATTGAATTCGTGAGTGATGATCAGAACTGGTAGAATGTTGCCCTTTGGTTGTGAGCTATTGCTTGGAAAAGTCACAAAGGGTGTAGATGAGTTAGATCCAGATGATCTACACTCTCTTGCAAAATGTCCAAGTCTATGGCACTTGTGACATCTCAACTTGCTCTTATCAAAACCAACTTTGGTTTTGCTAGAGAGACCAGGGAATTTTCTACCTGTCCTTTTGTAAAACTTTTGAGATCTGATATTGATTAATGTCATTTGGCTCAAAATATCCATCTCTTCCAGATCATCATCAGCAATTCCTTTCAAATCATCCATCAAAAAGCACAAATTATCAACACCAAACCCTGAGTTACCATCAACTCCAACAAAAGCATGATCTCCACTGTTTGAAGAGAAATCTATATGCTCATCATAAGAACTTTCTGATGTAGCATATTCTGACTCATGACCAACCAGAGCAGTGTTTCCTGGTACAAAGTCATCAGTGAGCTTTCCAGATGAAGCCAATTTCCTTTTCTGTTCTATCTCTCTCTCAAATGTTAAGAGTTTCCCATGAAGTTGGGTAAGAGATAGAGTATCCAGATTTGCACTGGAGCGTAGGACAATGGTATATGTGTCCCATCTCTCAGGCAGTGATCTGAGGAATGTGTTGTTCATCTGACTGTTTGTATATTCATGTTGAACCATTTTTAGCTCAGATTTCAAACAGGAAAATCGCTCAAACTATTGAGTCAGTGACTCACCCTTTCTATGAGAGAATGTCTCATATTGCTGGGCAAGGATTTCTCTATTGTTTGCTAAGACCTCATCAGTTCCTCCAAATTGTTCTTTCAGAGCAACCCAGAGATCATGAGCAGTTTCATGATGCATAAGCCCAGAGTAGATTTCATTAGGCAGTGCCATGGGCAGAATTCCATGGGCTTTAGCATCAATTTCAAACAGTTTTAGATCCTCATCAGAATATTGTTCCTTCTTCTTCGGAACCATCTCATTGGTTTCCGGATTACTCACCATAGGCTTATATGGTCCATGAACCACTGACTTCTAACAACCTGAATTGTTAACAGACAGGTGATGGAGCATTCGGCGTTGCCATAAGTTATACTCACTCCTAACAAGCATCGGAGGCTTTGTTGAGGAGCCAGTATTGTGAGGATCATTGATTGATGTAGTCATTTTCACCAATTCAACCAAATTCAATGAGATTTTAATAAGTCTAGCTCAAATACTCAACAACACAATTTGAATCTCAAATTAATTGACCGGAAGCGACAGAAAATCAAACTCTATAACCAATTCTTGCAAATTTGCTAATTCGATCAAACTTAGATATCAAAAGAGCAGTTTTAATGATCAATTGTTAAATCGATCAATGATTAACCAGCTCTGATACCATTTGATAGGATCGGATCTAGTTTGATCAATTAGATTGGAATTTGCAGCGAAATATAACAGAAATTAGATCAAATTTAAGCAAGACAAGTATGAATATTAAATCACACTATGACGATTATAGAGAGAATAATTTTCTGTTAATGGAAGATTTTCATTCACGCAAATGCTTCGGTTACAAAACAATTAGGTCAACATTCCTTTTATAAAGGAATGTGACGTCAGCTGATGTCACTTGATAGTGACATCTAACTGATTTATACAAACTACTGAAAGTAAACTAATCTACTGAAGATGTTCACGACAACTGAGGATACCTTCACAAAAAGCTAAGTATAAACTAGAATTACAACTACTGAAACTATAAGATCTGAAGTGTAAGAACTTCAGACGTTTTACAATAATAAAACTACTGAAAAGAAACTACTGAAAAGTAAAAACATTACAACTACTTAAAGGAACTACTTCAGCTATTTGAGACAACTTCTGAGAACTTGGTCTTCAGACTTTGTCTTCAGCATATGTCTTCAGACTTTGTCTTCAGCTATTGTCTTCAGACTTTGTCTTCAGACTTTGTCTTCAGACTTTGTCTTCAGACTTTGTCTTCAGCAGTTGTTGATCACTTCAGTTGTTGTGATGTCTGTGGGACTTAAAGGTTTTTCAGATCTGGCTCATTGGTTCTTTTGGTCCAACAGGGCTCCACTGTAATGATAAAAGGAAGAGGGACGGTGGTGCTAGAAAGTAAGAACAAAGAGCAACGGTTGTTGGCTGATGTATACTATATTCGTAATTTGAGGAGCAACATTTTCAGTCTTAGGCAGGCCATAGAAACGGGATGTAAAATAAAAATGAAGGAGAACTATCTGTGGTTATATGGTAAGGATGGAAGACTGCTGATGAAAGTCCCAAGGTCACCAAATAGACTGTATAAAACAGTCCTAACTATTGGGACACCGATGTGCTTTCACTCTAATATAGAGAGTTTGCCATGGTTGTGGCATGGAAGGTTAGACCATGTCAACTTTGAGACCATCAGAACAATGACAAGTAAGGAGATGGTGAGAGGAGTGCCCCTCATTGATCACCCATCAGAGCTTTACGAAGCTTGTTTAGCAGGGAAACATGCCAGACACTCATTTCTAGCTCAATCAATGTATAAAGCATCACACCCTCTTGAACTAGTGTCAGTTGATTTATGTGGGCCAATTAATCCCTCAACATAAGCAGGTAACAAGTATTTTATGTTGCTTGTAGATGATTGCACTAGATTTATGTGGGTGTATATGTTGAAAAGAAAAGATCATGCTTTTGAGCAATTCAAAGTGTTCAAGTCCAACACAGAGAAGGAGTATGGATATAGATTGAAAACACTGAGGTCTGATCGTAGGGGGGAGTTCACCTCCTAAGAGTTTAACTTGTTTTGTGAAAAGGAAGGAATCAATAGGCTACTAATAGCACCTTGTTCTCCATAGCAGAATGGAGCGGTTGAGAGGAGAAATAGGTCGATTCTAAACATGACCAGGAGTATAATGAAGGCAATGCAAGTACCTAAAGGGTTCTGGGCTGAAGGGGTAAGACATTCAGTGTATTTACTCAATAGATTGCAAACCAAAGCCTTACATGGGTGTACTCCTTATGAAGCTTTGAAAGGACGTAAACCAAGTACTATGATGGTCATGTGAAAGTTACCCAACCGGGCTTAAAGAAGTTGGACGATAGAAGTACCATGATGGTCTACTTTGGAGTTGAACAAGGGTCCAAGGCACATAGGATGTATGATCCTATAACCAACAAGATTGTTGTTAGTCAGGATGTGAAATTTGAGGAGAATAGAGTTTATGATTGGGCCTTGTGTCCGGGTAATCAAGATGGAGATAGAAGCTCTACCTCGAGATGGGTTGAATTCACTATACAAGGCGATGATGAATCGGGTTCTAGTAGTACATGTCCTATAAGTCACAGTGATTCGTTAGTGAGAACTGATTCAGTGGGCTCACCTCCAAATGACTATGATGGAAGTGATTCACTGAATACAGATCAACTAGAAGAAGAAGAGATTAGTGATCATGTGTTGAGAAGATCTAGTCGAATGTCTCAAATACCAAAGAAGTTGGATGATTTTGTATTAGATGGAAGAGTACATTATGGTAACACACGACAGCAAGAGATTACAGATGTGGAGTTACTTTTGGAACAAGATGAGGAACCAACGTGTTTCCAGGAGTCTGTTAAGGAGAAAGTACGGAGGCAGGCAATGAATGAAGAAATACAGGCGATAGAAAGAAACAAGACATGGATTCTGACTGATGCTCCTCTAAGATGCAACCCAATTGGCCTAAAGTGGGTGTATAAGCTTAAAAAGATGCAACAGGAGCAATTACTAAGCACAAGGCTAGGTTGGTCGCGAAGGGGTATGTGCAGCAACCCGGGGTCGATTATGAGGATGCTTTTGCACCAGTGGCTCGTATTGAGACAATTAGATTGATTTTAGCATGGGCTGCTAAAATGGGTTGGAAAGTATTTCATCTTGATGTGAAGGCAGCATTCTTGCATGGTGAACTTAAAGAAAGTGTATACGTAAAGCATCCCGAAGGTTATGAGAGTAAGGGGTCGGAATATAAAGTGTATAAGCTTATCAAAGCTCTCTATGGTCTGAGACAGGCTCCACAAGCCTGGAACACATGGTTGGATGAAGTTTTAAAGGATTTGGACTTTAAAAGGTGCCAGCATGAGCAAGCAGTATATGTGAGGTTCAAGTCGAGTTCTACATTGATTCTAGGAGTTTATGTGGATGATTTACTTGTGATAGGCAGTAATGAACAGGAGGTAAATGAGTTCAAACAACAAATGAAGTCCAAGTTTGAAATGATAGATTTGGGAGTGTTGTGTTACTATTTGGGAATTGAAGCAGCGCAAAGACAAGGTAGCATTGCTATAAGACAGTTAGCATATGCGAAGAAGGTTATTAAATTGGCAGGCTTAGAGGGTTGTAATGATACAAAAATTCCTATGGAACCTGGTTTGAAGTTGTTGAGGATGAAGGGGGTGCAGATGTTGATCCAACTGAGTATAGGAGGTTAGTGGGCTCTCTAAGATATCTGATCCAA
This sequence comes from Flaveria ramosissima, assembly GCA_025215565.1. Lineage (NCBI taxonomy): Eukaryota > Viridiplantae > Streptophyta > Magnoliopsida > Asterales > Asteraceae > Flaveria > Flaveria ramosissima. Next base: position 78,974,230 of record CM046040.1, read on the forward strand.
ACCAGGCCGGACATTTATTATGCAGTTGGATATGTGAGTAGATTCATGCAATGTCCAAAGGTGGCACATTTGAAGGCTGTCAAGCATTTAGTCAGGTATGTGAAAGGAACTTTGTGTTATGGATTGAGGTACAAGAAAGTTGAAGGTGGAGGTTTGATTCGATATAGTGATAGTAATCACTTAACTGATAATGATGATGGTCGAAGTACCTCAGGAAATGTGTTTTTCTTTAATAATTTAGTTGTATCGTGGAATTCACAAAACTAGGCAACCGTGGCTTTTTCTTCCTGTGAAGCTGAATTTATGGCTGCTACCTCAGCAGCTTATCAAGCATTGTGGTTGCAAGGAGTTCTTAGAGAAATCACTCAAAAGAGTGTAGGTGTGGTTACACTATTTGTGGATAATAAGTCTGCGATTCAACTAATGAAAAATTCTGTTTTTTATGGTCGAAGTAAACACATTTATACTCGATATCATTTTATTAGAGAGTGTATAGAAAGGGGACAAATTCGTGTTGAATTTGTTAGTGGAGATTTGCAGAGAGCTGATGTTCTAACTAAAGCATTGTCAAGGGTGAAATTTACTAAAATGAGGTATATGCTTGGTGTAGAAGAGTTAAGTGGTGAATCTTAGAATTAGGGGGAGTTTGTTAGAGGACTTGGTGCATAATTCCAAGAATTAGAGGGTTGGAATTGTAAATTTGTTTTTGTATAAATATGTTTGTGTAGTTGTATCAAAGTTTAATTCAATTCAATAAACATTCTCCCTCTCAAAGTTAGTTAAGCTTGTTGTTTAGTCCTGGTGCTCTGTTTCAAAAAGTACCATACATCAACTACACAAATGACATAATATCCATGACATAATATTTGGAATAGCAAAAATTCAAACACCATACATAGATTTGACACACAAGTTCTAAATTAGACATTTTTCAAAAGAAACATCTAAATTACCAAATTGGACCGAAAGCTTCATCCCTTAATAGTCAAACCAACTCCTTAATTCTCCAATTGCTCTTTGCAAGTTCTGCTATTATGCCTTAGTACTTACACTTACCACACTTAACAATACTATCTTTCTTGGAAAGTTTTCTACTTCATCTTTAACATCAACTACATCAAATTCACTTTCACCATAACTTTCCTTTTCATTTTTCTGTTCTATAAATATATCAAATTCCCTAATACCTTTTAACACATGATTTGTGAGTTTTGATATATCTTCATCATTATTCAAAATCTGAATTCCCGTTTGTAAATTACCTCCAAGTACTAGGAACCGGTAACTAATCGAAACGAAACACATCTCTTTTCTAACATCTTCAAAATTTTCCATACAAAACTTGTTTCTATCAAAGAAATCGACCGTATTTACATGTTCATTTTCATATCTACAATCTGAAAATTAGGTGAAATAACCACCGTAATGGACATTAAGTGAGAAGAGCTCTAGATATGTATCTGCATTTTCAAACCCATACATAAAAATTAACAACCAATCGAAGAGAGAATACATATTTAATAATAATCGATAAGTTTGAACATGAAAATACCATAAATTTCTTCAAGATCATAGTCATCTTCTTCACTTCGAATGTGAAAAGTTCTCATTATGGGGGTTCATGCATCAGGAGTTTGATTTGCATGTAGGGTTTTTTTTTTAATTTGAAAAGGGAGGGATCGATTTCTTATATAGGGGTGTGGAAAGACAATTTTGCCCTCGTGTGCTTCTCACATGATCTTGAGTTAATGACAAAATTTAACAGGTGTTTGTTTAAAGGACATAACAGGCAACATTTTGTAAACATGAAGGACTGCGAACAAGCGTTTTAAAGATAAAGGACGAAATCCGCAACTTTTGACAAACATAAAGGACGTTTTCTGTAATTTTGTCTTGTTATAATAAAAACCGATTTGAGTCGTATGATCCTGCTTCTTCACAACACCAAACGAGTTTATATATAACATGTCTGCTAGTTTTGAATTCGACAATTAAAGTAGAATTATTCTCTTCCGGTCACATTATCAAGTAACTTTTCTATTTATGATTCATTTTGTTACTTATTTTAACAAAAATATTCATTTTGTAATTGTGTTATTAATTTTGGAATCTTCACATGCGGCACCTTGTATAAACATTGTACATCATATAACCCAAAATTCTTAAGTTCCTAACTTTCTTCTATCTTTCATTGTCATAAGCATCTATACATTACATTTACGAGCTTCAAATTTATTATTGGCGAATTCTCATGTAATTTGAATTATCACCATGAGAAAGCAAGAGTCAATTTGGTCATGAGCTAAAACCAAATCTACAACCCATGTTTGGTTAATCCCAATCTCAATATATAATAAAAGAAAGGGGTTAAGCCACGTGTCAAAATTTTAGGCAATACATTGTCACATGGCATGTTCACAATATATGATTGTCACGTGGCATTTTCTTAGCATTATGATTTATAAAGGGAATCTCACAATCATGTTATAAATAGTATTTAATGTCTAATTAAAAACACTCTAAAAATTAGATTTTAAAATTTAATGAATTTCCATTTTAAAACTTTAAATTTCAAATTCATTATTCAATTAATTCGAGATTTTATCTAAAAATAACTAATTAATTAGTCAAAATTTAAAATTTAAAACTAACAATTTGAATATTCAAATTAAACATATGTAGTTCACAAATTTTACATTTCAATAATAACAATCAATCTGAGTATTTTGGGTTAATAATTTTAGATTTTGAAGTCCTTCTATATTTTAACAATATCATATAATATTAACTTGCATTATATAACATTTTATCATTATTTTATTATATGTATACAACAAATTTTTTTTATTTACTCTTCTTTTAATATCAAAGATTTTTGACAAATATACGAAATAACTTCTCTTATGATTTTGCATGGAGGACTTCACTTACTTCTCCATTATTCACACAATCATTATTTTCAATTCATTTCGTATTGCATTCAATTACAATATTACATACACTGTGATTTAAAATACAAGTTTTAATGATAAATCTTAACATTGATAATTTTGTGTCCTACGAGCATAACCTTCACTTTGTTTATTTTTAGTCATTTATACTGGCTTATATGTTATTAATAAACCATCAAATTACCTTGCTCAACATGATATCATTAACTTTTTTAAAGGATCTCAACATATCATGTTGTGATTCGTTTATAGAGACAGTCAATGTATGAAATACGGTAGAAAGTTACTCTATTGAGTTTACTGTGATAGAGCATGAGGTATTGTTCAACTAATGGAATTGTTATCTTATTATTTTATTATTTATCTTAAAACATATATGCTATATATCCTTAACTTTTTACACAGTTAATTATAGTATACTACAATGCAAGGAATATTCTAAAAAGATGATTTTTTTTAAGTTTGAGAAGTTGTTGATTGACTCTTGTCAAACATTTGAATACAAATAAGTTTTTAGATATTTATAAACATTGATATTGTTTTTTATTTATTTAATCATTTCATTTAATTTACATGCATACACATTTATTTAATCAATCTTTACATGCGTGTATATTACAAACTTATTAATAGTCACTAATAATTTATATTTCTATTTATTTCAAATTTATTTCTTTCAACCCGTGTAGCGCACGGTTTGTTATGCTATTTTCTTAATGCCAAACTTTGAAATGAGTGAATTCAAGCTAATTTCAGTTAATAAATCTAATTATAAATTTAGCCAAGTATAATATTAACATTCCTGTTTTTTTCTAAATATAAAGAAAATAAATGACTTATAATATGTTATATATAAAACATACATAGCCAAACTTTTTGAGATGTAACATATTACTTGTAAAAGATATATATTTGAATAGGTCGGTCTGATTATGTTAGTTCGGTTATTCATACTTTAATAATCATAACATGATTATATTAGTCGATTATCAAAAAGTCATAATCAAACGATCCGTTTCTCAAGTGGTTTGGTTTTTTCAGTTATGATTTTATTATTTGATTTTTATGGTTACCTTTGACATATCATTGTAATCACGGATTGATATTTCAATCGAACAATTTCTCGGATTTTCAACCTATTCATCGTTCTATCTAATTTATCAAATGCACATCTAATATACACTAAGTATTAGAACTATAATTAGCCTAATTGACCTTCGTTTGGCCTAAATTACATTAAGGTTAAGTTGGTCAAGATTGACAATTTTCACTAATTCCAACATTATTAAAACTTTCAAAAACAATGAATTTTAGTAATTCAAGCCATTAATACTGACTAATACTAGTTTTAACTCATAATCTAACTTGTGATAATTTCAATTTTTTACTTTTGTTACCAATAACAATATCAGTCTAACATATCATGAATTCCATTTATTTTAGTGACGTGACGTGAAACATGTCATGGAAGCGAACGATACTCTTTAAACAAAAAATTATATGAAAAGTATGTTGCTTGAACCAAAAAAGAAGCAATTACACATCTAAACATGTAATAGGAACAAAATGAAATTGATTAAAAGCTTATCTTTTTAAATTGATTGGAATTTGAAAGAGACGAAATTGATTGGAAAGACACAATCTGTTAAAGACGGAGAAAAGTTTGGATTAAATTATTGAAAATCCAATTTTCTAAATTTCTACTAAAAACATGATTAAATGTGACATCTTCCACACTAAAATTTTTCAAAATTGCAATTTGGGTTGTTCTTGACACATTTAGTTCCAGTTCACCAACATGGATGAACGTACTTTGTTAAATCCCAAAATTAATAACAAGCTTTAAACCACTCCACTACCTTTAGTTTGGTTTAAAATAAGGTCTTTTTAGCTCCTTGTAGCAATGGTATGCAAAATCTCAAAGAAAATCTCTGGACCAATTTTCATAAAAGGGATAAACAATATAACTAGTGACAAACCTAGAATTTTTTTACAAATGTCACAATGTTTTGGTATTTGGATGTCTGAGAACTTTTTTGTCAAGTCGGGTCATGTTACATATAGTAATCATATAAACAACACCATAACTAAACTCACGCTAAAACTATAAAATAAACACAAACTTTAGCAGTTAAAGAAAAAAGCCAAAATGTTTTCAGAGCAATAATTTAAAGTGGGTACCATAAAGAAAAAATATATATAAAATATGTAACACGGTAGATTTGAACGGATGATGTACCTTATAGTATCTATAACCTCTAATAAAGCAAGGTTTCTTTTGTCACTTTTATTCTTTTAATCCATGTTTTTGACACTAGTCATTTTTCTAGATATCCACATATCAATTTTCCCTCCAAAAAGATATTATAGTAATTTAAATACTTTTATAAATTTCTTTCTTTTATTAAATGTAAATTCTATTAATTGCTATGTTTCTCTCTCTTATCTATTTTTTTTTAAATCAAACTATCTTTTTAAATAAATTTTATGAAAGAAATTAAAAATAACATCTTTTAACTAAAATCTAAATAACAAAAAACTAAAGTTTTATATAATATGAAATTTTCTAAAACACTAAACATTTTTTAAATAAAATATTTTAAATCGTTTTGTTTTAAAACAAAAATTATAAACAGGTAAAATATTTTAAAACAGTCTTTTTAAAACAACCAGAATAATTACAAAAGTGGGTTTTTTAAAAACAATATTTTTATAAAAAATTATTTCTTATAAAAAAATCTTAAAACGAATGTTTAAAAATAAAACTATTTACATAAGAGAGTTTAAAAATGGTATAATTGTTTTATTTCTTGAACTATTACGCATATATAATTTTAATTCTATTTTATATTAAAATATTATACTGTAAGTATTCATGTTCATTTTACATATTTATTTTACATTAAAATTTAATATGTTTATTTAATGAGTTTTTAGTCTATCTATCTATGATTTATCTATAAAAAAACCAATCTAAGAGTGAAACAATCGTAAACCTCATTATGCTTACTTTTATATTTCTCTATATTATTAATAATAACATTGAATACTAATGTTATTACTCATACCATTTCAAATTAAAAAATATATAATTTAATAAATTAAAAACCTATTTTTAATTAAAAACATACTTTTTAAAAACAAAAAAATATAAAAAACAGAATACAACGAAATTAAAAAAAATCATTTCTCTTAAAAAATATATTTAAAAATCACAATTTTTTATAGAAATAAAAGTTTAAGAAAAATACATTATTGTTTATTTACTTAAAATAGTTATTTATACGTAATTATAATCATATTTTATCTTCAAGCATGATTTATAATGCATAAGTTTTTATTAATAATTATTTAATATTTTATTTATTCAATCTGTGTATTACACGGAAACTAACCTAGTACATATATAATAAAGTTTTATATTTACTAATGTCACACCTCAATCTCTTTTTGAATCAGCCCATGATTCGATGACTCTAATTAATTTAATACCATATATAGGATTATTCAAACGATAGTTATGTGATATCATTGGGTTCTTGTTCTCTACAAAACAAGAAAAACCGTTCACTTTTGTGTTTTGAGCTAAAGTTCTGCTTAAAATCTATAATTTTTATCATCTCCATGAGAAAAGTATACTTGTTATACAAGAATGAAACATAAAATTTCTTAAGAGAAATTATAGCCACAACATTTAACATTGAGAAATAAATATCATCATTAATTGTACAATTACCTCTTCGAGTAGATGGAAATTTATGCAATCTGTAACACCAAATTGTCTCAAAATATGCAAGAAAATGGAAATTACTAACACAACTTTATACAAAGGAGTCATCATCTTCATTCTTTTATCCTGAAAAATGATATTAATTAGAACCTTATTGTAGATGGAAATGGTTTCCCTTTTTCCAATAAACCAATTTCTTCATAATTCTTGATGGTGTCGACTATGGTCTCCTCGAGTGGCCTATAATTCCATCCCAAGTTCAACAACTTCTTCGAGTTGAGTGGAGCAAAACCACTTTTATCCGTAAAGCTGTAGTTACACATATAAGTGTGAGGATTTAGGGTTTAGAATTTAAAGACATAAAAGTGATAATTTTTAAGCGGGTCAGATCAACCCAAAACATTTTTAATGTTTTAGAAAATTATTAGTTAATAATTTTCTTATTCTTTTACTTAGTTTATTTTAGATGGCTTTATGTATTACCAAATAGATAGTGACAAACTTTTGACTTGTTTAAGGTAAATCATTTAATCTTATGGATTTTTGTTTCCTACCCACTCATTAGGGAGTTTATAACGGTCATTTCCCTCAAAGAAAACGGTTGTTTTCTATTGTGGGCATCATGGCAATCGGAGTTTACAAAAGACATCCTTAGATAACGTACGCGATGAACACTAAGACATCCTTAGATAACGTATGTCAAGGCTCAACATCTATTTTTGGTAATTTTTCTAAAGTTTTGACGTCCTCCGGACCAATACGAAACTGAAGCCAATGGTGGTTAGTAACACAAGGGGCACCAAAAAGACGAATTTGATTGACGCATAAGGTGTAGATAGCAGCAAAGTTGGTGTAGGGGCATGGTTGCTTAAAAAGGACGAAAAGCCGAAGATATCTTCAAACTTCGATACGCAGACCAACAGATCGGATGGTCGATTGTGTTTTTGGGAGGTAGGAAATAATGATTATGAAGATTAATCATCGGATGAGAGAGACGTCAAACAACTCTTCAAGGTTAGTTTGTTCATTCAATCGGTATTTTGTTTCATCGAGCTTTCGATCAGAACTTACAATTATTCGAGTTGCTTAGTTTCGGTCGGTTGGTTACGTGCTTAGTTCTAATTGGAACTTCACTAACGCTCTTGTTTTACTGTTTGGTTAAGACTTCAGATTAAAAAGTTCTAACTTCTGATTTGCTTAATTACTCTTTTTCTGATTTGCTTAATTACTCTTTTTCTTTTCAACTCTTATTGATTTGGTAATTTTGGTTCTCTTTTACTATTTTACTTAATTTTCTTTCTAGGTTTATGATTTCATAGTATGATATATGTGTTTACTTAATTGTGATTCTGGGTATTTGTCTAAATATTTGACTTCTTATTTGTTTACTTGCTTAGGATAAGGTATTGTTTTACTATTTAGAATTTGGTATATGATTCCATTAATTCGTTGTGTGATATAGCTTATAAACGTTAGCTGTAAATTCCAAATAGAAACCAAAAGTGCGAATGATGCATTTAAAAGGGCAAAAACAATTAAACGTGAAGGATTAAATAAATTACTAAAAGGATTTCGTAAGCCCGTATATAAGAGGAGGATTTATATCAAGAAGATTTTAAAAAGGGACCTAACTTTTAAGTTTGCTTGGAGCCTCAAAAAACGTTGAGTCGCCCCTGGTGATATCAATGAGTGAGACGTTTAAATAGGGTTGGTGGTTGGTAGATGTTGTGGTTGGGGATTAAATGGGGTTGTTGGGTGGAGCATGGAAAAAAGATGTTTCCTTGATGCAAACTAAAGTTATTAGTGGGCAGTGGGGTAGTGGGGGAGATTGAATATTTTCATAGGGGGTAGGGGCATAATTAATTTTTTAGAGGAGGCGGGGTGAAATTAATTTTTTTAGAGAGGCGAACTCGTTATATATAAAAAATATACACTACCGGAAAAAAAATTAACACTACTAACGAAAATAAGAGGGGGGTGGGGGCCCCTCCTGCCCCTTTAATGCATCACCCATGAGTGGGCGTGGGATAGGAAAAACAAGACCTTTAATCTTACCCATGGAGATAAAAGATAACCTAAGAAAGTCACTCATAAGTAAACGAGTCGAAATTAACACCTCTATGTTGAACTTACATTTTGGGATAATTGTAGTCCGGAAACAGGCTCTCCATTTTCGCAACAAATTCGTCTGTCCTTAACGAGTAAGCACAACATATGTATCTCCCATTGGATTTGGGATTTTCATATAACAGTAAAATTGCCTCGGCTACATCTCGAACGTCTGTGTACGGACGTCTAGTGTTCGCCATTGTGTCCCCTACGGTTCTACCTTCCTCTAAAAAAACAAACAAAAAGCAGAAAACTAAAAGTTTGTGTAGATTAAGGATTTGATATGTAAACTTAGTTACTGACCTTTCATGTAGCTTAAAAGTAGTAAGCTAGTAGCATTTACAGTAGACTGCAACATTGGCCCGATGACTATCGATGGACAAATCGTGACCACTGTCACGCCATGTCGTTTTGCAAAGTTAAAAGCTTCAATCTCTGCTGCTGTCTTGGCCACAGCATACCAATTCTGGAAACCACATTATAAATTGTATTTCTTACATATAATGTTGATAAATAAAATGAATATAAAGTATACTTTCGCGAGTTACTTGGGTCGATTTGGCATATTCTATATCGGTCCAGCAGTTTTCGTCCATTTCCATGTCTGAGGGCCACTCGGGAATGTGTAAAACAGCAGATCCGGATGAAACAACCACAACATTCTCGACTTTAGCCTTCAAACACGCGTTTAATACGTTTTGGGTTCCTAGTACAGCAGGATCCAACAGTTCCACCTGTGAAGTTCAAGCTCATACACAAAGTATATATTTTCTGTAGCAATTTTGACCCGTTTACTAACAAATGGGCTGATCTGTTATGCTGTCATCTCTAACGGGTCAAACAGATAAAATTAAACATAGCCTAAAAGCATAAAAGTCCTACGGGTTAAACATGTTGAAAGTCCGCCAAAATGTATCATTTTACGCATATATAAAACCATAACCTCCCAAACCGCTTTATGTAAAGTTTTAGCTTGTTACTGAAATAATGCAGTTTTTTTTATCATAGTTAACATACCAAATATATATATATATAAAACTTTTAAGTTCTTTTACATAATGTTTTTTCAGAACAAGGTATTTCAACCTGACCCGACCCGACCTAATTACCCATTTGATCTGTTACTCAACAACTTGCCCAATTTGCCACCTATACGTCTACCGAGCTAATCCTAGAATTGAAGTACTCATATTTGTAGCAACCGCGTAAAGGTAAGTGGGCTAGAAAAGGTACAAATTAAAAAGTGCATAAGTTTAATCTATCTAGAGTTACGGGCCTCGTAAATATACAGATGAAAATAGCATAACAGGACGAACATTGTGACAAACCGCCAAGCCTAACTTTCAGACCAATAATCCCTCATCTAGAGCCCTGATATTTACTTTAACGGTTTTGCCCAAATTTCTTTTACTATTATTGTTTTATTTGTAACAATACGCGAATCATGGATGTCAGACGTTTATTTACCTGGGGATTAGCTACATTTGTACCCGGAACAGGAGACGCGACATGAATAACTCCAACGCAACCAGCAAAGGCGGCACAAAGGCTTTCGAAGTCCAACAAATCTGCCTTGAAAATATGCAGCCTCTCTTTAGCATTCTCCAACTTCTTCAAATGACCATTCTTTTCCTCATCACCTTAATATCAATTACATAAACTATAAGACAAGACAATATCGCGATCAAACAGAAACGCGCCAGTTAAGTCAGAATCAAAACCAAGTAAAACCGCGATAGATGGTTAACAGAAACAATCCAAATTACAAGAGTATGAAGATAAGATTAACTACATGGGTCTCTAACAGTTCCATGAACCATATATCCTTTGGAAAGCAAAAGCTTTACAACCCATGAACCAATATAACCTCCTGCTCCTGTTACACACACCCTCTTCATATCTTCTTCTGTCTTACTTTTCAATTATAAACAAATACTTAATGAATATGGATAAGTCTAAGGATATATGAAAGTGTATACACACACAAGCACACATAGATTAATATTCTTCTGTCTTATTGATTGCATCAATCTGAATTTTTAAGTTGTTGTGGGGTAGAGAATATTACCACACACTCCATCTGTGTGCAATGTTTTTGACAAAAAGTATCTTTGTACAATTGTACTACAATTCTCTAAAAGTCAACTATGTAAAAAGAAAAAAATTATGATTGATAAGAGTCTTAATTTGTTTGAACGGAAAATCTATTCTATTTATTAATTACTTCATATTACATTATTGTCTGGATTTGAAACCATCAATAAATGTTTTAACTAATACATTTTATATAATATTTTTTACTTATAAAATTAATAATTATCTCTCACCTCGTGTTGAAATAAGCATCTAGTAAACAAAAAGCATAAGGCTCAGAAATATATAATTAAATATTTTTTAAGTAGTTGTGTACAAACAATTTGCGGACCACTTTATGTCTAATGTGCGTATCCATATCTTAGTGTTACACGTGAATTAATGTAACTCTTTAAAATATTAAATATAACCAAAGAGTCTATTGTTGTATTTTGTGGAGTATGATTAATAATGCAATATAACTTTGACAATAATTAAACATTAATTCAACATTAAAGAGTAATATATGAAGTTCAACTTGTCACTCTTGATCTACTTTTTGAACACTTTCTAACAGTAAAATTAGTCATTATTGTTCATCTTAGGCATATTAATTTGCATAACAATATTCAACCATATGGTGAATGTGGATTATTCATTTGCAAACCATCCTTTGTTGTACAAACTAGAAAATTAATCTACTGGATTACAATAAACCACCTATTTAGTTATTTTATTAACTATAAAGGACAAATAGGTCTTTTAACATCTTTTACTATTTTAAAGTATAAATAAAACATCTCCCTCCATCTTTCTTAAACCATCGTAACTTTTTTACACAAGCTCATTATTTTATAAAAAATAATAATATAAAAACGAGCTTTTAGTTATCTTTAATTAGAGTATAATCTCACAAATTAACAAAAAAAAACTTTTTTTAATTATTACAGCTATTTTTTACATATGTATAAATTTGTTAGAATTGATTTTCACATGTGTAAAACTAGAATTTTGTAAACTAGCATTTCTCTCTTCCTTTATATTCAAACAATATTAAAAGGTTAACAAAAAGTTTAAATATATATGTAACCAATTGTTAAATTAAACATATTATTACACATAACGGAAACTATTACACATATGAAAATAATTAAAAACTACAATATTACAAAAACTACTTCGATGTTGGTGTGAACTATTTTGATTTAAAATCCAATAAAAATACATCACAAAAAGTAGAGATAAAATTTAAATATATAAATAGATAGAAAAAACATTTAAAAATAACTACTATCATGTGAGAAAACAAATATATAAAAACTATTTATTTAACACATATGTAAGTCACTTTTATATATGCGTAAAGTATTATTAACACATGCGTAAAATTTACGATTGACCATTTGAAAAAAAATTATAACTTACCTTTTTAGGTTGCTTAATGCATGTGTAACTCACTTTTACACATGTGTGAGCATTTTTACACATGCGTAAAGTTATTTTTATATTTCAAACAATTTGAAATCTACCAAACATATTAACTTGATGATTTTGCATTGGATCCGTTCGATCAAAACAATTGAATATTTACCAAATCGTTTGAATATTAATGTACATATTTTGAATGTATATTGAATTTAAAAAGAAGCTACACTGAAAAGTTGGTTTACAAGAAATTTGATTTATACGTGTAAAAAAAGTATAACAAAATTACTATTTTTTAATTTGCAAGACTGTATTCTAGTTAAAGATAAAAAAACCTTATTTGTATGCTATTATATTTTTATCAAAAACGAGCTCATATAAAAAATTTATATAAATTTTGAAGTAGAAGAAGTTGTTTAGAAGAGAGAGGATGAAAAATCAATTTACCTGTTTACCCTTTTTAAATCTTAACCACTCTTATATTATTATATTACAAAAAAATAAGGAACATAATCAAGATATAATGAAATGCTATAATTTAGTTTAAGAGTTTGCATGATTTGAGATAGTTTGTATTTGAAACCTTCTTAAAGGTCAATTTATTGATTTAATATTAAATTATATTTTAATTATATTATTTTATTTATAGTATTCATTTGACCCTAATAGATGATTTGAGATAGTTTGTATTTGAACCCTTCTCTAATGTCAATTGATTTACTTTAATATCAAATTATATTCTAATTATATTATTTTATTTATAGTATTCACTTGACCCTAATAAACAACTGGTAAAGAATATGAACCCCTTGATTTTCATTTCGACCCAAATGACTTCTTTTATAACAAAAAAAACTCGCATTATGTGCTTCATATGTCTAATCCTTTCTTGACACCTAACTAGATTTAATTAATCACTGAAAATCAAAGAACAGTCATGAACAACTGATAAGAATAACTTTTTGTCCCTGAGATCAATATTTAAGCCATCAGAACAGTTTTTTGCACAAAATGTGTGCAAAGCAGAAATCAAGTTAAGCATTACATACAATTTCTTTAATCATTTAAAATCATCATTTGTGAATAGACGTGTCAGATCCCCATTTTACTTTGTTGGATCAACAAAGGCTGGTGCAACCAAAACCAAACACTTAGAGTATTTTGGTACAACTAATAAAGATCTTTCGAAGCTAAGTAAAGTTCTTCCGAACGCAAAAGCAGAACTTCCGAAGATCATGTCTGAAGAATCTTTCGAAGGAAAACAATAACTTCTGAAGATAAAGTCTTCCTTCTTCCGAAGATCAACACTTAGAAGAATTCAATACAAATAACTTCCGAAGTATGAAAAACTGAAGTAAGCCTCAAGTCTCAGAAGAAGTAGGTTCTTCCGAAGTATAAGTGGCTTCGAAACTATTCTTCTGAAGCCAGTTAACCTTCGGAAGAACCTACTATTGTCACACCCCGACCAAAGCGGCGGAACATGCCGGGGCGCAACTAAGATTGTTCAAATGCACACGACACTATTAAAGTGATAATATTTAATCAACTTATTTATTTCATAACATGTTCTTACAAATACAAGGAAATAAATAGTTCTTAACTAATAACCTAACGGTCCAAAATAAAGTAACATCTTTAAATCTTCAATCAACCGATAATCAAACCTGTAGCGTTGCATAAAATATGTTTTGTCAACATGTATGTTGGTGAGCAATTCCATGACTTTATAAATATAATATAAGGCAAAAATTCACAACTCAAATATGTGAAACCGTAAATAAAAGCGACAATTGAGGTATATAAATCATAAATAAATGAGGCTCCTTTCTAATTGATAAAACTACCATATTACAAGGAAAAGCGTATGATCATACTTATTGAGGATGAGGATGAGGCTAACCGATCAAAAGCAATAAACATGTATCAATTAATCATATGAGGTATATAACATACAATTGGACAATTATTCTAAGCAACACATAACCTAGATGTTGTGGGTTGAGGATCTAGGTGTTAAATATTTTTTTTGGTTGAGTAAGTATGCTTGCTACCCCCAAAGTATAGAAGAGAAAACGAGGATGAAATTACTCACTTGGAAAAAAAATGGCGTAGTTGAATAAACTTAGAATAAAATCCTCAAGCAAGCGAGTCCGACGGTTCAACGTGCGTGTCCTAGATTGAAAGATCTTGAGTAAGTATTGAGTCTTGAAGATGAAATATAAATGGTATAAAAGTTCATAAAAATAAGGCTTGGGTTTTCTGGAGTTTTAGTTATATTTTACAAAGTGTGTTTAAATAACGTAAGTATAAAATGAGTTTTACAAGAAAACGGGTCCTTGATGTTTAGTTTTACTCAACCATTGTTAAGTTTTACATAGGGGGGTTGGTTTAGTGCTAGTGTGCACGATCCCGTTAATGTAAGCATCAAGATCCGACTTACACTCTCTTAAACCCGAGTTTGAGACTTTAATTAATATAGAAATTCGCTTAAACCCGATCTTAGTATAAAACCAAGTTTGGTTCCGTCATACCAAAATCTTATTACTATAAATAATATAAAGTGAAACCTAAGTAAACAAAAGTTAGGAAAGATTTTTTTGGCGTTTTGAACGGTGACTAGCTCGTTAAGACGATAAGTTTGACTTTTACTCGGGTTTATTTTTACCCGAAACTTGGTTTGAGCTAATATTTGTTCTAACACTTCCAAAATCTTAAGTAATATGAGTAATATAAATTAAAACATAACTAAAAAGATAGGTTGAACTTTTGGTGGTTTGAACATTGACTAACTCGTTAAAACGGGTGTTCGGTTTTACTCGGTTCTTACCCGAAACTTGGGTTCAAGCCAAGATTTGTTCTACACCTCCATATCAACCATATAATAACTAAAATATCAAGAAAAACTCAGATCTAAAGTGTTTGATGTAACATGGTCGCTTAAAAGTTATTTAAAGTGCTTAAGCAAGCGTTCGGTTTGGTTCGGTCTTTGACTCGTATGAACCCGAGGATGGTCACCACATGTCCAAAACCATTAAACTAACAATAAGTTAAAATTTCCAGATCTAAACTCAAACAAGAAAATTAAGCGAGTAAACTTCCCGAAAACGACCCAAACGGGTCTAAAATGCATAAATATGAGTTTGAATGCCCACAAGCCATAAATAAAGATGAAAATGGTTTTGTAAATATAAAATAACTTAGAAAAACTGAAAATATCCAAAAACACATACCCGAAATGATTTGAAATGCAAGATTCGGTTCCGTTGACTTTTTAAAGTCAAATTTAAGCAATACTGAACAACTTACAAGATCAAAACTTTTGGGAGAAGAAGATGAAAATGTGCAGGTGAAATGGTTGAGAATGAGTGGTATTTATAGGGAAAGATTAGGGTCTGAGGATATGGGTAATGCGTTTGTCCGGTGGGTAAAAGGGTGCACTTTGATTCTTTTATTTAAAATTAATTTTGATTAAATAAATTATGACCAGGTATAAAGATATGTTTGGAGGGTTCTAGAATAATTATAGGTTAGGTCTTGGTCGGTTCGGATGGTTAAAATACGAGTCCGGACCTTAAACGAGCTTAAACGAACCGAAAAGGTTAAAAAAACTGATTTTGCTGAAACGAACTGTGGGTCACGCCATGACAAGTATGAAATATGATTACAGCATAAAATCCATCATTTTATTAATATTCAAATATCCGAAGACCAAAACGAGTCGGGTTCACAATACAGAATAACAAATACAAAGCTAGTCGAAAATGACGAATGTCACAATTATGAACCAGTGGATATAACTATGGTCCTTCTAACACTCCGCTGCAAATATCTAAGATACTGCATGGAGCTTTCCCACGCCCATATAGTTGACAATACTTTATTCTATTGTTTATCTTTTATCAGTTAGTACAGTTGTTAACTTTAGTTGGTGACAAAAGGTAATTCATGGACATGTCATGACTAGCAAATCTTAGATAATTATTTATCTAAGATACCTTGCCTTTATCATTGTAGTATTTGCTTTAGTCATAGGTTTCCAGCTAATATCAAAGTATATCCGCTTGTAGGTGATAGTATATTTAGTTTCTCATTGTAACTCATGTAACATGCTTGTAAGAGTCTTGTAATACTTTGAGTTGAGAAGTAATATATACAAGTACCTTGAAAATTATCTTCTTGTGTTCTTTGTTACTTAGTATATTATTATCAACTCTTAGAGAGATTCTGCATCATCTAACCGAGTGTGATTAAGTGAGTTTGAGAGAGAACAAGCGTTTAGTGACAAAAACCGATCCTTCATACTTTGTGGCATAAAAACACACTTTTTACCAAATTTCCCTCTTAAAACAAAATTTTTCATCCAACTATATTTCATTGGTACTTTTATCTAATATTCTTACTAATTTATGATGATAAAATATTATTTTATGACCTTTCTTTGTATCAGTATAGATGGAACCTTACAAAGATTTCACATTCCAAAAACTTGATTCAGACATCAAACTAGGTGAATTATAATTGTTGTTAACACTATTTTTAAATTTTTATTTGATCCTTACTCAAACATAAGATGGGTAGCATGGTAGGGGTGTCATTCGGGTGTTTTAATTGGGTTTCGGGTTCCTCGGGTCGGGTTCCTCGGGTTTTTAGATGTAGAAAATCAACCCAAAGACCGAACCAAATAAACTATATTTAATCAGTATTCGGTTTTTGGTTTTCGGGTTTATTCGGGTCGGGTTAATCGGTAATCGGGTTGGTCCACTTGTAAATTTAAAAATCAAAGGCAACATACTTTAAACTTTAAAGTGTTTCGGTTTGGTAATTGAATTTGACATCTCTTCACAAACAAGTTTGGTAGTCATAGTTGAAAAAAAAACAAAATCAACCTCTAAATCCACATATTGCTCGGACATACGCTTAACACAACCAATCATCATAATTGTTATTGCTCGAATAAAGGTAAAACAATAACACGTTACTAGGCTATACAACGTGTTTTCTTTATATTATTAAGCTCGGGCGTACAAGGAGTAACAAACATATATTTAAAACAAATATATGATAATGCTCAAATATGAAATTACTCTACCTTGTTTGTAATCGGTTTAAATGGTTTATTATGAAAGATGGATTGATGGAATGATCGAGTTTAAAATTTATGTCATCGATTGAAAATAGAGTTATGGAAGGATTGATCGAGTTCATAAAAAGTTAAAAACAGATGACGTAGATTGAAATCTTAAAATACGAAATATGGATTGTCAATTATGACGATATGGTATTCGGGTTATTCGGGTCAACCCGAATTGGCAAAACACAACCCAAAGACCGACTTAAATAAGAATTTCATATTCGGGTTTGATTGTAATCGGGTTTGGTTTTTCGGGTTATGCCTTAATCGGGTTCGGGTAGAGTATAATCAGGTTAGGTATTCGGGTTCGGGTAAAAATGACACCCCTATAGCATGGTATCAAGTAACATCCCCAAGAATCGACATGGTTTAGGGATTGGGTCCCCAAAAGCTATTGGTATTGGCATGTTGGCTCATTAGTGATGGTAATTAATCAAAACTAAAAAGCATAGATTGCAATAAATTGTTATTTGGGCTTTTCACCAAATTCTAGATCGCATTTTCCATCTCGGCTAGGGTTTTATAACTCGGATATGTGAAACATATATTTTAGATATTGAAATAGATCTCCCACAGTTTAATATTGATACAAGGAAGTTTCTCTTCGGAAAGTTGGTCGTGGTGACATAGTATATTTCTGGATTGATTGATGGGCCGAGGAAGTCATTTTCAACAAACATTTTCCTTCTCCGATTGCTCTTGAGTAGATCAAATGGGTGCGCGTCATAGATTGTTTCTAGTTATCAAATAACTTGACTAACTAATCCTGGATATGGAAGCGTGATATGGGGTTCTATCAAGATAAACGAGTTACGACTACGATGAAATGATTTCCATTCTCAACTATGTCCATATAAATTTCATTTGAATGACAAAAAGCAATCAAAGTTAAAGGTGGTGAATTGTAAATCGGTAACAAGGTATAAATACAAACTCCATAGGTTTAGGGATCACGATGCATCCAAGGAACGCAGAGAGAAAGAGACGTTTGTAACCTACATCTCCTTCTCCTGCGTTGGTCTCCATCATCATCACCTTCGTAACATATTATATATATATATATATAAAGAGGCAATATCATCATCATCATCTCATCATTGATACCAATTGTTTTCATTTCATTCAAATAGAATCTATTGTTGATGAAAGGTAGAATAATCTAGGCTGAATATGCAATTGCATTCTATTAGCATGTTCAAACACAATAAGATTAAACGATCGGATCTGGCCGAACAGCTACGACAATATCAAATTCGATCCAAGCTTGATTGGGCCTCGCTCTCTTTGTTTTCCTACAATGCTAAATCTTCTTCTTCTTCGAGGTATGTATCGTTTAAGATCATCTTATGCTTGTTTTGTTATCGTGGTTTTGTGTTCGGATATTGGTTACCTGTATTAGGTCAGTTGATCGATTATATCCTGAACTGCACATTCCTTAGACTAGATATAACTTGAATATATCGTTTTGGTATCTTTTTTAATCGTTGATATGTCTTCCAAGGAATTTGAAGATCAAATACAAATAGAGTCAGAAAAGATGCAACTGAACACACCAATTATTTTATGAACCATTTGATAAGAATCGATGAGTTTATTAATATTAAATTGAGTTTGTAATAGACTAGAAGTGAGTTTATATAGTTATCTGATTATTTAAATAGTGTCTAAATTAGATTAGGATAAGCATAAGTGTAGTATAAATATGGAGTTATAATCATTGTATTTGGTATGGTTTTTGTTTATTTGAGACAGGTTGTCTCTAAATTCTCAATATGTTCTTGTATTGTAATATTGATTCCGGGCCAACAATCATCATATGGAGTGAAAGCTTTGAAATCAAGAATATAGACTACATCTTTGGTGTCACAACATATTGCATGATGATCATCGATCATTGACCTCGAGATGACTGTCCATGTTGCTACATCGATCCTACGTTGTGGCTTGGATCTATGCCTCATCTTGTGTCATGGGACACTTACTGTGAATGCTCTAAGATATACAAGAGACTGAGGGAGTAGGCTAACATATTTCACGCCTAGCTATGGTGGGCCTAAACCCCAAATATTTGGCTCAAGCTAAAATCTTAGACCCAATAAAGCTACTTATTAATTGGACTCATTAGAACCTAGTTGTGTGATTGTGTGAGATGACCTTATTTCTTCTGTTATGTATGGAATTTAGCAGAAAGATTTAAAGCTTGGAGCCCAACATTTTCTTGAAACTTAATTTCTACTTGATGTACATAAAGTTGTACTCAAAAGATTTCGTATGCATGCTTAGGGGTTTGATATGATCCATGTTTGGTTTATCTGGATGCAGGATGGATATGATGATGTTTGTAATATGGGAGCTTGTGATTCTAGCATTCATCGTTTCCTCGGTCGTCTCCTTGTATTTCACGCACTTGAGGCTCACTTTAATCTTAGCAACCGTCGCATGGTTACTTGTGTTGTGTATGAAGGTAACAAAGCAAATAAAATTGAACCGCAAAACAAAGCGAAGGATGATGCTTCCTTTATCGATGTAGCAAGCGTATGACAATAAACTATTCTAGACTCATGATACACAAACTGCAATAATTCTTGACCATTTACAATGGTCCATACGCAGTTTTTGTTGTTCATGGCTCGTAAATTGTAGTTGATGTTCCATATTCGGCTAAGTGATAGAGTTCCTTGGTTGCGAAGGGTTAGAGATTGGAACATTATGATGTTTTCATGGGTACGCTTGTGGGTAGTAACTTATGCGCGCTTTTTGATTATATACCGCAAGCTTTGAGATGTACGCATACTTTGATACTTTGGTACATACTGTAATTGTTAAGTTTAGAGTCTGATATTAAAAGAAAACCAAAGACATTCATTGTAAGTCGTCAGTGATATTCTTTTGTTTTCTTCTTTTTCTTCATTCTCCTTGCTACAACTTCTTATGCATTCTTAAACCTATTAGATAGTAATTTGACATAAGTGTGTTTAAAATTAACATAGAAGGTGTGGTTAATTAACTAATTAAGAAGTTTCTTATATATGAACCATCACAATTGTCTAATTATTTAGAAATAGCTTTAATATATACTTGGAGATTGGGAAGTTGCTTATGAACTCATCAGTGGTTCACTAACCACTTATATATTAAGAATAATAAAATCAACAACAAACCAATCATAAAACCTAACAAATTAACAAATGTCGGAGAATTGAGGATGAAGTTTGAAACTAGTGAAGTACCTTTGTTTTCTTGTGACAAATTTCGTTTCTAATTCGTCAAAATTTGATCCCATTCCCACCTCCTTCTTTAAAATGATTCTTGTGTTTCTGACTTACCGACAGTGGTTGACAAAATGCACATGTAGCTAACAATGATTCAAGAACCATATCTACATATAACAAAAGATAACGCATTTTTGGTCAAATCAAAAGAGGTTTAATTGGTGTTATAATAATTTGAATTTAGAGGAGGTACGCCACTTACTGCATGACGTATAATAGAGTTGTTTAAGAATCGCGTGACTCGCGTCTTGTTCGAAAATTGTTTGCTTGAAATCGGTTCGGCTCTATTTGTAGAAGAGCCGAGCGCTCTAGACAGCTCGGCTCTGTTTGAAAACGAGCTGAGCCCGAGCCAAAGCAAATACAACTCATGGCTTGATCATTGGCTCATTCGTTTGACTCGTTTAAATTAAAGATTAAGTTATAATTTATATAAAAATTATAATTCACAATAATAACATTAACTTAAATTTACTATAAGCATAATACTTAAATAGATCATCGACATACGAACAAAAACACTTTTCTAATAAAAACAAGATCAAATCATAAAACAAAATACACTTTTAGTAAAACTGTTGGTGATATCTCGTATTACCAATGGTTTCTACTTCACCGGTAGATTTGTTAATTTGTCGCTAATTAAAGGTACTCTGATTTGTAATGTATGTTTAACAAAGACTTAAAACATTTGCGACACGTCTAGCAATTTACTAGATATGTCAAAATGAAATCTTATAATCCCTAACGTGTAACAAAAAGTCCCAAACATCATAATCTATTTTAATATATCAAACAACATAATGAATCAAAGAATACAAACTATGTGTATACCCCTCTCTAATTTGAGAGAATATTAAGTAACAAAACCCTAGTTCTTATCAATCTCTTGAAGATACATTCCAATTCAACCTCCAAATCCTCCACAGCACTCTCCACAGCCTCCAATCGCTCTATCGCGCGTCGAACCGCGTCTACGTCGCACTTCTCCCATGGGCTCAAACTATTCAACCTCATAAACTTAGCCTTCACATTACAATTCACTGATTTCCTAGCCTTAGGGTTAGGGTTTGGCATTGACATAAGTAACATAAGCGAATCGAGTAGCGAGATTATGGTTTCCCTAACCTCACCCAACACATTCACTACAACCATTAGGTCATCATCATCTTCATTACAACTGTTGCTCAAGCTCGCGCCTTTGGTCATTTTAAGCGATTTTAAACGCTTCAACATCTGTTTCTTGAGATCTTTTCTATGAACATGATACGCGCCAAACTTCTTCTCAGTCGACGTTTCACCAAGAGTGATTCGGTGAAACGTCGACTGGAGGTCTTGGATGTGAGTTTTGACTAGAAAGAGTATGTCTTTGGTTCTCCCACACGAGTCTAGCATCTTTAGAGACGCCTCGGACGCCATTTGGACGCGCGTTTGGCCTTGCTCGTGGCGCGAGAGCGCGCTTTTGAGGTGTGGCGAATGGAGCAAGTCGTTTGTGGAGTCGTGCAAGTCTCTTAGAGAAAAGAAGTTCAACATTGACATAATTGATGATGATGATGATGATGGATATTGAGATTCAAATAAAAATCTTGAATTTCTTTGATGGTATTGAATGAATTAATACATCTTGTGGTGTATGTGTTTGTGTGTATATATAAGATGGTTTTCTTAGGTCATGTTGTTGTAATAATTTAGAATATTTGATTAGAGATATGAAAGGAAAAGGGTACGAAAGTGTACGTATTGATTGATTTGATATATTTGTATGATAGTGACAAAGTGTCAACAGCTGGATTCGCTAAGATTGTCGGGTTGAAAAATCAACCGTACAGATGATACAAATACATGCACGAGGGTATGCATGTGGTATGTATGCGCATGTGAGGGACGTTAAACCATAAATATATCATGACACAGACTAAGAAGCATTGATAACAGGGTCGGCTCTATAATGTAAATTATGATGTCACATGTTTGGGGCCTCTTTTCTAAAAGAAATTATAGCGTGTTTTGGTATTTTATGGGTCAATGAAATTTTGAAACGAGAATAATACTTGATAATTTAGTCACGATGAAAATTTTGATGATTTGTCGGTGAAATTGTTTTGAAACAAGACCGTGAGTAATATTTCGAAGAGGTGCGATATATCTAGGTAGCACCGAATTCCAACGGATTATGGTGACCATTACCATGGTGGTTTTCGCCGAGAAAGCTTTAGATTATATATCTATTGTGATTTTCTTGAGTAATTATTACATCTCATATCAATTGGAAAGGAGAACGAAGGTTTTTATTATATGGGTTGGATCAAATCTTTATTATATGTGTTTTAAATTGTTCGGGTTGGGGGCCTAAGAGCGTGTTGGTCGTTAAAATAGACATCTGTTAGAGTGCTTGAGTGCTTGAATTGTTATAGTAACTAAATTTGTTTTAATAAAAATAAAAAATATTTATTAAAGAATTTTTAATTTAATATTTTTATTTGATTTTTTATAAAGGTAACTAAACATAAAACTAATAAAAACTCACTTAAAAAATAGACTAATGCAAACTTTTAGAATCAACTTTTTAGAAAAAATTGTATTTGCTGAGAAAATAATTTATATTTATTTAAAAAATATTATATTATCTAACAAAAATGTTACTTGTGTAGTCTTTGATAGAAAAGTCATTTTCTCTAATATAACAATTTAAAGCTTTTCTTAAATCCTAGTGTAACGTATTGCATGTTATTAACTATATAAAGCATAAATTATTTTGTATAATTTCAGTCGAACTTTCTAGTTTGAATAATATAAGTTTAAATTATCAACTCCAAGTCTCTTACTATCTCTACATCAATATCCATATGAAAATCACCACCAACCAGGCTGTTTGATGCTGTGGTACGTAGTGCAGACAAATGGTGCAAATAAATAATTAAAGTGGACAAAATAATGTAGAATCTCACACACATATACACAATTAATTTTTAGGTTATACATAATAGAAATAAAAACTAGACGTCTATGTGTTCATATATCCCTATCACGTTTAAAGCAGTAACCGTATCACGTTTAAAGCAATAGCCGTATTACGTTTAAAACAATGCATACATTATTTATACATCTCTATTCTTATTACAAAAAAAAAACTATAAGTTAACTGGTTGTATTCTATTTCACACGTTGCGCGAGTCTTCAATGTTATATGCTTGATATAAAGAATCCAAACAATTGATACAAATACTTCCATTTGATAGATAGTGAAACGACAATTACGTATAAAGCCATATCATTAACTCAAACTAAAACTAACATGTCATTACAACCTATGCTATAGTTTCAAGGCTCTGGTGACTCGTGGTTGCAAACCAAAAATGTTGCCTCACCAAACGAGGTCATCTTTATTGGTATCATCACGGCCTTTACATACATAATATGTAGCTAATTGTAGCACGTTTAGCGTCATTACAGTTGAAGATTATAGACAACTCAATTTTTAATCACAAAAGTTGAAGAGAAGGTGTCTTCATGATGTAAATCAGGGTATAAACTAATCAGCCTCAAAGTACCAAAGGTGTACCATATGTTAATAATTAAATGAAAGAAACAGTAATGTACAACAATGAGCTACTAATTAAATGAAAGAAACAGTAATGTACATCAATGAGCTACACAACCACAGCTCGTGTCCTAGGCGAACAACCATTCGTCATCATGAATATATGAGAACTAGATCGCAACCTTAACAACATGAAGCTTGCATAGGAAAACAATTTTTACCTTACGCTTAACATAATTGACCCGAAATTGAGTCTCGGATTAATAACAGCCCATCATCATCAATCTGTTACAATTATGAATAGTAGCATCCAGACTCATCATGATCGATAAAATGGAGCCAAATCACAACCTAAACGACACTAGATCTCAGATGGGCTCACGCTTATCATCATCGACTAATGACACATCTCAAATGAACAATAGTTCGTCATCATCAAGGTAATAGAAATGATCATGGGAAGTAGCACCAAAGATCAGATGACATAATCAACATCTTACTCAAGTGTACAACCACCGTCATCAACCCCATTAATAACCTAAGATAAACTAGGATGCTAGTTAACCAACATCGGATAACAGACATAAAACCGTCCCAGATGAGCATGTGCTTAACATTATTAACCGAACAACAAACCAAAATGACATGCATGTTAATCAGATAAGAGTAATCCATCTCACAAATCCTTGAATGTAAACAAAACACCTAAATATACTGAAAGGGTCATTTTATCAACGACAATAAACCCTAAAATTCATCATCAAGAATAGACATAAATCAAAGCTCAAAAATTATTTGATGCAAGCATGGTCATAAAAATCAAAATAAAGATACTGACTAAACACAAACCACATGTATCCATTTAAAACCATAAGAGGAAAACCCAGGTGATATGTAGAGAGAAGAGGTATAGCCAACACACGGCAACTCCCGACAACCAACCTGAAACACAACCTTTAACATCAACGTCTCAAAATGAGCATCAGGCCATCGTCACCAACCCAGCAACCACAAAAAAGTGTAAAGGTCAAAAAGAGAGATAGGCAAAACATAAGAAAGAGAGATAGACATCAAGGTTGTCGCCATTACAAGATAAAGCCAGAGACGATGTATCCCTAGACAGCAACTTAAAACCTTCTCTCCACAAAAAAGTGTAAAGGTCAAAGAGAGAGATAGCTCAAAACCCTCTCTCTAATAGCTCAAAACCAATGTTTTCAGAACCGGATCGGACGTCGAACCGGACGCCTTACTGGTTTGGTGGTCGGACCGGATTTAACTATATTTTAATTATATTTATATATGTAATTAAATATATGTTGGAAATAAGGGTGTAAAGGGAGTCTCTCTAAGACTCTAACACCTTTGTCCCACATTGGTGTGACAAATGAAATATTATGTGTTTATATGTGATAACAATGTGAAAGGTATCGAATGTCTTTATGATACCTTTTACACCATGACCTACCCGCGCGCAGGGGGGTGCAAAAACGGGTTTCTGGCTGGAA
This sequence comes from Flaveria ramosissima, assembly GCA_025215565.1. NCBI lineage: Eukaryota > Viridiplantae > Streptophyta > Magnoliopsida > Asterales > Asteraceae > Flaveria > Flaveria ramosissima. The sequence goes on from CM046040.1 coordinate 78,999,964, forward strand.
AATTTGGGTCGCCCACGCACGAATGCCGTTCGAAATAAACCGGGTCCGCGTGAAGCCGGTTTTTTGCTTTTTTGCTCTTGATTTATGGTTTAACACCACGTTTTTACCCATTAAAACTAAAAAACTAAAAAAAAAACATGAATTCCGGTCCGAACCGGTCCGGTTTTCCCGGCCCAACCGCTGACTCGGGAAGAACCGGCCGGTTCAACCTATCAAAACCGAATAACCCCTGACCGGACCGGACCAGGCGCCGAATCCCGGCCGAACCGGTTGGACCGGCCAGTCCGATCCGGTCTTAACAACACTACTCAAAACACTATTCACTTTGTCGAGTTATTAACATATACCAGTTATTAACATATATTATAAATTAAAAGGAAGAAAATATGTGATGACACTATGAAATTTTAGCCATGGAATCATTTAAATTGCTTGAACCCAAAATCTGTTGAATCAACCCATTTGTGTTTCCAAAGTGCTCCATTTTGAATTTAGATTATGACCGTTGGTTGCTTTCGTCAATAATTCATTGTAATGTATTACCACTCGTTTCCAAAAACCATGTTTTGTTTGTTGATTTCCGATTTCCGGGTCTTCAAAGTATGAACTAATGCTTTACACAAAAAAATTTTCTTGTTCGTTGATCTATGCTTGATTTTTGACCTATCCATTGAATTTTCTTTCATTTGTGTGTTGTACATCAACTTGTATTTCTTCCACTTCTTCTCACCGACTTGTACTCTTCATCAGTCTTTGCCTTCAGCTTCTTCATGTATTTCGTCATCGTCTTTCTTATTTTGAGCTTGAGTTTCTAATACAAAATATTCATCACCTAGAACATTATAAATCAAGAGTGGTCGTTTTTTAATGGTATGTTGGCCCTTATACGGTAGGTTTTCATAGCAAGATGCAAGGAGTTCAAAAGTGAGTTGATCTTGTATAGAGTAGATGCATTGACCATGTGCAACTTGAGAATGCATGACCGGATAATACGAGAAGCTTTGTTGGGGCCCGAGCCCCTGTTTTTTCACGCAAAAGTGAGAATTTGTATGTATTTTGTTCAAAATTTTATATGTATTGAGTCTAGGCCCTATTGATTTAGTTCTCGTGAATTTCAGTTCCCTTACACATTTGTTCAAGTTTCGCCCCTGCCTTCTCTAGAACGATAACCACCTCCTCTAGAACTAAAACCACCTCCTTTCAAACTAGAACCGCCTCCTCGTGATTTAACGTCTCTTTTTGTTGCGCCAACTTTTGAGATTTTGGATTCCAGAGTATTTATTTATTTTTTGTGTAGAAATTTAGTAGAAGAGTTGTATAAGGTGTAGAAAAATAAAATAAGAATAACTTTTATCTATAAAAGGAAAATAAAAACTCAATTTTTGTTTTTTTTATTAATCTCAATGCTAAAAATATCGTACAATAACTACTTTTGTTCTTCAAATTCTTGGGTATAAGTCACTGAATTAAGTCCCGAATTAACCCCCTAATGGACCAGAACCAGGGTATCGAAGGTACCCTATCCGCATAACTCCCACCACCCTTACTTCTCTAATGGATCAAACGGACAATATATGAATAAAACACAGCTAAAAAAGGTTAAGTTATCTAGGTCAAATGCGTTAAATTTACACAACACAAATTAAAATACTGATTGAGATCATACAAGGGCAGCGAGCTTAAAGTGAAAATCTGGGTAAGTAAAAAAAAACAAAAATTTGGGCTGACCCGAGGGTAGAACCTGGGACCTCATCTATGAAATGAGCAATAACCAACTGATTTAGCCCATTTTTTATCCTATCTTAGCACAAAAAATATATAAACTATAACAGAATAAAAAGTTAATATCGGTACTATTAATACCAACATTGTTTTATATGTATATATATAATGTTTCGTCCACTCTTACTCTTACAAATAAAGAGGTTGTGCGTTCAAGTCTGCACAAGGACACGTGAATATGATACGGTTCCAAGGAGGGGAGTGGGTCAGAATGGGTCAGGGCAGACCCATAGGCTGCTGGATGGAGGGAATTCGGATGGAGGGAAAATTAATGGAGGGAAACAGGTTGGAGGGAAGGTGAAATAAGGGAAAACAATCAAAACTTGGGGAGGTGGGGGTTGACCCACGAATCCAGGGAGTGGGGCTGCATAGTGTAATTGTTCCCACTATTTTTAGTTTAAGGATTATGTGTTTGCATTTTCTGAGATTCATGTATGTTTTATTTGTCTAATTAGGGTTCTTACACCTTGTAATCGGAGACTAGCCATCTCGAATCGGGTCAACTATCTTGTAATTTCGTGTTTTTAGGTAATCAAAGTTTCGGTTCTTATCATTTGGTTCCATTGCCGGGAAAATCAACATGGCACCTTCAACTCGCAGCAACCCAGAAGGTTCTTCTTCAACCTCTGATGTGATTGCAGCCCAACTAGCAGTTATAGCTTCCAAACTGGAGTCCATGGAATCGTTACAAGCAGATGTTGCAGCCCTCAAGACTCGTGCAATGACCAGAGACAAAGGGAGTGGCAGTCCTGGCAGAATGGAGGATGGGGAGACTTCTTGGAACAACAGCTGCTCTCACCGCCCCAAAAACAAGATGTCCTTTGATGTTTTCAGCGATGGTGATCCGCGAGGGTGGATACTTAAAGCAGAGAAGTACTTCCGCTATTATAACATACCAGATGAGGAGAAAGTGGACATGGCTTCAATGCATTTGGAGGGGGACGCGTTGGATTTCTATTCCTGGTTGTCCACTGATCAGGATATTTGCTACTGGGAGGAGTTGGTTCAAGCCTTACAAAAGAATTTCGGACCTGCTGAATTTCAAAATCCGGACGAACACTTATGTAGCATCCGACAAACTGGTACCGTGCAGGAGTACCGTCAAGAATTTGCAAAACGTTCGTCGCGAGTCACGAACTGGCCCGAACACTGCCTATTAGGAGTATTTCTAAATGGCCTCAAAGACAACTTGAAAGCTGATGTGCGGATTCACAAGCCCAAAACCGTGTATAAAGCTATGAGCATCGCCCTTGAATTTGAATCGAAGCTTTGCATAACTCGGACCGGGAAGAGCCTATCTGCATCTACTAATTCCAAGCATGTTTCTGCTTTAACGAGCCTGCAAGTACCCTTCAAACCAAGGCTGTAGCTACCAGCAAACCTGCAGTTCGCATTTCTGAAACAGAAAAACAGAATCGCCTATCGCGAGGTGAATGTTTTAGGTGCGGTGACAAGTATGGGCCGGGCCACAAGTGCAAGATAGGGGCCTTCAAACTGATCGAACTCACTGCTAATGAGGAGGATAAACACAAGGAAGATGAACCTGAAGATATAGCCGAGATCAGCCTTCATGCACTCTTTGGTTAGTCAACAACAACCACCATAAAGTTAAAAGGGATCCTTGAATTAGTGGAGGTTCTAGTCCTTATTGACAGCGGATCAACACACAACTTCATCTCGGATAAGTTGGTGAATGACTTAAAGATCACTGCACAGTTTATCACTCCATTCGGCGTTCAGATTGGAAATGGAGATGTTATTAGATGCAATCGTGTTTGTCGAAATGTTAAACTTCAGCTTGGTGACCTTAAGGTGATACAAGACTTATATCCTTTTGCTTTGGGAGGGGCTGATGTGGTATTAGGCATCAAATGGCTGGCAACACTCAATACTGTCCAAGCAAACTGGCAGCACATGTCTCTCGCATTTACCATTGATGGCCGGGAGTACAAGCTGCAGGGATTACCATTAGATGACCAACAAGCAGCTACTTTTCGACACCTCACTATTGAACCCTTCGAGTTGCACACTGCTGGACCAGGAGCACAATTTTCTGTTACTCGACTTGAGGGCAAGTCGATTCTCCGGAAAGGTTGCATTGATACGGTTCCAAGGAGGGGAGTGGGTTAGAATGGGTCAGGGCAGACCCATAGGCTGCTGGATGGAGGGAATTCGGATGGAGGGAAACAGGTTGGAGGGAAGGTGAAAGGAGGGAAAACAGTCAAAACTTAGGAGGTGGGGGGTGACCCACGAATCCAGGGAGTGGGGCTGCATAGTGTAACTGTTCCCACTATTTTTAGTTCAAGTATTATGTGTTTGCATTTTCTGAGATTCATGTATGTTTTATTTGTCTAATTAGGGTTCTTACACCTTGTAATCGGAGACTAGCCCTCTCGAATCGGGTCAACTATCTTGTAATTTCGTGTTTTTAGGTAATCAAACTTTCGGTTCTTATCATAATATCAGTATTTGTTGTCAAAAGAGACACTAACTAGCATGTCAAATATGATTGCTAAAGTTATATTATCTTGATAGTGATCTAACAAGAAAGGAAGATCAGTATGAAAATCATTCCAGTTTACTCCTCATTTATCTGTAATGTTTGTATGTGGTCAAGTAATCAGGCTTCCAATTGCTTAATAATCAAGAATCCTATCTCTTTTTTTATTTTTACCAGAAAAATACGAACTTAAAATTTTGTGTCTCGCTTGATTAGTAGTTACTAAGGGGTTAGAAATATATCTTCGCTTAACAGAAAGAGAATAAGCGTTCATTTGACCTTGAAAGCAGCTTTTTCAAGTGTCAGTAGCGGAACGTTCTATCAATCGGGGAAGGTTTTTTGTGACAAGACCTGGAGATATCAGAAGTGAGAATGCTGACATGAGTAACAAGAAATCCTATGAAGAACATGATCGTCTGCCAATGGAAGGTTTTCTGCGTTCAGTCAATCTACGCAGAGTGAATCGGTCCCCAAGGAACCCCCGAAAGGGCTGCAGTCCGATGGGTACACGAAAGTGACGATTTATAAGATTTATAAAGACCGGATTGTATACTCAAATTATAAATCACATTATCGGTCATATTACACCACTGTAACCAAACGACCTAGTTAACTTCTGAGTTTGCATTTCATGTCTAACAAAAGCTGCATCGTCCAAACGTCCTGCATCTATATAAAGATTCGAGAGCAGAATTCTACCTGGACCGTGTGAAGGTTCTGCATTTGCCAAATTTTCTGCAGCTTTTTCGCCAATTTCAACATTACCATAGTTTCTTGAAGCTGCCAACAATGTGCCCCATATCACAACATCAGCCTTCATAGGCATGTTCTTTATCATCTCCTCTGCTTCGGTTAACCTCCCTGCTCGACCCAAAAGATCCACCATACAACCATAGTGCTTGATGTTTGGCTCGATATTATACACATTTTTCATACTTTTAAAATGCCTCTCGCCTTCTTCCACCAAACCAGCATGGCAACATGCACTTAAGACTCCAATAAACGTTATGGAATTAAGCTGTATATCACGTCTCAACAAGTCTGAAAATAGTTCAAGAGATAACCTCGCGTGACCATGCATGGCTAAACCACATATAATAGCATTCCATGGTGAGATGGTTGACACTTTGTGTTTGACTTGATTAAAGACTTGTAATGCAGTATTTATGCTCCCACATTTGGCATACATGTCGATAATGGCTGCACTTAGGTTATCATTTATGGGAATTGAATTACTGATTATAAACTCATGAGCCCATCGTCCTTCTCGCAATGACCCCAGATTAGCAACAGATGAGAGCATGCTTACCATAGTTACTTCATTTGGTTTAATACCACTAGCTATCATTTCATGGAAGAGTTGTAAAGCCATTTCGTGTTGACCCGTTTGTGAATATCCTGCAACCATTGAACTCCATGAGAAAACATCTCTAGTTGGTATTTTATCGAACATTTCTCTTGCTGAATCGATCATCCCGTTTCTTACTAGTCCTGATATTAAAGCATTCCAAGAAGGCAGATGGCTTTTGCTCCCCATGTTGAACTGAACTCGAGCAAGATCGATATTGTGGCAAGCAGAATAGAAGTGGATGATTGTTGACTGAATAAAGTCATAACAATCAAACCCTAATTTTACACTTATACCATGAAACTGTTGACCTTCAAGAAAAGCCATTACTTGACCACAAACTGAAATTATATCAACCACCATGACATCATTAGGAGATATCCCACTATTTACCATTTCTCTGTATAACATCAAAGCCTCCCTCAAGTTTTCAACATGTAAAACACATTCAATGATGGTGCCCCAAGAAACGACATCCCGTTGAGGCATTTCATCAAACAACTCTCTTGCAAAGCCGAGTAATCTAGCCTTTGAGTACCCATTCAACATCACATTCCACGAAACTATATTCCTCTCAGACATCCCATCAAACAACACTCTTGCATAATCCAAACACGACGATGCACAATACACATGAACCAAATTAGTCACCACAAGATTAAAATCTTCAAGACCCGATTTCACAACCAATGCATGAAGCATTTCCCCATTCTTATCCCCATTAACATGTGCATACGACGACAACACACTCGACAATGTCACCTCATTCGGAGCCAAACCCAACGCCTTCATTTCTTTAAAAGCGCGTATCACATCATACCAACACCCATTTTGACCCAACCCCATTATAATCGTCGTAAACGAAATGCTATTTCTCCCAGGCATTTCATCAAACAGTTGGCGCGCGTCTTTCAAACGACCAAACTTAACATACCCAGCAAGCATAATGTTACAAGAAACACGATCCGATCGATACCCATTAACAAACAATGATTCTGCATCCTCTAAAGCACCAAACTTTGCGTACAAACTGATCAAACTGTTACGAATGAAGATGTTGGTGTCATGACCGTACTTGAGAATGTGACAATGGAGATGTTGGCCATGGAGGAGGGGTGTAGGATGAGAAGATGATGATTTCAATGCTTCTACAAGTGTACGTTCGTAATTGGTGGTTGTATTGAGGTGGTGGTGTTGAAGAGTTGAATTGGAATAGCATTTTGGAGTTATGGGTTGTTGTTTTAGGGTCGAATGAGTGAGAAATGAAGGAAGTGATTTGGTTTTGTGGGCAATTTTCATTACAGTTGATCATCAGATCACTTCTAATGATCTGTATCAGGGTATTTGATCTTGAGAAGAAGATGAAGCTGGCAAGAATCAAGAGGTAATATTAGAGTATTACATACATGTGTGACAGTGTGAGTGACCTTTCAAAAGAATATAAGGGTGGTGTAAATGAAACTTTTATTTAACCTTACTCGAATGGTTAAAGATTCACAGCCGGCGAGAAGACCAACGGCGCAATCTCTAACGAGATCCCCACGGCGGCCGGTTTGAGGGATTGGGGCGGGAGTGGGTTCGGTCGAAAATATAACCGTTGGAGGTGGTGTTGCTTCGGCGTGAACTCGCCGTGCGGTGGTCAAAAGTTGTGGCGTGGGGGACCGCGGCGGTGTTGCCACACGACACCGGGCCCCGCCATGTCTTCACGGCGACAACCCCCACAACCCTAACGATAAAGTGCTAACTTGAGATTTAGTGAAAGAAAATTTAACTGTGTTTAGAAATTACTTCAAATATTCGGGTGATTCTTTTTTAGACGAGATGTCAATCGTTCATACATATTTTAAGGAGGAAACCAATTACTATAAATAAAACCCCATTGAATCAAGAGAAAATTACAAAAATAGTCCATGTGGTTTGATCATATTGCAAGTTTAATCCCCAGATTTTAAAAATTGCAAATTTAGTCCAAACATTTTGAAGTTTGTTGCAAATTTAGTCCCTACCGTTAGTGTCCGTTAGTTTTTAATGATCTGGGGACTAAATATGCAATATGATCAAACCATAGGGACTAATTGTGCAATTTGCTCAAAACATTAAAGAAAATTTGAAAATCAAATAAAACTTAAAAGAAATTAAAATCAAACATAAGAAATTCAAATAAACATCAATATTAAATTTCAATAATTTTTTAAATAAATAAAATAAGAGTTAAAAAATCAAATCAAATTCAAAACTAAATAAAAATAAAAATATGTAAAAAGAGAAAGCGAGAAGTATTGAAAAAGAAGTATGTGATTAAAGTAAAAATTATATAAAAACTAAATAAAAATTAAAAACACCATCGAATAAACATTTATAAAATTCAAAATGTATATTGAAAAAATCATATTAAAGTTAAAAAAATAAAAACGGTTTGATTTCATTTTTCGTTGTTTGGATTTATACTTTCACAAGGTTTTTGTATTCTTCGATTTAAACATGACATATGAACTTTATCAAAAATAATTATAATAAAAAAAATTAAGCATACTTTTCATTTTCTCCTTTTCTATTTTTATATGCATTTTATTGTTACTTTTATTTACTTTTTAAATTCGATTTAATTTTTTAACCTTTATTCTATTTTTTAAAGATTATTTAATATATTTATTAGCGTTTATTTGAATCTTTTACATCTTAATTTTTTAGTTTTTTTTTAATTTTTTGAGAAATTACGCATTTGGTCCCTATGGTTTGAACATATTGCATATTTAGTCCCCAGATCGTTAAAAAAACTAACAGACACTAACGGTGGGGACTAAACTTGCAACAAACTTTCAAATGGACTAAATTTACAATTTTTAAAATCTGGAGACCAAACTTGCAATATGATCAAATCACAGGGACTATTTTTGCAATTTTCTCTTGAATCAAATTTAAACCTGAAACCTAAAAGATTTTAAACTTAAACCATCACTTAAGTTTACCAGAAGAGCTCCGGTTAAGGGTTTAGTAAATAATTTATTTGCCTTGGCGTTGTAGCCTCGATGATTGTCCCGTGAAAATATATTATAGTCGATTCCATCGTCATTTGGATTTAGGAAAGTTAAATGTGTGTCTAACACTCCTCTATTGACCCAAACATTACCGTATAACACATGAAATTTGTTTGTAATCTAATGGTATCATGCTTTAGAGGACAAATATCTCTTCTTAAAATGATTAAGGGCTATAACTTTATAATAAACAATAATGTAGCTTTTGAAGTAGCTTCAACAAGTATCTCAGTTATCACCTCTTATAACATATTATTTTGCCTTTTATACATTAAACTCTTTCTATCATAAAGAGTAAAGTGGTCATATACATCAAATTTGATGGCGTATTGGCGTACAAGTCACCTCTGTCCAATGAGTATGGAACTCAGAAAATATGTGCAATAATATCATGTTAAAGTTTAATACAACTATAATACTACAAATCTTTACCAAAACTCAAAAGCTTCTAATAACATACAACATAATCCAAGATTCTAAATTATGAACCACTAATAGTAAACCATCACTAATCACTAATATCATAATAAACCATACCAACAACTGAATTGAGAGTCTCTAACCATGCTTTCAAACCACTTTGATCATCATTTCTCCACATAGTTTCAAGATTCTTGACCGCTTTCTTTGGAACACCGCGTTTCATAAGAACAACTCCAAGTGATTTGAAAGTTGAATCGTTGGGTTGAACACCCGATTCAATCATCTCCTTAAATATCGTCACCGCCTCTTTGAATCTTCCATCTGATGCATACAGTCCAAGAACATGGTTATAACTCAATAAATCAGTCAACAGCCCTGATTCTCTCATCTGTTTTGCCATCTCAAATGCTTCGTCAAAACTCCCAATTTTCTTGTACATACACAACATCATGGCGTAAGAAAACTCGTTTGCATTCCCATTTCTTCTCAACTTTTCAAAAATTTCTTCTGCTGGTTTCACCATGGACCGTTCGGTGTATAAATCAATCATACAGTTGGAAGAATAAACATCTGTACCCATTTCTAATTTCTGAAGCATATAGTATGCTTCTTCGGCATCTTTTAAACACCCAACTTTCGTGTAGAGTTTAATCAAAGAGTTGCATATAATGCCATTCATACCCAAACCCATGTCTTTCATTTCATTTACATAATGTAAGGCTTCTTCAACATCTCCAACATCAGCATAAGCATTGATCAACACGCCATAAACAACCACATCGGGTTTTATGTCAAATTCAATCATTTCTTCAAACAAACGAACCGCCATTTCCAACTGACCTAATTTCACATAACTTGAGATGACTGCACTGTATGGTATGCAGTCACTCACCAATCGGGATTCCTGCATTTTCCTTAGATAAAAAGTAGCTTTTTGTGGGAGGTCAGCACTTGCTAACATTTGGATGAGTGAATTATAGCTGCATTTATCTGGGAACACACCATTTTCATTCATACTATCGATTAATCGACATGCATCATCATATTTCTTGTTTAGTCCATATGCTTTGATCATGACGTTATACTCGAGTACAGTTGGATTTCTTCGTTCTTGACAGCATTCGAAAACTTTTTCGGCTTCCAAAATATATCCACGTTCTCCAAACGCATCAATACTCGCAGAGTAACACTCGGGACTCATTTTCCCTTGAATATGAAATCGATTGAACCATAGCCATGATTTTTCAAGCTTACCAGCCTCAATGTACATTCTAGTAAGTGACGATTGTGTGAACTCATCTATCTCAATGTCTCTTTTATCCATCTCGTTTACAAGCTCTTCTGCCTCACAAACCATGTGTCTTATAGAAAAAGCATATAAAAGCGTACGGTAACTCACAGCATCTGGCTCAAGAGAGGCCTCTTGCATCTTTTTAAAGTACCCTTTTGCCAAAATAATATCATCATGCTTAACATGCAGTGAAATAAGTATATTATATGTTCTTGTATCTGGTACGCATTGAAATTGTTCCATTTTCTGCATCAATGATGCAACTTCCTCAAACCGACCATGATTACCAAACATATGAATCATTGTATTAAGTGTCACTGTATTTGGAACAATACCTTCTTTAAGCATCTGCTCAAACGTCTCCGATGCATCATTCAGTCTTCCAGCTTTCCCATAAGTATCAATCAAAGTATTATACGTATACGAGCTTAAACCAACATGATCAACACTCAGATCTGCAGATTTTGTTGGTGTATTATCATTACTAATGTTCATACCCATGCTTTTATGTACTGACCATTTTTTAAAGAACTCCTCAGCCTTTTCAAACTGACCTGCGGTTTTGTACATTTGAACAACGATCCCCATAGTCACCTCATCGGGTTCCATCCCTTTCTCGTTCATTACATCCAACCAATACATCGCTTTCTCCCTAACTCCACCTTTACTATAAACATCAATCAAAGTTCCAAAGGTAGAATTGATCGATTCGATTCCATTCATCTCCATTTCATCCCTCAACATCTCAAGTTCATCCCATTTTCGAGCTTTGCCAAGAATCCTAATCATTATGTTGTAATGAATCACATTCAACTCGTAACATCCTTTTCGCTTAAACCACTCAAAGATCTCCATAGCCCTTTGCCAAACTCTTTGCTCCTTCAAGATTATAGTCCTTTCCTTGTTACTTAAGCTAAATTCCCACGGTTTAAACGCTTCGTCCAAATCATCAACTCTTTCCAAAGCTTCCAATATAGCAGGAATACACCCTCCATACCTCGCCCATTTCATCGAACACCTGGTGTGCACTTTCTTCACCACCTCATTCCCACTCACAACTTTCGTCGAACACTTGGTGTGCACATTCTCCCTCCTTGACCACATTCTCCCCTTGAACCCCCTATCATTTTCACCCACAATCTCTTCTTTCACTGGGGTTTCAATAACACCATCTGGGTTCAACTTTGGCTTAACAAAAACGGATCTTTTGTTGAAATCAGATGGTTTTTGAGGTGGGATTCGGTGTTTCTTGATGGGTTTTTCTTGAAATTCTCTTTCGGTACGGGGTCTTGGAAGATGAATTGAAACTCCACCATTGATGTTGTTGGGTTTTGGGGTCTTGAATGGGTGGAGAATTGGGATGCAATTTGTGTCCAAATGCTGAAGCTTGACGAACATTACTTGTTGATTATTGTTTGTGAAAAGTTCTTGAGGAATCAATATCGGCAACAGCTGCTGACTTCAATGGTTGTTGTTGGGAGATGTTTAAACTGAAAATAGGATGATTGAATTCAGTGTGGATTCTGGTTAATGGCGGTTGAAATGTTTCATAGGTCATTACAAGTACAAACAGACAAACAAGTAGCCTACCAGACAAATAAGATTTGAGCATTTTAACATGATAGTTAATAAGAGTAGTTCTTAAATATTTAATATTTAGCGCAAGTGATTAAGCTAAAGTATTTAAGACAACTAGAAACATGAATGTGACGGGTCCAATGCTCGTTTGGAGCAAAAATACTTTTGGTTGAATCAGAGATTTTCTTAGTTATATAATTCATTCTGAGCGAATTAGGAGTCGGTCCTTATTAAGAAGCAGATAAGTAAGTTTAGTTAAGATTAATTTTCTCCTCGAAACCAGTCATACAGTTTTTCTTAAAAAAATCAGCTGTAGATTATAAATTATTTTGATAAAACAAATAGACAAAGTCTAAGGGTCATATAGTTTGAAAAGGGTATCATATTAACTTATTAAGAGATATAGAATGTAGTAATGAATAAATTACACCAATTGTCTATGATGTACGTTTAAATATTTAATCTCAAAGTATTAGACACTACTCGTGACTTTTATTGTTCACTGAGTGGTTATTTTTTTGGTTTTTAGAGTGAAATGTCGTCTAAACGTAACAGGAAATTAACTCAAGGTGAGGATATATTAGTTTTTCAATTTACTTTTTTATTTTTCTTCTTCTTCCATCTCTTGAAAAACTTATTCTTCCCAATGTTCCAACATCTTTATAAGCTTCATCGACGATGATTGTAGAAGAGAAATTGTCCTTTGAACATCTTGGATTCATCTAAACCCTAGTTGCTGGTTCTATTGTTGCCCTCATGTGGTAAGTTCAAATTTGATTTTGATTTTGACAGAAAACATTAGATGTTGGGTTCAAGTTACAAAGTATTAGTTTCTTTGATGGGTTGATCCATTAATGTGGATTCGTGTCATTGAGGTTTTCTGTAGATATGAATGTCAAAAAACAAGCTACCTACTTCAAGAATATGATATTGAAATAAGAACATTCTCATACTTATGTTGTTCTTAGCATTAGGGATGTTATCTTTTGTTATGGTTATCTCATGTAATTGTTTTCTTATAATTGTTTAGGGTATGAAAATGTAAGAATTTACTCGTTTCTCTTTTGTAGTGATTTAATTATAAGTTAAAATTGACTTGTTTATATTATTTTAGCTTGTAACATGGTTTATGTGATTTTAATCAATTCAATATATTAGTTTAAAGCAAGATATACCAAAATAAATTATGACTAAACAAATATTATTTCACAAATCAAGGTCTAACTAGAATCAAATCTAACATAATGATTTTCAATGATACCACAATGAATCATGATTGATAAATGAAGTTCCATTTTAATCTGACAAAATAAAGTTCCAATGTAAATCAAGTTCCAAATGTAACACATTATAGTAGCAAGCCATCAACATAAATTCAAGTAGCAAGACATATGGATGGTACTAACATACATCAAAATAAAGTTCCAAATATAGTTGCACCAACACAATATAGAGAGTAGTAACAGCACAATAATTAGCACATATCTTAAAAGACTAATGGGTGTGACCCGCGTGATGCAACGGAGGTTATAAAAATTAAAAGATTTAATTCTAACTATTCATACGTTAGTACTAACCATCAAGAAAAAGATTACGTGTGAAAGACTGATAAAAAAATATAGTAGAAAAAATAACATAAAAAATAAATTCCTCAAAACAAAGAAGAAACATAGCAAATACGTAAATGATACTTTAGCATAATTGACGAGCTCTATTTTTAAATTGCTTAAAAGAAAAAGACATAACTCAAACGTTTAAATATAAAACTTAAAAAAACTTCAAGTAATTAAATGTAAATTTGACATTACTCGAAGGCTTAAGTATAAAATTTATAAAAAGTTTATGTGATTAAATGTAAATTTGACATAACTCGAATGGTTAAGTATAAAATTTTTAAAAAGAGAAAATGATTAGGTATTAATTTGAGAAAAAGAGAGAGAGAGAGAGAGAGAGAGAGAGAGAGAGAGAGAGAGAGAGAGAGAGAGAGAGAGAGAGAGAGAGAGAGAGAGAGAGAGAGAGAGAGAGAGAGTGTTTTGATTAGTTTCAAAAAATCCTTAGAGGTTTAATATAAAAATATAAAAAAAACAATGTTGGTTTTATTAGTTTTGAGAAAAAAAAAATTATTATGGGAACTTTAAAAAAACCTACACTTTCAGTCTTAATCATCATTAATCATCATAACTTCTACAAATGCTTCTCTAGTTAACGAGAGCAAACCAGGATGAGTGTTGTCATTGGATCTTGTGATAAAAACGGGTTCTGTAACTAAGATGTTATGAGTTCTAGTCTTATTTAAGACCCATGATGGATAATAAATTTGTATTGGAAATTTGAAAATAACTAATGTGTAGTTTGTTAAGAAACGAAACTCCATTTGAAAACGTATAAAAAATCAAAGTGCAGATAACAGGGTGATTATTAGAACACGTATATGCAAAATCCAATCCATCACTCAAAAACCTATGGCTTCCATTGCTGCATGAAACCCCTGCATCCTTCACATAATAATCAAACATCTTCAATCAAATCCACCATTTTCATCTCATCAATTCACCACTATTTATACCCCAAATTCATCAATTTTCCAACAAAATACTTCATCAATCATCAATGGCTTCCGCCACCAACACCATTCTTTCTTCCAATTTCTTCGGCTCAAATCTCTTGATTTCAACCCCAACACCCAAAACCCACAAACCCTTAAGAAACAAGCTCCTGATTCCTCAATCAATTTTGAACAAAACCCCCAATTCATCAAACGATTTCAACTTCCAATCGAAGGCCACTGTAGCTGCTCTGTTGTTCTCTTCAATCGCAACACCACAAGCATTAGCTGACACCAATTTACCACCACCACCGCAAACCCCACTTCAAGCTGAGCTTGTTAAGCAAAATCAACCGACGAATTCGTTACCTTTTTCGCAATCGAATGTTCTTACAGCGCCAAAACCCCAATCCAATTCGGACCTTCCAGAGGGTAGTCAATGGCGATACAGTGAGTTCTTGAATGCTGTCAAAAAGGGGAAAGTTGAAAGAGTTAGATTCAGCAAAGACGGTGGCGTTCTACAGCTCAGCGCCACCGACGGCCGCCGTGCCTCCGTCGTCGTCCCCAATGACCCCGATTTGATCGATATCTTAGCGATGAATGGTGTTGATATATCAGTATCAGAAGGGGAAACAAGTAATGGGTTGATTGGTTTCATTGGTAATTTGTTGTTCCCTTTGTTAGCTTTTGGTGGTTTGTTTTTACTCTTCCGTCGATCCCAAGGGGGCCCTGGTGGGCCCGGTGGGCTCGGCGGACCAATGGATTTCGGCAGGTCGAAATCCAAGTTTCAGGAAGTTCCTGAAACCGGGGTTTCGTTTGCTGACGTGGCGGGAGCCGATCAGGCTAAGTTGGAATTACAAGAAGTTGTTGATTTCTTGAAAAACCCTGATAAGTATACAGCTTTAGGAGCTAAGATCCCAAAAGGGTGTTTGCTGGTTGGACCGCCTGGGACCGGGAAGACCCTTTTGGCTCGAGCCGTTGCTGGTGAAGCTGGAGTGCCGTTTTTCTCGTGTGCTGCTTCTGAGTTTGTTGAGTTGTTTGTGGGTGTTGGTGCGTCTAGAGTTAGAGATTTGTTTGAAAAGGCGAAAGCGAAAGCCCTTGCATTGTGTTTATTGATGAGATAGATGCTGTTGGTAGGCAAAGAGGCGCGGGTTTAGGTGGTGGGAATGATGAGAGGGAGCAAACGATTAATCAGTTGTTGACTGAAATGGATGGTTTTTCTGGTAACTCGGGTGTTATTGTTTTGGCTGCTACTAACAGACCTGATGTTCTTGATTCGGCTTTGTTGAGACCAGGGAGGTTTGATAGGCAGGTGACTGTTGATCGCCCTGATGTTGCTGGTAGAGTCAAGATCCTTCAGGTTTGACCATCTTTCGTTCGTATTTGGTGAATGTTTGTTGCTTAATTTTCATTTCTTATAAGCTTTTGGTGATGTGAATGCACAAATCATAGATGTGTTAACAATCTTTAGTTCATATTTGATGATGTGAATATGCAAATTACTTGAGATGGTAATGCCATTTATTTTAGTTCAAGGATTCGTGTTTCGTGATCCTTGAGGGAATTACTTGTATGAAACTATGTGCGGAGTCAAAATCTGAAAGTTCACATCTTTAGGAGATGGAATGTAATTGTGTTGTATGTGACAGGTGCACTCAAGGGGAAAGGCACTTGCAAAAGATGTAGATTTTGATAAGATTGCTAGGAGAACCCCGGGTTTCACCGGTGCTGATTTGCAAAACCTGATGAATGAAGCCGCCATTCTTGCCGCCAGGCGTGAGCTCAAGGAAATAAGCAAAGATGAGATAGCAGATGCTCTTGAGAGAATCATAGCAGGGCCGGAGAAGAAAAACGCTGTCGTCTCAGAAGAGAAAAAGAAGCTCGTTGCGTATCATGGTAACCAAACATATACTCTTCTTTCCACTTTTCCACAAAAGGGTATTTTAGACATTACGCTATCGCCTGATGCCATAATTGTAACTAGTGATCTTATTGTTCTGGTGCACGAGGGTATTTTAGACATTTTACTAAGAATGAAACCGTCGGGTTGATTTTGTAGAGGCTGGTCATGCACTAGTTGGTGCCTTGATGCCGGAGTATGATCCTGTAGCAAAGATATCCATCATTCCCCGTGGTCAAGCAGGCGGTCTTACCTTTTTTGCCCCTAGTGAAGAAAGGCTCGAGTCTGGTTTATACAGCAGAAGCTACCTTGAAAACCAAATGGCAGTCGCTCTCGGTGGAAGGTATAACACTCATTTCCTCTTCAGTATGTAGTCTAGGGGCGTAACTGCTACTTTATCATAATCTAAATATTGGTTTTTTTTTTTTTTTTGAACTTGAAACACACAACCATTTAACACCGCAACTACATCACAGGGTTGCCGAGGAGGTTATCTTTGGAAAAGAAAACGTTACAACAGGAGCATCAAACGATTTCATGCAAGTATCTCGTGTGGCAAGGCAAATGGTGGAGAGGTTTGGGTTCAGCAAAAAGATCGGTCAGGTGGCAATAGGTGGTGGCGGTGGTAACCCTTTCTTGGGACAACAGGTACTAATTTTCTTTCTTTTTTTCATTTAACCCGTTTGAGATAAAGCAAAAGCCGTATTGACACTCGTAAGCAAAGTGGGTAGGAATTAGAGATAACAATTCTTGACACAACTCGAACACTACTTGGACACGATATGAAAATAACTAAGTTTGAGTTTTGCATCCCAAGAGGATACGTAGGGAACATGGCTGACCAAGATCCCTTTTTTTTAACGATTGAAAAAGACCTGTTTTTTAAAGTAGTTGGGATCAGGTCGACTTATTTGGCCTGTTTGATTAACAAGGTTCTCCTATTTATGGCCTAGTAATTACAACCCTCCAACATGTTTAGCGCATTTACAACCACTGAACACGTCAACACATTTTGACTCGCTTACATATCTGAATCAAAGGGCCATGTTCAGTTTATATGATTTTAAGTGTGTTTGGGTTACGGTTAATATCCTGGACACAAATAAATATAAGTGTTGTGTTCGGATCAAGCTCACTAACTTGCCAACCTAACACAATTGACATCCCCAATCAGATTTGTAGATATTTGATTTATAATGTGGAAATTATTTGCAGATGTCATCCCAGAAAGATTATTCAATGGCTACCGCAGATATTGTAGATGCAGAAGTGAGGGAACTTGTTGAACGGGCATACGAGAGGGCAACAACTATAATCACAACACATATCGACATCTTGCACAAGCTTTCCCAACTCCTTATGGAGAAAGAAACTGTTGATGGTGAAGAGTTCATGAGCCTTTTCATTGATGGCAAAGCCGAACTATACATTGCCTAGATCTCACACTTTATATGTAACAAAGTTCGATATATTGATGTACATGTTTTCTTGTAGTTAAATAGATTTCGAGATACTAGACTTATATTACATGTGTCAACTCCTCAATTTATATAGAAAATACCTAAACACTGGTTACTATAAAAAGTTTCAGTTATTGTAACGAGTTAGCTTGGCTTGACTCGCATACACCTATAAGCATATCGAGAATATATTTCATGAAGGTAGTAGAATCCCTTTGGGAGACGGGAGGCGTCTACCCTGACAAAGTAAAGAAGGTGTTCGAGACATGTGACTTGAAATTTAGACGGTAAAAAAGATAATAACTCAGAACTTTCAAGTATTATCAACACATGTGATGATCATCAACCATATGACAACCTTCATAATGTCTAAATAACACTAAATAGCCCAATGATTGAATCAAACTCTTAGAGTACACCTATAAAACACCAAAACAATGCTCTTGGGACTACATGAGGCCATATAACGAACGTTGCATAGATGCAGTTCCTTGTGGAGAAAGAAACTGTCGATAGAGAAGAATCCACGACCCTTTTCATTGATAGCAAAGCCGCACTCTACACCCATTCCTAGCTTCCACACTATTTATGCAACAAAGTTCGATAAACCAATGTAAATGTACACTTGCTTCTCACACATTCCGGATCAAGAAAATAAAAATTAAAAATAAATAAATAAAAGAAGTTGGTTATTCCCATCATCCCATAACTACTATTTGACCACAACAACAATCAGGACATGCTTACAAGAAGAACAGAACAGAACAGAGAGTATGATTATTTCGCTCGTTTTTTGTCTTCAAGAGTTGCAGCTTCATTCAACATATCAACTGCATCTTTGTGCATGTCCAGCTTGGCAAGAGCAACAGCCTGCATGTAAAATGCAGTTGACCAATCAGGATACACACACTGTGCTTGCATAGCGTCTCTAAGAGCCGCATCAGGTTGATCACACATGAGGTGGCACAGACTGCGCCTTGCGTACACAGTAGGCGATATCATAGTGCCAACATCGATAAACTGCATGTTAAATTCCAAAAAGAAATTATTAATAAATAAATAATTGAAACTGTAGTGTACACACATATTCATCGTCAAACCCTTTCACTGACGTATATATATATGTTAACAATTAGTGACATGGAGAAGTCATACGACGGGGGGCTATGAGGTCACCCATACTTTGATCTTATGACATCAAACTTAGCTTATATGATTCACAGATCTTGGATTTAAAAAGCACGACACTTCACATACGTAGGATGTTTGTTTACAATGTACAACCAAATTATGCATCTCTTGTACATAAGAGCCTTCTTCATCAACTAAACCATTCATAATCTCTTCATCTTTTTGGTCGTTTTACATATAGACCCTAATTTTGGTCCACATTTGCAAGAAGCACCGCCTCCGGATCTTGAGGCGTTGGTCCGTTGCCTCATGTGTGTGAGGCGTGCTTTTTAAAAATCAAGCTTATAGTTCTCAAGTCTACAACTCGCTATACTAATTAGGGGTGGTCAGATGACGGGTTGGGTTCTAGAGCAAAATGGTTTCAAGTTGAATCATCTATTAGCAAGGGTCAAAACATGCAATGGCTATGTTGGACACCAAACACTTTTTTTATTAACTTTTATGCATAATTAATGTTTTCATTATAATAACAAAAACAAGATTATATAACAATAGTCTAAATTTCTAGAGAAAATGACTTTAGATGATGTATGCACTAAGAACTTGACTTTAGGGGCCTTCTAATCCATTTGATTTATTCCACTTTTTTAGCTAAAAATATTTATTTGACCAGTTTCAGTTTAAACATAACTCAAATCAACCTCTTTAGAAGTAAACTGGTCAAAATTGTTACTCCACTATACATGCTCTTATTCTCTTGACATTAGTGACAAATAGACTAGTTTTGAAACACCAGTACACTTGTATGATTGTATCTTCTATGAAGACAAAGCAATAACAATACTAAAAGGGCAGATGAAGTTTACGATAAAATATAAAGCCGTAATAAGTACCTGAGAATAACAATCAATTGCGGTTCTAAAATCTTTATCACGAAAAGCAAGATCACCGCGCTTCCTCGCCTCCAACATATCCCTCATTTGTTGGGTCCACTCTTGAAAAGAAAGCTGAAAATAACATCATCAATCAAATACAAATATCGGAAGCATGAAACAAAAACTTGTAATTAAACCAAAAGTTTACGTCAGATCACCTCATTAGTTCCTTCATCATCTTTATAATGTGTCATCACTAATATCTGGTGGATGGCTGTCAGATCCATCCTTGAACACGCATCACCCATTGGAGAAAGAGGGTGTGGTGGTGTGGCGGGTGCTTCTTCATGTTTTGGGATCCCTAGCATCTGATAAGATGGGACCTACAAATATAATTTCTTTAGTTTATTATTGACCTCAACAATTGCCACAAATGAGATATGAATATAAAGGTGACTTGGGAAACAAGTCAAAACAGGTAGTCTAATACGAGTCAAAATGGGACGGGTTGGATTCAGTTGACCAACCAACATCTTCTCAAACTTTTCAGAATTTTATAACAACAAGCATTTTTGTTATGATTATAAAATTTATACTATTAAATAAAATCTGATTTCTATTAATAACTAACTAGCCTTAGAATGTTGGCATATTGCACAGATATATGAATACACTGTTTGAGTGATTTCTGACACAGTGACACATTCAACAAACTGGGCCCATTTGACCATTGGAGATAAGAATATAATCTACATTGATCCAATTTTAGTTTATTATTGTGCTTACAAGTTACAATAATTAAATCGATGGCACCCACAAACGTGATAATAGGAACACATAGGTTGCAAGATGGACGGGTCGGGAGAGCTATGCAACAAGTCAAAACAACTAATGGGCCAGATAGGGTTGACCAGCCAACACTTTTTTGACCCATTATTTTAATTGATAAATAATTCCAATATTAAACAAGAGTACAAAACCTCAGCTATAACACAAGTAATCTAATTTGTGTTATACTTTATCAATAATAAATAACTAAAACACGAGAAGGAAAGTAGGGACTGACATCTGGTTTGTTCTGCAATGGAGCAAGTGTTGCAACAAGCTCTTTGGTATTCGGTCGTTCCCTTGGTTCATACTGCAAGCAACGTGAAGCAAGATCAAAAACAACAGTTGCTTCTTCTGTTGAAAAGTTTCCCTCCAAATGTGAATCCATCAACAAAAGAATGTTTTTGCCCCGAATCATTTCAAGCGCCTGCAACAAACATCAAATGTCCAGATAACTAAGTATAAGAGATGATTAATGCATTAAGTCATTAACATTACTTACGTGACTCGGGGGAATATGCTTTCCACTTAGAAGATCCAAAAGAACAGTCCCAAAGCTAAAACTAACACTTTCGGGTGTAACTCTCCCTATTATAGAACAAAGCACATTTATCAGGCAACAATGCATATAATATGACCGCTTAATAGTTGCTTCTTCAGATAAGTTCCTCAAAATGGGTGACAATTTCAACATTTTTTTTGTCAAAAGTCAACTTGGGTAAAATTTTACTGATAAAACTAATAAACTTATATCATTTAATAAATTCAAAAGAATTTTTCACTGGTCAATCCTGCTTGTTCTTCACCAATATTAATATTTTTTACAGATTTTGACCTATTACCCAACATGGCTCCAAGTTAACTACCTTGAAAGGTCAAAACAAACATACTTGGAAAAGCGGTTATAAAATTGCTATAACAAAATTAATTTAAAATATTAAATTAAATACCACTAACTTTCATCCCCTATTAAGTAGTAATCTTGTTCTAATTGTTCAAGCTGCAATAGTCACGTTGAAAACAATCCCCCTTACTTTCAAACAAATACATTAAGAGAACAAGGCTTCATACAATTTTTCAGTAATGTATGCCAAAAGTTATTGAAATTATGTACCGTTTCTTAGATACTCAGGAGGAGTGTATGCAAGATTTGTGCTGTAACTTTTTCCATCCCTACTATTTTTCATCAAACCAAAACATGAAAGCCGTGGATCACCATTCTGCCACATATTCCAATCAAATTATCAATTTGATGCCAAGAAATACAGAATTATTTTCTCATCTCCAAAATGGTGTTCAAGTTAGATACTGAAGATATTGTATTTCAGTACAGCACCTCATCAAAGAGAACTCTATATGCATTCAAATCATGATACAATGGACGGCCTTCGGTACTGCAGTAGTCCAATGCTTCAGCAATACATAAAGCAACTCGTAAACGCATCGCCCATTCAATTGTTTGATTCTCCCCTGTGAAAAACATCAAAAAAATTTATCCACTTTGAAAACGTACAAAAATAGTTAACTTGCTAATTATTTATACAAAACCAATACTAGTACAATAAGTATCTAAATCATTGAATATAAGAATTTTGGAGGTTGTATGAATTAAACACACGCTTTACATGTTCAACCTATTGGTCTTGTCCCCCATATAGCTAAACATTTTTAATTGGCCTGTTTGACAAGTTTGAGAAAGACACAACCCAAATAGGACCCATCTTGAGTAAATGGGATGAAATTCCCACCTCTATTATTATCAACCAGTTTGCTTATATATCCTTTCTTGGAATACCATGTTGTATATTTCTATGTAGGGTATAAAGTAAAATTACTTATAAACCCATACTTTAGAGTTAATAATATCTATCACTACCATTGATAATAATAACTTTTCAAACACTCAACACCATAAAAAATGACTAGTAATACTTCAAGTACAAAAAAAATATTGATCTCCTAATTCCTGGTAGTGTTTTATTACAATTGATTATCTGATTAGATCATTCAGAACTAATTAATCACTTTTACAGTAATTTACAAATACAAAGTTACAAACACCCTCTTCCTAGCAAATCCTCAATCTATGATGTTATGCCATCTTAACAAAAGAATCTAAACTTCTATTAAAATTTGTATGTCATTCTTGCCAAAGTTCTAAATTAAGAATCTTTAATCAAAACCTGTAAAATTTTAGCAGCTTTTCAAGCCTTTTTATATCATCGGCTATTCACGTACAAGATTCACAGAACTTAAAGCATGATGATTCATTGAAAAATGAGTCCACGTCAAAATATTTAATTATATACCTGAGAAGTGAAAAACTTTTTGAGTTGAGAGCTCAAAGAGCCCAAAGGAGAATGAATTGAAAGTTTGAGCCTGACATATTTTGAAAAAGAAGATGGGAAACACGAAAAAGTAACATAGTTATGAAGACATACAGTGAAATAAATGTTTGGCTAGAGTATCATTAGGCATATACTCTGCAACAAGTAGCCTTTCATCCCCATCACAGCAATATCCGATCAAATTCGCCACCCTATTATGCCTCAGTTTGCCAACTCCCCATGCTTCATCCTAAGAAACCAAAACAACAGAGATCTAACAATTATTATTTCTAGATAAATAAAGCTATCATCATGTGTGCATTACACCATAAAATCACATGAAAAAATCTATCAACTTCCAAAACAGAAAATGATACTACACTTTGCATGAAAGAATGATTTTAACATGAAATGCTACATATGATGACTTTTGGCATTTAGTTTAACACAAATTGTTCAAAATCGCTAATTCTCAATATTTTCTTGCCTTTTTACAAGAAACATGGTTGGTCTCAAATCAAAAAACAAGTACAATAATCTAAAAAGCTAATAGCACTATGAGAAAGAAAGAGTACGCTCACTACTTCAATAATTGAAGAGTCAAGTACCAATGAGCATTGTACTCAAACAAATCAGAGAAACCCACATCAAATAAATTTTCAAATATAAAAAGATCATATAACATATCTTGCTTTATAGAATCATGTAAAAACAATGAGATGAATTTGAGTTGCAAACTAATGGGGAGTTGGACATACCTTTTGAAAGTGACTATGCTAATAAATATTTAGTGTTTGGGTAAGATACTTCCACTTATAATTAGCAGATGTGTTCATTATAGAACCAATCTTAAGTAAAGAACTTTGAGTACCACATAAGCACTTATATGTTATGCATGTCACATATTGCATGAGGGAGAAAGAGTGGCGGTTATGCCCTTTACATAACCACCTTATATGTCAAAGTTAAAGCAGCAGATAAAAGTGTTTAGGCGGTTATTGTGGTTTTCACAATTCTCTCCTTAAAGTCGTCCCTTTATAATAATGTGGATACCCTTATTTCACATATAAATTCCTTAAATAGTCCTTATTTGATGTACATTTAACACCACAAAAAGTAATAATCTTCAGGGTTTCAAACAGTAAAACCATGTCTAATCAGTATCTTTTGCACCAATGTTAACAGACTTTGATTATATCACATAATCACATTCAGAAAGCAAATCCAAACATCCCATAACCTATATATCACTAAACCAACTACTGTAACAATAAATCTACAATCACCCAAATGCACAATCAATCAAAACAGCAACAATCACTTCTCAAAACCTACTCAACAACATAATGCCACTCAAAACAGACCCACATAACAGTAAACCCTAAACATCAAATGAGCAGTAAACCCTAATACCCAAATCAAAACAAGAACAACAAGCAATCGATACCGCGAATTGCTTCGGATCGGGCCACGCCATTTTCGAAAACTTCTTGACAGCAATCCACCTCCGATTCTGAAGGCGACCCTTATAAACAACATTCGGAGCTTTCTCACCACTTTCAGACTCAATGAACTCTGTACTGAAGTTATTAGTTGCAGCCTTCAAGTCCGCCAGTGAGTACTCAGAAAACACCGGCACTCCGCCACCATCTCCGGCGATAGCAGCACCTTTTCCGTTCGACGGTGAGTGGTGATGAGTGTTTTGGCGATTATTATCTTTTTCTGATCTGGGTTCTTTCGAAAAGCAAGAACTACAACAACCCATCACTCAAAACCTCAAGAAAAACACCTGAATCTTTAAAAAGCAGAAGACTTTCTTGTAATTATCAGTGAAGAACCATATTCACACAAGAAAGAAAGAAAGAAAGAAGAGTGTAAAAGGGGTTATGTAGATGAAAATTCGTTTTAAAGTGGTGAATTTATGATATAATGAGAGGAAAATACACAAAGATTACAGATTTTGTGAAAGTTTGGAGGCATCTGAGTGTGCACACTCGTGTGGATAGAGAGAGAGAGATCTGAGAGGCGGTAAGAAGATGAAAGTGGAAAAAAAAAGGCGATAATAGTAATCCTAAACGAGGTTTGTGCATTGATTCCGACAGATTAGAAGAAAATCATGAGATGTGAAAACAACACAATAATATAATTTTGTCATGTTAAGATCTAAAAGTAAACGTTGAAATTTTATATGCGAAAGGAATTATTTATCTATTTGATCTAAGATATTTTAGTCTTTGAAGAGGGATGACAAATTAGTGTGGATTTCATGTAAAATCTTATCTTTCGGAAGTGTCATGTAGTTGTATTTTTAAACCTTATTATTTATGAATGAACATATTTTCACACCATTCAATAATATCAGTAGGCAAGAAACATTTTTAATTTTAGAGTTAAATACATAAATGGTTTTTATGGTTTATCTAAAATAATAGGTTTGGATACTAAGTAAAAAAATAACATATTTAAGTACTCACTTTTAATTTAATAACAAGTTTGAGTACTAACACTAACAGACGTTAGATTTTTTGTTAAATATAAGGGCATTTTGGTATTTTCACATTAAATGACTATTTATGTAAATTAGAGGGACTACTTGTGTAATTTAATTAAAATAATATTATAACACACACACACGCTTGTATATTGTTTTCACATCTGTACAATATTATTTTCTTCAACACCACTGCTGGTCACCACCACATCCAGTACCCTTACATCACCGCATCCATCTTCGTCCATCATCACCATCGGGTATCATCACCAAATTCCCTTTCCTTTTTCCCCTGTAAAACCCTAAAATCCAACCAACCAACCACCACCAGTCGCTTCCACCATGTACCTAATATCATCAGCACCCCCCCCCCATCTAGCTCAAATCCACAATGTACCACCAAACTCCCTGATTGATATTTGAACCCAACCGCCTCATGACCACCGCACCACCCCTAAATTTAGGGTTTTTTTAAAATTTTGGGGTTAACATGGGGATTTGATGAGATGATGATGATGATAATGGTGCGATGTGAGGTGGGGATGATGATGACGACAATGATGATGCTGCGGTAAATTTTTTGGGTTAACAGGGAGGTTTGATGAGATGATGATGATGATGATGATGGTGGTGGTGGTGGTGGTGCGATGGGAGGTGGGGATAATGATGATGATGATCATGATGATGACGATGATGCGGTGGTGGTGATGATGCGGTGGTGGTGGTGATGATGTGGTGATGATGTGATGGGGGTGATGATGCGGTAATGGTGGTCACTGTGGTGTTCGTGGGTGTTTGGTGGTGGGCTGGTGGCTGGTGAGCAAGAAGGTTGGGTGGTGGGTAGGAGGGTTGGTTGGTGGACCTGGTGGCTAGTGGCCGACAGAGATAGATGGTGGCGATGGTGGGTAGATGGTGATAATGGTGGGTATATATAATTACACTAATGGTTCCTGAATAAAAGAAATATATAGAATTACAAAAGTAGTCCCTCAAAGCGGATTTTAGTCAACTTATTTAAATTTCATAGAAAAACTAACGTATGTTAGTCATAGTACTTTAACTCGTTAGAAAATTCAAAACACAATACCCTAACTTGTTAAAAAAACCTTTAATACCTAAACTTATTATTTTGGATAAACCACGGGACCATTTATGTAATTAACTCTTAATTTATGTTTTATGTCATATGTATCCCTTGTTAGTTTTATATACTTCCTAGGAACTTTTTTAACCTACAGACTATACAAAAATCAGTACACACCATCATACATAGTTTTTAAGTCAATGAACATCAAAAGTTATACAGAACAGACTATTGGGTCATCAGGAACACACAGAGACATAAGATGGGGGTAACAATTATAAGGATGTTGAGGTGGATGTATGATGAGGACACAAGGTTAGATTGGATAACATACTAAAAACTTTTAGAAATAAATTAAGAGTGACTAATATAACAGTTAAGATATAAGATGAAAGATTAAGATGGTTTGGGCATGTAAAAAATACAAACAATGATACAAATTAAAGCAATTGAGACCTTCACTATCATGGGGATAAAAGAGTAGAGGTGGTTTCAAATATACTTGGGATGAGGTGATTAGACATGATTGTGTGCTAATTATGTGCTTGTTGCTATCTATTGTATAGGGATTATCTATGGATTATGGTTTCTATATATATCTTGCTTCCTGTTGTATATTAGTTACTAGTGTGTTCTTCTTGATTGCTTATTGTCCTTTATGTGATCCTTGTTAGTCGTTGTATATTGTTGCTCATGATGTGCTTTAAGTGGTATACTATTATGTTGATTGCCTAGTGATCATTGTGTTCTCCACTTACTAGATGTTTTGGGTCTGTTGTGTGTTTTGGAGCCGAAGATCTCTCTAGAAGCAGTCTCTCTATTCTATGTAATAGAGGTAATGTTTGCCTACATCTCATGCTCTTCATACCCTACCAATAAGTTTGATATGGTTGGGATTTAAATCATATAGTCATTGTTGGGAAAACTAAGGTTTATTGCTAATTATGAATCTAATTATCCCTTGTTTTGATAATGATTAAAATTCATACTTGTGCAATCAAGTTGTTGATTAAGAGTTGTCATATACCACATACATATCCCTGTACACTTGATGAATCATCAAACGTGAACATTAAAGCTAATATGTTACGACAATGGTGATAACAAAGCATACAAAGGCTTATGATGAAAAATCGACAACTACATACATGAATCAAAGCTTAAACGGCAACATTGATATGTTTAGACATCAGAGATATTTCAAAAATGGTTTTCATATAATATGACTCAGTTTATAAAGTTGTTTGAAGTTTTTCAAAGTTATCAAGTTATTTTTCAAAACATTAGCTAAATTTTTACAAAATTAATTTATATACACATTTTACTATATATATGATTTTAATCAAATGAGATTAACAAAATTAATGTATATAAACACTTTATTATATATATGATTTTAATCAAATGAGATTTAATATAGTAGATGTAATATACTAAATATGGAAGTCTTCAAATGTGTTTTAACATTGAAGACACAATTTGTCTAAGAGCGTTAAAAGTTATAAACCTAATTGGAAAACATCAAAAATAGTTTTCAATATACAAAAGGTAATATGATTATTTTGATATAGGTTCATAACCTTTTGCGTATAAGTAAAATATCCTTTTATCAAACTTCAAAATCCGGCTTAGGTGTTTGGAAATTGGTTTAAAATGGATTTGATAATAGATAATATTCATAAAAATAAAAGACAAAAAAATATTGCAATGATGATCCACGGTCTTAGTGACCGTGGGACCGATCGTGGTTAGGTCAAAAACCATATTTCTTGTTTTTTATGTTGTGCCTATAAATATAAGTCTTTCGTAACCATTTCCACTCATCCTTTTTGTTCTAAATACTTTCATGTACATGTGTACTTTCCAACATCAATTTGAATATAGAGATTTAAGTTGAAAAGACCAAGAGCAAAAAGAAAATTGTGCAACAACTTCCAATCTTCCATTCTTGTGTTGTATAAGGTGATCATTACCGTTATTTGGTGAAACACCTGGTGTACGGGAGATCTCTTCCGTTTAAGAGAAACGAATAATGGAAAAAATATCTAGCGGAGAACCAATGAGAGGTAGTAAAATGGATTATCCACTTAACCATAATAAATTGATTTGCCCTTCTAACATTAAACTCTTAGCATTTCGTGCATTATTTTTGGTTGAGTATCAAACAAGTTTTTATCATTTAAGTTTAGGTTTAACTAACAAAATTTTAATAAAATCATAAATATTTTTATCATTCAAGTCTAGTTTTCAATAGTAATGGTTAATATCATAAATCATATAAAACGAAAAGAAAGTCGATTTACATACAATCATTTCATCAAGACATGCATTTGGCAAACCAAAACAAAAAATATTAAATACTATAAATAAGGGAATGGAAGTAATGGCGAGCAAATGCGTACATTCATACTACAATATGTTAAACAGGTACTTTGGGACCTAATAATAAACCGATACTACTACATTAGTTATGTAGCCTAAAAAATCTTAAATCAAAACTTGTATTAAACTAAATGCATAAACCCTAGTCAATGAAAAAAGTGTAGTGGGTATAATGCTCCCCCTCCCAAAAGAAAAATTAACAACACAAGTCTTTCAGTATGTGACACATGATCTTAGCGACTTGATATTTCATAACCGGTTACTTGACTAAAACTTTGATGTAGTGTTCACAAAGTTTAGTTGGGCTTCTTTTAATATTATCTAGAAAACGCTACTCTTGAATATGTTGATTATTGACCTTAGCGAAATACGCTATAGTCCAATGTCATATAGAACATATAGAGCGATTGCGTCATTGTTAATGTATGTGCGGGTTTGAGATCGGGCTCTAGGTGGGTTTAATGAAATGCCTCAAGGGATGGAAGTAAGATTCAAAACACTAATTTCGGTGCTATAGAAATTAAGAATTGTTCACAATTTTAAATTTCAAAAACAAGGACCATGGGAAATTGATGAAGATGAGGTTAGGGGAATCTATGTTAATGGTCACAATATCAAAGGAATAATGAAGTTGTTACAAAGGAAGAGGAGATTGATGACACTGAAAACAATAGACTTCTTTTATTAATAAAAATAAGAAAAAAATGACACTTTGATATTAATTTGATAGTTTTTAAGTATTTTTTAATTGGAAACGTTGGCAACAAGTTTGGTTGAAATTTCGACGAAAGCTAAATATCAATGTTTTTATAACCGGATCTGACAGCGAACCGGTCATTTTACTGGTCGATTGTTCGAACTGGTTGAGCAGATTTAACAACAGGATGATTTCATGATTATATATATATGTATATTAGATATATAGTTATATATATGATTCAATATAGATATTTTATACGTGTAGTTTATAGTTATATATAAATACTCAATAATAATCTTATGTCTACACTCTAAATCATACTTCAAACCACCCTTTAAACTCATTAAAGTTCAAAAAACTAAAAAAAAAGTAAAGATCCGGTCCGACCTGGTTCCCGTTCTCTGTCCGACCACCGAACCGGTTCGAACCAGCCGTTTCTCTGAAAGCAAAATGATTTTGGGTAGATCTGACTAGTCCGACTTTCGGATCCCGGTCCAATCATTTCGACTAGCCAGTCCGATCCGAGTTTGAAAAAAGTGGTCAACATATATCAAATGAATATAATGTTATTAACATATTCGGAAATGGGTGATTCCACATGAGTGATTGATCATGATGCAGAGCATCTCGGGTTGTTTTGGATAATCGTCATTCGTTGGCCCAGCCCAATATCCATTTTGACACCATTTTAAATTGGTGAATTCAGCCCTTTACTTAGGCCCAACAACCTACTTTATTTTGAAACTCACGTCATCATCTTTTCTCATGAGCCTGTTTCTTTTAATTCTTTAGCCCAAATGTCTTCTATTAGTTGCCATCAGCCCATCACCATCCTCTATTCTTGAAAATAGCTTCCCCTAACTAATTGCAACAATGGTCTTCAAATTGTTCTTGTATTTAACCTTCAAAAGTTTTTAGTTGCATTTGTGTTGGATCTTCACCATTTTACTTATTGAACAAAATAGTTTGTTCACTAATATCAAATCTTCATCATTTTAACTTCGTTTTCTCCATGACCTAAGAAATACAAACACTAATCAATGTAACATTTTCCGTAGTTATATAGACATGTTTATTAAACAGCTATATGATATATAATGTACATAAACACACCGAGTAATTGTTTGGTGGAGGATGTGATTTGTTGTAGATTAAACATTGAAGATTTTAACAGTTTGCAGATTGTGTAAGTTGTTGATTTGTTAGTTTCAAGTTGTTTAGTTGTTTTATTTTTGCATTAGTGCTAACTTTGTTTCAAATTTGATACACTTTCTTTCACATGTATAACAAATGTCTTTCACATGTGAAACAACCTCGATAGATATTGAACCCGTTAAAGAGGTTAAAGAGTCACCAGTCTTATAAACTTAAAATAACTCATGGTCTTTTGTAATCAATGCAAACACATAATCTTTCGTGGCAAACTCGGAGCATATTGTCACGACCCGCCTACAATCAAGTCGCGTTACTTGGATTCCGAAAGTTTCCGGAAACATATGGAGGCATCCAGGGCCATCCGGAAGACTTCGGAACAACCCAAACAAATCTAGATCAAAAAGGATTAAATGAAGTATCTAGATCAGGTCTAGAATGGCCTTAAAAAGATCTAGATTTTGATAGAAAGATCTAGACACAAATCATGTAAATATCTAAGATATTTAGTAGTTGGAAAAATCTAGATCATGATTAATCTAGATACATGAACTAGTATAAATAGGTGATGTGAGGATCATCTGTAACCACCTAAAACCACACACAAGTCTTGTGTAAAGCACTTGTAAACACTCTTGTAAGCAATACAAAAGCACTTGTATTACTCGCTTGCGAACGCTTCCGCATCGTTACTTGAATTGTTACATCGTTTGGGTCTTAAAGGGTGAACTTAGATCGAGTCTAAGTGGCGTACAAGTGTTTGCGAATCACTCTGTGACAATATTGTACATAAATTGATGATATTTCATCACAAAACTCATTTTCTTGGTACATTTTATGTAGTACCATATTAGATTTCTATGTATTAGACAGACTGAATCATAACAAAGTTAAAGTAAATAAATATATTTTATATGCTAATAAATTATTATTTAATTTTAAAGGGTCATAGTTAGCAAAACGACTTAATTTTATTAGATTTATGAAAGATAATGTCAATTTAAATCCTATATTCATTATTTATTTAAGAAAAATTTAAAAAAAATATTTTATTTTATTAGGTTGATATTAATCAAAATATTAAGTAATGAAAAAATTACTTTTATTATGATATTGAATCAATAATATATTATTTGGTTGCTTAAATTAATGAACTATAATGTTTAGGCGAAAAAATTATGTAGGGGCTCTAGAATTAAGTTATGTATGTGACCCTTAGATTTTTTATTTATTATGTAGTGCACATAATAGACTAGGTTAGTATCCATGTATTACACATGTTGAATAATAAGATATTAAATAATTTAATACTAAAAACTATTGAATTATAAAACGATACTTAAAGATAAATTATGATTGAAATTACATATAAATAGCTAGTTTAAGTAAACAAACAATAACATTATTTTCTTAAACATTTGCTTTATAAATTTTTTATGGTTTTTAAATACTTCATTCTAATTTTTTTTCAAAGAAAAATGGAAACTTTTATGAAAAGTTTGTTCTATTAGAATATTTTGTATTCTATAAAACTGTATCTTTAAAATAGTGTGTTTTAATAAAAGATCAGGTTTTAATTTATTTAAATATATTTCTTTAATTTGAAAAAAATATGAATAATATTATTACTATTTAGTATTATCATTAATAAGAGAGAGATGGAAAAGTTAGCATGAGGAGCTTACAATTATGGCACGTAATATATAATATGATTAAAATTATATATAAATTATAGTTTAAGAAGTAAACAAGTATAGTATATTTTTTTAATCTTTCTTAAGTAAATAATTTTATTTTTAAACATTTGATTTAAAAAAATGTTATGAATTTTTTTATTTTTATATAAAAATCTTGTTTATTAAGAACTCTAGTTTCTAATTATTTTCATCGTTTTAATAACATTGTTGTTAGAAAATCTTACTTTTTATAACTTTTTTTATAGGCCGAGTTAAAATTTCTTTCTCAAAAAAGTTTATTGTTTAAGAAAATTTCCTTTTAAAAAATCTAAATGAGAGATAGACAAAGAGAGATGCAATATTTAATTAAAGTGAATTTTAATAAGAGAGATTACTGTGAGTGTTCAAACGACTATAATACATTTTTGATGGGAAAATGTTATGAGGATGTTTAGAAACGTGACACGTGACGACCACATACTTTGTTTCATATAGAGTATAGATTATATGTGTGTTTGCGCACACGTGTGGCATATTAAATTGTTTTAACAAATATAAAAAACACTTATATAGTAACAGTTAATAATTTCAAAAAATAAAATAAAAGATGGTTTTCAATTGAAATAACGAAAAACAATAAAAATGACAACTTTTTAAATAAATTAGTGACCCGGAAGAAAAAAAAATACTTTTTTAGACGAAAATAACAAAACAGACCAAAACTAATAAATGAAAATGAGAATTAACTCGTTAATATATAATGTATAAACCAATTTTTATAAGAAAATATTTAAAACTATTTTACTTTATAACATAAATAAAATAATAAGGGAATTTTGATTAGCAGTTTACTTTTTTTTTCTTTTTTTTCTTCTTTTAACAGTACAACCTTGCTCCAGAAGATATATGTTACCTTAATCAAACTCATACATTCGTTTTTCAGCCGGGATCATACCTTCGACCCTAGCAGACCCTCTGATATTTATATAAGTATCTATGATCATTAATATATCAACTTAACCATTTGTGCTAAGCATCCTTGCTAATCTATTAATCAGCATTTAAGTACTATGTTTGTCAACTGCCACGTGACGTCCACGTAAGCAAGGGTCCCACACACCGTTTCTAGTGGAGCAGGTAGATCCATACGTCATCGTTTGCTTTTGTGGCGGCTATATATATAATATATGTATATATATATATATCACCAACTCCTCTAATACTTAGCCATCGTCCTCTTTCGGGTTCCCCATTGTGGGACCGGACCCACACTGTCATATGATGTTGGTCGGTTTGAACCATTTCTAACTTTTCTTAAACAATAAAGCTACCTCGGTACGATCCCGCTTCGAATGGTAGATGCTATTTTAATTGAGTCCACCTATTTGTTTTTCAACCGAAACCGTAAGCCCAACCCTCTCAGAAAGAAACTCGTTGTTGAGAAAACCCATGGCTTAATTTTGAGCAATTTTACTCAAAGTGAAACTTGAACCTATTACCTTTCCTTTATTTATATGTCATGAGTATCTCACATTAAACGGTTAAGCTAAAAATCATTCATCCTTATTGTAAACAATCTATAAATTATAATAAATAAAAGTTTTTGGTATCACATGTCTTCATTTTGAATACATAAGATTTTTGTTTTTCGTTCTACACATTTTTTCATTTATTTAATTTTATTTATATTTTTAAACTCCTAATTGGTTAAAAATCATTTAAATGATTTCATATTTTTTTTATTCTAAATTTTAAACATTTAATTTTTTTTGAACTGCAAATGTACAACCTGCTTTGGAGGATATGTGTTATCTTAACTGGGTCCACCTATTCGTTTTCCAGCCGAGACCGCACCCTCAACTCCCTCAGGAGTAAACTCATTACTGAGAAAACCCTCTGTCTCAACTCTAAGCATTTTTTTTTCTCAGAGTGAGATTTCAAACATTAAATGATTGATAACTTTTGATTGACCAATAACTTCTTTTGATATATTATTTATAATTAAACTTAACTAATTCATTTTTATTCTTAAATATAGAGGTGTTAGTTATAGGGTTTATAAGTTTTTTGGATTTAAATGAAAACTTAGCTTAAGTGATTTATATAATAACTTAAATGCTCTTAACTAAACAAACACATAACTGAATTAATAAAAATGACAGTTTTTTAAAAAGTCAGGAACCAGAAGAGGAAACAATTTTTTTGAATGACAGTTTTTTAAAAAGTCAGGAACCAGAAGAGGAAACAATTTTTTTGAATGAAATGACAAAATAAACCAAACTTAACCATTTAATTCAACAAAAATGTAAACCAAAATGTTTTTACTTTATTTACACACCAATCTTCTTACTCCATCATATACTCAACAATATGAGACACACTCTTATTCTTCCGGCGACATCACCAACGAGTTTTGATTCTTTCGAATCTACATGGGCTTAATTTCTTGTAAACGTTGTCGCCACATCCAAACTCGAAGACACGATAGCTTTCAAAAAACAATATGTGCATCGTTATCAAAGTTATTTCGTCAAAAAACCAATATATGATGAAGAGATGTTTATAACGCGATTTTGAATGCTGGATGACTATATTTAAATATCGTTTAGAAAACATGCATCAACTAGTCATGACAACACGTTTTTGTATGATACATATAAATATAGACATGACATTTCTTGGATGCTTAGTAGGCAAGAAGAGCCAACAATTATATAGTAAAGAAATTTTAGAAATTTTTGTTTGTCTACTTTTGTTAATCCTTTCCTTGGCCAACCGACCCCAAGAGAAAAAAATTCAAGAAGGGGTAAGAGTCAGAGAGGAAAGATGTCGAACAAGCTTTTGATGTTTTAGAATCTAAATGAACAATACTTTAAACTCGATATGGTGAAGAGAGAGAAAATATAAAATGTCATGTACACGCGTATTGTTTTACATAATATAATCCTAAAACATTACGGGAATGCAATGCCACCCGTGTTCATTCCAAATCCTTCGACAGATCTGTTTGTTAACAAAAATATCGTTTCGGAATCGCGGGATCAAAAAGACACATTTTCAACTCCAATTTAACATTATGAAACACATTGCAACCAACTTAAACATCGCGGTGTCGGACAATGAGTAGTTTAGGAAAAAATATATTTTTTTAGTTATTTTAATTTCATTTATTTACTTTATTATTTGTAAATTCTAATTGAATGTATATAACCCCTTCACCCTTATAATTTATTAAAAAGTAGTTAAAAAGTCATCAGCTGTTTAAAAAAATGTTAAAAAGTCATCTATTCTTAAAGACCTAACAATCGTAATCATTACAAAGAAACCAATACCAAATCAATATTACATAACATAATCCTTATCCCCTCTTAATTTGAACATTTATTCTTTGTTTTTCCCACTAGGATTCAAAATTCAACAATAGAAAGCAATTTGTTATGTTTTACTAACTCTAATTAAAAATACTAAATATACATACATACATATATATATATATATATATATATGAACGACTCAGATGATCTCAAACTTTAGGTTGTTCTCATTTGAACCACTTGTTGTAAACAAATTTTAATCGGATAACTATAAAAACTTCAATAACAAAGAATTTGATCTACGCTCGTGAACTAATGAAAACTCATTATATAATAAATGTTTATAATTATAAAGGTAAGTTTAAGCGATGCCAGGACTTACATTGATCGACGGGTCTAGTCAATGCAGACGATGTTCGTTTAAACTAGGTGGTTTTAAATAAATGATTTGGTATTTTTTGGATTGTATGCTATAACAAATGTAGTAATCGTTGCGGTAACATTACGCATCTAATCGATTATGAGCAAACATCATCGTTGTCGGTATTGGTATTATTAGAACTAGTATTAATATTCATTTTTATGGTTATCAACAAGCCGAGACGATAATAGCAAAACTTATAACGCATAGCGACAGGAAAAATGACCAAACTTTTGCCGCGTAGCGCAAGAGAAAAACTAATTAACATGCAGTAATCAAAGTTGTAACCAAGCTTTGAGAATTCCATCTCATAAAATTTTATTTAAAATGTGGTTTAGTTAAATATGTAAATCAATAAATGACGTAATTCATTGTTATGGTGTGTTTGGTAAAAATTGGCATCAACTTTTATGATATTAAAACATATAAATTAGTTATAGTCGTAGCTGAAAAGTAATATAGTATAAATTAACATATTAAATAAAAACTCAAATTAGCAAGTCTAAACCATTTTTTGTTGACGTCTGCTTTTCTATATTATTACATTGTTAAATATAGGAGTAAATATATAAATTAAAATTTGTAAAAAATTGGTAGGCATAAATGTATAAATATCACAACTTACAAAAAAAAGTTATGAATATTTATGACGATATTGGTAAAAAAAACACGTCGTCAAGATGTTTTAATTTCGAAATTGAATAATATAGTGACTTTGAACACCCATAATAGGTCATTATCAAAATCTTGATTTAAGCCTTAATTTCCTCACAAATCTTAGCTCCTTAATTTAAGTTAATGTGACCTGCGTTGATCATTAAAAGTAATCTGTGTTTATACCAACCATGTGAAATTCGATAATTATGCTTGATATATATGCGTGTAGATATTAGCTAGACAATTTCGATGATAAAATGTTATACTCACCAATCAAATAGTTATGAATTCAAATTCTATATAATATAGATATTATGATTTTAAAGTATAATAGGTGTAGAGTTAATTACGTATGTTCGTTGATAAGAGAAGCTACACAACCTTATGGAGTTATTTTTATACACGTTTAGGTGCGGAGATTATTTTTCTCAATTAACATTAGATTAACAAAATTATTTGATTATGAGGGTGACATGAAATTACTATGTGTCCGCATTTGGATGCATTAAAGTTTATATACAAGCAACATTCTTCTATGTTAGGAATTCGAGTATTGCAAACATACACAATCGGTGAATAAAAGTAAACGAACACAAGCTCACAAGGATTTATATGGTTTGGTAGATATGACTTACATTCAAGGGTTGCAACGAGTATTTTAGAGTTAATTTCGGTTTCGTCCTTGAGTTTTCTAAATTATCTTCATTTGAATGCCAACCTTTAATTTGTCTTCATTCTTAGCTTGAGTTTTGCAAATCATTTTGATTTTCATCATTTTGACTAACATTGCTAAAATTTTTTGTTAGATATTTAAAAATACTAAATTATCTCACTTTTTAATTTCTCTCTCTACTCTCTCTCTTCTTTCTCCACTACCACCGCCATCGTCTGGCAACCACCTCCACCGCCAGCACACACCACTACCACCACCTCCACCATGGGCACACTACACTGCCACCATCACCACCACACATCATATCCCCACCATCACCATCTGCCAGCCATGATCATCAAGGCCACTTGGAATTCCACAGATCCAACCACTACCATCTGCCAGCCATGATCATCAAGGCCACTTGGAATTCCACCGATCCAACCACTACCATCATAACTATTCCACTTGGTGGAAATTTTGGTTCAAATCTATACGAATCAATGGTAGGTGAGTGGATGAAACTTTTAAAACTTTGAAAGGGATACCAAGTCCTTAGTAATTCACTACCTTACTCCGGATAGCCAACAAATGATCAATGTCAACCAATAATAACCAACAATTAACTTTATAAGGGCAGATGTCTAAAACACGTAGACAAATTTCTACTTTGGCTGACCAACACATAGCCATCTAATGACCTATTAAAGGTTCAAGTGTAGAAACACTTAGATATAGAGTGACAAGCAAATGGCTAGCCATCAACCAACATCTGGTTGGTGTACATAATACGTAAGTGAAAATTAACATACACTAACCAATAAATGGCTAGCTATTAACCAACAAATGGCCGAATACTTAAGCATATTATATCCTTTATATTTACTACTAACAAGCAAATCTTAACAAGCAGAGTAAGACACTTGTATGACATGGTCACTTTGAAAGTTAATTAGCATCAATATCATACCTTATAATAAGCTCTTCTCCTACACCTTCATATATTATAACGATATCCTTAGTTCTTATAAGTACTTCAAGATGTTCTTACCGTTATCTAATGGCTCTCTAAAATTTTGCTAATATATGCTGCCATACTCAAAGCATACAACATACCAGGTCTTATGCATAGCACAACGTACAAAATAGATCTAATCTCCATAGTTGACATGGTACCATGTATCATTGGAAAGAATCGTCACTTGTCATCTTATAGGGAAAAGGGTTCTATAACTTTATTAATATGTGCATTTTGACTTAAGTTGATAAGTTGTTTTGATCTATCCCTTAAGATCTTTATTCTTGAAGTATATGCGGTTTCACCAAGATCTTTTGTTACGAACACTTTCCAACCAAGGTATAACATCTTTTAAGGTTGAAATTTCATTTTAAGTGAGTAGAGTATCATCCACATGCAATATCAAGAAAACAACTATACTCCTTTAAGTCTTCATGTAAGCACATGGCATATGTTCATACATAATAAAACCAAACTCTTTTATTTTATCATTGAATCAAAGTTTGAAGCTTTATAAGGCTCGCTTTAGTCCATAAGCAGATTTCTTAAGATTGCGTAATTTTATTACGATGCTTTGGATTGATAAGACTTTATAGCTAAGCCATATAGGCATCTTCGGAAAGTTGTTTTGACATCCATTTTCTAGATATCAAAGTCATGAAAAGTGGCAATAACAAATAATATCTTAATTGACTTAAACATGGCAACAAGGCAAAGTTTTCTCATAACAAAATACTTTATTTTGAGTCTTGTAATGATTATACTCATGTTAATCCACCAAATAAACTTCATCTTCTATCGTAAGAAATTTATATCTCTTAGGCTCTTGACAAATTCTACTAGATCTGTGGGTGCTTGGTGTTACATCCAATACCTATAATAATTTTTAGTTTAGGCTCACAACTTCTTGTTAGTTTGTGGTTACATCTTCAGCTGCATCATTTTGTGGTTCTTTTAACTTCTTCAAAATCCATATTATTTTCACTATTCCTATTTGCGAGGAGTTTCTTTTATAAAGAAATAGCTCTTTGATCAATAAAAACTTTATTTTCACTATTGTTATAGAAATAGTATGCCATAGTACTTATTTGTAGTATAGCAGACATAATATTACATTTTTCAACTGTAGGTTCGAAAAAATTGGAACTTTCAAGTTTTAGGTGGACTTCACAACCTTAAATCCTAAACCAGACAAGTTTAGAGTCTTTCCATACCATATCTCATACGAATCTTATTCATCTTTTTTGTTGGAAATCATATTACGGTTCGAGCAATGGTTCCATGGCTTAACTTCAAATGAAGTGAGACAAGTTAGGTCGACTCATCAACGACCAAATGTTATGAAGTATCTTTCATCAGTTCTACATATTATTTTATAATTACCACACACATCAATATCTATGAGACCTAATAGATCTACTTTGTCACTAACAGATGCTTCTATCATCTTTGCTATTACGACAAGACTCACAAAAATCAAACGTTTCTTTCCCATCGAATTCTAAGATCCCACTAGTTTGATGTTTTGATAATTGTTTCTTATTTATGTATACAACTATATAATTCCATCAATACATTTGATTAAAGTCTAATTTCAATATTTTAATTTCTTAATTAATATATAGAAATATTGTGCGATTGCTTTGATTTCCTAAATTTCGATATGGGGTTGTGAGTTAATATAAAAACATAATTCACATAATCCAAAATAATATCGTCTAGAAGAGAAAAACCCAACCACGTAAATGAGTAATTGAAATAATGTTTCTAATCCTGATGGTTTTGAATGCTATTGAGTTTCCTGCTCCTAAATGAGAAGCGGGTATTTTGTTCCTACGGTCTTGGCCTGAGAAAAGTGATATTTAAAACTGAAATCGGCTAAAAAGTAACAGAATAGGCTTTAGAGTAGCTCTTTCCAAATAGGTCGAGTTCTATTTTATGGAAATGATGATCCTGCTCCCCCTGAAAGTATCAACTACCTGAGGCTAAGGCGGATTTGTCAACAGCTGTGCTGCTGGCAATGATTAGAATAGCTATGTTGCTCAAACCTACCGGCGCCTTTATTTAATAGAATGAAGTTCCCGAATAGAAAAAAGAAGGATATCAAGTTTCAAACTAGATATAGATGTCCAGGAAGTGCTTCCTTGCATTAAAGCACATTCCGGGAGTGAAAGGTCATAGGGCTCATAGACATTCTATATTTGTAAACAAACATTCTATTATGTGAAATATAAGATATTTGGTAACAACATAAAAATATTACCCTATTGCATTCACAACAATATGTGCTCCTCGTGACTCACTGCTTTTAGCTCTATAAAGAGTTGTCTCTCCTCAGAGAGATTGTAACCGGAGACACGCTTACTCTTCGTTCTCTAGATTTATTAGTTCCTGTAATTCATTGTAAATATGAGTGCCACACATAGTGTCAAATACCCTAGTATTACCGGGAAAAAGTATAATTGTATCATAAAAATATCTAAAGTGCTTACATGTCTAACATCACCCTTCTTCCGTTCAGCAAGGTAATCGGGGAAGTTCTTCTCTGATGTCTAACTTTAACACAAATGACAACTATTCATGTCCTTTAGAGATTTCTTTATAGCTTGTATGACAACAACCTTTCCTTTTGCTTCCGATTTGCCCTTGCCCTGCTTCTTGTTGTTCTTGCCTTTTGTATTAGCTTTAGGCATCTTAAGTCTTCCATCATTGATCATTAGCACTTGAAAGATATTGCATAAAATGTTCACTACTTAAAAAACCAAATCTCTTGAAACATATTGCATAAAATGTTCACTACTTACAAAAACAAATCTCTCAAGTTGATTAGCATAGCTCTTCATCTTCAAAATAAAAAATAAGTTCTTTCAGTGCTTTGATAGTTTTATAGCACTCATAGTTAGCTTGTTGCTAAAAAAATCTTCAACCGCTCGATCATGTCATACGTGATAGAATTTCTCTTTCATATCTCATTTCTGAATTACTTAACAAGTTTTGGACACATGTGAAAATGAGAGAAAAGAGTTACACATGTGTAAATAGTAAAGTACACTACGTAAAATTTTATAATATATAAATACTTGTACTTACACATAAATTCAAAAAAATATTGTATTTTAATAATAACATGCCGATATTCTAAATAATTAATTGTTTTCACGAATTCTTGCGCGTTATTGCGATATTAATTAGCACTTATTCGATTCTTACACTAACCATAGTGATAAATTATATAATTCAAATATATAGAAATAATTAATCTATCATAATATTAAACATATAATATTTATTCAAACAAACATATAGCTTGGTATGCGACCCTTTAAAATCATACGTTGTTGTTATATCTTGTTTCTTGAGCATCTAAGTTTAACACAAACATGTTTATTTTATTGTATACAAAAGCATTTTTCTCGTCAAGCAGCAATTAAA
The DNA here is from genome assembly GCA_025215565.1 of Flaveria ramosissima. NCBI lineage: Eukaryota > Viridiplantae > Streptophyta > Magnoliopsida > Asterales > Asteraceae > Flaveria > Flaveria ramosissima. The sequence goes on from CM046040.1 coordinate 79,041,969, forward strand.
TCCTAGGAAAAAGGTAGGGTAGAATCGTCGTATCATCTAGCACCCTCAACTCCATAATCACAATCATTTGTCAATAAAAAAGATGGTTTGCTACTGCCCCAATATTGGAAAGACCTGACGAAGAATCATTCTATTAGGAAATATGCTATATGGAGGTTTTTATGATTGTTGACGTGCTTACTAATGCTCAGGATCCGCTTATGGTGGTTCGGCTTGCCTTTCTGTTGGCCTTTCCTAGACCCAAAACCGATTAATATTATAATACTGCATGCAGAATGTATAGTACAGGTCGGAGGGGAAGAAGAATGGAAGAGTTCAATGGAAGGGGCATAAGAAGATGTTCAACAACCATCTCCTTTCCGTCCAGGATGTAGTGTAAAAAAACAAAGAATCTTCCTTGCTCCAGTGTTAGTATAACAATATTTATTTTACCACATTAAGTTTTTAAATAAAAATTGTATATGTTCTTGCTGCCATTTTTATTTTAACGTTCTATAAGTGCATTTGAGAACAAGTTTACAACGCTTTTCGAACCAATTTTCAACCACATTAGATCCTTGATGAGATGGCAAGGTCGATGTAGGGGGCAGTTTCGCGGTGCATGTTTTTTGCGGATGATATTGTCTTAGTGGCAGTGGTGGAGCTTGAGCAATTCTATAGGGAGCGGCGAAGGGCGAAATCAAATTTTTTTAGGGGGGGGGGGAGAACTCGATATATAAAAAAATTTACACTACTTGGTCAAAAATATACACTAACGGACCAAAAATTAACACTACCAGCGGAAAAAAAAGGGGAGGGGCGGGGGCCCCTCTAGCCTCTTATATCCTTCGCCCATGCTTAGTGGACACTGTAAAAGGACACTAGATGTACGGTTAGAAGAATGGCGAAGGAAAATGGCTAAAGACCACACGCTCAAAGACTGAGTGCCTGTATTCTAACTTCAGTGGAGAAGGTGTCCACAACGAGTCGAACGTGATCATTAAAGGCTAAGTGTTATCGCATGTATTCTAGTATTTCGGTTCGTATGTACATGGTGATGGAGAGATAGACACCAATGTTACACACTGGATTCAGGCAAGCCGGTGTAAGTAGATGGAAGCCTCTGGGGTACTCTATGGCGGAAACTTCTCAACCGGGTTAAAAATTTGATCTACGCTCGTGAACTAATGAAAACTCATTATATAATATATGTTTTTAATTATAACGGTAAGTTTAAGCGATGCCAGGACTTACATTGATCGACGGGTCTAGTCAATGCAGTCGATGTCCGTTTAAACTAGGTGGTTTTAAAAAATGATTTGGTATTTTTTGGATTGTATGCTATAACAAGTGTAGTAATCGTTGCGGTAACGTTACGCATCTAATCGATTATGAGCAAACATCATTGTTGTCGGTATTGGTATTATTAGAACTAGTATTAATATTCATTTTTATGGTTATCAACAAGCCGAGACGATAATAACAAAACTTATAACGCATAGCGACATGAAAAATGACCAAGAGAAAAACTAATTAACATGCAGTAATCAAAGTTGTAACCAAGCTTTGAGAATTCCATCTCATAAAATTTTGTTTGTTATGTGGTTTAGTTAAATATGTAAATCAATAAATGACGTAATTCATTGTTATGGTGTGTTTGGTAAAAATTGGCATCAACTTTTATGATATTAAAACATATAAATTAGTTATAGTCGTAGCTGAAAAGTAATATAATATTAAATAAAAACTCAAATTAGCAAGTCTAAACCATTTTTTGTTGACGTCTGCTTTTCTATATTATTACATTGTTAAAAGTTGGAGTAAATATATAAATTAAAATTTGTAAAAATTTGGTAGGCATAAATGTATAAATAGCACAACTTACAAACAAAAAAGTATTATGAATATTTATGACGATATTGGTAAGAAAAACACGTCGTCAATATGTTTTAATTTCGAAATTGAGTAATATAGTGACTTTGAACACCCATAATAGGTCATTATCCAAATCTTGATTTAAGCCTTAATTTCCTCACAGATCTTATCTCCATAATTTAAGTTAATGTGACCTGCGTTGATCATTAAAAGTAATCTGTGTTTATACCAACCATGTGAAATTCGATAATTATGCTTGATATATATGCGTGTAGATATTAGCTAGACAAACAATATTCCGATGATAAAATGTTATACTCACCAATCAAATAGTTATGAATTCAAATCCTATATAATATAGATATTATGATTTTAAAAGTATAATAGGTGTAGAGTTAATAACGTATGTTCGTTGATAAGAGAAGCTACACAACCTTTTGGAGTTATTTTTATACACGTTTAGGTGCGGAGATTATTTTTCTCAATTAACATTAGATTAACAAAATTATTTGATTATGAGGGTGACATGAAATTACTATGTGTCCGCATTTGGATGCATTAAAGTTTATATACAAGCAACATTCTTCTATGTTAGGAATTCGAGTATTGCAAACATACACAATCGGTGAATAAAAGTAAACGAACACAAGACACAAGGATTTATATGGTTTGGTAGATATGACTTACATTCAAGGGTTGCAACGAGTATTTTAGAGTTAATTTCGGTTTTGTCCTTGAGTTTTCTAAATTATCTTCATTTGAATACCAACCTTTAATTTGTCTTCATTCTTAGCTTGAGTTTTCCAAATCGTTTTCGTTTTCATCATTTTGACTAACATTGCTAACATTTTCTATTAGATATTTAAAAATACTAAATTATCTCACTTTTTAATTTCTCTCTCTACTCTCTCTCTTCTTTCTCCACTCACCATCGTCTGGCAACCACCTCCACCGCCAACACACACCACTACTACCACCTCCACCATGGGCACACTACACTGCTGCCATCACCACCACACGTCATATCCCCACCATCACCATCTGCCAGCCATGATCATCAAGGCCACTTGGAATTCCACCGATCCAACCACTACCATCATAACTATTCCATTTGGTGGAAATTTTGATTCAAATCTATACGAACCAATGGTAGGTGAGTGGATGAAACTTTATAACTTTAAAACTTTGAAAGGGATACCAAGTCCTTAGTAACTCACTACCTTGCTCTGAATAGCCAACAAATGATCAATGTCAACCAATAATAACCAAGAATTAACTTTATAAGGGCAGATGTCTAAAACACGTAGATAAATTTTACTTGGGCTGACCAACACATAGCCATATAATGACCTATTAAAGGTTCAAGTGTAGAAACACTTAGATATAGAGTGACAAGCAAATGGCTAGCCATCAACCAACATCTGGTTGGTGTACATAATACGTAAGTGAAAATCAACATACACTAACCAATAAATGGCTAGCTACTAACCAACAAATGGCCGAATACTTAAGCATATTATATCCTTTATATTTACTACTAACAAGCAAATCTTAACAAGCAGAGTAAGACAATTGTATGACATGGTCACTTTGAAAGTTAATTAGCATCAATGTCATACCTTATAATAAGCTCTTCTCCTACACCTTCATATATTATAACGATATCCTTAGTTCTTCATAAGTAATTCAAGATGTTCTTACCAGTTCTCTAATGTCTTTCTCTAAAATTTTGCTAATATATGCCGCCATACTCAAAGTATACAACATACCAGGTCTTATGCATAGGACAACGTACAAAATAGATCCAATCTTCATAGTTGACATGGTACCATGTATCATTGGAAAGAATCATCACTTGTCATCTTATAGGGAAAAGGGTTCTATAACTTTATCAATATGTGTATTTTGACTTAAGTTGATAAGTTGCTTTGATCTGTCCCTTAAGATCTTTATTTCTGAAGTATATGCGGTTTCACCAAGATCTTTTGTTACCAACACTTTCCAACCAAGGTATAAAATTTTTTAAGGTTGAAATTTCATTTTAAGTGAGTAGAGTATCATCCACATGCAATATCAAGAAAACAACTATACTCCTTTAAGTCTTCATGTAAGCACATGGCATATGTTCATACATAATAAAACCAAACTCTTTTATTTTATCATTGAATCAAAGATTGAAGCTTCATAAGGCTCGCTTTAGTCCATAAGTAGATTTCTTAAGATTACATAATTTTATTACGATGTTTTGGATTGATGAGACTTTATAGCTAAGCCATATTGGCATCTTCGGAAAGTTGTTTTGACATCCATTTTCTAGATATCAAAGTCATAAAAAATGGCAATAACAAATAATATCTTAATTGACTTAAACATGGCAACAAGGCAAAGTTTTCTCATAACAAAATACTTTATTTTGAGTCTTGTAATGATTATACTCATGTTAATCCACCAAATAAACTTCATCTTCTATCGTAAGAAATTTATATCTCTTAGGCTCTTGACAAATTCTACTAGATCTATGGGTGCTTGGTGTTACATCCAATACCTAAAATAATTTTTAGTTTAGGCTCACAACTTCTTATTAGTTTGTGGTTACATCCTCAGCTGCATCATTTTGTGGTTCTTTTAACTTCTTCAAAATCCATATTATTTTCACTATTCCTATTTGCGAGGAGTTCCTTTTATAAAGAAATAGCTCTTTGATCAATAAAAACTTTATTTTCACTAATGTTACAGAAATAGTATGCCATAGTACTTATTTGTAGTATAGCAGACATAATATTACATTTTTCAACTATAGGTTCGAACTAATTGGAACTTTCAAGTTTTAGGTGGACTTCACAACCCTAAATCCTAAACCAGACAAGTTTGGAGTCTTTCCATGCCATATCTCATACGACTCTTATTCATCTTTTTTGTTTGAAATCATATTACGGTTCGAGCAATGGTTCTGGGGCTTAACTTCAAATGAAGTGAGACAAGTTAGTACGACTCATCAACGACCAAAAAAAGTTTGGAACCTCGCTTGGACATCCTATTATGTTGCGGAAATCCAGGTGTGGTTAATTATGAAACAATTACATACTACTAAACATGTTCATTAAACTAGTAACTATAATATATAATCACCACCTTCATCTGGTCAAAAAGATTATATTGTTTTTCAAGTTGATTTTGTACTTTAATTTGAAAGGCTTTAAACACTTTAAGGCTTCATGTTTATGTTTTAATAGGAAAACATATCCGTATCTACTTAAATCATCAACAAATGTTATGAAGTATCTTTCATCAGTTCTACATATTATTTTATAAATACCACACACATCAATATCTATGAGACCTAATAGATCTAATTTGTCACTAACAGATGCTTCTATCATCTTTGCTATTAAGACAAGACTCACAAAAATCAAATGTTTCTTTCCCATTGAATTCTAAGATCTCACTAGTTTGATGTTTTGATAATTGTTTCTTATTTATGTATACAACTATATAATGCCATCAATACATTTGATTAAAGTCTAATTTCAATATTTTAATTTCTTAATTGATATATAGAATATTGTGCGATTGCTTTGATTTCCTAAATTTCAATATGGGGTTGTGAGTTAAAATAAAATCATAATTCACATAATCCAAAATAATATCGTCTAGAAGAGAATAACCCAACCGCGTAAATGAGTAATTGAAATAATGTTTCTAGTCAATACGTTCTAATCCTGACGGTTTTGAATGGTATTGAGTTTTCTGCTCCTAAATGAGAAGCGGGTATTTTGTTCCTACGGTCTTGGCCTGAGAAAAGTGATCTTTGAAACTGTAATCGGCTAAAAAGTAACAGAATAGGCTTTAGGAGTAGCTCTTTTCAAAGTAGGTCGAGTTCTACTTTATGGAAATGATGATCCTGCTCCCCCTGAAAGTATCAACTACCTGAGGCTAAGGCGGATTTGTCAACGGTTGTGCTGCTGGCAATGATTAGAATAGCTATGTTGCCCAAACCTACTGACGCCTTTATTTAATAAAATGAAGTTTCCAAATAGAAAGAAGAAGGATATCAGGTTTCAAACTAGATATAGATGTCCGGGAAGTGCTTCCTTGCATTAAAGCACATTCCGGGAGTGAAAGGTCATAGGGCTCATAGACATTCTATATTTGTAAACAAACATTCTATTATGTGAAATATAAGATATTTGGTAACAACATGAAAATATTACCCTATTGCATTCACAACAATATGTGCTCCTCGTTACTCACTGCTTTTAGCTCTATAAAGAGTTGTCTCTCCTTAGAGAGATTGTACTGGAGACACGCTTACTCTTCGTTCCCTAGTTTTATTAGTTCCTGTAATTCATTGTAAATATGAGTGCCACACATAGTGTCAAATACCCTAGTATTACCGGAAAAAAGTATAATTGTATCATAAAAATATCTACAATGCTTACATGTCTAACATCACCCTTCTTCAGTTCAGCAAGGTAATTGGGGAAGTTCTTCTCTGATGTCTAGCTTTAACACAAATGACAACTATTCATGTCTTTTAGAGATTTCTGTATAGCTTGTTTGACAACAACCTTTCCTTTTGCTTTTGATTTGCCCTTGCCCTTCTTCTTGTTGTTCTTGCCTTTTGTATTAGCTTTACGCATCTTAAGTCTTCCATCATTGATCATCAGCACTTGAAAGATATTGCATAAAATGTTCACTACTTAAAAAAATCAAATCTCTTAAAAGATATTGCATAAAATGTTCACTACTTACAAAAAGAAAATCTATCAAATTGATTAGAATAACTCTTCATCTTCAAAATAAAAAACTAAGTTCTTTCAGTGCTTTGATAGTTTTATAGCACTCACAGTGAGTTTGTTGCTAAAAAAATCTTCAACCGCTCGATCATGTCATACGTGATAGAATTTCTCTTTCATATCTCATTTCTAAATTACTTAACAAGTTTTGGACACATGTGAAAATGAAAGAAAAGAGTTACACATGTATAAATAGTAAAGTACACTATGTAAAATATTATAATATATAAATACATGTACTTACACATATAAATTCAAAAAAATATTGTATTTTAATAATAACATGCCGATATTCTAAATAATTAATTGTTTTCACAAATTCTTGCGAGTTAATATTAATTAGCACTCATTTGATTCTTACACTATATGTGTGTATATTTCAACCATAGTGATAAATTATATAATTCAAATATATAGAAATAATTAATCTATCATAATATTACACATAGTATTTATTCAAACAAACATGTAGCTTGGTATGTGACCCTTTAAAATCATACGCTGTTGTTATATCTTCTTACTTGAGCATCTAAGTTTAACACAAAAATGTTTATTTTATTGTATACAAAAGAATTTTTCTCGTCAAGCAGCAATTAAATCCTGAGAAAAAGGTAGGGTAGAATCGTCGTATCATCTAGCACCCTCAACTCCACAATCACAATCATTTGTCAATAAAAAAGATGGTTTGCTGCTCCCCCCAACATTGGAAAGACCTGACGAAGAATCATTCTATTAGGAAATGTGCTATATGGAGGTTTTTATGATTGTTGACGTGCTTACTCATGTTCAGGATCCGCTTATGGTGGTTCGGCTTGCCTTTTTGTTGGTCTTTCAGAAACCCAAGACAGATTAATATTATAATACTACATGCAGAATGGATAGTACAGGTCGGAGGGGAAGAAGAAGGGAAGAGTTCAATGGAAGGGGCATTAGAAGATGTTCAACAACCATATCCTTTTCGTCCAGGATGTAGTGTAAAAAAGCAAAGAATCTTCCTTGCTTCAGTGTTAATAGGATAGATTGTGACTCTTGTTGTATAGCAATATTTATTTTACCACATTAAGTTTTTACAATAAAAATTGTATCCGCTCTTGCTGCCATTTTTATTTTAACGTTCTATAGGTGCATTTGAGAACAATCCTACAATGCTTTTCGAACAAATTTTCAACCACATTAGATCCTTGATGAGATGGCAAGGTCGATGTAGGGAACAGTTTAGCGATGCATGTTTTTTGCGGATGATATTGTCTTAGTGGCAGTGGTGGAGCTTGAGCAATTCTATAGGGATCGGCAAGGGGCGAAATCAAATTTTTTTAGGGGGGGAGAACTCGATATATAAAAAAATTATACTACGTGGTCAAAAATGTACACTAACGGACCAAAAATTAACATTACCAACGAAAAAATTGGGGAGGGGGCGGGGGCCCCTCCGGCCTCTTATATATCCTTCGCCCAGGGCACTGTAAAAGGACACTAGATGTACGGTTAGAAGAATGGCAAAGGAAAATGGCTAAAGACCACTCGCTCAAAGACTGAGTACCTGTATTCTAACTTCAGTGGATAAGGTGTCCACAACGAGCCGGACGTAATCATTAAATGCTATCTGTTATCGCATGTATTCTAGTATTTTGGTTCATATGTACATGGTGATGGAGAGATAGACACCAATGTTACACATCGGATTCAGGCAAGCCGGTGTAGGTAGATGGAAGCCTATGGGGTACTCTGTGATAGAAACTTCCCAACCGGGTTAAAAAATTTTGAGTTATGGTTCATCTAGTTATACAATACAGAACAGAGTGTTGGGCAATCAAGAAGAACCATATACGTAAAATAGAAGTAATAGAGATGAGGATGTTAAGGTGGATGTGTGGGAAAACAAGGCTAAACCATATAAGGAATGACGTCTTTAGGCGCAGGTTAGGAGTAACTAGTATAGCGGATAAGATTAAAAAATAGAGATTAAGATGGTTTGAGCATGTGAAGCGGAGACATACAAAATTATCGGTTACCACAGTGGAGAACCTAAATGTCGAGGGGCGGAGGAGTAGAGGCAGACTCAAAATGAGTTGGGAGGGGAAGATTAGACGGGATGTGCTAGAGTTGCACCTCTCTGAGGATATGGTACATGATAGGAGTACATGGAGACGTAGAATTAAGGTTTAGGACATCTAGGAGAGGGTTTAAATGTATCTTATATGGATTTTAGCCTGTAGCCTTACGTGTTAGTACTTGTTTGATTATTGTCACTCGTTAAGTGTCACTATTTGCCTCTTATATGTCATGGTTTATTGTTGTTTATGGTTTGCTTCGTGGTATCAATTGATAGTGATGATTATTGACCCTTGTATATTTTTTATTATTGTATGTGTTTGTCTCTACTATATACTGATTGACAGGTATGTGTTGTCTGATAGAATTATACCGGTGTGTTTTTTTATATATCTTATGTGTATTTATTGTCTTGCTGAACAGTTGGTTCTTGTCGTAGGGTTGATTGGATCATTTCCTTAGAGTCGAGGGTCTTGCTGATTTATTCTCTAGAATAGAGGTAATGCTTACTATGGCAATGGGGCGAGTTTGGGATGGGTTTAGGTAATCCTAACCCCATACCCAATTACAAAATCGTGTACCATATCCGGCTCAAAGCTCGTTAGGTATGTATTGCATATTTACCTGTCAGGTATCGTGCATACCTCCGGGTAATGGGTATACCCGTTAATTTCATAAAGCACACCTGTCGGGTATACCCGTCGGGTATCTCTTTGATATTATTGTCAAATCTCTTTGTCACTATTTCTTTTTGACCAAATCTATTTGTTAATGTCTTGCTAATTCTCTTCTGATAGTGGCTAGGGTTCGAAGAAGAATCAAAACTCTAAGTGTTAAGTCAGTCGAATAGAATATTAGAAAAATGACAAAATAAGAAGAATATTGAAACTAAAGAACTTGAAAATAATATAACATAAATAAAATAACTAAAAATAAATGTAATATAATTAAAATAATGAAAATCCAAATTATTTCGGAAATATAATTGGGTAGATGTGTATGCTTTCGGGTAAAGGAGACGGGTAAACGGGTTTATCATGTCATCCATACCCATCCCAAACCCGTGATCTGTACTGGTCCCATACCTGCTTACCGATCTTATACCCGTCCCAAATGTTTCGGGTTTTCTATCATGTTTGGGTTTAACCGCCATTTCTAGCTTGCTTACATCTTACGCTCACCAAAACTTGTTAATAGCATTGCTATGAATATGATTTACTTTGGTTATGATTATGGCTTCAACCACATTAGAGATTGATTTTTTGAACCTTTTTGCGACCAAATTTAGTTATATGTGGCTGCAATTTCTTATATTTTCTCTTTTTAGTTATTAGCAAGATGCGTTTGCGAACATGTTTTATTTTATTTTTTTATAAAATACGGCCACCGATTTTTCGACGGCATTTAAATTTGTATTCTTCTGTTTGTTTTCTCTTAATGAAATTTGTGGCTGAACTGGGAACACAATTTGTTATTTTATTTTTATTTTTTCAATTGACAATAGCCACCACTTTTGCTAACCTAATTTATTTATAGTTTAAGTTTTTTTCTTAATATTTTACTAAGTTTTCTAAATGTTTTATTAAAGTCACCTAGTTTTTTTCATTCTAGACTCATAAAGTTTTCATTATGTGTTTCAATCCTATATAATATATTTAGAAATGTTTAACATTTTATAACTAAGTGAGGTAAAATTAACATACATGAATATTAGTTGCTAATAAGGGAATTTTTTAATTAACTTGAAGTAGGAGGTAATAATGAAGAATTTTTATTTATTAAATAATAATCAAGTTTTATAATTGTTAAATTTAAGCAAATTAAAAAAACTAATCACTAAATACTAACCAAGATACATATATGTTTTATTTGTCTCACTTAACTTTAAAAATAAATTTAAACGCTCATAAAAACATTACATAGGATTAGAACATCTATTGAAAATTAATTAATCTTAAAGGGACAAAAAACATATTATGAGTAATTTTAATAGATTTTTCAATTGATGTGTGAGTTAGTCGTTAAAAAATCTTACTAGCGACCATTTGTTTTGTAAAATTATTTTGGTAGTTAATATTACGTCAAAACTCGATTGACCAATATAGAAAACAAACATTGTATAATAAACTCATAACGTAAAGAAAGTTGCTTGAGCTGACACCAAGTTAGAAACAAAAGGATTATAACTTAACAATACAAATTTTTAGAAGGTGTTCCTAAACAAGTGACACCATTGGCCGTTTGGCGCAGTGGTATTCCGGTGGGTTCTCTTAGAGGAGGTCGATGGTTCGAGTCTAGTTTAAGGCAAAATGCTCAGGGTTAAACCATGAGGTTTTTTCAGTTGTGGATTTTCTGGGTTTTAGAGGTGCGGTCTCGACTAGAAAATAAATAGATAAACCCAACTAAAATAACAAATATTTTTCAAAACAGAACTGTACACTTACCGTTAAAAAATGAGTAATAATCAAATCCCATTACAATTAAGAGGGTGTATAATCATTCTAGAAAAAACAAAGTTAGGATCGAATTATGGAATTCAAAATAAACCACCCCTATAGGTTACTTAATCCATTGGCAGTTTCTGACCAATTGTCACCTTCATTCTTTATTCATTTAAATATTATGCAATTTCATCTTATTAGCAGCCCTTACGCGTAACAACCCCTATATAAACACCCATTGTTTCTCTCTTCAACACACATTCATTCATATTTCAAAGCATCAATCTCTCATTTGATTCTTTAAAAGCAACCCAAGTTATTCACATATATACTTACCCGTGTGTTTTGTTCTTTTTTTGTTGTGACCGTTTGTTATCGCGTGTTTTGTTTTTGTTGTTTCTGTTATCATGGCTGATAATTCGGTTTACCACCAAGTCCCTAAGGCCGATGAGGACTGCGAAAGTGTCGCGGTTGTGAAGGTGGAGAGCAAGGCGGTGCTCTTGCCGGAATTGAAACCGGAGTGTGAGGAAGAGAAGAAAGAAAGCAACTGCAGCAGTGTAAGTTTTCATTTTAACAAAATTAAAGCACACACAACATCAAGATGATGGTTTCTTGATGTGTATGTGTTATGTGTAAGGGGTGTGTGTAAGTGTTGTGATTCTTCACAACACTAAATTTATCATGAGAACTACGAGAACAAAACTAAATCGTTCAACTTTTTACCAATAGTTATTTTTCTTAAAAATATCACTTTTTACATACACATGCATGTGTATATGTACGTAAAAAACAAATAAAAATAGTTTCTTTTCATATGTTTTCTTAACTTTTAAGTGTTATACATATGTACATGTGTACCAATAAATATTGTATTTTTAGTAATTTTCTTAAATTTTAAAAAAATATAGGTTGAAAAGATGAATGATTTATTTTGTTCTTATTATTCTCGTAAAAAACTATGTTATGTGAGATCTATCTTCTATGTGTGTGTATATGCATGTGTGTATATGTATATGTGGTATGCATATAAAAAAATAGTGAAGCTATGAGTTAATAATGTCAAGAAAGATTATTGTTAAATCCAAAGGAAAGCACCACTTTAGTAAGTATATCTATGAATCCATATGTAAATTGCATGTTCCACATCTGTGCGTGGAATTAAATAATATATTCATCTAACAAATAAGTTTGTTTACTATCATTTTTTTCTGGATTCTTTTTTTCACCTAATAAACAAGGTGGTTTTTCGTTTTGTTTTCTTCATTTCTAAATATTTATAACTATTTATATGTAATTAAATATTTTATTTATTCAACTAGTGTAATACAGAAGTTTCTAGACTAGTTCATTTAAAAAATTAATTGAAGTCTTTGGCCGATTCTACTTAACTCGTTGGTTACATCCTATTAGTTATCCAAGTATTTCACTTTTCATGTAAAATAAAATTATAATTTAGAAAGACAAGAGTGTCAATATATGAAATAAAAACCATAGGTTACATGTTTAAAATTTTGTCACGTGGGATTTTAACTTGGAGAAAACTTTACTTTGTGTGACTATTGCAGTCTTGCTATGAAGAGGATATCCATGAAGAGAAGAAGACAGATGAGTTGAAGGAAAAGATTGAGAAAAAAATAGAAGAGGAGAAGGAGAAAATTGCTGAAAAGGTACACGAAGGCGAGTACAAAGTAGAAGAATTCAAGAAGAATGTCGAGTACAAGACTGAAGCGGAAAAAGAGAAACTTAAGGAAAAAATCGAAGAAATCAAGGAAAAAATCGAAGAAAAAGTAGATGAGGCCAAATATAAGAAAGAAGAACTCAAGGAAAAGATAGAGTGCGAAGTGGAAGAGGCCAAAGAGGAAATCAAAGAAAAAGAATACGAAGCCAAGTACAAATACGAAGAGCATAAGGAAAAGCTCAAGGAAGACGTGGAGGAGATCAAATACAAAATGGAAGAACTAAAGGAGAATGTTGAGTGTAAAGTAGAAGAGCATAAGGAGAAGTTCAAGGCAAAACTAGAAGAACTCGAAGAAAAAATTGAGGACAAAGTAGAAGAGATCAAGTACAAGAAGGAGGAACTCAAAGAAGCGATCGAGCGTAAAGTAGAAGAGACAAAAGACAAAATCAAGGAAAAAGAATACGAGGCCAAGTATAAAAACGAAGAACACAAGGAAAAGCTCAAGAAAGAAGTGGAGGAGCTAAAGCATAAAATAGAAGAATTCAAGGAGAATGTTGAGTGTAAGGTAAAAGAGGAAAGAGAAGAAGTTGAGAAGAAAATCAAAGAGATCAAAGAAAAAGTAGAGGATAAAGTGGAGGAAGCCAAAGAAGAAATCAAAGAAAAAGAATATGAGGCCAAGTACAAATATGAAGAGCATAAGGAAAAGCTCAAGGAAGAGATAAAGGAGGCTAAGTGCAAAATTGAAGAACTCAAGGAGAAGTTGGAGCGTAAAGTAGAAGAGGAAAAGGAGAAAATTGAGAAGAAAATAGAAGAACTCAAAGAAAAAATAGAGGAAAAAGTAGAGGAAGGTAAACATAAGAAGGAGGAACTTAAGGAAAAGATCGAGTGCGAAGTAGAAGAAGTAAAAGAAGAAATCAAAGAAAAGGAATTGGAGATCAAGTATAAGAATGAAGAGCATAAGAAAAAGCTCAATGAAGAAAAAAAGGAGGTAAAGAACAAAGTAGAAGAGATTAAGGAGAATGTTGAGGAGAAAATAGAAGAAATTAAAGAGAAAATTGAGGAAAAAGTCGAAGAAATCAAAGAAAAAATAGAAGACAAAGTAGAGGAAGGTAAACATAAAAAGGAGGAACTTAAGGAAAAGATCGAGTGCGAAGTAGAAGAAGCCAAAGAAGAAATCAAGGAAAAGGAATACGAGATCAAGTATAAAAACGAAGAGCACAAGGAAAAACTCAATGAAGAAGTAGAGGAGGTCATATACAAAACTAAAGAACTCAAGGAGAAGGTTGAGTGTGAAGTAGAAGAGGAAAAGGAGAAAACTAAGATGAAAATAGAAGAACTCAAAGAAAAAATAGAGTGTGAAGAAGAAGAAGTGAAAGAGAAAATCAAAGAAAAAGAATATGAGGCCAAATACAAGAAAGAAAACCTTAAAGAAGAACTCAAGGAGGAGGTAGAGGAGGCAAAGTACAAAATAGAGGAACTTAAAGAAAATATCGAGTGCAAAGTAGAAGAAGTTAAAGAGAACATCAAGGAGAAGACCGAAGAACTCAAGGAAAAGGTTAACGATAAAAAAGAAGAAATTAAGGAAAAAATCGAGGAACACAAGGAAAAGAAAGAAGAGGAGAAAGAAAAGAAAGAACTTGAGAACATCAAGAAGCATGAGGAAGAGGCTTGTGTCCCTGTGAAGCAATATGATGAGAAAAAGGCACCCCTTCCAGAGCCAAGTTGCGAACCAGAGGAGAAAAAGGTCTACGTTGAGAAGATCGAGGAGGAATGCGTTGTTGCTCCACCACCACATCCCGTGGTGTCGCATAACGATTATGCCACTGCTGAAGTTGAACATAAGGAGAAGAAAGGTATCTTTGAAAAGATTAAGGAGAAGCTTCATGGGCATCATCATTCAAAGAGTGAAGAAAAGAAGGAAAAGGGGCATTACTAAAGTAACAACATTTTCAGTTTGTTTGTTTGGCTTGATTTGATGGTGGGTTTGTGATGTTTATTGTGTTTAATTGTTATTTGCATTTTGATTCAAGTTCATTCTTATGTTCTTATGTACGAGTTTTTTCTGATTGTTTTTACGTGTGTTGTTACTTATTCATGTCAAAAGTTCATAAAATTTGTATTCTTGTAATAGCTTGTTTTGAAAACATTTTGAGTTTGTCTACTTGAAACTTGATTACATATATATATTTTTCATTCCTATATCTAATTTCCATAACTTCTGCATGATTTCAAGATTTCATTTAATCAAAATTTGATGGATAAAGAATTTTGACATTGGAGAATAGAAAAATGCTACTTTTGGTCAATTTGCATTTTTGTACTCTTGTTGAAAACTTATATTGATTTGAAGATAAGAAAATATTCAATGATTCTATGGCCACCCATGATTCATTGAATCACATGGTTTATGCAACTGTAAAGTAATTAAGTCTCTTTCCAGGTACATATATATGTAAATATATTATTGCCTACTAACCACTTTGCTTGCAAAATTTAAATAATAAATTTAGTTGCATAAAAGATGTATCTGATGATGATACTACCACCAACTTGTTCTTTTTAAATAAAACACAATATTTTCAGAGTTTAATAGGCAATAATTCGTTACAAATGAATGTAAAGTTCATTAATTAACAAAATTACTGAGTCATCAATTTTTCTGGTTATGTTAGGCATGCATAATCATGTCAGAGAAAAATAATATTCACAATATGTGATACGTGAACCCATGTTACGTATCAACTTTATATTTTCCAATTATGTTAGGCGTGTATTATCACGAGTTGTCATTTTTTTTCGGTTATTGTTCATAAAGACGAACCAAATTATATATTAATTAATCTGTTTGTTCTAATTGAGATATTTAGCAAACAAATAAACAATAAATATACATCAAATAATTTGTTCGTAGAATAGTTATTTATATATTCATTACTAGGTTATAGACCCGTGTATTCACGGGTTTGTATAATATAAATTATATAACTATATAATGTGTATTACACATGTTGAATCATTATATCCGTTCATAGTCCAGGTTGTTCAATATAATTACAAAAAAACTTTTTAAATTGTCAACCTCAAAAAATCTAGTGAATAAAAATGAAAGTACTAAATGTAAACCAACAATATTATTTTCATACGAGTTGGTTTCTAGCAATCGTAACAGAATAAATATCACAATTATGAAAACATGTTCAAATAAAAAGATAACGAAGTTTTAAGAAACTAAATTAAGTTTTTGACAAACACTATTAAAGTTATAAAGTAATAATACTATTACGAATAGCTAGAAATACACACTTTAACATGATGAAATTTATTTTAATGTAACTTGACTATACATTACTTAACGTAAACATGATTATCAATTAACATTATGCCGATAAAATAATATTACATCAATTTTTTTAAAAAACTACAAAGTTGTACTTGAGCAGATTTGTATTTATATACACTGATATATATTTTTACCAAATTCTATTAAACTATTGATTATATGTTAACTACTATCTTTTCATTTTGATAGGTACTTTTGATGTTTTTAGTATATTATCTGATATCAACTTTTTTAAAACAAATAATAAAAACATTATTTTTAATAAATTGTTTGCTACATAAAATTATATATTTTATTTATACGTGAACCATTAGTAAGTTATCTGGGAGAAATTTTTATGTTTTTTTGTAGTACCTAAAAGTGGGTTAATTAATATGTATGTGGTGAATTGAAACTTGTAAAGAAAAATAAAAACCAGTGAATAAATCAATTATAACCATGACTCATTCTACTAATAGAAAATTAGAAAATAAGAGTTTAGTTATTCATTTTAACATTGAATAAAATTTAGTCACTCATCTCGTGTTAAAGATACATGTTCATGTATTTGTTGTATTTAAAATTAAATTAAAAATAGTG
This sequence comes from Flaveria ramosissima, assembly GCA_025215565.1. NCBI lineage: Eukaryota > Viridiplantae > Streptophyta > Magnoliopsida > Asterales > Asteraceae > Flaveria > Flaveria ramosissima. The sequence continues at coordinate 79,058,709 of CM046040.1, forward strand.
TATGGTTCAGTTACAAAAATACACCTTACTCAAATTTGAAAATCATCATCAACATGGTCAAAGGGTCCACATATATAGGTAAAATTAGGTAAATTGATTTAGGCGGGAAAAACAAAATGAGATTGAAGGAGAGAGTGACACGTGTCTCATAGATGTAAAGGTTTATTAGTATTAGATAATAATTACAACAACGGAAGTCAAATGAAGAGAATATCGCTTAATTATTGTTGTTATGAATCTATGTAATATATTGTTTGGGAGTACAAAAATTACTTATCATTAGCTAACTTTGTTGTAACTATACCTCCACGCTAACTAGTTTTTCCTTGCCACACGGTAAGATATTTTGTTGAACGCATTTCACCATTTGGTAAGTTAAGAATGTTCACAAGTTATCCTCGGTTTAATAATCTAACGACCATGTGACCTCTGTGACACAAGACATTTTGAATGCATCGTATGGTTTATCAAAACAAAAAATCGTTGAAGAAAGAAGACTCAAAGTAAGCACTTATTAGACGAGTGTACCAGCCTATTTTGATGGTGTATAAGTCTTACTAAAGTAAATAATTTTGGTTTTTTCCCCAACACCTCTATCTATAAATAAAAACATAATATTACAAATAAAAATTGTAGGCTACAAATGTCACATAGGTCGCAAGATTGTTTTGAAAAGAACTTCAAGACATGACAAGATTTGAACTCTTGATCTCATACGGAAGCTCACCACTCTAACTTTAGATGATGTCATTTGACCCAACCTTTAACATGTTAACACACATACAATAAGCTTAACTCATTTACAACTTAATTTTATTACTCATTAAGAAGTCATTAAACATATCAACCCAAATTCTTGCCCCAATAGCCAAACGTTCAAGCATCGTTCGTTAATGATCATGTTAGTAGTAGAAACAAGCTGAGGTTGAAAACGATCACTACGGGATCAGGTCAAGATCAGCCAGTCTGATCAAATATACTTGCTTGTCTGTTTTAAATAATCACTAGTCAATAAATGTTGTGTTAATTATTATTACAAAGATAATGTTGCAGCAATTTAATTAACTGGTTATAAACAATTTAGAAGGTTGTATGTACTAAAAGTAATAAATGGGCAACTTCCAATTTATTTACCGGGTGGACTGTTTAACTTGACCCACTTTTATTTATGATTTGACCCATTTAATATTATGTAAATTGTAACATATATAGATAACAGATGGTAAAAGTAATAGTACATGCACAACATCATATAAGAATTTTGGCATCTATTGAACTTTTTACTCTGCTTCACAAGAACTCATAGAGATGAAGATCTTAAATTATTGAGGTCCACAAATCCAGCAAGCACTGCTCTGTTTCGTTCTTTAACCTTTGTCTGATACAAAACTCTGCAAAGTTCAATTTCTAAATAAGTTCAAAACGAACATGTAAAGGTAGCAATTTCAACCCATTTACCCAAAATATGAATCTTGGTTATAATTAGTTTCTAACGAGTCAAAAGGGTCGAATCAAAAGAAACTTTGCAAAAGAAATTGATCAAGCATGTTAAAAGTTGCCTGGAGCATATTCGAATGCTTACAAACTCGTAAATCACATAATTTAAAAAGTAGATTTTGCTTAGCAGTATAGTAATTATAATGATAATTGATACATTAGTTACTTTTTTTGTTTTGAACGGCATTTTTACTACTACACCACATATAAGTTTTGGTGATACATTAGTTATTTATAAACTTCAAAACATATATACAAAAGGGTGTTCGTGGATCAACCTAGCCCGACCCATTTTCCCTCGTAGAAACCATGTCTTAAGCCATTAGGCCAGTAGGCAAAACATGATAGGGACATGAAGTACAATTAGTGAAATAAATGATTTAAGGTATGGTTGTCAAAACTTTTAGTCTAAAATTTATTTTGCACCACTCATCAATAGGCCAAAATATGTCCCTGTACGCATAAACTTTAGAGGTGACACTTTCAACCCATTTATATGTAAACAAGTCCAATTTAGAAAATTATTTAAAATATAGTCCAATGGGTTGAAACTTGAAAGGGTTAAAATGTCAAAAGTCACCTAATATGTTATACAAAATGCTTAAACTTAAGAATTTGGCAGGCCTCGTTGGGTACTTTAACATAAAAAAAATTTGCCCATTGTGACTCATTGCCCAACCCAACAATAGATTGAAAGATATACAATACCTCGAGCCTTCAAGCCACATCTCAGTGATTAATGTTTCACCAGGGTAAACATGCAACAGGAATCGACCTGAAATGGCTTTAACAAGGTTCGCATCTCCATTGCAGATGGTTTTAATGATAGCCCTGACAGCAAAGCCTAGAGTGCACAGCCCATGAAGTATTGGACGAGAAAACCTTCACACAGTAGTTGGTTTAAATATTAGGTGCAAGAAATAACAATTCAAAAGAGCAAAATGAATATATGGAAGTGATGTTACACTTTCATTGATAATTAGATACAGCATATATCTGCTTGTAAGAAGTCTTATAACATGAATGTGATTCATACTCATGAGATGAAGCAAAACAGAAGAAATATGGAACTAACCAAGATCCAAGCTAAAAGGACGTATTTAAAGTTTTTAGAACAAAATCATAAGTTGAATATTTAGCAAAGAGCATTGCTGATTCCCTCGCAGTTGTCAGCGAGGTATGAACCCTGTTAAAGATTCAGATATAGTGGCTGTGATTCTCTCCAATCCCCATGATGAGTTCTCTATCTTTGCTCTGTGCTCATGACTTGAGTAGCACCAGTGCTTTATCATGATCTTCAGTGTCTCCTCAATGCTCATGAAGTTGTCTTCGCCATAACCAAAGCCACCAACTTTCTTAGTGTTACAAGCACCGACACCCTCATCCCTACATCTCAGCAACATGCCATGGAATCAATCATCTGCACTATAGCATCCCTTGGTTTCAACTTATACCAATTAACTCTTATCAGTGGAACAGCTAGCACCTCTAGTGGAAACCAGCGTAGGAATTGAGGGCGTCCGATTTTCCGTGGTAGCAACCATGACAATCAACATTGAGATGATGGAAGACAAGACGAGTCAATCAAGAGGCTACAACAAAGGAGGTGGTGTAAATTTCAAACCTATAATACTCCACACCACTGCTCTATACATGAAAATTAATGGTAGCGACCTTGTCACCATTTGCTGGTTTGTGGAACCAGCAACAGTGAAGGGCTTCATGTGCTTCACGAAGGCTCAACACCATTAGCTGACCTAGTTACCTACTAACGACCTTTCGTCTTTCTGATGTTATGCATGTCCCTTCCATTTCTAAACTTCTTTTATCAGTTTAAAATTGTCAAGATAACTATGTGTATTTTGCATTTTCTATTTTTCTTTGTGTTATGGACCGTCTATTAATAGCACGAGACGCACAGAGGCAACATGGTACTATTGGAATGTGTTAAGCTACGGTTTCTAGTATTGAGCCCACGGGCTAATTAGGTTAATTAGGGTTTACTTATGATGTCTATATGTAGTAAGGCACCCCACTAAGTTATGAATCAATTCAGTTTCTACCATCTTACATAGTATAAGAGTCTTAGGGTTCTGGTTATTGTCTTTCCTAGGCAACATTACCAATTGCCACCAAGTCAACCCTAATTAACCTAATGGGTCCGTGGCTCAATACTAGAAACCCTAATTTAACACACTCCAATAATGGTAAAAGGCTGAATTGATTTATTACTGAGTAGGGTCCCTTGCAATATATAGACATCATATGTAAACCCTAATTATACACATTCCAATAAATCCAAGTACAAAAATCTTCTTGACACAGTTGCTGAACTCATTTGGTTGGAAGCTCTACTTCGTGAACTTGGTGTTTGTACAGCTTCTGCTCATACTCTATGGTGAGATAATTCGAGCGCTACTTATATTTCTGCCAATCCCATTTTCCATGCTTGGAACAAGCATGCTGAAGTTGATTCTCACTTTGTTAGAGAAAACGTTGAGGACTCGAGTGCAGTTCATATTAACAAGTGATTAGCAGATATTTTCACAAAGCCATAACAAAGTCAAAGATCTTTGTTTTTACGGTCCAAGATGCAGAGCTTGGGGGAATGTCATACTAGAATTGTAATTATCATAAATAGATGGAACTTAATTACAAAATTGTAGTCTATATATCGACTTATTGTAATTACGTATCCACACAATCGATATACAATCATTCATCCAATCATCTAGGTTCAACTTGAAAAGAACGACATTATTTGACAACGTAATCGTCATGTGGTTGAAACAAGATTGTTACTTCTTGCGCGCTCTTGTGTTCCTTCTGGAAATAGGCATTATTTCTTTTTAACACAATTGTCTATCTCATAAATTATATGCCCTTGACTGTTTCCAGGTCTCTTTGCCTATATTTACGAATATTCCATACGCTACATGACTACATATTCCTTGTATATGCTCTCCATATAAATGACCTTGTAACGTTCGAAAAATGGACTTATGTTAGGATATAGTCTCACACGTCATGGCTACCAGCGTCTTGATCTCAAAACATGCCGCATGTACACTGCACGACATGTTCAGTTTGATAACATGTCTTCCCTTTCACACTTTTGGCCACCATTATCCATTTTATGTAACCTTTTATACTATATTTCCTCAAACATTCCACTACCTTCCTCAAGTCTTATTAGAGTAAAAGGGAGTTCTTCATCCCCGGTCTCCTCGTCATTATACTCTTCTGCTCCTGCCGCATCATATACACGTCTTCTTCAATACCTTCATCTCTTCAAACTCAAACTCATCATATGACTTTTTGTCCAAACTAAAACCTAACCCTCACTACTTACCACGACATAAGTTATACATTAGAGTCATTGAAAGATGAGCCCACCCGTTATGAACAAGAGGATTGCAAGAAAGTATTTGACATTACTCCACAATAACACATGATCATTTATTCTTTACTCAAAAAGTATTAATAATATTGGTTGTTTGTGGGTTTACAGGTTAAAGTGAGACAAAGATTGTGCTATCAATGAACAAAAAGCATGTCTAGTTACTAGAGACTTTCATCGAGTATTCACAACGTAATCAAATCTTCAACAACTTGGCGTTAAAGAGGTCTTCCCACATGAGAATTTGAATGAAACGTGTCAGCCACCAAGGTATATTGATCTAGCTCATCCTAACCATGTGTGCTCCTTACATCTCTCTTTTAGGTTTACAAGCCCACGATCTTTGGTCCCATAAATGAAATGGATCTGTTGGCAAGAACACTTCAAGGAAAGTTCATTACATGGATGTTTACTTATGTGGGTGATATCATTCTCACCAAAAATGTGTAGGCCTTGACGATCGTTCTTTCTCTAAGGAGAATCAAGGCCCTAAGAATGATGGCCTACTACCTTTACTTCTTTCTAGGCATTGAAGATGTTCCACGCCAGTGTTGTATTGTACTATCTCAACAAAGATACACCACTTACTACATTGAGTAGGTCTCTCATATGCTAAGCCTACTAAATGTCTCATCTCTCCCGCTAATCTAGCAATTAAATTCCAATATCTTCAAATTGTCGATGCTTTTCACCAAATTTGATCTTCCTTTTGTCAAGGTATGTTAATTAATGCATATAGTAGAACAAAAACTTTGGTATCTCATAGGCACATCGACATGTCTCCTTATACAACATGTATCCTCTTTTTGTCATTGATGCATCCATGGATACCAATTATGATGCTAAGTTGGGTGGGACATGGTATCCAATATTTCTTGGTATAAATCTCTATACACGGACTTCTCAGAGACAACACATGGTATCTTGGTTGTGCATCAAGTCTAAATATAAAGCCCTTACAGACACAAGAACCGAACTTACATGGGTTTTTATCTCTTCCTCTTGAGTGGAGCTCCACAGTTATGGCGTGACAATCTTGAAGCCACTTTCTACTAATCCAGAATCCCATGTCGACACTGAACATGTGAATGTTGGCTTCCACTTTATTAGTAAAGTGACACGAAAGGAGCTCCAAATTGAATTCACCTCGACAAGTGACCAGCTTGCTACACCTAGACTTTCATCCTTACATTCCTACATTACATCTGGGGGCGTATTATGATGTAATTGCTAATAGTTTATGTTAGGGCACAAACCAAATGCACACGTCTTCCTTGGTTGTTCACCAAGTTTTACATGTAGTATATATATGTTGCTTGGTTGCACCAATTTACTCATTCAATATACAATACAGTTTCACTATAATAACCTCATCTAAGAAATGACCCCATAAATCCAGAAAGAAGATAAAAATGTTTGGTAGATTAATATAAATTTTAGCTAAAAGAAATGGGTCAAAGGGGTCAAATAAGTCAAAATTCATGTTCACAATTTTTACAACCTCTTAATTCATTTTATTTGAAAATATGATATATATTGTTATAATAATTTACTATTTTAAGATAATTAATTACTGCGTTAATTATTAATGATAATTCAATTAATGATTAAAAAAGTGTTGGTGGATCATGGATCCACCAGACCTGTTTGACTGGACCCCTAATCCAATCCCCAACTTTAAAATAAAATAATCAGACTATGAAACATCTCAGTAGAAAATGTGCCATACCCTGCCACTTCTGCAATCTTAGGATCCGAATGCAAAGGGTTGTAATCACCAGATAGCCTGTAAAGCAGTGCCTGCACAGAATCATAAGGATTTATCATAAACCTAAAAGGTTGCAAGTACGTGAGCACTATATACACGCATCAGTTCTAATATCAGAAGAATTTTCCTAAAGATTTTTTCGGGGTGATGTTTCGATGTGCATTTAAAGTGATTACTGAGAGTGTTGGCGAAAAGTAACTTTGCTTCTCATTTTCTGATTATTTAGGGTAAAAATATTGACTCTGAAAAACAGGTACATAGTTGCAGTGAGAAACTGATTATTGAGATCAATGTAAAAGTACGTAACCATTTATAATTGTAATTATCTGATTTTTCAGGTCACAATAATCACCTTAAAAAAGCACATCCAACCATCACGCTCAGTTATTATCCATGGAGTGAAAGATATATGTTAATGAAGGCTGCGTTGAGGTATTAAATATCATCATGCACAGATCTTTTATGTAAAATCTCACAAAATATACAATCACTCTTTTGGCAATAGCCAAAAGCACCTTTTAACAATTCGTTTTGCGTAATAGCATAAGTAAAATAACCAACAATGCACCCATTTTTTGTGTGATTGTTCCCTTTTACTAGGAGTATCATTGAAACAAACTAGCTTCTTAATTTGCAATTAGCCCTTTAAAAATGGGGGAGTTCACGTCAAAAAAGAACAATTACCAAGCCTCAGTGAAAGGTACCTACTTAACGAATAATCAGAGTACATAAGATGTTGTTCATTAAGTTTAGATGATGGAACTTGCATAGTGCTTCCACCATCCATAAAAGTTCCAACATTTCCTTTCTTGTGGAGTCTTATGTTGATACCTGTTTGTCCAATTGTTTGAAGACTTTGTTTCTACAAGGCTTATCATGTATTCAAACACTACGTTAATGTTCAAGTTATCTTTCTTGTAAAGTGTTTTGTTCAAACAAGATTTATGACCTTTTGGCATCAGTGTTTGTTATAGGCTATGTTAAGAGGAAATCTATTATCAACCTAAAAACAAAAAGGCAGGTGGCATAATTTCCTCAAAGACAGTGAAATACCATATCACAAACATTTAGAAACCTTTGGGTCTACAAGAACTTACTTTGTCTTTGTTAAAGGGTATCTTACTATCTTAAGATATTTGGCAAATAGGCAAGCATTTTATTAAACTTAATGTCGAGTCAAATTTTGGCTTTACAAACCTGTGCTGGCTGAGTACATTCCTCATGTACTACAAAGGGTTGCGTCCTAGGAATTTTTGAAGATGTTTGATTCCTTGGATACTTGGAGAAAGAATATGGTTGAGATGATTTTGAAAAGCCACCAGCACCCCTCAAATAAACTGTTGTTCTGTTTTCCAAAAAAATAATTGAATAAATAAACAATTCTTCTAAATAGAAATAGACAAGCTGTGAAAAACCGACCACACTTGCACACAATTATCACCATATCATTCTTAGACATGGCACAATTGGTGGGTTGGGTAATGGGTCAAATGGATTCGGTTTAAAACAGGTTATTTTAATTGGAATGCATTAGGTCACACAACCCATAAGCAGTTTCTTTTCATTCAGTATTGAATTCTAGAACTGCTAACGTTGAATGTCTGGAATAAACTATAATACTTCAAGTCTACAATAATAATCTCATTTTATTTAATAAAACAACTTATGAGGTTTATACACTTTGGGTCACTTTTGACCGGTTTCACTCGTTTTCATATCTAATAAGTTTTATATGTCTACCCATTTGATCCGTTAGAGAAACATATAATGCAAATCAACCCAGTTATCCATAAATGGGTCGAAATTGCCACTTCTATGACAATCATTTAACATGTATTAACCTGTTCATGCATAATGGTTCGCCAGTCTCTTTTTCATAACTTATAACTTCAACCTCAAGAATTGTAGCTTTACCTATAAAACAAATGCCAAAATATTAGACCTTGGAATTAAAAAATTCATTCATAATTATTGTTACTCTTCGACGACTTTTACCAACGGTTATTTGTAATTTGTATAACAAGATAACCAACCTAGGTCCACTTTCTATTCAGGCAACCGACTTTGTTTACCCTATAATAAACATTAAAACTTCTAATTAAATGTACTTTTTCAAACTTAAATGTGCGTAACTGGTTTCTCAGCACCAAAAAAGTCAAAATTGTAAAAGGTAAGGACACATCATCTGCCACCTTAAATCGAAAATTTTGGAAGTTTGAGGATTTTTATCAAAAGTTTAAAAGTTTGAGGAATGAAATTTCCAGTTTCTAATACACTTGACCAAACCTTTATCATGCAATCCAACAATGCTTGCCTTGTTCTGCATCTGAAAGCATAAAAAACGATAAAAGAAGTCAACAACAAAAAGATCACTGCTGCAAAACATTAACTATTATTTATTGGGGACAATTTCAACCATAGATGTCCAAAATGGGTCTGTTTGTGTTACATTTTACCACTGAGGGGTCAAACTAGTAAATTTTAAAAAATTCAGCTAAAAAGAGAACAGGTCAAGAATTTTAAAAAAGTTGTCCATGGCATACTAAATACTTAAGTATTTCCAACCTAAATGAATCATTTATTTTAATGATAGTTTTTGTATCCACATATGATGTATTGTTATTTGCGATATTAAAAGAAGTTGTTGGGAGATAAAGTCAACCTGCCCGTTTTGACCCACCAAAACAATAATATCATTTTAACCAAACCTCCCAACCTACCCAACTTGCCACCTAAATTATTAACCGTTTTGATCCGTGAAAAAATAATAGTTTTTAAACCAAACCTTCCAACATACCCAACTTGCCACCTAAACTATTAGTAGTTTGTCAATTACTATTTTTTGATAAGTCCAAATAGAAATCACTAGCTTATTTAGGGGAAAAAAGAAAACAATACTTGCATGAAGAAATTGTGAAATGGATTCGTACCGAACAATTAGAAGGTAAAGGCTTGTAGATCTCAATATATTGTTGCCCATGTAAAAGAAGGCGTGGATCAAACCTGAAGCATTTAGAAATAAAATTTGAAATCTTATTAAGAAAAAAAGTCTTGATTAATTAGAGCCAATTACGTATCTGAAAGAAGTTATATACTAGCAACACAATTTAGTCACTTACATAAATCCTGGCAACTGGCTTAGTTGCGAAGTGAGTCCGTTGGAAAATAAAGCAGCAAATGTTGGAAAAACCTAGAAAGGATGAGATGGCTTAAAAAGTTTAAACCATGTGAGACATAAAGTACATTGTTTAAACACACAGCTTATTCACATACAACATTCTTTCTTTAAGATACAAAAATCGTATAGCTAGTGTAAAACAATGAATTTTTTTTAAAAAAAAGTAGAGAAACGGTTTATTCGGGTTTGCTTAGGAATGGGTCGATCCGGGTTATGCTTCATCTAACAAATCAAACAGGAAATGGGTCAAAGTCGATCAAGGTGTATTTTTATTGCATAAAAACCTCCTAAATCATTTTATTGAGAACAAAGTTTTGTTGTATTATATAATTTCTGTAATCATAGTAGGCATGCTATATATTTATTTAGAAATAAGATTTATCCAATGTTTAGCACCTTGATGGACTGCTATAAGTATAGGTTCAGTAAGGATATAATAATATTTGTGGAAGATTTAATAGTACAATTTATCCAATTTGTAGCACCTAGACGGACTGCTATAAGTATAGGCTCGGTAAGGTCATCGTAATATTTGTGTGGAAGATTTAGAAGTACAATTTATCCAATGTGTAGCACCTTGATGGATTGTTGGCCATCTTCATGGTACAAATATTTGAGCTCCTTATCATCTAATGCATCTTTGGCACATGCTCCAATTCCAAGGGCGTATAGTGCAACGTCTCTGTTTTCAAATAAAGGGAAGATATTGATGTGTAAAAGAGTAGTAATTAATCCATCTTCTTAAAAGTGTCTAACAGAACAGATAATACAAAATATGTCAAAATCCTACCTTTCACTATAGGTGTGCGTCACCTGCAACAAAATAGAATAAAATCAAATTAAACCAATGTTTTGAAAAAATGGACCGGAGAGCGAACCAGAAGACTCAAAGGTTCACAGGTTGGACCGGATTTGACGTCATAAATAATATAAAGATTCAAATAAACATATTCAAACCTAAAATTTGAACAAAATAACTCAAGTTTTCATTTTTTTCGTTTATCAAAAGTTTTTTTTTTTTAAAAAAGAATAGTTTATATCATTACTTTGCTTAAAATTTGAAAAATATGATTTTTTTTTTCTCTCTGAACAGCTGAACCGTGGCCTGAACTGGCCTTGAAAACCGCAGAACCGCCGGAACCAGACGGTTAACCGGATACAGGCCCTTGCATGCACAACCAAACTGCCGGCATTAGCGGGTCGCAGCCGAACCGGGCTGGAAGGGTGGCCAGGTCTGGTCCTCACATCATGGAGTTAAACCAACAATGGTAAAATATTATATACTGGTTCAATCACATCTCTATAATTATACTTTCCTACAATTAAAGAGACATAAACAACAAAGGATTTATAAAGGTGATAGTAAATCCTGTACACATTGATCTATTAGTCACATTACCCATCACCCATTCCCTAATTCTATGTAAAATTATTCTAGTGTATCAGCATATGTTTCTGCCACTTGAAGTAGAAAAGAACAGTTCATATGGCATTGAGAGTTTCTGCAAATTCAAATCATTCGAATATAATGATAGATGAGATAAGTCTAAAAATAAGATTATATATGTAATTTTACTCTGCCATTTGATAATTAGTTTTGTTGTAACTGGCTATTTGACTCTAACTTGATAATCATCTGAAGAAATTATCAGTTAAACCACTGTCAAAACCCACAGCTAAACACCCCTAATTTGGCATGACTAGAGTCCCACATGATGTTGTATACACTATACATTCAAAACTGAAAATAACACATCTGATTTTAGGTAAAAATTAAAGATTATGCCCAAATTCAAATAACAGCCATCTCTACATAATCTAGTAAATATTCCTAAAGTAGTAATTCATCAATAACAACAGCACCAGCGAATTTCAAACGACCTCTGATTTCAAAACGATTACAGTAGCCAAAGATCATAGTAATTTGAAGGCAACAGATGACAGGCATCAGTAAGTTAGGGTGAATTTGATAGATACCTCTGGGAATTTGTGACTGATTACAAGCTCTGGATTCATCATGGAATCATCACTCATGATTGCTCCTGTTGATGATCGAACCAAAAGCGTACAAGCAGAAGTGAAACTATGAAACAAATCACAGATATCAATTAGAATTAACAACACTTGAAAACTCACCAGAAGTAGGATAGATATGGTTTTGTGATTGGTATGAACTGAAGAAGAAGAGTTGAGTTGCGTAGGGGAAGGGTATATCATATATGTATGTATATATGAATCTGATATTAGGTACGAAGATCGATGTTGGAGATAAATAAAGACTTTTTTTGCCGTTGAATATCGCCCAAAAGTATTACATGATACAATCAATCACTAATATAACAGAGTAATTTACTATTTTGATCTTTGAGTTAACTTTTGATTCTATTTTTTTGCAACTATTTAGGCCCTTTAGGTTAACGCCGTCTAACTTACTTCGTTAGTATTCATTACGTGTCTTTCAGACGAAGGGTATTATCTGTGTCTTGTAAATATAAAAACACTTCTTCTGCTTCATAACCGCTCTTTACGATTCATCTTCTTCTCTAACTTTTACCTAAACCTAAATAACCATGGTTATATGCAAATATGGGTATCCACCTACCATAACCTTGAAGACTAATGCTAACCTTTGATGCCGGTTTATTCTTCTTCAAGACAAGTAATTTTTTATTTTTTAACTATTTGTTTTTTAATAAAATTTCATGGGCACAATTATAGGAAAGAGGTTGTGGCTTCGTTGTCTGAGTTGATCCCCCTATGTATGCAAGGTTGTGGCTTCGTTGTCTGAGTTGAAATCATAACCAAGGTGATGAGGAGAATAAAGAATATTGAAGAAAAGGGGAGAATAATGGTTGCTGAAAACAGTAACTTTAAGTGTGTATTTTTTCTCGGCTGGATTATCTTTGTCATCTACTTTATCATCAATTGAAACAGAATAGTAATGTGTAGTAATGCAATGTAGTGTTAAAGTTTCACATTTTGTATGTAATGCAATGTTGCATCGTTATGTATAAAATTTCAAAGTTTGTGATGCAATGGTTACACGGACCTGGTCTAATATATATCATATGAATAACATGATCATACAACTAACAAGCAAAAGAAAATCATTGACTTCGTTGATAGGATGTTAATTAACAAAAGTTAATCATAAAGTAGATCAAATGCATATTATGTTCATACATATAACAACCAAACGAAAATTACATAACTGGACCACTGACTTCATTTCTAAACCTGACTTGATTATGGTATTGCTTGTGAAGCACTGCCATGTCCCCTGCAACTTCACTTGTTATGCCTTTGTTTCTTGCAAAGTCCTATGTGACAAATACTCCCTACCTAGTAAGCTTCCCAACTTTTTCAATCATTTGTGATAACTCATCTACTGATTTTTTCCCTCACTTTCTTTGGCCTGGCAACTTGAACATGACGTTTATGGGGGTCGTAATGATGTTGGATAGGTTGATGATGTCCACAACTCCCATCCATTGATTGGGTCAATGGTGTTTTTGTAAACTTTCTTCCATGTGTCTAATCAGTATACTTCATCCACCCACGATTCTGGTATTCCAACTTGTAAACCATTTATTATCATATCTAAGTTTTATCCACCCCCTATTAGTTCTCATTTCCTATAAGAACAAGTCTGGGTATCCATATTGATAACACATTGACCATTCCATGGTCCACTGACCTAATACTTGTTTTGACCGTTAAACATAACAATGTACTGAGAAGCTTAATTCTTGATCTGGTTGAATGTTTTTATGGTTGTTGGTGTCAAATGACTATTACATTTGCGATTCATCCTATTTACCACACTAATTCTTCTCATCATATGCTCTCTAATAAACTCTAAACAACTAATGATCGAATTATCCATGCCACCTACTAGCTGCTTATTAAATACTTTACATAAATTGTTCGGAAGAACATTACATTTTAACCTACTTGTGTTACATAAGAACATGTGTAAGGCCCCGTTCCCGAGACACTTACAGCTGGTAAATCATTGCACACAAAACATATAATATACATTTACATTTGTTAAAAAAACATTGCAGCAAAAATACTTGAAACCATTTCATATATAAATAATTGCTTTTGCGAAATAATATAACATTGTTAATAATTACAAAATATCATTTGTTCGCATTACAATGCAAAAACATCATCGTTTGACAAAATGGATGTCATCCAAAAATGCCAAGTAGCTGCCTCGTGCCATCCTCAGCAACATTCACCTGCCAACTGGAAACACATAAAAGTCAGCGTTGCTGAGTGAGTTCTAGTTTTATAAAATAAAATACTATTACTTCCTATTAAAACCGTTCTTTTATTCATATGCGATCATGCATCGTACGTACACATAGATAATCTTATTATTATCTTTCACCATCGTTCATTACTTTCATTCATTCATCATTAACATTCGTTCATTCATTGTCTTCCTTACTATTCATTCGCACATCCATCATTATCTTCCTTACTTACATTCCGGACCAATGTCATGTGCTATACCCCAAACATTGTGCACGAAGCTGGTTACTGGGCCTGAAGTCTATCATAGACCCCAAACATTATGCACGAAGCTGACTCCAGTACCTAGGGAAAGCGACAAGGTCCCATACATATGGTCAATCATAAAGATTAGACCCCGGTATGCATCCTTCTGGGGTAGTTAACTCGCACACCATTGAGCTAACACCCTTCATTGGGTGTGAACCTCCTTACAATGCTTGCAAAACTTTTCTTACTTTCATTCCTTCATTAATGCATGCATTCATTCATTATGTTCCTCTTCTCATTATCTTTCCGCTTTCGTTACATAATACTTTACGTTTATTGATATTAACATACCACACAAAGCCACGAAAAATAAACAGACATAACACGAAACATAAACATAAACATAACCATATATGGCATCATCATAAACATTACATACAACATCATCCATCATCAAAAAGTCAACTTACATCACCCCCGAGAACATCCCAAGTCAAACCCTAACACTTCACTTTTTCCCCAAAATTTCAGAAAATAAACTAAGTAAAAAGGGGGTTCTAGAACTCACCTTATGCAACTTTGAGTGTGTCTTCCTTCAAACCCGTATGCAATGAGTTCAAACACTTAGAAACCCACCAAAACACACACACACCAACACATAAGCATATAACCGAGGCTTAAACCAGCCAAGAACACTTAAAACTTCGAATTCTTACCTTGAATTTAGCCTTCTTAAAAAAACGAAAACTCTACTTTTCTCTCTAAAAACGGTAAAAGAAATATGCAGTAGGTGTGGGCGGCCATGCCCACCTTTTTTTACAAATTCCTTCTTTTATTCTTTCTTTCTCGTCTTTTAAAATTTCCGGGTGTTACAAGTCCACCCTCTCTTATATAGGTTTCGTCCCCGAAACCTGTTATTCCTTAAACAAATGTGGATAATGTTGTCTCATCTCTTCTTCAGTCTCCCATGTAGACTCAGATCCCTTTCGGTGTTTCCACTGTACACGCACTATGGGAACCACTTTATTCCTTAGCCTCTTCTCTTTACGATCAACGATCGCCACCGGTTGCTCCACATAATTGAGCCGTTCATCTACTTCAATATCCTCCAGTGGTACAACCATATCTTCGTCAGCTAAACACTTCCGCAAATGAGATACATAGAATGTCGTGTGAATTCCACTTAGCTCATCGGGTAACTCCAACCTATAGGCCACCTCTCCTACACGAGCAATGATTCAGAAAGGTCCTATATATCTCGGGTTCAACTTGCTCCGCTTCCTAAACTGAATGATGCTCTTCCAAGGTGAGACTTTCAACATAACTCTATCTCCCACATGGAACTCAAGCGGATTACATCTCTTGTCGGCATACGATATCTGTCTATCTTTGGCTGCCTTCATAAAGGCTTTGATATTTTCTAGCTTTTCAGTCGTAGCCTCGATCATCTCGATATTATTTAAGACAATTACAAGGTCTTTATTATCTTTAATTTTACTAATAAGTACATGGTTCATATATCTTTCATCTATATAAAAAGAACTTATATCTATATCTATCCATATATAATGAAATAAATTGACTATCATTTTTTACTTTAAATTTTTTAATACATATAGAATATTATTATTTTATAATTGAAATTGATACCCATATTTGATTACTTATAGCTACTAATTGGTAATTGATAATTGATATATTTAATGAAACCTTCCTCGTCACATGTTCACTTTAAAATGTTTACATTAGTGATTTGGGAGGTGCCTGAATTAATTAAAATTATTATAACTGAACATGGAAATGATATATTTATACCAACAAGTGAAATTAATAGATGTACATAAAAAAATTTTGACAACTCAAGATTTTAATAAAATTTTATAGATAATTTCTCTAAACACTACATAACATACATAAATAGTGGCACTAGAACATTTACCTAATTACTATTTACTATATATACATATATATAGGGTAAGGTTCAAATAAGAACCCTACATTATTATGATAACTCTTTAACTATATTTCAGCCATTCATTTCATTCTTAAAATTCAATCTTGTGGACAAGGTTTTTTTATGAATATTATATTCATACCCAATTTATTTATTAGGTATTAGAGGGCTTACTAGTAATTTTCTTAAAAACATTAATTGTTCTGCAACTTAATCTCATCCACATATTATCTTGAGTCAGATTTTTACTCTAAAAGTAGTTGTCAAATCAATATATTTTATATTAATGTATTTGACTTTCAAGTTCTATTTGGTTAAAAAATTAAATAAAATAGCTCTATGATTAATAAAGTTTTAAATTCAATCTATGAATTTATCTTGAAAACAAAACGTTTTTTTCTTTGTTATTAAATGAAATAAATACTAATAATAGAATAATATAATCTTGAATCAAACTTTTCTTAACCGACGTGCAATTATTAAACTTGAACAACCCTTTTATTATAACAAATATTGAATTAACCTAACTTAGTTTACATCTAGACACATAAGCTATTCAAATAGAAAATTTAAGTTAAGTTTTGAGAATATATAATGTGATCGGTATTGAGTTATCTAATCAGAACAAAAAAATATGTTTGATTTAATTAAAGCAAACTTGAAACTTGATTAGTATGTTAGAAGCTTTCCTAAAGTATTTTAATATAATGTAATAAGTTAAGGTAACTAATATAAATGTAATTTAATTGTAATGTAGTGTGATAAAATCTAATATATGTAAATGTAATGTCATGTCATTGTAATATGATAAACAATATTGTAATGTAATCTAATAACTTATTGTAAATTAATATAAATTACTTTGATGTGATGTAAAGTCATGTTAGTAGCGCAACATATATTCCTTTTAAATGTAACAAATACATAAGTGTAGCTTAACTACATTACTTACAACATTTTCATGTTGTAACTAGTACTTAATACTTACGTATAATTGTAAAATAACAAATATAATAATACACTAGTATTTATTTGTAATGTAATATAAAAACATGTAATGTATGTAACTGTATGTAATGTCATAGTAATGTTAGATAAATAAGCATAAAAAACAAATGAAAACAAATAGTAAACATTAATAAAGATTACATTACATTACATAGCAAAAGATTACATTACACTAAGTTACAGAAGATTACATTACACTAAGTTACAGAAGATTACCAATGTTGCAAAAATCGGGATTAATCGTCGATTAATCGGAAATCGGGGTATCACCTTGTAATTTTTGGCTAATCGGCCAATTAATCGTTAGGCGGTCAACGGAGTTCAAAACCGGACCTAGGCAATCTTAATCGACCAAAAATCTATGATTCCGACGAAATTCCGGTAGGGTTCCAGCGAGATTCCGGCGACTTCCAACGAACTTCAAAAATCCGGCCAGAAATTGAAAATTCCGACCAAATATGTGGTTTTATATATAAAATTGAACTTTATTATTAAATTTACATATGAAAATGTGTGTATTTATATATAAAATTGAAAATTATATGTAAAAAGTCCAATCTGATTAATCCCGATTACTCCCGATTAATCGCTAGTCGGTACCCCACCGCCCGACTAGCGCCTAACGATTTTTACAACATTGAAGATTACATTACATTACACTAGCAGATTGCTTATCTATAGTAATGTAACTTAGTCTAATTTAAAAACTATAAAAACAATTAATTACATCAAAATTTAGATCTAAAAATGATGCCATATTGTGTTCATAATAGCTTTATATATATATATATATATATATATATATATATATATATATATATATATATGTGTGTGTGTGTGTGTGTGTGTGTGTGTGTGTGTGTGTGTATACTCAATCAGTCTTAATAAGCATTGGTTACTACTGCTTATACACTTCGACTCCTCTTTTGCCAATCAAGGTATAACTATCTGCAGGACCGTTTAAGGGCTTAACTACAATTACAACACAATCACACAATGAGGAGAATAACTAATCTCTAATCAAACAGTGAACTGGGTAACCAAGTATGATGCTAAGAACACAAGTAAGTAATGAGACAGAACAAGAGAGTTGGGTTTCAAGGAGGCAGTATATTGCTTTCTCAAGTTCTCTTACAAGTGTTAAAAAGCATTTTGAAAAGATACAAGAACTTGAAATACTTATACTACAACCTACAGCCGGCCATACTTTGAAGGCCAGCTGGATACAATTGACTAGACACAAACAAAATCAATTGTAGGATCAAAAGGCATATCTGCCTTTTGACCTTGTGACTATGACATGCCATAGCTCACATCCTTTTACAATACAAAAAGGATAAAGTACATAAAGTGGAAAGTTACAGACTCAAGACCTCAATGTACAGTTACCAAAAGCATGACCCTTTTCACCAACTCATGTAAGTTGGTGACTTTACAGAGATGCAGCGGAAAAGGTGCTTTATGGAACAGTACATCAGATAAAGCATGTGTACTAAAAGTCTTCGGAAGAAATCTGTCTTCATAGGATGAGGCTTCGGAAGACTTTGTCTCTGAAGCTTCGGAAGACTTCATGTTTGGCTTCGGAAGATATTGGTCTTGGCTTCGGAAGATTTTACACTTAGAGTATTTTCTAATGCTTTGTGTAAAACTTCCGAAGCATTCTTCACTTCAGTACTTAGTGCATGTTTGCTGAGACACTTAAGCTGTTTTGGGTTACATCAGACTTCAGGAATCCTTACAAACTCCCCCTAGGCTGATGCTACCAAAACACTTGGAAGATCTTCATATGTTGGTAGTCTTCAGTACAATCAGGACCATTCCTTTCTTCATGAGATGGTCAGGATCATCAAGACTTTCATAGTATCTTCTCATCTCAAAGAGATCATGCAGAGGTAAGTTGATTATGTCTTGCCATGAGTAGACATTCTCAACACCTTGATCTCTTATAACAGTCCATCTCTCTGGATTGGTAGAGTATGTCCAGGATAAGATGGGTGTCTCACTAGTTAGAGGAGCCACTTGAATAGGAGTTGATTGGGCTGCCTCATCATGCACTTCCTCAGGTTGATCTGATTCAGCCTGAGGTGCAGAGGTAGATGATTTTGGCTTCTTCTTCTTTGTCTTTGGTTTAGAAGCCATCCTCTTCTTCCTCTTGGTTGTCTTTAACTGAGAAGACTGGTCTGCAGCACCAGGTTGATCTCAGTGTCTTTCTCAGTTGGGTGTTCCTCCCTCACAGGTTCAGAAGGAGAGGGAGTTTGACCCTGCCTAGGATCAGAAGATGAAGCTTGCTGGGGCTCAGCTGGAGGTGCTGGTTGAGGTGTCTCTTGTTGCTCAAACTTGACCTCCACTTCAGGTGGGACTTGACTTGGAAGAGAGTGCAAGTCAATAAGTTCTCCACTCTTAATCTTCTGCTTGATCACCCTGATATGCTCATCCATAGTGGATAGAGCCATGGGGCCAAGTCTCCTTCCGGAGAATCCATACAGCTTCAAGAAGCTCACCATTCTTTGTCTGTCAGCAGACTTCTTTGCATTCTTTTGAATGGTGGCCCTTGACTTTGCAGCTTCTTCCCTTAGTTTCCTTTTGGTTGTCTTTCTTTCCTTGACTAACTCAAGTTCAAGTTGCTTTAAATACTCAAACTCAATGAAGTCATAGGATAAAGGGAGAAGTGCATCTGCCTGATAGAAGCCTGTGGCACTCAGGTAGTTGATCATTTTGATCCTATCTTCCTCTTTATCTACCTGAGGTTCTTGTGGAACCACATCTTCTTGTGCAGGACTTTCTTGAACTGGTGAGAGAGTAGGAGCATGCTTGTAGAGTCTTTTCTGTCTCTTCTCCTCTTTGAGTTGGAGAAGTATCATTGCATCCTCTTTCTCCTTCAACTCTCTTGACACTTCTCTGTCAGCCAGTTCATTCAGTTCTTCTAAGGGGAGGGAGATGATATCATCAATATCATAGTTCCTGGTCTGTAAGTAAGTTATCCTGACTGCCCTTAACTCATCATCCTGAGTATTTGGTCTGGGGGCAGCCCTGATTGCAGCTTGCATGAAGCTAGATGACCCAGTGGAACTTTCTCCCCTTAGTCTCCTTTTCCTCTCTCTCTCTTCTTCCTCAATTTCCTCAGGAGTCATTATCCTTTTCCCTTTGTCACCAACAGACCTTTGTGACTCAGGGAGGATTGAGGCTTGGCCTTCATTGCTTGGAGTAGCTTCCATGCTCTGGCCAGAGAGAGGCTGAGAAACACCTTCACCAGCAGGTGTCTCTGTTGGAGTTTGGACCTCAGCAGCAGTTGTTGATGATGAGACAGGGGTCTCAGGTTCTGTCACTGGGCCTTCAGTCAAGGTTTCCCCTATGAAACTAATCTTAGGGTCCACCTCAACATCCAGTTGACCGATGACATTGCCTGATTCCCTAAGTCTCCTTCTTAGAGAGAACTCTGCCATGATCCTGTCTTGGATTCTTTGAGCCAGCCTATCAGCTTGTCTTGAATTGCTTGGATTGACAAGTGGTAGGTTGACTAAATCCAGTCTTTCATAGAAGCTCAGGCTTTGGAATTGAAAAACTTCTTGTTGGCCTTGAACTCTTTGAAGTATGAGGGCTCTTCTGTCATCATCATACCTCCACCTTATGATTTGATTGTTAGTTCCCAGTGGTGGAGATGAAACAGCCCTTGGTATGCCTTCCTCAAATAGACTCCTGATGAGAGAGTCTATAGAGTCCACATTAATGTGAACTTGAGGAAGTTGCTGAGAATGCACAACAGCAAGTGAGGATGGTGAGTCCTCTATGTCCATTCTCTCTGAAGAACTCCCAGGTTCTGTGGTTGTAACAACTTTCTCCCCCTTTTTGGTAGCATCACCCACTTGCATAGGTGAGCTGGAGGATAAGTCAATCACTTCCACAGGTTCTTGTGTTCCTGGTTGAGCTCTCCTTAAAGGTCTCCCAGCTAGTTTTTCCTGCAGATATGAAATCTGGAGTTGCTGATCATTGACCCTGTTTTGTAAGGTAGTCACTGAGATTCCAAGTGACTAACCTTAGAGACTAAATAGGTGCATGTTTTTGACAGTTTTTGCACCTTTAGCCTCAAATTCCCCTCATCTTCATCAGAAGATTCATTGGGGGATGAGATGATTGGACCAAAGTCCTCTCTCTCACCACCAGCTTGAGTTTCTTGGCTGCTGGTTTTCCTCTGCTCACTGGCAGCCTCAGTTGAGATGCCAATGGGCTGAGTTGCCATGGTTGAGGTCTTAATGATGTAATCACTTTCAAAAGTGAGAGCCTCTTCCATATGGACATCCTGAACAGGTTCAGAAGTGTCCACCTCAGTAACAGGTGACTGATGGGGGATAGACTGAGGAGAGTCAGAGGTACTCATCTCTCTTTGAGTAGGGGAGGAGAAGAGAGACTCATGGTACTCACTGAATCCTAAGTCTTCATCAGTGTAAAAGGATAGGTTGGGAATTGGTTGGTTGAGATCCAAAGGCTGGGGATGGTAGCTGTCCCCTGAAGGTTGTCCACTTGAGTGTTGAGACTCAGAGTGAAGGCTTAAGGTTGTTGGGCTATTGAGCTCATCAGGGTGAGCTTGAGGAACCTCAGCCCTGATAGGTGAAGTAATGGGAGTGGTTTGCTCCTCAGGAGAAGTGGGAGCTCTAGTGTCCACTTCTTCCTGTAAGGTTGAGTATTTGGGGGCCTGCACAGACTCAATAGTCTGAGCAGGGGTTCGTTTGGATTTTCTTTGGTAGGTGAGGGTGATTTCTGGTCTTTTTAGTGGTAGGGACAAAAGAGGTGTGGGTTCAACACTAGCTTGTGTTGCTAGGTTGTCACCTTGAGCAATGAGCTCTAACATTTTTGGGACTAGGGCTGTTTCTACCCCAGAGAAGCCTACAGTTGGCTTCTTCATTATTTTAAAGATGCCGGGCTTCATCTGTCCCAATTTAAGAATATTACCTGTTTCCCTCAACTGTGAGCCCAGTTCACAGTTGAGAATGTGTTGAACATATCTAGGAAACATGTAATACTCTAAGGAGTCTAAGTTTGCAAGTAAATTAGTATATACAAATTGTGAATACCTGAACTTGACCCCTTGAACCATTCCATGAACATGAAGGAGAGATCCTCAGGAATCTGGTCCCATCCACCATGCTTGTTTGACAAGCTGTGGATAACCACATGGAGCAGGAATTTCCATTGGGATGAGACCTTCCCTTTCCTAAAGGTCTTTACAGAGAAATCTCCTCATAGCCCATCTGCTCAAAAGAATGATTTACAGCTTCTTTTGGAAGGACACCTCACCTTCTTCATCATCCAGCTGTAGATGTTGGTTAATGATGGCCGGAGTGATGAAGACTGTCCTCCCTTGCACTGTGGCAGACAGTGCCTTCTCCCCATCCATAATGACCTCTTGGCAGGTCTTCCAGAATTCAAGCAACTGATCCTCATATAGAGGAGGATCAATGGTCAGGGAGGTGAAGTAGTTAGATAGAGTCAAGAATTGGCAAATCTCTGAGAAACTTGCATCTTTCTCAGAGCTTAACAGAGCAACTTGATTATGTTGCCTGTGTAGTTGCATGGAGAAATCAGGGTTGTTTCTGCGGTTAAGGTTGGCCATTTTAGAAGCTTAAGGGTGAAGAAAGGTAGAAAGCAAAGGCGGTTTAGAGAATTAGGTTAGAGAAACAGTAGAATTGAGGAAGATAGTGGGAAAGAGGGGGAACCGTTGGGTATTTATATGAAAAGGGATTTGAACCAAAGTTAATGAAAGAGGATAAACTTTGAAATCCGAAAGTCGGTCCCACCTCTGAAAAAGTAGTTTACTTTTGCTCAAAAAGTAGTTTTCTTGGAATTCGAAAAGCTTCCGAAGTTTATTTGTCTTCGGAAGTTTTGATTTAAAAAGCTTCCGAAGCTAAAATGGCTTCGGAAGATTTTCCTGAGAGTCTTGATAATTTATGCTTCGGAAGAGAAATAAACCTTTGAATGCTTTGTATGAAAATAAACAAAGCTTCCGAAGGTTAATTTTGCTTCGGAAGGAAAAGGTTCTTGAAAATAGATAAGTGTCTGAGATAAGAATTTTAAGCTTCGGAAGATGAACTTTACTTCTTCCGAAGGTAAAATCTCTTAGACAGTTATTTATTTTAAAGACATGTTTTTCTTCCGAAGATAAAATCTTATCTTCCGAAGTATCAGAAATTTTCAAGAATCTAAGGAAAGTCTTCAAAAAGAATTTTACATCCAAAGAAAACATGAGCTTATGAAAGTGATGAACTAGACAACTTAGGACACACATATTTTAAGAAGAAATAATTAGAATTAGTTTTAATAAAAAGTCTACTCAAAGTTAATCATCCCAATAGCTGATATCAGATACTTAAATCTCTGTTCATCAAAAGCTTTGGTGAACAGATCAGCATATTGTTCATCTGTATGAACTTTGACTAGTTTAATTAATCCTTTTTCATAGTTATCTCTTATTAAATGATACCTGATGTTGATGTGTTTGGTCCTTGAGTGCTGCACAGGGTTCTCAGTGATAGAGATAGCACTATTGTTGTCTATGTGGATAGGAGTCTCTTTGAAGTTAAATCCATAGTCCAGCATCTGATTTTGAATCCAAAGCACTTGAGCACAGCAGCTTGCAGCAGCAATGTATTCAGCCTCAGCAGTTGATGCAGACACACAGGATTGTTTCTTGCATTGCCATGAGACCACCCTTCCACCAAGGAATTGACATCCCCCAGATGTAGACTTTGCAGTCATATTGCAACCACCATAATCACTATCTGTATAGGCATACAGATTGAAATTTGGATTCTTTGGATACCATAGACCAAGTGTTGAAGCACCTTTGAGGTATCTTAAAATCCTTTTCACAGTGATTAAGTGAGACATCTTAGGGTTGGCTTGATATCTTGCACAAATACATGTAGCAAACATGATATCAGGCCTGCTAGCTGTAAGATACATAAGAGACCCAATCATAGCCCTGTATAAGTGTTCATCTACACACTCCCCCTCAAGATCTGGACCAAGGGAGTGGTTTCTGGCTATGGGTGTCTTAGCAATCTTACAATCAGTCATATTGAACCTCTTGAGTATGTCTTGAACATACTTTGACTGACTTATGAAGATGCCATCTTCAACTTGCTTCACTTGAATTCCCAGAAAGAAGTTGAGTTCTCCCATTGAACTCATCTCAAATCTGTCTTTCATCAGCTTCTCAAAGTCTTTGCAGAGCTTTGGATTAGTTGAACCAAAGATGATGTCATCAACATATACTTGAACCAGCAATAAGTCATTTCCCTGTCCTTTGATGAAGAGGGTTCCATCTATAGTACCTCTTCTGTATCCATGCTTGCAGAGATACTTAGATAGTGTCTCATACCACTTTCTGGGTGCCTGATGCAGCCCATAAAGAGCTTTGTCAAGCTTGCAGACATAATCAGGATGATCAGGGTCTACAAAACCAGGTGGCTGTTTGACATAAACCTCCTCATCAATCACTCCATATAAGAAAGCACACTTTACATCAAGTTGGTAGACCTTGAAGTTCTTGGATGCAGCAAATGCCAGGAATATCCTAACAGCTTCTAGTCTTGCTACAGGAGCAAAGACATCAGTGTAGTCAATCCCTTCTTCTTGTGTGTATCCTTGAACAACTAGTCTTGCCTTGTTCTTGATGATGATTCCCCTATCATCCTTCTTGTTTCTAAAAACCCATTTGGTTCCAATGGTAGTCTTCCCATGAGGAAGAGGACAAAGGTTCCAAACTTTCTGCCTTTTGAATTGAAGCAGCTCTTGTTGCATAGCTTCAACCCAACTTCCATCCTTTAGAGCTTCATCAACTTTCTTGGGCTCTATCTGAGATAAGAAACAAGAGTGAAGACAAACATTTGCTTCATGGGTTTGTCCTCTTGTTCTTACCCCTGTGACAACATCTCCAATGATGTTTGTGGTGGGGTGAGACTTGTGGATCCTTAGCTGAGGGATCACAGCAAGTTGCTGGGAAAGATCTAAATTTGAGAAATTTAAATCTGGTCCTGAAGATTCACCCTCCACATTATCACACTTATCAAGATTAACTTGATCCAATGAGTGTGAGACATCATTGATGTTGTCATCTATGGTGTGGTTATTAGCATCAAGAAATTCCTGATCACTATCACCATCACCATTGTTGTCTTCTACAAGTGAGGTATCTTTATCTGGTTGAGAGGCCTCTGAGCTGGAATTTGAAGGCATGCCAGATGTATCAGCTGAATTTGTCATTGTTGTGCTGATAGAAACCTCATTTGCTGAAGTAGTTCCAACTGGAGCTGAAGATGTATGAGTTGAAGATCTTCCTAGCTCAAATCTTGGATCAGGATCACCTGTATTTAGATTTTCTGCAGATCCTGAAACATGCTCACAAGATTTGTTAAAACAGTTGGTAACTAAATCAAGATCAAACAGCCAATCCGGACCAGAACCAGCCACACAGGGAGTGTGCTCATTGAAAGTCACATTGGCTGACTCCTCAACAATTCTAGTTCTGAGATTGTATACTCTATAAGCTTTAGCTTGAGAAGAGTATCCAATGAAATGTCCATCATCTGATTTCTCAGCAAACTTGGCAATTTGATCTTTGGTATTCAAGATGGTGCAGGGACATCCAAATGACCTGAGAAAACCAATGAAAGGTTTCCTCTTGTGCCAAAGTTCATAAGGAGTCTTACCATGTGTCTTAACTACTAAAACTCTGTTTTGCACATAGCAAGCAGTATTGACTGCCTCTGCCCAGAAGGTGATAGGCAGTTTAGAGTCAGACAACATAGTTCTTGCAGCTTCAATAAGTGTCCTGTTTCTCCTTCAGCAACTCCATTTTGCTGAGGAGTCCTGGGAGCACTATATTGTCTTGTAATACCTTTTTCATCACAAAATGCATCAAGGATTTGGTTCTTGAATTCAGTTCCTTGATCACATCTTATGGTTTTGACCTTGTGATCACATTGATTCTCAACTTTTAAGATGAAATTCTTCAGAATCTCAGGGGTTTCATCCTTAGTTCTAAGGAAGAAGACCCAAGTGAATCTTGTAAAATCATCTGTGATCACCAGACAGTAAGAGGTCCTTCCTAAACTCATTACACTGGTGGGGCCAAAGAGATCCATATGTAACAAGTGTAGGGGAGTAGTGATGGAGTTCTTTTCCTTAGGCTTGTGAGATACTTTGTGTTGCTTCCCTTTCAGGCATGCCACACAATGATCATCACTAGTAAACTCTTTCTTTGGCATTCCAGTTACCAAATCATGTTTAATTAATTTATTCATGTTCTTAAAGTTTACATGGCACATTCTTTTATGCCATAGGAAAGACTCATCACTATTTGCTTTAGATAGAAAGCATGAAACTTCTCCTGAGGGAGATGTTTCTTGCAAATCCATCTTGTACATGTTCCCTTTCCTGGGGGCTCTGAGCAGGATATGCTCATGAGGAATGACCACACCAGGTTTGAGAACAATGCACTCATGCTCAGTAAAGAGCATGTTATGACTCTGATCACAAAATTGGGATACACTCAGAAGATTGTACCCAAGCTCCTTGACAAAGTTTACCTTCTCAATGCTGAGCTTACCATTTGTGACCTTGCCCCTTCCAGAAATGTAACCACCTTCATCTCCTCCAAAAGCAACTGGTCCTCCATCAATCCTCTCAAAATTATGGAGTAGAGACCTATTGCCAGTCATGTGCCTGGAACAGCCACTGTCAATTATCCAAACATTCCTGTTGGTCTTGAGCTGTTCCTGCACAGAGAAGATGATTAGTTACATTTTGAAACCCAAGCCTTACTTGTCTTGGGCTCATTAACAGTAAAAGAAGGTAATGCAACAGTAATAGATCCTATGGTTGTACTATAGGGATCTTCAGCTGTTGTTGATGGAGAAACCTCAGTCATTTGGTCTTTCTTAGACTTCCACACCACCTTTGGAGTCTTGGACTTGACCTTCAAAACCTTAGAAGCTTTTAGAACTTCATAAGTTTTGATGACTGATCCTTCGGAAGAGTCTACAGTCACTGCAGCAGACTTTAGTGCTTCGGAAGAATTCCTTTCTTCCGAGACCAACTTTGCTTCCGAAGGTAATTTTCCACTTACCTCCTTCTTTGATTTGGAGCTTCCGAAGGAAACAGACTTTCCTTCCGAAGCTTGAGATTTCTTGAGACTCTTTGAAGTCTTTGTTTTAGTCATGTGGACAGTACTTTTAGGATTGTATGGGCAATCCTTAGCAATGTGAGAAGTACTTTCACACATGACACATAACATTTTCTTCTTCAAAGAAGTCTCCCTTTGAGAACAAGACTGACTTTGGTCACATCCCCTCTCCATCTTCATCTTGGTAGATGCTGAGACAGTTCCCTTGGGCTGTGAACTGTTCTTGGAGTTTGATGGTCCAGGCTGTGCAGCAGTGGTACACAGCAAATCAGTCTTCTTCTTGGTACTGAGATGATTTGAACAAGAACCATGACTCTTAGCTAAGGAGTCTTGGTTGATGTCTTCAGTCCTTACTACTTTGAAACCTGCAGAGATAAAAACTTGTTTCTGCTTAGCATCAAAAGTAGCCTTGATTTCTTGAGCCTTCTTTGCCTTTCTTTTGCTCTTTCTGATCAAGTTCTTTCTTTTGGACTTGGTCATCCCAGTTGATTTCTTCTCCTCAGAAGGATAGTGGCCCTTGGGAGAATCCTCTTCTTCACTCTTCTCAGAGGAATTCTTCACTATCACTTCTTCATCATCCTCACTTACAGGATCTATGAGAGGAAGCTCATCTTCACAAGTTCCACACCTAGGAGATCTTACAGACAAGATTGTGTGTGGAGGAGCTATCTCATTTGATCCTAGTCCCTGTCTGTTTTGATAACAAACTTTGTTGTGCAGGGATGAGGATATCATGTTCTTGAAGGTCTCTTCTTCAAGAACACTCTTTTCTGCCTTGGCTTTGCTGATCACAAGCTCAGCCTGGCACTCAGTTAACTTAGTGATGAGATCTTGGATCTGAGTTCTGAAATCTGTATGTTCATGTTTTAGTACTGAAATGGTTTTCTCCAAGTCTTCTATCTTTAACTTGTAATCATTTTCAGACTTTCTAAAATCAGATTTTAATATGTTTAATGACTCAAGATCAGATCTCATCTCTAGGTTATAGGACCTGTATCTATTTACTTTAGCAATGCATTCAGGGGAGCAAAGATGTTCCAATACCTTGGCTTCATCATGGTCAGCCATCAGTGCTTGGTTTGGAGAAGCATCCTCCACCTGAAAACTCCAGTCAAAGCCTCCTTCTTCAACAGCAACAGCAGCATGTTGCTTTGTCTTCTCAGCTTGAGGAGCTTTGTCAGCAAAGTTTGGTCTGGGTTGTGTTTGGCCCCCATTTGTTTTAGGTGCCTTACACTCCCTGGCAAAGTGACCCATAAGGTTACAGTTGTAACACTTAACTTTGCTTTTATCCAGCCCAAACTTGCTGCTGGTAGCATTGCTTGGGAATCTTCTTCCTGTCCTCTTGTAGAACTTCTTGGCTCTGTGAGTGAGGAGAGCCATCTGCTGAACTATCTCCATGTATTCCAGGTCATCTGGATGGATACAGTCCAGGTCTTCAAGAGTGAAGAGATAATTCCCACAGCTTTCATCTGCAGACACAAAGGCTTGAGAAGAACTTGTCTCTTGGAATGGGCTTCCTTGAGTAAAGTTCTCCCTTGGTGTCTCCGGGAAGGTGATGAAAGGACCCTTTTGTGAGTTGTCAGGGTAGCATAAGAGATGATGCTGAGGTTCTATGCTGTCCCTTTCAACCACATGAAGGGCTGAACCCATTTGATTGTTGGAGTTGCCAGATGAACCTTGCATGTTCATCTCCATCTGGTATCCACTGAGAATCCCATACAACTCTGTAAGAGTAAGAGTCTTAAGGTTCTCAGTCCTCTTGATCACCACACAATAGTGTGTCCATTGCCTAGGAAGTGATGACATGAACTTCCTTACAATGTCCCTGTTCTCAAGAGGAACTCCTCCATCCACTAGGGTATCCACAATCTCAACATACCTGAAGTATTGTTGAGTCATGGTCTCACCTGCTTTGAAGGTGAAATTTTCAAACTGCTGCTTCAGAAGATCTTTCTTGTTCTCCTTGGCTTCAGAGGAGCCTTCATACATCAGCTTCAGTGCATCCCACAGCTGTTTGGCTGTCTTGCACTTCTTGAAGCCTCTGTATACAGAGTTTGGGAGAGCAGTCTGAAGAGCAGTCATGGCCTTCCTATCAATTTCTACTCTTTTTCTATCTTCATCTGAGTAGTTGGCCACATCTTTAGGAATCATACCAGCACCAGTAGCAGAGGGGGTGCTGGGTATGAAAGGTCCATTCTCAACAGATTCCCACATTCTTGAATCAAGAGACCTGATGAAGCCTTCCATCCTCATGCACCAGGTGTCAAAATCATCAAGAGTGATCAGTGGGGATTTGTTCATGGTTCCAGTCTCCATATCAGTCTTAGAGATGGCAGCCATTTGAAGAGTTTAGCTTTTGTGTGTTGTGAGGGATCTTAAGATGGTTAGATCTTATATCAAGAGCCTGGAATGCTCTGATACCAATTGCAGGACCGTTTAAGGGCTTAACTACAATTACAACACAATCACACAATGAGGAGAATAACTAATCTCTAATCAAACAGTGAACTGGGTAACCAAGTATGATGCTAAGAACACAAGTAAGTAATGAGACAGAACAAGAGAGTTGGGTTTCAAGGAGGCAGTATATTGCTTTCTCAAGTTCTCTTACAAGTGTTACAAAGCATTAAGAAAAGATACAAGAACTTGAAATACTTATACTACAACCTACAGCCGGCCATACTTTGAAGGCCAGCTGGATACAATTGACTAGACACTAACAAAATCAATTGTAGGATCAAAAGGCATATCTGCCTTTTGACCTTGTGACTATGACATGCCATAGCTCACATCCTTTTACAATACAAAAAGGATAAAGTACATAAAGTGGAAAGTTACAGACTCAAGACCTCAATGTACAGTTACCAAAAGCATGACCCTTTTCACCAACTCATGTAAGTTGGTGACTTTACAGAGATGCAGCGGAAAAGGTGCTTTATGGAACAGTACATCAGATAAAGCATGTGTACTAAAAGTCTTCGGAAGAAATCTGTCTTCATAGGATGAGGCTTCGGAAGACTTTGTCTCTGAAGCTTCGGAAGACTTCATGTTTGGCTTCGGAAGATATTGGTCTTGGCTTCGGAAGATTTTACACTTAGAGTATTTTCTAATGCTTTGTGTAAAACTTCCGAAGCATTCTTCACTTCAGTACTTAGTGCATGTTTGCTGAGACACTTAAGCTGTTTTGGGTTGCATCAGACTTCAGGAATCCTTACACTATCTAATACTCTTTCACACACACATCATAGATTTACTGATTGTCATTGCAACCCAACTATGTACTATCTTATACTCTTTCATACACATCATTGATTTACCGATTGTCATTGCAGCCTAACTCATTAATATTAATTAATACATTGTGTTTCTTGTTTTTCAAAAAAATAGACGTTGCTAAAATTTCTTCCTTTTGCACCTTGGATGTTTCAAGGGATGACTACACACTGAAAGTTCGGATTGTTAGACTTTAGAGGCAACCAATGTTTAAGAATCCATCGCAGACTTTGTCCATTAAGATGATTTTAGTTGATGAAGAGATATTCCTAAACAATTCTAATTTTTATTTTTTTTACTATTAAATAATATAATTATACTAATATATATTTAGTCTTCTTTGTGTAGAGTACCCGTGTTTTGCACAAATGGTTTACTAGATTTGAAAGATTTCTTTGTGAGAAGGCTATTTTGATTATCAAGAAACCCACATCCGGTGATAACTCTACTGCTTTTAAATGAGTTGACAACCCTTTTAAGGTGTGCCTATACTATAACACCTCGAACACAAAATACATCAACTTTAGCGGCCCATTGTATGAATTTTCCTTCACCAATTTTCAGTCAATTAGAACGAACTATCTTGTAAACAGGTAGCACAAGTATGAGCATTTTATATATTTACATTTTCAGTCAATATTGGAACGAACACTTATTACTAAAGTAACTTCTTTCGTATGAAAGTGAAATAAAAAAAAGTTAGATTTATAATTTACAAATCTCTAAATATTTGTTGTATAAAATACTTAGTTTTGTGTAACACCCGGTTATTATTATTATTTCTAAAAGGCAAAGAAAGAAGAATAAAAGAAGGAAAAAGAAAGAAAAAGAGGGAAAAAGGCATTTTACCCAAGTTGAGGGGTAAAAGGTGCCGAAAAGGACAAAATTATAGGGAAAGTGGGTGTAAAGGGGCATGGCCGCCCACACCCCTCTCCCATACCCATTCCATTCGGCAGTGAGAGGGGAGAAAGGGGAAAGGGCAGAAGCTTCGGGAGTTTGAAGGACAAGGAGAAAAAGTCGTTTTCAAGTGGGTTCTTGGTGTGAACTCGAAGCACACAGGTTTGAAGGAAGCCTTACCCAAAGAGGCTGCTAAGGTGAGTTCTAGGACCCCTATTTTACTTGTTTCTAACTGATTTTGGGACCAGAAATGCATATGGAATTGATTTTGTTATGTTGGGTGTTGTACCAATATGTATGTGTTTGTGTTTGTGTGCGATTCAGGTGGGGTTCGGATTTGGGCAGGTTATGTTGAGGATGATGTTAGGGTTGTGTTTCTAAGGCTTAGGATGGTTGATGTAAGCTTAGAACAAGTTAGAGAATGTTTGAGGACTGAAATCTGTTGTTCTGGTGTGAAAGGAATTGCTTCTGCGCCCAGTTAGGGCTCATACGACTGGGAATTTCTTCATGCGACTGGAGGTCATGCGATCGAAAGTCATACGACTAGAGGCCATGCGGCCAAAAGTCATACAACTGGAGGCCATACGGCCGAAAGTCATGCGACTGAAGGTCATGCGCCCGAAAGTCATGCGACTGAAGGTCATGCGCCTGAAAGTCACGCGACTGAAGTTCATGCGCCCGAAAGTTATGCGACTGAGGGTTCATACGCCCCATAGTGTTCATGCGTCTAGAGACTCTCCATACGCCTAAGTGTTCTTCATACGCCCAAATAGGGATCATGCGTCCGAAAGGACTTAGAATATTTCTGCTTTTGGGAGAAAAGAGTTAATGTAGGCCTTGACTTAGGATGTTCCCGGGGATGAAGTAAGTTGACTTTTGGGAGTCATAGATGATGTGATTGAGCATGTATGATGTAGCATGTATGTTGAATGTATTGTATGTATGATGGTGCCTTGTATGGTGATGTTTGTATGCTCATGATGATGTTCTTTAGTATGCATGATTATTTTTCCCGTGGCTTTACGTTGAATGTTAACTAATGAAATGAAAAGTATTATGTAACGTAAAGTGGAAGATAATAAAAAGAGGTACGTAACGAAAGAATGCATGCATTAATGAACGAAAGAAAGTAAGAAAGGCTTGGAAGCAAATGTGTGGAGGTTCACACCCAATGCAGGGTGTTAGCTCAACTGTGTGCGGGTTAGCTACCCCGGAAGGATGCACACTGGGGTCTAATCCTTGTGATTGATCATACGTATGTGATCCTTGCTGTTTACCCCGGTACTGTGGTCAGGCCACCGTACACAATGTATGGGAGTCTATTTATAGACTTCGGCCCAGTATCCAATTTATGCATGACGGTGGGGTGAAGCACATGACATTGGTCCGAATGAAAGTAAAGACTAATGATGTATGTATGGAATGAACGATACGAAAGAAAAAGAACGAACGATGATAACGAATAACGTACAATGAACGATGATGAAGATAATAATGTTATTATCTATGTGTACGTATTATGTGTGATCATGTACGAAAGTAAAGAATGGTTTTAAAAGGAAGAAAAGTATAATTTATTTAAAACTAGAACTCACTCAGCAACGCTGACTTTTATGCATTTTCCAGTTGGTAGGTGAGCATTGCTGAGGATGGCGCGAGGCCGTTACTTGGCATTTTTGGATGGCATCCTTTTGTTTAATGTTTTTACATTGTAATGCGAACAACCGATGTTTTGTAATGAATGTTGTATTAACTTGCAAAAGCATTTATAATGAAATGTTTGTTTTAATGTTTTTGCTGCAATGTTTTCTTTAAGTTAATGAAACTATATGTTTTATGTGCGATGATTGGCCAGCTGTAAGCGTCCCGGGAACGGGGCCTTACATTTTGATTATCTTATCTAAAAATAATAATTTTAGAATAATTTACAAATCTCTAAAAACATGTAACATTCGTAGGTTTATTATCTTCTCTAAAAATAATAATTTTAAGTCATCTCTAGTTTTGATTATATATAACGCAACGTAAAGATTGAATCTTACTTATGAAACAGTTAAGCCAAAATCAGATTAACTCAAGTTATGCTAAATATAGCATCATATCCTGAAACTAATGCCATTGAATTCTTCCTCGTCTTTTGTGTCTTTTAACAATTAAAATAAAGAAAATAAAACACCAATTTGAGTTAATTACACTATTAGTCCTTCTGGTTTCTAGAAAGTAACACCATAGGGTACTAACCTTTTTTTTTACATTTTTGGGTATTAAGAGTTATTTTCTGTAACACACCAAGGTACTAACGCAAACGTCCGTTTAAAATTAACAAGATACCTCGTCACGTGCATAAAACGTGAGGGCAAATCCATCTTTTACCCTTTAAGCAGGTTGAAATTAACAGGATACCTCGTCACGTGCATAAAACGTGAGGGCAAATCCGTCTTTTACCCTTTAAGCAGGTGGATATAATTAAACCCTTTCTTCTTCGATCAAACAACCTCAATCTCTGCTACCATCATCAAAATTAGAGAAGCTCACCCACCTTACCATGATGGTGGTTTGTAATTGTGGAAGACAAGCTGTAATTCGAACTTCGTGGACCAATAGCAACCCTGGACGACATTTCTATACTTGCCCAATGGTGGTAATAGTTCTAAAATCCTATTGACATAATTCTTGAAAAAAATACCTCTTTAATCGTTTACTTTTTTCAGCGTTATAGGTGTAGATTCTTTGTGTGGGTTGATCCTCCCATGTGTGCTTGATCTGTTCACATCATTCCAAGGCTCCAGATTTCAAAGAACAACCTTGAAAACAAAGTGAAGCGAAAAGACATATGTTTGCTAATCATTTGGTTACTCTTTGTAGGGTTTTCTTCTTTTGTAGTTTTTATAATTTAGTTTAGGTATTCAAGTATTGTAATCCTTTTGATAGTTTTGAATCAAGAAATTGTAATGAAATTGAACCATTTTGGTTATTCAATGAAAATCTAGTCTTTTAATCTTAAATGTTGTATCAACTAGATCAGGGCTAATATGATGAGCTAATATGGTGTAATATGCAGTTCTAGGAACACATGTAAGGACTGCATTCACTTGCACTTTATGTAAAACCTAAAGTCAATTTGAACACTACATTTAGTTGATTAAACATAAAGACCATTTAGTTGATTAAAACTAATATGGTGCGCTAATATGGTGTAATATGCAGTTCAAACATGAACACTACATTTAGTTGATTAAACATAAAGACAATTTGAACAAAAACTACAAACATACACACTGCATTCACTTGATCGAGTAAATGTATTACACAATCATGCCAAGTAGTTCCTAAAAGATCAAAAGACTACAATTAATGATAAACAATAAAAAAACAAAAGACTAAATAGTCAATTCCAAATACAAACCAAGTAATAAACACCTAAAAATGAAAATAAACACGGTCCTCACTGGTTTGCAGTTGATGGTTCCCCTTGACCCTTGCAAGTTTTTTTGTTATGGCCTTTTTTCTTGCAAAGTCCACATGTAACAGTCTTCCCCTTCCTGCTTAGTTTGCCACCTTTGACCATCGCATCTTCTTTCTCCATGGCATCCTTTTTCCGCTTCTTTTTTGGCCTACCTATTGGTTTATGGTGTTTAGGTTCTTTTAACTTTATAGGACACAATGATCTAGGCCACATGATTCTACCATAAATTGGACCAACTTTATGAGAGTAGACATTCTTCCAGGTTTGTAACCAATAACAAGAGTCCACCCATTTTTCTGGAATGTCAACCTCTAAACCATGTATAGCCATGTCCTAGTTTGCAGCAACAACATGTGTACAAGGAATGCCAACCAATTCCCATCTTCTACAAGAGCACACTTTCTCACAAACATCCACCACATATTGTTCCCATTTGTTGCCCGTAACTTGAAACTTTTGCCCTCCATTCCATTTGACAGTCATCTGGGCAGCAGCTCTTTTAATGAATTCAAACTTCTTAGCCACATTTGGAGTTTAAAATCCATCATTTTTGTCAATAACTTTCATTACATTCATAATGATCTTCACGAGGTATTCTCTTATAAACTCTAAAGCAATTATACAGACTTTGCTCTACCTACACATATTAATACATGTTAATAACTAATATGCATCATATATCATAGATTACCATATAATAACTAATATGGATCTATACCCACAACAATTAGTAACTGGCTTGGAAATGGCCCCTTCATGAAAGCACCATCTAAGCCTAGTATTTCTATTTTACAGGCTTTGAAACCCTATTTTAATGGACCAGGACCTACATAAATTCTTCTAAAAACTCGAACCTCAGAATTAGGATTAGGCTCTAATTCCACATCAATCTTTACTGTAGTATTTGGGTTTGCTCTTTGTAATTCACACACATAATCCCTTAGAACACTGTACTGCTTAATGTAGTCACCCATTATCATTTTAGATGCTTTTGTCTTAGCCCTAAATGCCTTCATTTTTCAAATATCCATTTCATACTTCTTTTGCATTTATTCTTGTACACCCTTGATAGGTATCCCGGGGTTTGACTCAATCTGATCTTAGATCTCCTTTGACAGCCAATCTGAAGTAAATGACTTCACATGTCTCTTTTGAAGGCATTTATGTTCTGGGTTGTATGTTTTAACCACCCAAGTTGGATCCTCTTTTGATATAGAAACATACAAGACCCAAGGACATTTATTAGGGTTCTACAGGGTTTGCCTACCTCCTTTTTTTTTTTGACTTTGACAAGCTTTATCAGCATCCACTTTGTTGACTTGACTTGGGCTTTGAATTGGTTCTTGATTTGCATTTTGACTTGGGTTATTAGTTGGACATGGGCTTGGCTTGGTTCTTTTTCAAACCGTGGAATAGTTCCTTTGCAATCAGCCATCACCCTAACTTTGTCATTTCTATAAAATGATATTTCCCTCATTGTCTCTACCGAGTGTCTTCTAATCAATTCCTTTACTTCTTCACGACTACCAAACTTTTGTCCAACATAAAAGGCGCATTGATGTTTACTACCTCTTGTTCTTTTCTAAGTCTCCTAAATGCTTTTCTTCTAATCTTTTCAATTGGTATTTCATCTTCGGAGGAAGATGTACCAAATGAATCATTACTTAGATAATCTTCCTCCTCTTGATCATCATCACCCTCATTCAAGTTAACTATGAAATTTACCATATCCACTTCAACTTCCTCAACCCGATTGGCATAATCTTCTAAGTTCTCATCATCCTTCATCATCTTCCAAATAAGGATTTATTAAATCACAATCACTCGTAGTTGTTGCATAAATAAAGACACACTTATGATTTCTAACAAGCCTCAAGAAATTTGATAAATCTTGATCAAAAGCTAAAGCCCACAATCCAAATCGAAAATCCCTTCTAGGAATTTGATAATAGTAAAATACATTTAAAGGGTTGGTGTAACCTAACTGTGCAACAATATCATGTAAAATTGAAATACCAAAATTCTCCATATGCAACAAATCCACATAATAATCCTTGAACCTTTCTGGATACCTATGATTATCTTTAATTATAAAAGCTCCTCCATGGTGAATCTTGATCGAAAAATGGTCTGGATAATGATCTTTACCTGAAAACAAATAGACAGACATTCTTAATCAGTTTGAAACACAAATTTTGATCATTTTTATAAGGTATGAATAAGATTAAAAGCACTTACTGTATAGTAATTCAATGTCTACATCATCTTCACCTCTAAGAACCCACATTTTGATCGTCACTTTTAGAACCCTAACACCAATCAATTTTTAAAACTAACTTGAAAGCCTGATCGTTTAATCGAATGGCAGTGCTATTCAAGTTTGAAGAAGTGGGGTTAATATATATTTAGGGTGTAAGTGGTAAAAGACGAATTTGCCCTCACGTTTTATGCACGTGATGAGGTATCCGTTAATTTTAAACAGACGTTTGTGTTAGTACCTTGGCGTGTTACAAAAAATAACCCTTATTACCTAAAGATGTAACAAAAAACCGTTAGTACCCTAGGGTGTTACTTTCTTGAAACCACAAGGACTAATGGTGTAATTAACTCCACCAGTTTTGTATATGAACCTTTGACATGAAAATATGATAATAATAAATTAAGTTGTCAAAGGTCTCAAACACATATATAATTAAAAGTTTCAAATAAGTGTTTAAGATATGTACAATATAAAGTTAAAAGTTTAACATAACAATTGTCATAAAAGATTTGTTAATCTAATATCTCAAAAGTAATTTTCTTTTTAATATGAACATAGTTCGACCCGAACGATTATTTCGTAACATAGTTTTTCATACAACAAAGAAAACATTTGACAATTAGTACAAAACATATATAATAGTACAAATTGTGTCTCATATTAAGTGATCTATTATTCAAAACTTGATATCATGTTTTGTGTAATCAATGGCACAACATAAATTTTGATTTTCGACCTTCCTTTTTTAAACCTCTTCAAATGTGGAATGTAGCAAAAATTTGACTTTAGTCAAATTTTCTATAATCAAGAATGAGGTTACATACATTTTTAGGCAGGAAATTAGAGATATAAGTTCTTGAAACATAACACGTGACACTAAAGATATTGTTTTATTAGTAAATATATATATATATATATATATATATATATATATATATATATATATATATATATATATATATATATGTATATATATGTATATATATATATATATATGTATATATATTATACATGTTTTGAAAGTTTTACATGTATTAGTACATAATGTAGCATGTTAGTAAAATAAATAAATTATCAACTTAGTTACAATTGTAGCCTTTCTTGAAAACTTAAAAAAATATGCTTATATTAAGAAAATAACTTGCTATAAATGATTATTTTTCACAAACAAAAAAAGCTTACAACTTTTGAATACATGGGTGTTTGTAAAATTTTGAAAACAACTTGTAGTCTAGAAAAAAGTAAGGTTTAAAGAGGTGATTGATCTTCACCTTAACAAGCAAAAAGAAAGTGAATGAAAAAGATAAGTAATACTTGATGACCAAAACACTTGATGAACACCTTCAACTCATTGTAAGCACCTTAGGAAACCTCCACAACATGTGAGAAATCTTAAAACTTAAGATTTGAGTTTGATTCTTGAGTCTTAAAGATAAAAAAGAAAAAAATCTAGAGAGATAGAAGGGACAGTTGGGAAATGGGTAAAAAAAACAAATGGTGATATTTCTGAAAGGTGGTAATGATATATGAGGAATATATGGTGTATAAAATATTGTGTCAAAATTTTAAAGCATGTTAATAAGATTAAAATAAAAAGGAAGATGTGGTGTTGGGATGACAACGTCTTTATATAATTTTGAAAAGTAAGAATGTTGGATTAAGTGGTTATGGTATTGTAAGATTTTATGGATTTCAAGAATGGTATTCCATATAAAATAAAAAAATAAGTTTGTAGTTGGGTGGATGGTGAATCTTATGGTGATAATCATTAGTTATTTTATTTAAAAAAAAAGGTTTTGGTAAATTTAGGATAGTAAGTATTATATTTTTATAGTTTTGTATAAAAAAATCAACATTTTCTAATATATCGTTATCTAGTTATAAAAATACACTCATGCCTCTAGAGAAAATATATGTATGTACATTAAAAATAAAATCATATACAAATAAGAATTTCCAAACACGATCTTAAATATGATATGGAATATTGTGGTTTTAAATTAATAACCACCATATCGTTCAATAAATGTATAATAGTATACATGTTTAAGAAATTATATATTTTATCACCAACGCTCGTGTTCCTCGTAACATCCCAAATTTGATGGAAATTTTAAGTAGTACAAAGTATGAAATCTAGACACCAAATGAGCTTGCCAGACTAGAACGCTCAATTACTAAATTACGTCTAAAATGCATTAACGTATCGTGAGTATGTTTAGGGGTGGTACGGATAATGATGTGTCGGTTGTCACAGTCTCCCCCTTTTAAGGAATTTTGTCCCGAAATTCAAGTTGTGTGTTAGCAGTTGAACTTCATTTGATCTTCACGCTCCCAAGTGAAATCGAGCCCGCGCTTAGAATTTCATCTTTCACAAGTTTGATGCACTTCATCTAAGCTTTTGGACTCTCTAGTCTATGACCACAATAGGTTCTTCAATATGATGAAGCATGTCATCAATATGAACCTCTTTAGGTGGTATGATAAATGTCTCATATGACAAACACTTCTTCAAATTTGATATGTGGATTACGTTATGCACACCACTGAGTTCTTGCGGTAGCTTGAGCTTATAAACAACTTGATCAATTATAGCTAATACTTCAAATGGACCGATGTACCAGGGAACAAGTTTCCCGCATTTAGCAAACCTAACAATTCTCTTCTATGCTGAGACTTTCAACAAAACCTTATCTCCCACTTGGAATTAAATGCTTTCTTTGATTATCATCATAGCTTTTCTGCCTGTCTCTAGTGGCTTTCAATCTATCTTTGATTAAGAATATCTTGTTAGTAGTTTCTTAGATAATTTCAAGTCTAGTCAACTATTTGTCACCAACCTCTGCCAATACAACGACGGATGACATTTCCTTCTGTACAAAGCCTCAAACGACGCGACTTTGATGCTAGTGTGATAGTTATTGTTGTAGGAAAACTCAGCTAGCGGTAGATTAGTATCTCGATTTGCAAAGTACATAGACTAACAAAACATGTGTTTACCACTTGGAAGTGGAGCACTAAACATTAAGGATACAAACAAATTTGCAAATTGGCTATTATAATTGGGTGAAGGTAATCTTAGAGGTCAAAATGATGGTGAGACGAAGATAGAAATTTCTGATGATCTTTTTATATTGGATTCACTTGATCATGTTTTAGATTTAATTAACTTTTTGTATCCTTCTATCCTGATTAATTTTAATAACCCAAATTTATTTCAAGAAGGCCATTCTTGCGCCAAAGAATGAAGTTGTTCATGAAATAAATGATCCTCCTATCTTCTCAGGTCACGAAAAAGAATTTAGTTCATATTGTATATGCCAAGAAAAGTATGATGATAATACGTTTGATAAGACTTTATGCTCAACGGATTTTCTAAATATACTCAAGGTATTAGGATTACCCAATTATTCATTAGTGTTAAAAGTTGGTATTCTGATATTACTTCTAATAAATATTGATAAAAAAGATGGTTTGTGTAACGAGACCAGACTTAAGGTGATATTACTGTACAATCAAGTTATAGAGATAGAGGTTATATCAGGAAGCAATATTAGTAGGCGCATGTTCATTCCGAGACTCAGTTTGACTGCTTTGGACAAAAGAATTTCATTTAAGTTTAAAAGAAGGCCGTTTCCGAGAACAGTTTGTTTTGCCACGACAATAAACAAAAGCCAAGGCAATCTTTGTCTAGATATGGTTTGTATCTAAAAGATCATGCTTTCACACACGGCCAACTATATGTGGCATTATCGAGGGTCAAGAGTAGAGATGGACTAAAACTGTTGATCCTAGACAATAAGCCTACTAATGTTACTACAAGTGTGGTTTACAAGAAAGTATTTACATATTTATGGTTAATCATATTTCAAATTTAATTTTATAAGTTTTTTTAAATGTATTACTTATGTTATTCTTCAAAAATATAAACAAAACTTTTTAATATTAGTCCTTAAACTAGTATTAGGCCCTCTGCGTTGCAGTGAGAGAGTAAACTTGTGTCCAGTAGCACCAATAGCACACCATCGCCGGTGGCGATTAACATAAAAAATGCTCATATTTATAAAAAACAAAAATATAAGACGACAAAAATTATATGTACAAACATTAAACCACATAGACGAAATGTACAACATATAAAACGTAGTAGTAAGTCGATCTAGGACTAGCACGTTGTGACAGGGCCGTTACATCTGGAAAAAAATAACTTAAAAAAATGTTGAACCACACACACACGCTGTGACGTGTTAAGTTGCAAAATTAAACTGAAATGTAAAATTAAAATTTTGTACAATATGAAAAGCACAGGGGACCAAAGTTGAAAGTGTAAAAATATTGGGGCTAAATCGTAAAAGACGTAAAAGTTTTAGGTTAAATAACAAAGTTATAATACATATTATTCTCTTTGGTCGGTGGCTACAATGCCACCGTACCAAAAGCAAAGCACAATGTACAAATTTCAAAAGCTAACTCAAGAGCACAATGTACAAATGATAATGCTGAAATTACAAGCTGGTGATGTAATGATTGAGATTGGACCTGTCTATGGTGAATTACTGGCTCGGTGAAGCCGCCGCTACGAGAGCTATGGCAGCGGTCACAGGTTTATCTTTCGGTCGCCGTTATAGCTTTTCATTTGATTCCTCTCTCCCGATCGAAGAGGGTTAGAATGAACATGTAGTTGTGGTGGCGTGATGGTTGCGGTAGTGGTTGTGCTGCAATGGTTCTTGTAGTGGTGTTGTTGTGGTGGTTGTTGTAGTGAAGGTGGTGGGTGGCGATGGTAGTGTTGCGGTGGTTGTTGTAGCGAGATGGTGGTGTTGTGGTGGTTGTTGCGGGGAGAGAGATGATAAAATGGGTTATTCGGTGGATTTGCGGTGGCTCTACGTTGGTTGCGGTGGTGGTGGGTGACAATGGTTACGTCGGTTGAAGATGAGTGGTGGTAGTGGTGACCGGACATTGCAAGAGAGGTTGGAGATGGGTTGTGGTGGTTGCCGGACATTGAAAGAGATAGAGAGTGTGTATTTGTTTTTTCAATGGACTTCAAAAAGAATTTCAATGTATCTAAATTTTTGGTGGAATCCAGTTAATATAAATATAAGAACATATTATATATTAAACCCCACTAGGTTTAAAATGAAAATAAACAAGGAATAATATATATATTTAAAATCATATGTGGGTGGTACAGTACCCAAATTAAGTTCTTGTTACATTAAATTACAAAATTGCCCTTGGTTAGATATATTCTTTTTTACTTTGTTAGAAACAGAGGGATATAATTAGGGTGGTTTCTGATTGATTACTTT
This sequence comes from Flaveria ramosissima, assembly GCA_025215565.1. Lineage (NCBI taxonomy): Eukaryota > Viridiplantae > Streptophyta > Magnoliopsida > Asterales > Asteraceae > Flaveria > Flaveria ramosissima. The sequence goes on from CM046040.1 coordinate 79,101,408, forward strand.
TGAGCCACCCTACAATAACCTGCCGCTCAGGGCGGTTTCCGATTGAACCGTCGGACTGTTTACTACAATTGGATCGTACCTAGAGGAAGCAACAACGATGGCGACCGGATTAGTAGTGGGGAGCAAGCGACAACGCGACGGAGCGACGATAAGCAGCAAAGGTTGACGCAAAACATCCTTCGTAGCATGCGACCAAGAGGAAGATGGGATAACATCATAACGACTACATTAATATAAAAAGAAAGAACAGAGCAAAGAAGAAGAGGTTTAGTTTTCACCGTAGAGAAATATTAGAGAATGTAATATTTTTAAAGTAACATTAAAATTAATAGTTTCTAGGAGAATCTTAAAAGATATATGGGAAGTTCTAAAATTAGAAGATATGCTGACTTTTCATCTTTATAAACATAACATTTTACTTTCATATATTTATTAATTTTTATATTAAACTAATTTTTTTATACTTTTCTAAAAGCCATTTGTTATTCTAGGGTTTTTGAGTGTATTTAATTAATTATTAACTAGTATTATATCAAGACTTGAATTTTTATATTTTTAAATTTTAAAAAAATTATTTATGATATTATCAAGTTATTAAATCCGGTCCGGCCAGTCCTATCAAGAGACTAATAAGACGTTCGTTTCAATGTCCGGTCCAATAGAAGATGAGAATGAAGATAATTACTCTGTTACGAACAACCGCATCAACACACGAGATTAAAATCCTAGTTAAATATTAAAGAAAAAGATAAAAGGTATAAACAATTCACTAAACACATAATACAATCAATAATATATAACAAAGTTGATAACTAATATATATAATATATGAGACTAGTGTAACGCACGAGTTACCGAGCGCTATATAAAGCTAGTTATTTTTCAAATTTCAATTTCATTCGTTAACCAACCAAGCAAAATTCAAAATGAAAAAGTTTCCGGTTCCAATTCCGATTCGATTTCTGAAAATTATGTGTCACACCCCAACCTTGACGGCGGAAACGTCGAGATGTGAGGGTTAAGATTGTTCACAGCCACATAACGCTATATTTAAATTGCAAATATTATTATCATAAGTATTAAAATGAAATACAACCATAAGTCACAAAAAGAAATAAGTTCAACATAACTCAAACATAACATAATGTTTTGTTTATTTAACTAGGTCCAAATCCTAGTTTTATTGCAAGCTTCAAATGTCCACTTTAAACTTGGGGATTTCCTGAAACATGATGAAAATAAAGAGTCAACTAAAAATAGTTGGTGAGTTTCCAAGTTTTCATACATAATAAGATTACAAGTAGCAATTCATGTCATGGATTATAAGCTAGTAAGGTTATAGAACACATATCGTTACAACCAAACCTCGACTTGATTACAAGTATATAAGATTGGCTAAGTGTATTTGGTTCCCTAGTGCACAAGCGTACGGCCCCTAGGAGTCGGCAATACCTCGACTTTAGCACCAAATAGGCTTGTCAGGCCCAAAGATATAAGACGTCGCCAGGCTAGCAATAGTTAATGATTGTAAACAAATTATGTATCTCATATAAACACTTACAAACACAAATAACCATGACCAAGTAATGAGTAGAATTGCATGTGCATTACAAGTCTCAAATGTTTAAACGTGTATGTAATATATGCATCATGTTTCACCCCAAATAAGTGTGAAATTATAAAAAGGGGACAAGGAAAACTCACATGTCAAACAAGTGCAAGAATGATGATAAATAAGAATAATAATAAGCGTCGTTCCAAGATGTATCGTCACAAGATGCCTAAACATATATATTTACAAGATTTAAGTTTAGCGATAAGATTAACGTTTAAATGTGAATTAGGGTCTTGATAAGAATTTGGGTTCTTATAGATATATTATGCATTTTAATTGTAGCAACCATATATTTTAAAAGAATAATATATGTAATATTTGGGTAACTAATTTAAAGAAGTAACAAACTAAAAACAAACTAAGCTTTTGTAATTATTTGAAATACTCTTGCTTATTAGTTTAGAAGTGATTTTTGCTATATTAATAATTTTAATAGTTTAAAACTATTATCCAAAGTTTATATTTACAAAAATAATCTAATTTTAAAGAAAACAATTAATTTATGTTAATATATTTTAAAAATAAATTTGCAGAAGTAATTTGAGTAATAAAAAAATGAACTAAGTTTATAAGTATTTTTTATAATTTTAAAGATTTTTTCTATTTTTTTTAAGGCTGAAAAAGCCTAAAAAAGAAATGTTGAGGGGGCCCGGGTTCGAACCCGGGACCTCAAGGATAGGGGTGTAGTGATCTAACCAGTAGGCGCGGGCGCCCAAGCCTGTTAGAACACAGGTTTTAAATCTTAAATCCAAACTTAAAACAAAACCCCCAAATTCCCTATGAACCCTAGAATGTTTTCGATCAAATTGAACCCCATATGAACATTGTAATCAATCGAGGGGTTAGGGCTTTTGATCTCCATACGAAATCGAGTATTTGTGTGTGATTAATTACCCGTAATATGTTCGGATTGATGAAGCTCCGCACGAAGAACAAGTTGCGGCCGTGAATACCCAATGGATGAGCAATCCTTAATGAAAATCAAATTAAATCCGTGAGCAGCTTCGGGAGACGTTCTTGATCGAAAGCCCTCAATCAATTGAACTTTAGAAAGTTTGGATGATGGGTTTCGAATAGGTTGCAGGTTCGCGACGAAAGAGGTAATCGGACAAGGTGAGTCTGTGGGTTTCAGGTGTAATTGGTAATTGCAACCGATTAGACTTAGATAAACGTTTGATTAGGTTTAGTTAATTGAGTTATAATTGAGTTTTAATGCTCGAACGTTGAATGATTATTTCTCGTCGGTTACTTGATCGATTGGCCTAGAAAACGGACACTTAATTGCGGTTAAACGATGCCCAACGGTTCGAATCATCCTCTAAAAAGATTTGGGAGCGGTTTTGGGTCGAAAAACGAGTGCATTCAATGGTTTTGGCCGTCGCCGGACTTGGCCGGAGTATTCGCCGGCACTTCGCCGGATTCACGGGGAGGGGAAATAGAGTGGGGGTTGGGTTTTGAAATTTACATGTTTGGTCCTTGTGGTTTAATAGCTAACATTTTATGTTTAAAACTTCCATTTTTAGTTTCCAAATTGACAAATAAGCCCCCTTTATTTGCTTTAAGTTTAATATTAAACTAACTTGTTAACTTTTATAACTTATCATTTATATTATTATTATTATCATTATCATTATTATTATTATTATTATTATTATCATTATTATTATAATTATTTATTATTATTATTATTATTATTATTATTATTATTATTAGTATTATTATTATTATTATTATTATTATTATTATTATTATAATTATTACTATTATCCAATCCTTAACTTTTCATTAATAATTAAAGACATATTAAAAGTTAAGCATAAGAAATCCATAAACTTTCATAATTAACATAAATAGTCCTTACACGAACAAACGATGGTAACTTTACACTAACGGGAAAATATGAGATGTTACAGTCTCCCCAACTTAATAGAATTTCGTCCCGAAATTAAAAGAAATGAAACTATACAAATAAGAACGGATATTTCTTCTTCATATGCTCCTCACGTTCCCAAGTAAATTCGGCGCCACGTTTATTCTCCCAACGAACCTTGACGATTGGGGTTGTTGTGGTTCTCGTCTTCTTCATTATACGGTCCATGATTTCAACAGGTTTCTCGACAAAATGTAATGACTCGTCAACCTGAATGTCTTCCAACGGGACGTACAGACTTTCGTCGGCCAAACACTTTCTTAGATTTGAGACGTGGAACACAGGATGAACTCCACTAAGGTCGGAAGGTAGTTCCAGTTTATAAGCCACTTTCCCAATCCTTTTCAGGATTTTGAAAGGCCCTACAAATCTTGGAGCTAGTTTGCCCTTCTTTCCAAAGCGAACCACACCTTTCCACGGTGAAACCTTAAGAAGAACCATCTCCCCAACTTGGAATTCCAATGGCTTACGTCGCTTGTCAGCATAGCTCTTTTGACGACTTCTCGCCACTTCAAGGTTCTTGCGAATGATAGAAACTTTATCTGTCGTCTCTTGTATAAGTTCAGGACCAGTAATGAAGTTTTCACCAATGTCGGTCCAACAGATCGGTGAACGACATTTTCGACCATAAAGTGCTTCGAACGGCGCCATCTTGATACTCGAGTGGTAACTATTGTTATACGAAAATTCCGCGAGCGGTAGATGCGTATCCCAATCGCCACCAAAATCAAGAACACAAAGGCGCAGCAAATCCTCCAAGGTTTGGATCGTTCGCTCGGTTTGACCATCAGTTTGAGGATGGTAAGCCGTGCTTAGATCTAGTTGTGTACCCAAGAGTTCTTGCATAGACGACCAAAAGTGTGAAGTGAAACGAGCATCTCGGTCGGATATGATGTGCAGAGGTACCCCATGACGACTTACAATCTCATCAACGTATATACGAGCTAACTTTGATGTCTTGTAAGTGTCACGTATGGGTATAAAATGTGCCGACTTGGTCAATCGGTCAACGATCACCCATATGCTATCATGTCCTCGGGAGGTTCGGGGTAGCTTTGTTATGAAGTCCATGGATATGTGTTCCCATTTCCACATAGGAATCTCGGGTTGCTCAAGTAATCCACTTGGACGTTGATGTTCGGCTTTAACCTTCGTACACGTGAGACACTTAGCTACATATGTCGCTATGTCTTTCTTCATTCCAGGCCACCAATATTGACCACGTAGGTCCATATACATCTTATCGGAGCCAGGATGAATAGAATAACGAGTTTGATGAGCCTCGTTCATGATGAAGGTACGGAGGTTATCGCGATTTGGAACCCAAATTCGATTGGCGAAGTACATCAACCCATTGGGTTTCGTTTCCAATCGGGTTAGAAGATTATGCTCCAATTCATCCTTCATTCTTCCTTCTCGTTGTACCATTTGTTGAGCCTCCAGGATACTAGACTCGATGTCACTATCTATTCTCAGGTTTTGTAGCAGTATGGTGGTCTCGTTGACATCAAGTCGGATCTCAGTATCGAACTCACCCAAAGTGTCAAACCATTGGCGTCGATCGCGAATTTCTTGGAATGAGATCATCTTGTTGTGAATCTTTCGACTTAGTGCATCGGCTACAACGTTTGCTTTACCAGGATGGTAACGAATGTCACAATCATAATCACTAATCAACTCCACCCAACGACGTTGTCTCATATTGAGATCTTTTTGATTGAAAACGTGTTGAAGGCTTTTGTGATCGGTGTAGACTATACATTGCGTACCATACAAGTAGTGTCTCCAAATCTTCAAAGCAAAGACAACAGCACCAAGCTCAAGATCATGAGTTGTGTAATTCACCTCGTGAACCTTCAATTGTCTCGATGCATAAGCTATGACTTTCCCTCGTTGCATGAGAACACAACGAGGCCTTGTTTAGATGCATCACAATACACGGTGAAATCGTCGTTTCCATCGGGTAAGGTCAAGATAGGAGCATTGCACAACTTGTGCTTTAACGCTTCAAAAGCTTCTTCTTGCTCGGGACCCCACTCGAATGTTTTATTCTTTTGTGTCAAAGTAGTGAGCGGTTTCGCGATCCTCGAGAAGTTGGCAATGAATCGCCGATAATAACCAGCAAGACCAAGAAAGGAACGAACTTCGGTAGGAGTTGTGTGAACACACCAATTCTTCACAGCTTCCACCTTTGCAGGATCAACGTGAATTCCTTGGCTATTCACCACGTGTCCTAGAAATTGAACTTCCTCGAGCCAGAAATCACACTTCGAGAACTTCGCGTACAATCGCTCTTTCTTCAACAACTCAAGAACCAATCTCAAATGTAGTTCATGATCGGTGTTGGACTTTGAATAGATAAGTATGTCATCAATGAAGACGATCACAAACTTGTCTAGATACGGCTTGCATACTCGGTTCATGAGATCCATGAAGACAGCAGGAGCATTAGTTAAACCAAAAGGCATCACCATAAACTCATAGTGTCCATAACGAGTACGGAACGCGGTCTTTGGGATATCATCATCATGGACTCGTAGTTGATGATAACCAGAACGTAAGTCGATCTTCGAGAAAATAGCAGCTCCTTGAAGTTGGTCAAACAAATCATCGATACGAGGAAGTGGATAACGGTTCTTGATGGTAAGCTTGTTAAGCTCACGATAATCGATGCACATACGAAACGTTCCATCTTTCTTCTTCACGAATAGAACAGGTGCACCCCAAGGCGAAGAGCTAGGACGGATGAAACCCTTCTCGGATAACTCTTGAAGTTGACTAGAGAGTTCTTGCATTTCCGATGGTGCAAGTCGATATGGTGACTTAGCCACGGGGTTTGCTCCCGGTATCAAGTCAATTTTAAACTCGACTTCACGCACGGGAGGTAAACCACTAAGGTCATCGGGAAATACTTCAGGAAAGTCTCGTACAATAGGGACATCCTTAAGTTCTTTCCCTTTGACTTTCGTGTTGACCACGTAAGCCAAGAAGGCCATATACTTCTTGCTTAAGCACTTTCGGGCTTGAGTGCAAGACATGAGTTTAAGCCCTTTGGAAGATTTCTCACCAAACACTTTCAAAGTATCTCCAGAGGGTAACGGTATACGAATGCACTTCTCGAAACAAATGATCTCGGCATGGTGTTTGGCTAACCAATCCATACCAATGATGACGTCGAAACTTCCAAGTTTCATAGGGATAAGATCGATAAGAAAATCATGCGTGTCAAGACTTAAGATGCAATCACGAATAACGACATCAACGGTGATCGGTTCTCCATCGGCAACTTCAACGGTAAGAGGTCTTCCTAGTTTCGTATGTGGCTTAGCAAGTATGGGTTCAAACTCTAACGAAACAAAACTCTTATCGGCTCCAGAATCAAATAGGACATAGGCATAAGTTTTATTAATAAGGAACATACCTGTTCAATTTTAAAGGTATTTAACGACATAGGTAACACATGAAAAGAATTAGGTCACAAAAGTTAAAGGTAAGTGAACATACCATTCACCACATCGTTGTTTGCTTGTGCTTGATTTGCGTTGATGTTGAAAGCACGTCCTCGGGCTTGTGGAACATTACCCACAATACGAGGGCATTGTGGGCGGAAATGACCAGGTTCCCCACAATTGTAGCAAACACGGTTCGTGACCACGACGGCATTGTTAGGTGCACGGTGACAAGTCGCCACCAAGTGACCATATTTACCGCATAAAGTACAAATACGGCATGGTTGATTTCCCGGGTGATGGTACCTACAAATGTTGCACATAGGCTGGGGACCAGCATAAGCCCTAGCCCCAGGCACTTGTGCCATAGGTGCAGCCGCAAGTACAAGTTGTCTTTGAGGTTGTTTAGGTGCAGCCACAGCATAGTTGCGCGCCGGTGTGAACTTGCGCTTCTTGTTGTTGTTGTTGTTGTTGTAAGACGGTTCAGCTTTGGTTTCTTTAACAGCCTCGGTAGCCGTCTTCTCTACCTTCTTTGCACCCTTCACAGACATGGTGCCCGCTCGTATATGATTCTCGGTGAGTTGAGCGGTGATAGTAATGGCTTCTTCCAAAGTTGTGGGTCGGCTACCCACCACAACATCTTGAATTTGGGGTGGTACACCCTTAATGAACTTCTCGATGTTGCGGGGGACAGTTTCGACCATGTGAGGCAGCAGTAAACTCAACTCATGATGCCTAGTTGAGTAGGCCAAATGATCACCATCATTTTGCTTCAAGTTCCAAAACTCTTCCTCCAACTTTTGCAACTCACTTCGTGGGCAGAACTTCGCGATGGCGATGTTCTTGAACTCCTCCCAGGTAAGTGCTTGCACAGCTTCAGGTCCACGGTTTCTCTTCTCGCTATTCCACCAGGTAAGTGCCCTTTGTTGGAGCACACTAGTGGCATAACGAACCTTGAGCATCTCGGGACACTCACAATTGATAAATGTATTCTCCATGCTTTCGAACCACTCAAGAAGACCAGTGGCTCCTTCCTTGCCACTAAAACTAGTGGGCTTGCAAGAGCTAAAGTGTTTGAAGGTGCAAGTTCGATTGTTCCCGTTTTGGTTGTTCCCATTTTGGTTGTTGCTGTTCTCTCCATGACCATTACCATTGTTGCTACCATTGGTCAGTAAGGTGCTATTAAGTTCAGCAACCATGGTCGGGATGACAGCAGCCATTTGACGAGCAATCATGGCAGCTAGTTTACGATCGGAACTTCCACGCTTTCCATGATGACGAGACATGCTGGAATATACAAAATGAGTTAGACACGAGAATTGGAATAACAAGGATCATAGTTCAACAAGGATAAGGCAAAAGTTGTAAGGCACATGGAATGGTTCCATTTGGTAACGCATTACCATTTGGAAACGTTGACACGTCAAGGTAAGTTGACCCACTTGCCTTAGAAATTTGTGTATGTTGACCATAGTTTATCACTCATCCCAGAAATCCCCAGGTAAGCATAACTAGTCCCGTAGGATTTATGCGATATGCTTGCCTTAGCCCGAGGGCCTTTTGCCAGGAAATCCAGAATACAGGTGTCTATGTGTCACACAAATATCTTAGGTTTATGAAATCAAAACCTTGATGAGATTTTACATGGATTAGACATAAGTCTAAGGATTCAAGTCATAAGCATAAGTATACAATTCCACGTGTCGACGAGAATAAGATTAAGAAGTTTTATTTTTCGGGGAGAGTCAAAGTGTCAAAAGGTAAGTTTAGGGAGACGAGTAACTAAGTTTAAACAATTACAAGGCCAACCTATGCTAAGGCCTCAAGTTGCACATAAGTAAGGTATAGCATTATGTAGCATGTAACAATATATATATTACCATGAATATAAATATTATTCTAAGAGGTTCATGCATAAGCTATAGTCTAGGTCACCTTTCTAATAACCTAAATCCCTATAGTTATAGGCTCTGATACCAATCTGTCACACCCCAACCTTGACGGCGGAAACGTCGAGATGTGAGGGTTAAGATTGTTCACAGCCACATAACGCTATATTTAAATTGCAAATATTATTATCATAAGTATTAAAATGAAATACAACCATAAGTCACAAAAAGAAATAAGTTCAACATAACTCAAACATAACATAATGTTTTGTTTATTTAACTAGGTCCAAATCCTAGTTTTATTGCAAGCTTCAAATGTCCACTTTAAACTTGGGGATTTCCTGAAACATGATGAAAATAAAGAGTCAACTAAAAATAGTTGGTGAGTTTCCAAGTTTTCATACATAATAAGATTACAAGTAGCAATTCATGTCATGGATTATAAGCTAGTAAGGTTATAGAACACATATCGTTACAACCAAACCTCGACTTGATTACAAGTATATAAGATTGGCTAAGTGTATTTGGTTCCCTAGTGCACAAGCGTACGGCCCCTAGGAGTCGGCAATACCTCGACTTTAGCACCAAATAGGCTTGTCAGGCCCAAAGATATAAGACGTCGCCAGGCTAGCAATAGTTAATGATTGTAAACAAATTATGTATCTCATATAAACACTTACAAACACAAATAACCATGACCAAATAATGAGTAGAATTGCATGTGCATTACAAGTCTCAAATGTTTAAACGTGTATGTAATATATGCATCATGTTTCACCCCAAATAAGTGTGAAATTATAAAAAGGGGACAAGGAAAACTCACATGTCAAACAAGTGCAAGAATGATGATAAATAAGAATAATAATAAGCGTCGTTCCAAGATGTATCGTCACAAGATGCCTAAACATATATATTTACAAGATTTAAGTTTAGCGATAAGATTAACGTTTAAATGTGAATTAGGGTCTTGATAAGAATTTGGGGTTCTTATAGATATATTATGCATTTTAATTGTAGCAACCATATATTTTTAAAAGAATAATATATGTAATATTTGGGTAACTAATTTAAAGAAGTAACAAACTAAAAACAAACTAAGCTTTTGTAATTATTTGAAATACTCTTGCTTATTAGTTTAGAAGTGATTTTTGCTATATTAATAATTTTAATAGTTTAAAACTATTATCCAAAGTTTATATTTACAAAAATAATCTAATTTTTAAAGAAAACAATTAATTTATGTTAATATATTTTAAAAATAAATTTGCAGAAGTAATTTGAGTAATAAAAAAAATGAACTAAGTTTATAAGTATTTTTTATAATTTTTAAAGATTTTTTCTATTTTTTTTAAGGCTGAAAAAGCCTAAAAAAGAAATGTTGAGGGGGCCCGGGTTCGAACCCGGGACCTCAAGGATAGGGGTGTAGTGATCTAACCAGTAGGCGCGGGCGCCCAAGCCTGTTAGAACACAGGTTTTAAATCTTAAATCCAAACTTAAAACAAAACCCCCAAATTCCCAATGAACCCTAGAATGTTTTCGATCAAATTGAACCCCATATGAACATTGTAATCAATCGAGGGGTTAGGGCTTTTGATCTCCATACGAAATCGAGTATTTGTGTGTGATTAATTACCCGTAATATGTTCGGATTGATGAAGCTCCGCACGAAGAACAAGTTGCGGCCGTGAATACCCAATGGATGAGCAATCCTTAATGAAAATCAAATTAAATCCGTGAGCAGCTTCGGGAGACGTTCTTGATCGAAAGCCCTCAATCAATTGAACTTTAGAAAGTTTGGATGATGGGTTTCGAATAGGTTGCAGGTTCGCGACGAAAGAGGTAATCGGACAAGGTGAGTCTGTGGGTTTCAGGTGTAATTGGTAATTGCAACCGATTAGACTTAGATAAACGTTTGATTAGGTTTAGTTAATTGAGTTATAATTGAGTTTTAATGCTCGAACGTTGAATGATTATTTCTCGTCGGTTACTTGATCGATTGGCCTAGAAAACGGACACTTAATTGCGGTTAAACGATGCCCAACGGTTCGAATCATCCTCTAAAAAGATTTGGGAGCGGTTTTGGGTCGAAAAACGAGTGCATTCAATGGTTTTGGCCGTCGCCGGACTTGGCCGGAGTATTCGCCAGCACTTCGCCGGATTCACGGGGAGGGGAAATAGAGTGGGGGTTGGGTTTTGAAATTTACATGTTTGGTCCTTGTGGTTTAATAGCTAACATTTTATGTTTAAAACTTCCATTTTTAGTTTCCAAATTGACAAATAAGCCCCCTTTATTTGCTTTAAGTTTAATATTAAACTAACTTGTTAACTTTTATAACTTATCATTTATATTATTATTATTATCATTATCATTATTATTATTATTATTATTATCATTATTATTATAATTATTATTTATTATTATTATTATTATTATTATTATTATTAGTATTAGTATTATTATTATTATTATTATTATTATTATTATTATTATTATTATTATAATTATTACTATTATCCAATCCTTAACTTTTCATTAATAATTAAAGACATATTAAAAGTTAAGCATAAGAAATCCATAAACTTTCATAATTAACATAAATAGTCCTTACACGAACAAACGATGGTAACTTTACACTAACGGGAAAATATGAGATGTTACATTATGTGAATCAAACAGGGCTTCAATAAGTTGTTTGGAAACTTGGCTCATCGTATGATACTTCCGCTTGTACGGAGCGCTATAAACCTCGCCGCTCAGTATCAAAGGTAAAACTCCCAACAAAAATGGCCGATGACGACCTCACCGCCGACCGCCCCCCTCTCCTTCAACTTCTGTTGCTCGACCGACCCCCCTCTCCCCTGCTCGACCGCCGACCGCCCCCCTCTCCTGCGACATCACCGCCGACCGCCCCCCTCTTCTTCGACATCACCGCCGACCGCCCCCTCTCTTGCTCGACCACCGACCACCCCCCTCTCCTGCGACCTCGACCTCCTGCTCGACCGCCACCTACTGCTCACCATAGGTGAAGTTCCATGGATTGTTTGTTTATGTTTGATTATGTTTATGTTTGATTTTGGTTAGGTTTGTTTAGGTTTGTTTGATTTGTCACATGGGTTATGTTTAGGTTTGATAATGTTTAGCTTTGTTGATTTGTCATAATGGATTATGTTTATGTTTAATTTTGATTAGGTTTGTTTATGTTTGTGATTTGTCACATGGATTATGTTTATGTTTGATAGTGTTTAGGTTTGTTTGATTTGTCATAATAAATTATGTTTATGTTTGATTTTGATTAGGTTTGTTTATGTTTGTTTGATTTGTCACATGGATTATGTTTATGTTTGATAATATTTAGGTTTGTTTGATTTGTCACAATGGATTATGTTTACATTTGATTTTGATTAGGTTTGTTTATGTTTGTTTAATTTGTCACATGGATTATGTTTATGTTTGATAATGTTTAGGTTTATGTTTGATTTGTCACATTGATTTGTCACATGGATTATGTTTATGTTTGATAATATTATTGTATTTTTATGATTTTTATTTATATTTTAAAGTATTTGTATGACTTTTATTTATATTTTAATGTTAAAGTACTTTCTAAAGTTTAAAAAATAGGTTTACTTCAATTACAGAATATTTTAACAGTCTGTAAATGTTAAAAAATAAACAGTCTTTTTCTTGCAGACTGCAGACGTTTGATCCACCTCTTTTGCTGCAGATATCTGCAGATGTGGTCCGCAGACTGTAGACGTTAACCTGTAGAAAAAACAAACAACACCTAATATAGAAAGAAAGAACAGAGAAGAGAAGAAGAGGTTTAGTTTTTACCGTAGAGAAATATCAAAGAATGATATATTTTTAAAGTAAAATTAAAATTAATAGTTTATAGAAAAATCTTAAAAGATATATGGGAAGTTCTAAAATTAGAAGATGTGCTAACTTCTCATCTTTATAATCATAACATTTTACTTCTATATATTTATTAATTTTTTATATTAAACTAATTTGTTATTTATACTTTTCTAAAATCCATTTGTTATTTATGTGTAGGTTTTATAAGTGTATTTAATTAATTAACTAGTATTATATCAAGACTTGAATTTTAATTATTTATATATTTTTAAAAATTATTTATGATATTATCAATTTCTTAAATCCGGTCCGACCCGTCCTACCAACTAACAAATAAGACGTTCGTTTCAATGTCCGGTCCAATAGAAGATGAAAATGAAGATAATTACTTTGTTACTAACCCCCTGCAGCAACGCACAAGATTCAAATCCTAGTTAAATATTAAAGAAAAAGACAAAAGGTATATACAATTCACTAAGCACATGATACAACCAATAATATATAACCAAGTTGATAACTAATATACATAATATATCATACCAGTGTAACACACGGGTTACTGAACGCTATATAAAGCTAGTTAATTTTCCAATTTCAATTCCATTCGTTAATCAAACAAACAAGATTTAAACGGAAAAAATTTCTAGTTCCAGATCCGATTCCTGAAAATTATGTGAATCGAACGGTGCTTAATAAGTTATTTGGAAACTTGGCTCATCGTATACATTCACTTCCACTCGTACGAACCGCTATAAACCTCGCCGCTCAGTATCAAAGGTAAAACCCCCACACTCGAACAAAAATGGCCGATGACGACGTAACGACTCCGGTGGTCGACGATCGTAATCACACCGACGACATGAAGCTTCTCGAATACGCCGTGCAGGAACTGCCTTCTCACGCGGTGAAACAACTCATTCACCACGAGGTTCGTTCGTCTTATTGATTATCTATTAACTATGTTCTCCGTAGTTCCATAATCATTGTTTGATGTTTGATTGTAATCAATTAGAACACGAGAATCATGATTGTTAAGTTGTATTGGTTAAAGGTTATCCTAATTGCCTGTTGAGATTGCGTCTGAAAGGAATGAATGATGCACTAAAGTGTGAGGAATAGTTCTAGATTTGCTGCAAGTGCATAGAGGTATATAGTTTTATCAAAAGTTATTTTCAGTAGCGTAGGGAAGTTTATCTCATTATCTGAGTTGTTGTTTAACAAGTCTGCAGAAGTGCTGATGAAATTATTGAAGGCCTTAGGAAACTGTAAATGCTAAAATCACTTGAGCAGTACACCCGAGATAAACAGATGGAATCTTACACAAGGATGCTTGTTTCATACAATCAATGAAAAGACCTGACTAATTTATTAAAAGATGTCACTAGATAAACACAAGCAGAGAGTAATTAATACTGTAAATGTGACCTTTACGGAAAAAGTACTAGAGCTGATGTGGATTCACCAACAGAGAATTATAGTTGATGAACTCTGTTATTTTCCCTTTAAATTTTAACATGGTCCGCATTTCACTCCATATGGTTAGAAACAAACAAACAAACATACCTAGTAAAATCCCACTCATAGCAAACTATTGGTAGGGTTTGGAGAGAGTGAGTTGAGTGCAAACCTTTCCTCCATCCCAAGTTATAGAGAGGCTGCTCTTAGTGAGACCCCTGACCAGACAAGTCTTTTTTTTATTCTTTGAGAAATATTAAGTATAAAAATACAAATAACATAACGTGTAGATGAGGATAACAAAGCAAACGGGCTGTAATAGTAGTAATAAACTACCAGGTATCAAAATGTGGTGATAACACTACTACTAAGTACTAATAATCATAAGACTCATAGTAGTAGAAGAGAAAAGAGAGCAGGGAAAAGAAAAAGGAGCACGAACCTTCTTGTAAGAATACTAGGTAATTTACTGCTCTCTTATGATTTATCCTTTAGTTTGGGGTGATATTTATATATAAAGTTAACATGTATATTTATTTAAACATTATCTGCTTCAAAAATATATCTGAGACCAATATTAAGATACATCATTATAATTGTTAGTTTGTTATTGCTTGGAACTAGCAAAGACTATAAAACAAAGAGGTTTGTACTACAGTTATTTTTTTAAAGACATGCAATGTAAATCAATTTGGTATATTTTTGTGTATGAATGCTGTTACGATAGACAAGTTTCATGTGGTGCAGGTGTGTGTGCGATGCATTTTTCGTCTATTTAACATTCATGAGGGTATTTGTGCCTTGATTTCTCCAACAATGCTATATTCCATCATTGAAAAAGCAACAGGTGTAGAAGCTGTGGAAGCTGAGAGTTCTCAAAAGTCAGAAGTGAAGTCAAACATCTGTTCAGTTTGCTTAGGTGTCATGCAATTTAGTTACCATGATCAGAGAGATATGTTGGTGAAGAAGGATCATGCTGCGGATTTTGCAATGACAGTTGCTGAAAGTGTCAAAGAGAAATACCATGAAATTGCCAGCTTTACTCTTGAAGTCTCTTTGCCAACACTTATCATAGAAAACGAATCAGTTATTTTGTAAGTTTTCCTTGCCAAATGAGTGTTTTAACAGACAAATTGTGTACAAAAGGTATCTCCGTCTGTTCAGATTTTAATTTCCGGAAATGTGCTTTCAAGATCAATGATCTGGGGTAAGAAACACACAGTTTAGTACTGGTTACCCTTTTAACAGGTCAACCTGATACTAAAATTTGTGCTTTTGAAAGTATAGAAACGTTCATTCGGAAATTATGTTTCCCAACATTGCAAAATTGAATGAATGAGTGTACGCGTACCATTTCCATACAATGAAAATAAATAGAAATAATATTAATTATAATTATAATAAAATATTGTTTACTAAAGTTATATTTAAGAAGAAATGAAGAATAACTTATGCGATTTATAAACATTTATTATAAGAGAAGTTTGTTAACATAAACGTTTTGTCGATCTTTGAAAAGTACATTGCATGGGATATGGTCAAATTGGTCAACTCTGGTACTAAAATGTGGTTTTCCAGGAAGTATAGACTTGATTTTAGAAGGATGTTTCCTTAAACAGAATTTGAATGACTATTGTATGTAAGTTGACCTTTTTCTAGTAAAGATCAAGGTCTGTTGGAATTGTAGTATAAGGGTACTTAGTATTCATATGTTTGTTGGATTTTCTTTTTAATATGCGAGTCTGGGACAGGCAACTTTTTTATGGTTATAGTATGTAAGTAGTTGATTTTCATTTAAACTATAATTATAATATCTAGCACTTTCTTCTCTTTTTTGTTGCATTTGAATTTTTGGCAAAAGTATTGGCATGTTGAAGTCTTTATTTTCTTGTACAGGTCGTATATGAAAAAGAAGTATGCTTCTGAAGTTTGGTTTCAAGAAAAATTCTCATTTGAACATATTATTTCAGTAAAGGATGCACTCAAGCTATCTATAACAAATCCCCTTGAAACATTATTGGTAAATTGACTTCCTGCAGTACTATTTGGAGAAATGTTTATTCCCATTTTAAAAAGAAAGTCATTTTGCTTTCTAGGTCAAACCTATGGCTTAGCAAGCTTGATGTTGAATGTTGATTTCCATTTTGTTATAGATATTACACTAATATTTATGATTTTCAATATTAATCAACTATATTTTATTATCAATAAGTTGTTCAAACATACTTGTTGGATCATAAGAGGCTGTTGCAACCAAAACAATAACACTTAGAAGATTTTGAGTACTACATGCAAAGGACTTCCGAAGCCAAGTGTGGGACTTCCGAAGGAAGAAAGAGTTCTTCCGAAGTCTAAGTGTAAAATACACTTCCGAAGGAACTCCAACTTCCGAAGGTAAAGAAGCTACTTCCGAAGGTTCAAGACTTGAAGACAAAGTTCTGAAGTCAACTTCCGAAGAATAAAGAAGTCCTTAAAGCCTCGGAAGCATAGAAGCATCTTCCGAAGTATAAGTGGCTTCGGAAGAACTTGTTCTTCCGAAGCCAGTTAACCTTCGGAAGAACACTTCTATTATCCAGTAGACATAAGTATGGTCTGTCTGACAGTCCGCTGCAAATCTCTGAGATACTGCATGGCGTTTTCTCAAAAGCCATGTAGTTGACCATACTTTAATCTACTGTTTACCTTTTCATGTTAAGTACAGTTGCCATCTTTAGTTGGTGACAAAAGGTAAGTCATGGACATGTCATGACTACCATATCTTAGATAATACTTTATCTAAGATACCTTAACTATAGCATTGTAGTATATGCTTTAGTCTTAGGTTTCCAGCTGGTATCAAGTATAACCGGCTGTAGGATCTAGTATATATAGTTTCTCATTGTAACTCTTGTTGTATGCTTGTAAGTGTCTTGTAATCTTGAGTTGAGAAGTAATATATACAAGTGCCTTGAAAATATTTCTGCTTGTTGCTTTGATTACTTATTATATTACTATCAACTCTTGTCAAAGACATTGCTTCATCTTGTTTGAGTGACTATTATAAGTGAGTTTGAGAGAAAACAAGTGTTAAGTGACAAAACCCGATCCTGCAATTGGTATCAGAGCTTTTTAGGCTCTTGATTGTAAGATCTTACCATCCCAATCAACCAAGTTTTTCACTCCTCCTTATACCTCACTCAAAATGGCCCTCAACAAATCTGAAGTCGAAATGGGAACGATGACCAAAGCTCCTATCATCGATCCTGAAAACTTCAGGTCTTGGAGCAGAAGAATGGAAGGCTTCATCAGATACCAGGATAGCAAGATGTGGCAGTCCATCGTGAATGGCCCGTACAAGCCAAAAGTTGCTGGTGGAAACGGTGCCATGATCGAGAAGGATGTCGAAGACTACTCTGATGAAGATAGGAAGAGGCTCGACATTGACAGCAATGCTATGACTGTTCTCATGACTGCAATCCCAAACTCCATCATGGTGGGGTTTGAGCATTGCAAGTCAGCCAAAGAACTCTTTGATGCACTTGCTCAGATGTACTCGAGCTCTAATGATTCAAAGAAGGACTCACTGAAGCAGCAGTTCGAGAACTTCACCTATGTTGCTGGAGAAACTTTTAGCCAGCAATACTTCAGGTATATGGATCTTATCTCCTCCCTCCAATCTGTGGGAATCACTCAAGAACTAAGAGACCTTACCAGAAGTTCATGAGTGCTCTACCCAATGAGTGGACTTTCTACTGTGTCTCCATTAAGAGAACAGAGAATTTAAACACTCTCACCATGACCGAACTCTATGGGATCCTAGATGGATACCGTTTGGAAATGGAAAGCAAGAAGGGTCACCAAGCAAGCAGACCCTTGAGCCTTCCTGCTAGCAACGCTTTAATGGTTGCTGAAGGCTCAGGTATCCCACAGTCTCACATGCAGTACCTGTCATACACCCAGCAGCCATCTTGCTCATCTGGGCCTTACATCACATTCCCTGAGACTCCAAGGTCTCATCAAGCTCAGCAAGCTTCTTGCAAGGGCTCAGGGCTTTGTGCGTTTTGTCTCAGGGAGTGGACACTCTCAAGGATCATCAGTCTGCTTTGATGATCTTGAGTGCTTTAGTTCAGATGACATAGAGTATGTGGACATTGTCCAGCAAATGGCTCTCCTTACCTACAGAGCGAAGAAGTTCTTTAAGAGAACTGGAAGGCAATTCCCTCAAAACCCCAATCACTAGCAGTTTGGGTTTGACAAGAGCAAGGCTAAGTGTTACAACTGTAACCAGCTTGGCCACTTTGCAAGGGAATGCAAGGCTCCCAAGTAACCCGGGAACCTCACAGGCCTCCACACATCCTTCTACACCAAAGCCAAATGGGAAGTCAACTGAAAACTGCAGAGCTATGGCTCAAGAAGTTGACTGGAGCTTTATGGTTCAAGATGGGACCTGCTCAAGCACTCATGGCAGGAACAGATGTGAAATAAGGTATATGAACATCTCTGTACCCCTGCTTGTATGCTAAGGTTAAGTTGTACCAGGACTACAATATGGAAATTAAATCCGATATTGAGTCTTTAAAGTGCTAAAATCTGACTTTAAAGAGCTGAATCTGACTACCAAAAGAAAATTGAGGAGTTAGAGAAAACTGTATCTCTTTTAAAACATGAACACACCAACTACAAGACTCAAATCAAGGATTTAATATCCAAATTGACTGAGGCTCAAGCCCAGCTTGTCACAGCTGAGGCTCAAGCCAGGAAGTATGCTATTGCTGAGCAAAACTTCCAAGCCATACTTGCATCATCCTCTCACTCCAAACTTTGTTATCAAAACAAAAGTGGGGTGGGAACCAATGAAATTGCTCCACCACACTCTTATGAGTCTGTAAGACAACCAAGATGTGGTACTGAAGAGCAAGAGGTTCCATCTGTTGACCCACCTTGTAAAGAGTCAAAGAGTGATGCAACTGTGGAGACCATGACCATCACAGGGAAGGAACAGGTAATTGAGCCCTCCCAGACCAATGATGATCAATCTCTGACCACCAAAGCCAGAAGAAGCAGGGCTAAAGCAGCCAGAAAAACTGCCAAGAAGGTGGCTGAATCCAAGCTGAAGATAGACCCAAAGCAAAAGGGTGTATTCATATCAGCAGGATTCCAGGTGGTTGGACCTTCTGATTCAGGAAAGGAGTATAATACCAGTACTCCTGTCCTACCAAAGGATCAGAAGTTAAAGGGAAAGGTTGCTGATGAGGAGAAAAAGAACAAGAAACAGCAACCCTCCAATTCCCAGAAAATTAACATTGCATGCATAATGTGTGGTTTGCAAAACCACATGGCTAAAGATTGTTATTACAATCCTGCTAGCACACATTATGCAAATAATGTTAAAAGAGAAGGAGTCAGGGAAGGTTTCACATTTGGACCATATCAGATGGTTCAAGTGTTGAAAAAGGGAAAGCTTGTTTCCGAAGCAAGGCTTGTCTCGGAAGAAAACTCTTCTTCCGAGAAGAAAAAGGCTTCGGAAGTAAAAGCTGCAAAGACTCACAAAAGAGTTCCCTTGAAACCATCCCAGAAGAAGACTGCTTCGGAAGAAAAGGTGGTGAAGGTCTCTTCCGAAAAGAAAGAAGCTTCGGAAGAATGCCAAGCTGCAAAAGCTTCATCAAGCTCATCTTCTATGATCAACCAAGGGATGGAATGGAAGATCAAGGAAGATGCTGTAGCCCAAACCTCTTCTTCAAAGACATCCATTGAACCCCCATGCATAAACTTTGGTTCAATCATGTCACTTTCATTGGAAGAACCCAAGACCAAAAGGCTTGGGTTTCCAATCAAAACTAATTTTCTCACCTTATGTGCAGGGACATCCATATGACAAGAATAACAACATTTGGATAGTAGATAGTGGATGCTCCAGGCACATGACAGGAAACAGATCTCTCCTTCAACAATTTCAACATTATGATGGAGGTCCTGTCCAGTTTGGAGGTGAGGCCGGAGGATATATTTCTGGCAGAGGAAGTATATCCAATGGAAAACTAAAAGTTGACAAAGTTAATTTTGTCAAACAGCTTGAACACAACCTGTTAAGTGTTTCTCAGTTTTGTGATCAAAAGCATCAAATGCTTTTCACAGAACATGAGTGCATCATCCTCAAACCTGGGATGACAATTCCTCAGGAATTGGTGCTTCTTAGATCTCCCAGGAGAGGGGATATGTACAAGCTTGATATGAACAATGCTTCCCCAATGGGAGAAGTATCATGCTTTCTTTCCAAAGCTGATAGTGATGAGTCAACACTGTGGCATAAACGAATGTGTCATGTCAATTTTAAGACAATGAATAAATTGGCTAAAAATAACTTGGTACATGGTTTGCCTAAAAAGGAATTTTTCTGCAAAGATAACTGTGTTGCTTGCCTGAAAGGGAAACAACACAGGTCTTCTCATAAATCCAAAGTTGTTAACTCTATCACTACTCCATTACACTTATTGCACATGGATCTATTTGGTCCCACAAGTATAATGAGCATTGGAAGGAAATCATATTGCCTTGTGATAGTTGATGATTTTACTAGATTTACATGGGTATTCTTTTTAAGAACTAAAGATGAAACTGCTGAAACTTTAAAATCTTTTATTCTTAAAATAGAAAATCAAGTTGATCACAAGGTTAAAATAATCAGAAGTGATCAAGGGACTGAGTTTAAGAACTTTGTTCTTGACTCATTCTGTAACTCAAAAGGGATTGCCAGACAATACAGTGCTCCTAGAACTCCTCAACAAAATGGTGTTGCTGAGAGGAGAAATAGGACACTTATTGAGGCTGCTCGAACTATGTTAGCTGATTCAAAGCTGCCTCTAACATTCTGGGCAGAGGCAGTCAGCACTGCATGCTATGTGCAGAACAGAGTTCTTGTAGTAAAGCCACATGGAAAGACCCCTTATGAGCTATGGAACAAGAGGCCACCGTTCATTGGCTTTCTAAGGTCCTTTGGCAGCAGGTGTACCATACTTAACACAAAAGACAATTTAGCAAAATTTGCTGAAAAGTCAGATGATGCCATCTTTGTTGGATATTCCTCCCACTCTAAAGCTTACAGGGTTTATAACATTAAAAACCAACAATTTGAGGAATCCTCCAACATTGTAGTTAATGAGCACACTCCTTGTGTTAGGGGGAATGGCCCTGATCATATTTTTGATTTAGAATGTTTCCAAACTATTCTAAACCATCTTGTGAGAATGTTTCAGCTGGAACAGGTGCTCAAGGAAATTCTGCTGAAGATCAACTGTTTGAGCTTCCCAGACCTGCTCCAAGTTCTCCAAGAACAACAACAAATCAAGTTCCCACTATTGAAAGATCTGACAGTATAACCATTTCAAGAAATAGTGGAACTTCAACAAGGGATTCACCTGATGATCTTCAAGTCTCCTCAGGTGATCCTACACAACACCAAGCTGATGGAAGCAGCATTTTGAAGGAACAGGCAACTGTTAATGATGCTTCACAGCAAAGAAATGATGATGTTTCTCTTTCATTCAATCAGTCCTCATTGAATGAGATTGAAACAGCAGCTGGACCAAGTATTCAAGCTCCAGAGCAAAATATGTCCAACTTGGACTTATCTTTGCAGCTGGAGGTGATTCCAAGACTTAGAATTCACAATACTCATCCAGCTGAAAACATCATAGGGGAAGTCTCTGAGGGTGTGAGAACAAGGGGACAAACTCACAATGGGAATGTCTGCCTGTACTCATGCTTCTTATCCCAAATGGAACCCAAGAAGGTGGAAGATGCCTTAAAGGATAGTAGCTGGGTTGAATCAATGCAAGAGGAGCTGCTTCAATTCAAAAGACAGAAGGTTTGGAACCTATGTCCGCTACCATCTGGTCAAGTACCTATAGGCACCAAGTGGGTTTTCAGAAATAAAAGAGATGACAGAGGCTTGATTATCAAGAACAAGGCAAGACTAGTGGTTCAAGGATACACTCAAGAGGAAGGAATTGATTATACTGATGTCTTTGCACCTGTTGCAAGACTTGAGGCAGTTAGGATCTTCCTTGCTTATGCTGCATCCAAGAATTTCACTGTCTACCAGCTTGATGTCAAGTGTGCCTTTCTATATGGGGATATAGATAGGGAAGTCTATGTATGCCAGCCTCCAGGATTTGAAGACCCACAGCATCCAAACTATGTGTGCAAATTGGATAAAGCTCTATATGGGCTGCACCAAGCACCTAGGCTGTGGTATGAGACATTGTCTCAATTTCTTCTGAAGAACGGCTACACTAGAGGAACCATTGACAAGACTCTCTTTATCAGAAAGTCTGGGAAAGACATTTTGCTAGTTCAAGTCTATGTCGATGACATCATATTTGGTTCTTCAAATGACCAAATGTGCAAAGACTTTGAGAGCATTATGAAGAAGAAGTTCGAAATGAGTTCTATGGGAAAAATGGACTTTTTCCTTGGAATTCAGGTAAAGCAACTGAAGGAAGGGTTTTTCATCAATCAATCTAAGTATGTCAATGACATCTTAGAGAGATTTGATATGAAGGATTGTAAAGCAGCAAAGACACCCATACCCAGAAACCATGATTTATGCCCTGACTCTGAGGGGGAGGATACTGATCAACATCAGTATAGAGCAATCATTGGTTCTCTGATGTATCTTACAGCAAGTAGACCTGATATCATGTTTGCAACCTGCATTTGTGCAAGATATCAGGCTGCTCCGAAGGTGTCTCACCTAATTGCTGTCAAGAGAATCCTCAGATACCTCAAAGGAGCACCTAAGTTAGGTCTCTGGTATCCAAGAAATAGTGATTTTAATCTCTATGGATACTCTGACAGTGATTATGGTGGCTGCAACATCAACAAGAAATCAACATCAGGAGGATGTCAATTTCTTGGTGGAAGGATCATCTCATGGCAATGCAAAAAGCAATCCTGTGTCTCTACATCAACTGCTGAAGCTGAATACATTGCTGCTGCAAGTTGCTGTGCTCAGCTGCTGTGGATTCAAAACCAGATGATTGACTATGGATTCAACTTCATGAGCACTCCTATCCACATTGACAACAACAGTGCTATATCCATCACAGAAAATCCAGTAAAGCACTCAAAGACAAAGCATATTGACATCAGGTATCATTTCATTAGAGATATTCATGAGAAAAATCTTATCAAACTAGTCAAAGTCAATTCAAATGAACAATATGCTGATCTGTTCACCAAAGCATTTGATGAACAAAGATTTAAGTATCTTATTACAGCTATTGGGATGATAAACATTGACTAGTCAATCTCATTTGAAAACCTTTTCAATATGTAAAGTCTTATGTCAATACAATCTAAGCCCTGTTACAAAAGATCCTTTCTTATTTAACTAAGTATAAGTTCTTCCGAAGAGAAACTTGCCTTCGGAAGATATCTAGCATAACTTCCGAAGCAAATTTCTCATAGGATAATTTTCTTCTCGGAAGTATACTAAGTCTCGGAAGAAGCGATTGAGGTAATCTCAGATCTACTTCCGAAGCACTTAATACTTTCCACTTGAAAGCAACATGTATCTTCGGAAGCAATTTATTTACCTTCGGAAATACATTTGCCTTCGGAAGAACTTTACCTTCGGAAATACCTTATACTCGGAAGAAGGATTTTACTGTGTAACGGAAATCTTTTGGGCCCCACTCTGTAAAAAGTAAAGATTTTGTTAATGATGTCGGATTATTTAAATGGCTTAACCTTACCGCCCCTGTCACATCATCCTCTGAACCCTCACATCATCTTATCCAAACCACCCTTTAAACCGCCATTTCACCCATTTAAATACTTCCGGTTAATCACTTACACTCTTTTTACCAAATTCACTGCCCTAAAAGCTTTCTTCTTCACCAATTTACCTCTCTCACGAACTTTTCCTCTGCTACCTTTCCAAATGGCTCTAAACCCTCAGCACAACCAAGTCGCACTCCTTGATTCCTCAAGGGATGCCGACTTCTCTGATATTATCTCTTTCTTAGCCCAATCTTCATATTACACAGCACTGACTGTAAACCCTACCATTTACACCAACCAAATGTCCGAATTCTGGGCAAATAGTCGGGTTGAAACCCTAAATGGGGTTCGTGCTATCAGGTCAAGTGTATGTGGCCAAGAGTTGGTCGTTACTGAACAAATCATCAGGGAGCATCTTGAGCTCCATGATGAAGGCGCACCGACGGAATTCCCCAAGTCTGAGTTAGATAACTCTTATCTCCAAATGGGATACGGTGGAGATGTAAGCAGGTCTACAGTCTACAAATTCAACTTCTCATACAAGTGGAAGTTCCTGCTACATGTGGTTCTCCACTGCTTATCTAACAAATCAGGGGATGGGATCAAATTCCCTATGAACTCGGGTGCCTAGTTCATGGGTTGGTACAAGGCTTGCGCTTCAACTACTCCAGGTTTGTGCTGACTAATCTCATGGGAAATCTGCAAAGGGACACATTCTTTATGTATCCCAGATTTCTACAGCACATAATCAACTGCGAGCTAGATCAGAGTAAGCTTGTCTGTTCAGCTGCTCTATCTGCTCCTCAGATGAGGCCGACTATCTTCAAAGTACTGAAGAGAGTGTCTACCAACTACACTGGAAGGGATACCGCACTACTTCCAGGTATGATTGAGCCAATGGCTCCTGGTGACATCCCTGTTATCCCCACAGGTGATGAACCCACACCAGCAACAACCCTCACCATTCCAAATCTACCTTCTCCACCAATAAAAGTCACCTATCAGAGACGAACCAAACGAACCCTTGTTCAATCTACTCTGATTGAACAAGCCCCTCCTCTTCAAACCAAAAAGGCTAGAGTGGAACAAGGGGCTGCCACTCAGCCAGAGGTCCTCCAATCCTTCACTATTGACCTCAATATGGGTCTTGAGTCTCCTCAGTCTCAGACCCATGAGCCCATAACCCCAGCTGATAGCCCTCAGGGTGAGTCTCTACACTCTCCTGAGCAGCCACCAAGGGACAGTTCAATGCCTTTTGACATTGATCAAAGTCCCGGGTCTTTAGGTCTTCATTCCTTCTCTTTTACTGACCTATTGACCGGAGCTGGTGAAGAGACTATGTCTCTCCAAGGCAATGAAGTTGATCCACAACACCCCATTAAGGATCAACAGAGCCTAGAGAAACCTCTTGTTTCTAGCCCACACCAGCAAAGCCCAACTGAGGTGAGTCCCACTGATGTGGAGGGGACTCATGTAGATTCAGCTGCCACTACTGAAGGAGCCTCATTGGATCCTCAGGACAGTGGTAACAATAGTCAGACTGAATCTACGGCAACCATGCCCTATGATGCCTCTGAAAGAGACATCATTGTGCAAGGGAAACCAGGGTGCCAAGAAACCACATCTGGTGGTGAGGATGAACATACAAGGTATGTTACCTCATCTCCCCGTGATTCTTCCAAGGAAGATGAGGGAAGACTGCAACTCACAATAAGAGACCTACTTTCTAAAGTCTCAAACCTTGAATCAAAGGTTAGGACTTTAGAGGATAGGTCTGCCACTCAGCAACTTGAGATTGAAAATCTCAAGGTAAAACTAGCTGAGAAACAGATTGAGAGATCTGTTAGGCATGTACCCATTCAAGTCTCCTTGACCTCTTCCTCTAGCTCATCTACCTCTCAAGATGATGCTACCAAAAAGGGGGAGAATGTTGAGGAACTAAGTCAAAGACAGGATTCCACCAGTCAAGCTCTCACTTCTTTGAGCTCAAAACAACAAACCACCATCTTCCCTGAGCCTCCTCCAGTTGTGATTCAAGTGGATCAAAGGATGCTTCAGGATCTAAATAGGATCTTCAACAAGTTCCTTTTAGAGTCCCTCATTGATCAACCCAGTCCAGATATGTCTGTGATATACTTTGGAGCTCAAGAGCTTCAAAGGTTGAATGCACCTCCTACCACTGTTGAGGAAGTTGGTCAACCTAAGGCCCAAGTGGAACCTGAGATTGATTTCGAAGGGGAAACTAGGACTGATGGCCCAGCAACTGAAATAGTTGGGACAGAAGGTGTGTTTTCACAGGCTTCCGAAGCACAATTTGAAGCCTCGGAAGAACCAACTCAAACTTCCGAAGCTGAAATTGCTGCTGCGGAAGGACTGTTCTCTCTTTCCGATGATCTAATAGTCACAGATGCAATTCTGGAACTTGCATCTGAGGTTAATAGGGAGGATTTTCTCAGCCAACCACTAGCCATTACATCTGCATTGACCTCAGCTCCTACCTCCACCACCCAACCTGAGTCTTCTACTCAAGAACCACCAAAGTCTAGCACTTCCGAAGACATTAAAGGTAAAAGGAAGATGACTTCGGAAGAGCTTCTGGAAGAAGAAAGGCTGGAGAAACTCAAAAGGAAAGGAAGACTGCCAACTGGGAAACTGTTAGCTGCAAGTTCAAAAGCAGCTGCAGCCAACCAAGAGGCAATCAACAATAGAAGAAGGGTGGAGGTAATTGATAGACTAGTCAGTCTAGGGGCTGCCTCGGAAGATGTACTCCTGCTACCATTAGAGGAGCTGATAGAGCTAGAAAAGGCAACCTTGCTGCAAAAACAGCAAAAAGAAGAAGAAGCAAGGTTGGCCTTAGAAGAAGAAAGGCTGAGAAAAGAAAGAGAAGCTGATCTGCAGCTCAGGAGAGAAAGGATCACTTTCCTACTCTCCAGAGGGTTCTCTCAAGATGAGTTATCTCCACACAACAATGACACGATCTTGTGGCTCTTTAACAAAGAGCAAGATCAAATGGAGAAGGAGAGAAAGAGAGCTGCAAGGGAGAAGCTGGTAGTGAAGAAGAAGAAGGAAGAAGAGGCTGGACTGTCTGCCGCCAAGAAGATAGGTGACAAAGCTTGGATGAAGAACTATCTTAAGGCTCACGGCTTCTCTGGCAGGCAAGTGGGTCCAATGTCTGAAAAGACTCTGCAACGACATGTCAGTGACATCAAAGCTGACATTCGTGCAGGGAGAAGAAAGGAGATGTATAGAAGGGGACAGGGGATGACCTTCAAAGCCACCTCTCAGCCAAATATCCAAACCCAACATCAACCTGAACCAATACCCTTTCCCTTCCCAATCAAAACTGAACCTGAACCTTTCACCCCTGAACCTACACCTTCCCATCTACCAACTCCCTCACCTCAACCACCTAAACTACCCAT
Organism: Flaveria ramosissima; assembly: GCA_025215565.1. Lineage (NCBI taxonomy): Eukaryota > Viridiplantae > Streptophyta > Magnoliopsida > Asterales > Asteraceae > Flaveria > Flaveria ramosissima. The sequence continues at coordinate 79,128,789 of CM046040.1, forward strand.
CATCCAACCTAAAGCCTTACCCAGAACCCAACCTCCTAAACCTACCCAACAACCAATCAAACCATCCCCTCAGCCTTCTAAACATCTCTCAATGGAGGAATTCAAGGAGATCAAAACCAAGCTCATCAACTGCACTACTCTGAGCGACATCTCTTGTGAGGAGGATACAATCAACCTGACTTATGTTGATGGATCCTCAAGTTCCCTCACAAGAGATGGGTTTCTTGATCTACCAAGAGGAACTTTGGACCAAGCCGCAAGACTCCTTGGCCTCAATTCAGATACATTGAATGAGGAAGAAAAGAAGCTGAGGAGAAGGCTGGTGACTCTGCTGGACACAAAGAAAGGAGATAGGGTACCAAGACAATCTCTTGTACCCAGAAAGAAGATAGTCCAGTGGAGGTTCGAAGACTCTTCTCACAACTTTGTTGTTGAGAGAGAGAATGGTGAGATTAACAGGCTGAATGCCTCATTTCTGCTACACTTAAGCAGATTCGATATTGCTGAGTTAGCAGAGAAACCATTCTCCAACCCCTCAAACTCCGAAGTAGCTGCTCACATCAGAAATCATCTAGGCAGCCTTCACATGGCCGAGCTCACTGCAAGAAGCAAGGTTGAAGAGGAGTCAAAACTGAGAGAGGAGGAGCAAAGGAAAGGATCAGCAACCAAAGGCAAAGCCTTTCTTCAAATGGTTGAAGGTCCTGAACTTGAGTCCATAGTTAGATGGGAGTATGACTACAACTCCCGTCAACTAACTCTCTTCAGGGGGGCACAACAAAGGGTGCATGTCATTCAAAGTGATAGACTGGATCTCCTATCCACGAATGACTTGTACAAGCTTCTCAGCACCACTTCCGGGAAAAACAGAGAGACAGACAAATATCTTTTATCCCTGGTGCTGAAAACTTTGAGAAGTAGAGATAAGTGAAGTTTTGGTAGCATCAGCCTAGGGGGAGTTTGTTGGATCATAAGAGGCTGTTGCAACCAAAACCATATCACTTAGAAGATTTTGAGTACTACATGCAAAGGACTTCCGAAGCCAAGTGTGGGACTTCCGAAGGAAGAAAGAGTTCTTCCGAAGTCTAAGTGTAAAATACACTTCCGAAGAACTCCAACTTCCGAAGGTAAAGAAGCTACTTCCGAAGGTTCAAGACTTGAAGACAAAGTTCTGAAGTCAACTTCCGAAGAATAAAGAAGTCCTTAAAGCCTCGGAAGCATAGAAGCATCTTCCGAAGTATAAGTGGCTTCGGAAGAACTTGTTCTTCCGAAGCCAGTTAACCTTCGGAAGAACACTTCTATTATCCAGTAGACATAAGTATGGTCTGTCTGACAGTCCGCTGCAAATCTCTGAGATACTGCATGGCGTTTTCTCAAAAGCCATGTAGTTGACCATACTTTAATCTACTGTTTACCTTTTCATGTTAAGTACAGTTGCCATCTTTAGTTGGTGACAAAAGGTAAGTCATGGACATGTCATGACTACCATATCTTAGATAATACTTTATCTAAGATACCTTAACTATAGCATTGTAGTATATGCTTTAGTCTTAGGTTTCCAGCTGGTATCAAGTATAACCGGCTGTAGGATCTAGTATATATAGTTTCTCATTGTAACTCTTGTTGTATGCTTGTAAGTGTCTTGTAAACTTGAGTTGAGAAGTAATATATACAAGTGCCTTGAAAATATTTCTGTTTGTTGCATTGATTACTTATTATATTACTATCAACTCCTGTCAAAGACATTGCTTCATCTTGTTTGAGTGAATATTATAAGTGAGTTTGAGAGAAAACAAGTGTTAAGTGACAAAACCCGATCCTGCAATTGGTATCAGAGCTTTTTAGGCTCTTGATTGTAAGATCTTACCATCCCAATCAACCAAGTTTTTCACTCCTCCTTATACCTCACTCAAAAATGGCCCTCAACAAATCTGAAGTCGAAATGGGAACGATGACCAAAGCTCCTATCATCGATCCTGAAAACTTCAGGTCTTGGAGCAGAAGAATGGAAGGCTTCATCAGATACCAGGATAGCAAGATGTGGCAATCCATCGTGAATGGCCCGTACAAGCCAAAAGTTGCTGGTGGAAACGGTGCCATGATCGAGAAGGATGTCGAAGACTACTCTGATGAAGATAGGAAGAGGCTCGACATTGACAGCAATGCTATGACTGTTCTCATGACTGCAATCCCAAACTCCATCATGGTGGGGTTTGAGCATTGCAAGTCAGCCAAAGAACTCTTTGATGCACTTGCTCAGATGTACTCGAGCTCTAATGATTCAAAGAAGGACTCACTGAAGCAGCAGTTCGAGAACTTCACCTATGTTGCTGGAGAAACTTTTAGCCAGCAATACTTCAGGTATATGGATCTTATCTCCTCCCTCCAATCTGTGGGAATCACTCAAGAACTAAGAGACCTTACCAGGAAGTTCATGAGTGCTCTACCCAATGAGTGGACTTTCTACTGTGTCTCCATTAAGAGAACAGAGAATTTAAACACTCTCACCATGACCGAACTCTATGGGATCCTAGATGGATACCGTTTGGAAATGGAAAGCAAGAAGGGTCACCAAGCAAGCAGACCCTTGAGCCTTCCTGCTAGCAACGCTTTAATGGTTGCTGAAGGCTCAGGTATCCCACAGTCTCAGCAGTACCTGTCATACACCCAGCAGCCATCTTGTTCATCTGGGCCTTACATCACATTCCCTGAGACTCCAAGGTCTCATCAAGCTCAGCAAAGCTCCTTTCAGGAGGGCTGTGCGTTTGTTCAGGGAGTGGACACTCCAATGATCATCAGTTCTGCTTTGATGATCTTGAGTGCTTTAGTCCAGATGACATAGAGTATGTGGACATTGTCCAGCAAATGGCTCTCCTTACCTACAGAGCGAAGAAGTTCTTTAAGAGAACTGGAAGGCAATTCCCTCAAAACCCAATCACTAGCAAGTTTGGGTTTGACAAAAGCAAGGCTAAGTGTTACAACTGTAACCAGCTTGGCCACTTTGCAAGGGAATGCAAGGCTCCCAAGTCCAACCCGGGAACCTCACAGGCCTCCACACATCCTTCTACACCAAAGCCCAATGGGAAGTCAACTGAAACTGCAGCTATGGCTCAAGAAGTTGACTGGAGCTTTATGGTTCAAGATGTGACTCCTGCTCAAGCACTCATGGCAGGAACAGATGAAAATAAGGTATATGAACATCTCTGTACCCCTGCTTGCATTGCTAAGGTTAAGTTGTACCAGGACTACAATATGGAAATTAAATCCGATATTGAGTCTTTAAATGTGCTAAAATCTGATTTTAAGAGCTGAATCTGACTACCAAAAGAAAATTGAGGAGTTAGAGAAAACTGTATCTCTTTTAAAACATGAACACACCAACTACAAGACTCAAATCAAGGATTTAATATCCAAATTGACTGAGGCTCAAGCCCAGCTTGTCACAGCTGAGGCTCAAGCCAGGAAGTATGCTATTGCTGAGCAAAACTTCCAAGCCATACTTGCATCATCCTCTCACTCCAAACTTTGTTATCAAAACAAAAGTGGGTTGGGAACCAATGAAATTGCTCCACCACACTCTTATGAGTCTGTAAGACAACCAAGATGTGGTACTGAAGAGCAAGAGGTTCCATCTGTTGACCCACCTTGTAAAGAGTCAAAGAGTGATGCAACTGTGGAGACCATGACCATCACAGGGAAGGAACAGGTAATTGAGCCCTCCCAGACCAATGATGATCAATCTCTGACCACCAAAGCCAGAAGAAGCAGGGCTAAAGCAGCCAGAAAAACTGCCAAGAAGGTGGCTGAATCCAAGCTGAAGATAGACCCAAAGCAAAAGGGTGTATTCATATCAGCAGGATTCCAGGTGGTTGGACCTTCTGATTCAGGAAAGGAGTATAATACCAGTACTCCTGTCCTACCAAAGGATCAGAAGTTAAAGGGAAAGGTTGCTGATGAGGAGAAAAAGAACAAGAAACAGCAACCCTCCAATTCCCAGAAAATTAACATTGCATGCATAATGTGTGGTTTGCAAAACCACATGGCTAAAGATTGTTATTACAATCCTGCTAGCACACATTATGCAAATAATGTTAAAAGAGAAGGAGTCAGGGAAGGTTTCACATTTGGACCATATCAGATGGTTCAAGTGTTGAAAAAGGGAAAGCTTGTTTCCGAAGCAAGGCTTGTCTCGGAAGAAAACTCTTCTTCCGAGAAGAAAAAGGCTTCGGAAGTAAAAGCTGCAAAGACTCACAAAAGAGTTCCCTTGAAACCATCCCAGAAGAAGACTGCTTCGGAAGAAAAGGTGGTGAAGGTCTCTTCCGAAAAGAAAGAAGCTTCGGAAGAATGCCAAGCTGCAAAAGCTTCATCAAGCTCATCTTCTATGATCAACCAAGGGATGGAATGGAAGATCAAGGAAGATGCTGTAGCCCAAACCTCTTCTTCAAAGACATCCATTGAACCCCCATGCATAAACTTTGGTTCAATCATGTCACTTTCATTGGAAGAACCCAAGACCAAAAAGGCTTGGGTTTCCAATCAAAACTAATTTTCTCACCTTATGTGCAGGGACATCCATATGACAAGAATAACAACATTTGGATAGTAGATAGTGGATGCTCCAGGCACATGACAGGAAACAGATCTCTCCTTCAACAATTTCAACATTATGATGGAGGTCCTGTCCAGTTTGGAGGTGAGGCCGGAGGATATATTTCTGGCAGAGGAAGTATATCCAATGGAAAACTAAAAGTTGACAAAGTTAATTTTGTCAAACAGCTTGAACACAACCTGTTAAGTGTTTCTCAGTTTTGTGATCAAAAGCATCAAATGCTTTTCACAGAACATGAGTGCATCATCCTCAAACCTGGGATGACAATTCCTCAGGAATTGGTGCTTCTTAGATCTCCCAGGAGAGGGGATATGTACAAGCTTGATATGAACAATGCTTCCCCAATGGGAGAAGTATCATGCTTTCTTTCCAAAGCTGATAGTGATGAGTCAACACTGTGGCATAAACGAATGTGTCATGTCAATTTTAAGACAATGAATAAATTGGCTAAAAATAACTTGGTACATGGTTTGCCTAAAAAGGAATTTTTCTGCAAAGATAACTGTGTTGCTTGCCTGAAAGGGAAACAACACAGGTCTTCTCATAAATCCAAAGTTGTTAACTCTATCACTACTCCATTACACTTATTGCACATGGATCTATTTGGTCCCACAAGTATAATGAGCATTGGAAGGAAATCATATTGCCTTGTGATAGTTGATGATTTTACTAGATTTACATGGGTATTCTTTTTAAGAACTAAAGATGAAACTGCTGAAACTTTAAAATCTTTTATTCTTAAAATAGAAAATCAAGTTGATCACAAGGTTAAAATAATCAGAAGTGATCAAGGGACTGAGTTTAAGAACTTTGTTCTTGACTCATTCTGTAACTCAAAAGGGATTGCCAGACAATACAGTGCTCCTAGAACTCCTCAACAAAATGGTGTTGCTGAGAGGAGAAATAGGACACTTATTGAGGCTGCTCGGACTATGTTAGCTGATTCAAAGCTGCCTCTAACATTCTGGGCAGAGGCAGTCAGCACTGCATGCTATGTGCAGAACAGAGTTCTTGTAGTAAAGCCACATGGAAAGACCCCTTATGAGCTATGGAACAAGAGGCCACCGTTCATTGGCTTTCTAAGGTCCTTTGGCAGCAGGTGTACCATACTTAACACAAAAGACAATTTAGCAAAATTTGCTGAAAAGTCAGATGATGCCATCTTTGTTGGATATTCCTCCCACTCTAAAGCTTACAGGGTTTATAACATTAAAAACCAACAATTTGAGGAATCCTCCAACATTGTAGTTAATGAGCACACTCCTTGTGTTAGGGGGAATGGCCCTGATCATATTTTTGATTTAGAATTGTTTCCAAACTATTCTAAACCATCTTGTGAGAATGTTTCAGCTGGAACAGGTGCTCAAGGCAATTCTGATGAAGATCAACTATTTGAGCTTCCCAGACCTGCTCCAAGTTCTCCAAGAACAACAAATCAAGTTCCCACTATTGAAAGATCTGACAGTATAACCATTTCAAGAAATAGTGGAACTTCAACAAGGGACTCACCTGATGATCTTCAAGTCTCCTCAGGTGATCCTACACAACACCAAGCTGATGGAAGCAGCATTTTGAAGGAACAGGCAACTGTTAATGATGCTTCACAGCAAAGAAATGATGATGTTTCTCTTTCATTCAATCAGTCCTCATTGAATGAGATTGAAACAGCAGCTGGACCAAGTATTCAAGCTCCAGAGCAAAATATGTCCAACTTGGACCTATCTTTGCAGCTGGAGGTGATTCCAAGACTTAGAATTCACAATACTCATCCAGCTGAAAACATCATAGGGGAAGTCTCTGAGGGTGTGAGAACAAGGGGACAAACTCACAATGGGAATGTCTGCCTGTACTCATGCTTCTTATCCCAAATGGAACCCAAGAAGGTGGAAGATGCCTTAAAGGATAGTAGCTGGGTTGAATCAATGCAAGAGGAGCTGCTTCAATTCAAAAGACAGAAGGTTTGGAACCTATGTCCGCTACCATCTGGTCAAGTACCTATAGGCACCAAGTGGGTTTTCAGAAATAAAAGAGATGACAGAGGCTTGATTATCAAGAACAAGGCAAGACTAGTGGTTCAAGGATACACTCAAGAGGAAGGAATTGATTATACTGATGTCTTTGCACCTGTTGCAAGACTTGAGGCAGTTAGGATCTTCCTTGCTTATGCTGCATCCAAGAATTTCACTGTCTACCAGCTTGATGTCAAGTGTGCCTTTCTATATGGGGATATAGATAGGGAAGTCTATGTATGCCAGCCTCCAGGATTTGAAGACCCACAGCATCCAAACTATGTGTGCAAATTGGATAAAGCTCTATATGGGCTGCACCAAGCACCTAGGCTGTGGTATGAGACATTGTCTCAATTTCTTCTGAAGAACGGCTACACTAGAGGAACCATTGACAAGACTCTCTTTATCAGAAAGTCTGGGAAAGACATTTTGCTAGTTCAAGTCTATGTCGATGACATCATATTTGGTTCTTCAAATGACCAAATGTGCAAAGACTTTGAGAGCATTATGAAGAAGAAGTTCGAAATGAGTTCTATGGGAAAAATGGACTTTTTCCTTGGAATTCAGGTAAAGCAACTGAAGGAAGGGTTTTTCATCAATCAATCTAAGTATGTCAATGACATCTTAGAGAGATTTGATATGAAGGATTGTAAAGCAGCAAAGACACCCATACCCAGAAACCATGATTTATGCCCTGACTCTGAGGGGGAGGATACTGATCAACATCAGTATAGAGCAATCATTGGTTCTCTGATGTATCTTACAGCAAGTAGACCTGATATCATGTTTGCAACTTGCATTTGTGCAAGATATCAGGCTGCTCCAAAGGTGTCTCACCTAATTGCTGTCAAGAGAATCCTCAGATACCTCAAAGGAGCACCTAAGTTAGGTCTCTGGTATCCAAGAAATAGTGATTTTAATCTCTATGGATACTCTGACAGTGATTATGGTGGCTGCAACATCAACAAGAAATCAACATCAGGAGGATGTCAATTTCTTGGTGGAAGGATCATCTCATGGCAATGCAAAAAGCAATCCTGTGTCTCTACATCAACTGCTGAAGCTGAATACATTGCTGCTGCAAGTTGCTGTGCTCAGCTGCTGTGGATTCAAAACCAGATGATTGACTATGGATTCAACTTCATGAGCACTCCTATCCACATTGACAACAACAGTGCTATATCCATCACAGAAAATCCAGTGAAGCACTCAAAGACAAAGCATATTGACATCAGGTATCATTTCATTAGAGATATTCATGAGAAAAATCTTATCAAACTAGTCAAAGTCAATTCAAATGAACAATATGCTGATCTGTTCACCAAAGCATTTGATGAACAAAGATTTAAGTATCTTATTACAGCTATTGGGATGATAAACATTGACTAGTCAATCTCATTTGAAAACCTTTTCAATATGTAAAGTCTTATGTCAATACAATCTAAGCCCTGTTACAAAAGATCCTTTCTTATTTAACTAAGTATAAGTTCTTCCGAAGAGAAACTTGCCTTCGGAAGATATCTAGCATAACTTCCGAAGCAAATTTCTCATAGGATAATTTTCTTCTCGGAAGTATACTAAGTCTCGGAAGAAGCGATTGAGGTAATCTCAGATCTACTTCCGAAGCACTTAATACTTTCCACTTGAAAGCAACATGTATCTTCGGAAGCAATTTATTTACCTTCGGAAATACATTTGCCTTCGGAAGAACTTTACCTTCGGAAATACCTTATACTCGGAAGAAGGATTTTACTGTGTAACGGAAATCTTTTGGGCCCCACTCTGTAAAAAGTAAAGATTTTGTTAATGATGTCGGATTATTTAAATGGCTTAACCTTACCGCCCCTGTCACATCATCCTCTGAACCCTCACATCATCTTATCCAAACCACCCTTTAAACCGCCATTTCACCCATTTAAATACTTCCGGTTAATCACTTACACTCTTTTTACCAATTCACTGCCCTAAAAGCTTTCTTCTTCACCAATTTACCTCTCTCTCAAGAACTTTTCCTCTGCTACTTTCCAAATGGCTCTAAACCCTCAGCACAACCAAGTCGCACTCCTTGACTCCTCAAGGGATGCCGACTTCTCTGATATTATCTCTTTCTAGCCCAATCTTCATATTACACAGCACTGACTGTAAACCCTACCATTTACACCAACCAAATGTCCGAATTCTGGGCAAATAGTCGGGTTGAAACCCTAAATGGGGTTCGTGCTATCAGGTCAAGTGTATGTGGCCAAGAGTTGGTCGTTACTGAACAAATCATCAGGGAGCATCTTGAGCTCCATGATGAAGGCGCACCGACGGAATTCCCCAAGTCTGAGTTAGATAACTCTTATCTCCAAATGGGATACGGTGGAGATGTAAGCAGGTCTACAGTCTACAAATTCAACTTCTCCTACAAGTGGAAGTTCCTGCTACATGTGGTTCTCCACTGCTTATCTAACAAATCAGGGGGATGGGATCAAATTCCCTATGAACTCGGGTGCCTAGTTCATGGGTTGGTACAAGGCTTGCGCTTCAACTACTCCAGGTTTGTGCTGACTAACCTCATGGGAAATCTGCAAAGGGACACATTCTTTATGTATCCCAGATTTCTACAGCACATAATCAACTGCGAGCTAGATCAGAGTAAGCTTGTCTTCAGCTGCTCTATCTGCTCCTCAGATGAGGCCGACTATCTTCAAAGTACTGAAGAGAGTGTCTACCAACTACACTGGAAGGGATACCGCACTACTTCCAGGTATGATTGAGCCAATGGCTCCTGGTGACATCCCTGTTATCCCCACAGGTGATGAACCCACACCAGCAACAACCCTCACCATTCCAAATCTACCTTCTCCCACCAATAAAAGTCACCTATCAGAGACGAACCAAACGAACCCTTGTTCAATCTACTCTGATTGAACAAGCCCCTCCTCTTCAAACCAAAAAGGCTAGAGTGGAACAAGGGGCTCCCACTCAGCCAGAGGTCCCCCAATCCTTCACTATTGACCTCAATATGGGTCTTGAGTCTCCTCAGTCTCAGACCCATGAGCCCATAACCCCAGCTGATAGCCCTCAGGGTGAGTCTCTACACTCCCCTGAGCAGCCACCAAGGGACAGCTCAATGCCTTTTGACATTGATCAAAGTCCCGGGTCTTTAGGTCTTCATTCCTTCTCTTTTACTGACCTATTGACCGGAGCTGGTGAAGAGACTATGTCTCTCCAAGGCAATGAAGTTGATCCACAACACCCCATTAAGGATCAACAGAGCCTAGAGAAACCTCTTGTTTCTAGCCCACACCAGCAAAGCCCAACTGAGGTGAGTCCCACTGATGTGGAGGGGACTCATGTAGATTCAGCTGCCACTACTGAAGGAGCCTCATTGGATCCTCAGGACAGTGGTAACAATAGTCAGACTGAATCTACGGCAACCATGCCCTATGATGCCTCTGAAAGAGACATCATTGTGCAAGGGAAACCAGGGTGCCAAGAAACCACATCTGGTGGTGAGGATGAACATACTAGGTATGTTACCTCATCTCCCCGTGATTCTTCCAAAGAAGATGAGGGAAGACTGCAACTCACAATAAGAGACCTACTTTCTAAAGTCTCAAACCTTGAATCAAAGGTTAAGACTTTAGAGGATAGGTCTGCCACTCAGCAACTTGAGATTGAAAATCTCAAGGTAAAACTAGCTGAGAAACAGATTGAGAGATCTGTTAGGCATGTACCCATTCAAGTCTCCTTGACCTCTTCCTCTAGCTCATCTACCTCTCAAGATGATGCTACCAAAAAGGGGAGAATGTTGAGGAACTAAGTCAAAGACAGGATTCCACCAGTCAAGCTCTCACTTCTTTGAGCTCAAAACAACAAACCACCATCTTCCCTGAGCCTCCTCCAGTTGTGATTCAAGTGGATCAAAGGATGCTTCAGGATCTAAATAGGATCTTCAACAAGTTCCTTTTAGAGTCCCTCATTGATCAACCCAGTCCAGATATGTCTGTGATATACTTTGGAGCTCAAGAGCTTCAAAGGTTGAATGCACCTCCTACCACTGTTGAGGAAGTTGGTCAACCTAAGGCCCAAGTGGAACCTGAGATTGATTTCGAAGGGGAAACTAGGACTGATGGCCCAGCAACTGAAATAGTTGGGACAGAAGGTGTGTTTTCACAGGCTTCCGAAGCACAATTTGAAGCCTCGGAAGAACCAACTCAAACTTCCGAAGCTGAAATTGCTGCTGCGGAAGGACTGTTCTCTCTTTCCGATGATCTAATAGTCACAGATGCAATTCTGGAACTTGCATCTGAGGTTAATAGGGAGGATTTTCTCAGCCAACCACTAGCCATTACATCTGCATTGACCTCAGCTCCTACCTCCACCATCCAACCTGAGTCTTCTACCCAAGAACCACCAAAGTCTAGCACTTCCGAAGACATTAAAGGTAAAAGGAAGATGACTTCGGAAGAGCTTCTGGAAGAAGAAAGGCTGGAGAAACTCAAAAGAAAGGAAGACTGCCAACTGGGAAACTGTTAGCTGCAAGTTCAAAAGCAGCTGCAGCCAACCAAGAGGCAATCAACAATAGAAGAAGGGTGGAGGTAATTGATAGACTAGTCAGTCTAGGGGCTGCCTCGGAAGATGTACTCCTGCTACCATTAGAGGAGCTGATAGAGCTAGAAAAGGCAACCTTGCTGCAAAAACAGCAAAAAGAAGAAGAAGCAAGGTTGGCCTTAGAAGAAGAAAGGCTGAGAAAAGAGAGAGAAGCTGATCTGCAGCTCAGGAGAGAAAGGATCACTTCCTACTCTCCAGAGGATTCTCTCAAGATGAGTTATCTCCACACAACAATGACACGATCTTGTGGCTCTTAACAAAGAGCAAGATCAAATGGAGAAGGAGAGAAAGAGAGCTGCAAGGGAGAAGCTGGTAGTGAAGAAGAAGAAGGAAGAAGAGGCTGGACTGTCTGCCGCCAAGAAGATAGGTGACAAAGCTTGGATGAAGAACTATCTTAAAGCTCACGGCTTCTCTGGCAGGCAAGTGGGTCCAATGTCTGAAAAGACCCTGCAACGACATGTCAGTGACATCAAGGCTGACATTCGTGCAGGGAGAAGAAAGGAGATGTATAGAAGGGGACAGGGGATGACCTTCAAAGCCACCTCTCAGCCAAATATCCAAACCCAACATCAACCTGAACCAATACCCTTTCCCTTCCCAATCAAAACTGAACCTGAACCTTTCACCCCTGAACCTACACCTTCCCATCTACCAACTCCCTCACCTCAACCACCTAAACTACCCATCATCCAACCTAAAGCCTTACCCAGAACCCAACCTCCTAAACCTACCCAACAACCAATCAAACCATCCCCTCAGCCTTCTAAACATCTCTCAATGGAGGAATTCAAGGAGATCAAAACCAAGCTCATCAACTGCACTACTCTGAGCGACATCTCTTGTGAGGAGGATACAGTCAACCTGACTTATGTTGATGGATCCTCAAGTTCCCTCACAAGAGATGAGTTTCTTGATCTGCCAAGAGGAACTTTGGACCAAGCCGCAAGACTCCTTGGCCAATTCAGATACATTGAATGAGGAAGAAAAGAAGCTGAGGAGAAGGCTGGTGACTCTGCTGGACACAAAGAAAGGAGATAGGGTACCAAGACAATCTCTTGTACCCAGAAAGAAGATAGTCCAGTGGAGGTTCGAAGACTCTTCTCACAACTTTGTTGTTGAGAGAGAGAATGGTGAGATTAACAGGCTGAATGCCTCATCTCTGCTACACTTAAGCAGATTCGATATTGCTGAGTTAGCAGAGAAACCATTCTCCAACCCCTCAAACTCCGAAGTAGCTGCTCACATCAGAAATCATTAGGCAGCCTTCACATGGCCGAGCTCACTGCAAGAAGCAAGGTCGAAGAGGAGTCAAAACTGAGAGAGGAGGAGCAAAGGAAAGGATCAGCAACCAAAGGCAAAGCCTTTCTTCAAATGGTTGAAGGTCCTGAACTTGAGTCCATAGTTAGATGGGAGTATGACTACAACTCCCGTCAACTAACTCTCTTCAGGGGGTCACAACAAAGGGTACACGTCATTCAAAGTGATAGACTGGATCTCCTATCCACGAATGACTTGTACAAGCTTCTCAGCACCACTTCCGGGAAGAACAGAGAGACAGACAAATATCTTCTATCCCTGGTGCTGAAAACTTTGAGAAGTAGAGATAAGTGAAGTTTTGGTAGCATCAGCCTAGGGGGAGTTTGTTGGATCATAAGAGGCTGTTGCAACCAAAACAATAACACTTAGAAGATTTTGAGTACTACATGCAAAGGACTTCCGAAGCCAAGTGTGGGACTTCCGAAGGAAGAAAGAGTTCTTCCGAAGTCTAAGTGTAAAATACACTTCCGAAGGAGAACTCCAACTTCCGAAGGTAAAGAAGCTACTTCCGAAGGTTCAAGACTTGAAGACAAAGTTCTGAAGTCAACTTCCGAAGAATAAAGAAGTCCTTAAAGCCTCGGAAGCATAGAAGCATCTTCCGAAGTATAAGTGGCTTCGGAAGAACTTGTTCTTCCGAAGCCAGTTAACCTTCGGAAGAAACTTCTATTATCCAGTAGACATAAGTATGGTCTGTCTGACAGTCCGCTGCAAATCTCTGAGATACTGCATGGCGTTTTCTCAAAAGCCATGTAGTTGACCATACTTTAATCTACTGTTTACCTTTCATGTTAAGTACAGTTGCCATCTTTAGTTGGTGACAAAAGGTAAGTCATGGACATGTCATGACTACCATATCTTAGATAATACTTTATCTAAGATACCTTAACTATAGCATTGTAGTATATGCTTTAGTCTTAGGTTTCCAGCTGGTATCAAGTATAACCGGCTGTAGGATCTAGTATATATAGTTTCTCATTGTAACTCTTGTAGTATGCTTGTAAGTGTCTTGTAATCTTGAGTTGAGAAAATATATACAAGTGCCTTGAAAATACTTGCTTGTTTGTTTACTTATTATATTACTATCAACTCTTGCAAAGACGTTGCTTCATCTTGTTTGAGTGAATATTATAAGTGAGTTTGAGAGAAAACCAAGTGTTAAGTGACAAAACCCGATCCTGCAATACATCAAATCTTTATGGACATCTCAGTTGAGGTATTTCAAAAATCAAATTGCGCCTCTTCTTTTGGGAGTATGAATAAAAGTCTTCTTTTATGTTTGTCTAAATAAGAAATGAGAAGAAACAAAGTTAGAATTGAACTTATGAAGATCAACTTAAATGATTATGTTTACTCTGGAGTTCTAGCAAATCTTGTTCTTATGCAAATTCATTATTGCAGGGTGTTAAATCCAGTGTTAGTGATTTTCGCATCCGTTTGACATATGAGCATGTTGATGCTACATCTGCTGAAAAAGGGATGGGGAAAAACCAATCCAACAAGAGAATAAAATCAGGCATGTATGGCTTACTAAACAACGATGTCATGAGATTATAAAATGAAATTAAGTTATAGGCTATATGTGAAGAACCTTAAGTGTTGATGCTAAGTATGGCAGGGACCCCCTTTAATTGTTATCGCAGGTAATGGATTTGCTAAATGTACTACTGAAACAGTGCAAAATGGTGATATTTCTGACTTCCAACTGAAAAAGGTAATGTAATATCTCATGAAGCAATAACTGAGTTATCTTGTGGATTTTGAGAAGCAATAGACTGAGTTATCTTGTGGATTTTGAAACCCATGCATTTTATATGATTTTGGATGTCTTGCCATTTAGGTTGATCAACCATGTCACATGACATTGACTTGTTCTACGGCACCTGTCTACATTGGTGGTCGATATTTGAAGGTATATTAACTTAAAGTACTCACTTGGGTTTTGACTTTGTTTGATTGAATTCCAATTCCTTGAATGCCTTTCTCCATGTACATGTGTTTGTGTTGACTAAGAAGACAATTCATTCCCTGCCTATGTTTAAGCCCAAGTCTGCAACAGTGCTTCTCCAATATACTTTACCCTTTTGTTAGAAAATGTAATTTAATAATTGGAACTCATTGTACTAATAGGGTACTTCTTACTTTAGATTTGATTTATTAATCCATGAGATGTATGTCATAAATGGTTTGTAAGCCTATATATGCTACTATAAAGAATTTAGTTTCTGGTTATATGGAACACGTGAACCCTTGTTTAAATGTGTAATGCAAAACTCCCTCATACTTGGTGTTTACTGTGTCTAATTGTCTATATTTTTTTTACTAGTTTTGTTCATTAATTAATACAACATAATATTTTACTCCTCCAGGATTTAGAAGTCAATACCAATCAAGTTAATGCATTTAGTTTTTTGTGATATTATTTACATTTAATATAGGCCATCATATTTTCTGACTCCTTTTTCATTGTAGTTATTTCAGCAATGTTGTACATGCTGAATAGTAAGGGATAAAATAGGCCTGCAAACTTGTATTATTTTGTCTTGAGAGGTGAGAGCTTAAATATACGCTTACAAAATGGCAACCCAAAGTTTTAGTTACCTAATTTGAATTGAAGGTCATCTTTTGGTAATATTTATTGACTAGACTTGATCCCCTATTCTAACAGGAGAATGAAATAAACTCTGCCTTAAGATTAATCACCATATACGGTATACCTGATGAATCAATTATTTCTAATGAAGCAAGGAAGGTGCTTGACACCCTAAAGCATCTTGATAATCTATTAAAATAATGTTTCCAGATTCTTAATGCCAAAGAACTCGTAATGTTTTAATTCTCTCTGCATATAAAAGCGAGTTTTTATAATCTAGGTTAATATAATAATTTCAAGGTTTACTCAACATTGGGTGTTATATCCCTTGTTCTAGCCTCTAGTGTCGTTTCATGCATAAATTTAGAATAGATTTTGTAGTTTACTAACAATACGTCTAGGCATGTTTTGTAAATAAAGTCATGATGCACAACATGCAGACATCTTTTAAAGCAGTTAATGTGTCTCACTTATTCTCATTTATTTCTAGTAAACATCAAGGTTTTTGTTTAGAATCAAATAGAGGTACACATATGATAACAAGTAACATCAAAATTAAAGGAAACATATGATTTGAGATGGGTGGATGATGGCATTAAGGTATTGGAATCAGTTGAAGTAATGTTGACATCAAGTTAATCCATTAGTACTTAATATTACTAACAACTTCACTCTTGCTTATTTTCTGCAGTTGTCACGAAATGTGAGTCAAACTCGTTGGATAATTGATGATGAAAGGAAAGGAGAGGCATCTGTTGAGGTCCGCCTTAAGTTTCAATTCATGGTCAACTTCACTCTCTTTTCATGTTCTATATTATGATAAATTGCCTGGTTTGTAGGAACTTATTGGTGAAAACATTCTTCCCATATGTAATGGTGATGGCTACAAGTTCCATGCTGCAGGGAGAGAGGATATAGATGTATAAAGGCTTTAATCTTATCAACAAACAACTTTGTTGTTTTATTAACAGTTATTGAGCATGAAAATGGTACTTTTCAGGTAAGGATGTTGGGTTCAGGCAGGCCATTTTTGATTGAGATACAAAATGCATGTCATCTCCCTTCTGAGACTTCCATTAAGGAAATGGAAAAGAAGATTAATAGTCTGGAAAGTAACCTGGTGAGTTGGCTGAAATTGCACACAAGTATCATTTGACAAATTTTTTTATTGTTAAATTAACTAGGATTTCTTATTAATCTTAACTTGGAACCTAAATCTACCGGTGCCCTGGAATCTAACATACATACATATAGAACTCTTTGTAAATTATATCCTATGCAATGATAATAGTCCTTTCGGTTTACCTTTTGAGGTTTATTAAATATTGGTCTGTTGTTCAATGTACTGAACATATTCTAAACCTAGGTTAGAGTGAAACATCTCAAGATGTTGGGGAGTCAAGGTTGGAGCTTAATGCGTGAAGGAGAAACAGAAAAACAGGTAACTTTATCTTTTTGTAGCCATCTGGCAGAGTGGCAGCATTGCGTTGCTTCTAAATAAACTAATTTTCATGTAAGCAGAAACAATATGCTGCTTTGGTGTGGATATCTCGCCCTATTAGTGATGATGACCTGGGAGTCGTGTCATCCCTTAAGGACTTGGTAAGCTGTTATATGAGTATATATTATTTTACACACTCCCACCCACCCCCACACACATCTTAAAAACTGTCAATTGGTTTAGTCGTTTGGAAAATATTCTTGCAATTGGTTACCCTTCCATAATTAAAATTCCAGTACTAAGATCATATTTGCTTCATATTAAAGTATTTCTTGGCTCTGGCAGAAAGTTCTGCAGAGAACACCAATTAGGGTTCTTCATCGTCGGAGTCCTTTAGATCGAGAAAAGATTATACATTGGTACAAACTATAACAGTTATTGGTTTTATTATCATGTCGTTGTTGATATTTTATATGATATTAACTTGTAATTGTGAATACTTATCATGTCAGGATGAAAATTGAGAAAATTGCTGGGAGTTCGCAGTATTTTCTACTTCATCTATGCACCCAGGTTAGATTTGTCAACAACTTTGTTTGAATAATGATAATAGTAAACTACAAAAGGGCATCAAGTATGAACACAGTATAAAAGGGAATACGAATTGTTTAAATAAATTTTGAAAATGGAACCAAAATCTAGACCAAATGTAAAAAGAATATGGTAGTAAGTTGTAACTAATGATAGTTTATAGTCACCCAAAATGTACTTTTAGTGCATACAAGCTCCGAAGTTGTTTTTTTTTTTTTGAAAAATTTGATTGTTCTTGTAATAAGAGCTTTTCTAATCATATGAATGTTTGTTTGTTCATTAACTTTTTTACAAAATGGTTAGGTACATATATCTGGGTCTAACTCAACCCTACATGTACTAAAAAACTACATGTTTTGATCCGAACTCGTTTTGACCTGTTACCTCACCACCTGCTGAAGGACTTTTAGATCACTTCTAAGAGTTGTGACAGTTTAAACGGCTACATATCACTTTTTTATCACAGGCTGGAACTTACATCAAGGAATTTGTTCACGGAGATCTTGGACGTACCCATCCTAGGTATTAAACCAGTTACCTTAGCAAGTTAATTTCGTTTCGTAAATGTGAATATTCATGTCATAAATAATTAATCTTGGATGATCTAGCAGATGAGTTGGACTATATATAACTAACCTGAAACGAAATAGCATTCACCCTTTCCAAGATTAAGCTCTCCTTGAGAACCTTACCCTCTCACTTGTTGACTGAAGAGTTTCAAATAAAAATCCTTGCCCCATGAAAGTCATAAGTTAGAAGGTGGATTCACTTATACTTTTTTCGTTAGGTGTTGATATTAACTTTCAAGATATGAAATGATCAGCATAAGGAAAGATACTTCCCACTCATGTATACCCTTCCACATGAGATTACCTTTTTGAAGTGAACCCATTTTGACCTAACCGTTTTGACACCTCTAGACATACCGGATATACCTTTACAAATATCTACACCCCCCACACCACACACACACACACACACACACACACACAAAAACGTCTTTTTTTTTGGTTTTTTAACAGTTTATTCTGTTTTGGTTATGTTGCAGCATTGGGTCTATTCTTGGGTGCAGGGCAGAAATCCTGCAACTTGATGTGACAGATGTGAAAATGGATATCCTCAATGAATAGGTATGAATTGGGTTGTGATAGACGTACCTTCCTCTCAATCTTTTTTACTTGTTGCGCCTCCTCTTCAAGTTGTCGCTTGTTTCTTTTTAACACCAAAAGACAATAGATTCCATTGATTTGATATTTCTGAGGGGGTACAAAGGGAGACTACGTTTAGCCGACCCCGTCTTAATTGCTTGCTTTGTTTATTGTAGGCCAAGCTTCCTGTCACTCCTACAGTTTCCTTTTTTGTAATTTTATTTTTTCTCCCATTTTTTGTCGATTTTGAGTGGATTCTATGGAGTATCTTTAAAGCAATATAATTATGTAACATGTTCATGCGATCATGTCTAATTTTTGTAACATGTATTATGTCAGATAAAGAGAATTATACATTCTTTTTAATCTTAGTTGTTAATTGCTATATATATATTGGCTTGATTTACTTTCAGTTGTTAATTGCTATAAGAACATAATCCCTCTTTTTTTATTTTCTTCCTGCGTCGTCCACTGTTGTCGAAATCTCTTGCTCCTCTCGGTTTCTCGTGGTCCACTGCCGCCACACACCATTGCACAACTTCCATTCTCTGACCCACTCTGTTCATACTCTAAATCTGAGCTTCAAAGTTACTTTGAACCCAACAAATTAAGCTCTGAAAACTCACTGTGTGGGTTTTAGCAGGTGTTAGAACACGAGAAAACGAGTCAAGGTCAAGAGGGAGATATAGTTACTTATGAGATCAACTTGCCGGAAAATGAAGGGTCATGAACCCAGGATCTTCATTCGGTGTGCACGCCCTAGCTCCACATGTGCAATCAATTGTGCCAGGAATAGATGTCTCATCACTTGGTGCTAATAGAATAATTCCTGTCGTGTGTTAATACAAACTAGTCTGTGGCTCAATTGTTGATTTGTTCTATATGATCTAGTGACACATGATACAAAATGACGTTACCACTCACGTACCAACCAACCAATTATAGCAATGTTTTCGGAACCGGATTGGACAGCGAACCGGTCATCTTACTGGTCGAACCGGTCGGACCGGATTTAAGAATCGCATGATATCATAATTATATATATATGTACATTAGATATATACTTTTATATATAATTCAATATAGATATTTTATAAGTGTATTTTATAGTTATGTATAAAAACTTAATAATAATCTTATATCCTACACTTTAATCCATAGTTCGACCCATCCGTTAAACTCATTAAAATTCAAAAAATTAAAAAAATTTAAAATCCAAAAGTATGACTTGGTTTCTGGTTTAACCACCGAACTGGTTCGACCGGCCAGCCCGATCCGAATCTGAAAACAGTTAATTATAGTACCATACCTAGTAAATCTCATTTATAGCCAAGCTGTTGGTGAGGTCTAGGAAGATGAAATGTAGGCAAATCTTGCCTCTATTTCTAGAGATAGAGAAGCCGCTTTCAAAGCCCCGACTCAAAAAGAAACTGTAGATAAATACATAATAGAAATATAACAAAGACACACTACCTATGATTGGTATAATACACTATACACACAGTCAAAAGCTATTGCTAACACGGTGAACACATGGCTAGTAACATAATTACCATCATGGCATAACATACACAAATATACTAAAACATAAACATGCAAAGTTCACTAAAAAGTTAAGAGAAGTCTAATCCCTAGTTCATAAGTAAGACACGTCGACATCAGTCTCTAAAAGTCATTAACCTTAATCTTGTGTCTTTATAAATTCTTATCCTGGATCAGGTCTTCATAGAGGTGCATCTCTAGTAAATCAAGTCTAATCTTCTCATCTCAAGTTAGTTTGGGCCTGCCTCTACTCCTCTGATCCTCCATTGTGTCTTCATTACCTAAGCGGTTTTGTCGTCTTTCTGCTCTTGACATTCCCAAACCATCTTAATATCCGCTCTCTCATTAACTTAGCTTTAAAAATCTCATTTTAACCCTACTCACGCATCCACATGAGCATCCTCATCTATGCCCGCCTTCATCTTTTATGCTTGTGTCTTCTTGATCGCCCAACATTCTATTCCATATAATATGGCCATTTGTACTGCCACTCTATATTATTTTCCCTTTAACTTGTTTGGGAGATCCTTGTCGCACAATATCCCAATGCCACCATTCACCTACCAGTCTTCCTGCACCGATGTGCCACGTCATTATCTAATACCATTGTAAAAAGAAATGGACTTAACATAGACCCTTGGTGAAAGCCTACCTCTATAGGGAAGAAATCAATATCTCCCATAGACGCAATTATCCTTGTTTCAGTTCCGTCGTACATATCCTTGATTATGTCTATATACTTTCTCAAGACTCCTTTACCCTCCAAGCAATCCCACATTGGTGTACGACAGCTATCGTAAACCTTTCCCAAATCAATAAACACCCTATGTAGGTCACGTCTCCGTTGTCAATATTTTTCCGTTGACATCCTTAGGATGTGTATAGCTTTCGTAGTTGACCGTCCTAGCCTGAAGCCATATCGCTTTATTGTAACCTAGTCTCCTTCCTGATTCTTGTGTCAAATGTTCTATACCAAAAATTTCATAGTATGATCTAGTAGTTAAATTACTTTGTAGCTTTTACAATATTGAGCGTCTCCTTTGTTTTAATATAAAGGAACTACAACACTAGTCACTTCCACACCTTGATATGTATGTTGTTTGGCCCTGTCGTCTTAGCTCTTCCTATCTTCCTTAGTGCCGCCCTAACCTCTGCATTTATGATATGATGACAATAACAGTTTTCTATGTTTCAACAATCTTTTCAATGGCGGGAGAGTCTACCAAAAAAAAGTATGAACCACACTTTCGCAAACACGACTACAGAGTAACTGAGTCAATTTAAATATTGTTTAAACTTTAAAAAACTCGATTAATATTATGTGTATTTTGTAATTAAAGTAATATGTATGGATAATGTAAAATCTCAAATGATTACAATTATATAAAGAACTATAAATATATGACATTATAAAAAGTATATATACATGATATTTACGATAAATTACGTCTTTACATTATTTACATATAAGTATCGATGTATATTTACATTCTGGGTAGAATCATCACACATTCCAAAGCCAATGATCTGTTAGTCTAGTGGTTAAGAGGGAAGTGAGAGGTTTTGTCTTTTTTGGAATTCAAGGTTCAAACCTTAACTTTAGTGAATATTATTAGCTTGATGATACTAATAACTAACAACTATCTTGTCTTTTTAAAAAAATTACACATTCCAAAGATTCTTAATAAAGACACTAAGGGGCCGTTTGGTTCGCAGAATGTTTTGCAAAGAAATTGGAATTGGAAATGAAAATGGAATTGAAATTGGAATCTTGTTAAAAATAATAACGTGTTTGGTTGGTCAATTTTGAGTGAAATTGGAATTTTAATCTTGAACATTCCATTGGATTATTAAACATTCCATGGTAAGTAAAAGGAATGTGAATTCTAATGAATGAGGGAAAATTTTCCGATCCAATTTCATCGGTTGACCGAACAATGATTTTAGATGGAAAATTTTCCAATTCCAACTCTAATTCCTGAGAATTCTGTGAACCAAACGGGGCCTAAGTGTATGTAAATTATGTAAAAATAACTGTAGATTTACATAATTAATTAAATGCAAGTTAAATTTAGCGTGCATGTATTTGCGCTTTCTACAAACCTATAAGATGGTTTTAAAAAATTCTATTAGTAGTAAATAACTACACAACGCATATAAACAAACAATGGTTTATTCAATAGTTAATCTGGTTTTTCATTTTCACCAAGTTTTTGTAGATCATGTAATCGACTCTTTTTGAAGCTTTGAATATAATATCCCTATGAATTTTGGAAATCCAAAAGATATGATGTAGAGGATGTTCTCTAGGCTTTGAAATCCGCAAAGAGAGACCATGAATTTTGGTTCAAATGAAACACAAAACAAGTGTTCCATAGACACTAATTATTATTATTCTTAATTACTTTGATACTTCATTTAAAAACCATTTCAAACTGACATTAGTGTGTTTAAATGACCCTTTTTAACCCAAACCCATACACATTACATCTCCAGACCGCAAGGCCTAGGTAACGACATCCCTGTCTGCTTCTGTCCCTTAATCTCACCCACAAAAATGGATATATCCACATCTACCATTCATGAGAATAAACGAAGGCGGATACCGTCAACATGTATCCGATCAGTCTACAATACGCTCAATGCCAAAAACAAAGTTATTGTCAAAAATGTCACCTTGTAACATTTAGTGCCCTGACTTATGTTCATATGCTTATTTCAAACTAGAATTACAATAATGCCCTTGTTCTTCGCAAATGATAGCATCATTTCTCTTCAGCAGCCTTGATGATGTTGATGAATTCAGGCTACAACACAAACAAGAGGAAACCAATAAGAATTGTGTTGTTTGTTCGACTTTGCCACATAATACAAAGATGACAAATACGCAAAACTCTTAGCAATTTGGTCACAAATATGGGTTGTGCCAGCGGGTTGGGTAATTGGGTAGCTTTTCTATACAGGCATAGAGGAGAAATTTCATATATAGCCCTAAAAAGGTTATGTATCATATTTTGTTGATAAAAGAATGTATGAGATTTGTAAGCATTTGATCTGGGTCTCTTTCGACACGTTTGACCCATAATGCATACAACCTCCTAATTTAATTTATTAAAAATTAAATTATTAATTAAATACTACAGCTTTGTAGCCAGATTTGGAACATTAATAGTGTATGGTTTCGGCTCGACCTAACCCAACCCATTTTGACATGCAAAAAACCATCCACTTTAGCACATTTCCCAACCCGGCCCGTATCAGGGTGATAGTTACCTTGAGAGAAGCTCCACCAACCAAGAAACCATCAACATCTGGTTGCCCTGCCAACTCCTTGCAATTGGAACCACTCACAGATCCTGCGATGTGATTATGAGTTTGTACATAGAAAAAAAGAAATTAGAGATCCTCGGTTTTTTTTCTTTTTTTGGTTTTTCATTCAAAGTTGTTTTTCTTGTTGTCTGTTTCAGATTTCAAGTAAAGCAGCATACAAAATAAAGACTAATTTGCGTTCTGATAATTGTAGTAGTGTTATAAAACTGTTGCATAAGATAACTGTGACTCGAATTCATAATACTCAGTTGTTATTAAATTTAAATGAAATAACTGAATTTTAAGACGTGAACACACCAAGCAGACCCTCTAGACACAAAGGAATATAGGAGAGATCACATTAAGTTGCATGAGCAAAGTATAAAGATACCTCCATAGATAATCCTAACTGTAGCAGCAACTTCAGCACTGACGTTTTCCTCAAACCATTTCCTTAGTCCTGCATGTACCTGTAACATGGGAACTTTAGAAATGCAATTTAAATCGTCTCCAACATAATACAGCTATTAACACACCAAATATATACATAATAATACACATGTATCTATATATGTTAATTATGTATATATCCATGTATGCATATAGATCTATATATGTATGCATAACATATAAATACATACATATGAAGAGTGACTGATATATGACAATTCTTTTTTATGCTACACCAAGAATAGTGTAGCACATGCATATATCCTGTTTGGAGACAGTACCAACACTGGTTTATGTCACTATATTATATATAGAAACTAATTTAGGACACACTTACTTCTTGAGCCTGGGCCGGAGTTGCAACCTTTCCGGTTCCGATAGCCCAAACAGGCTCATAAGCCAAAACCACATTGTCCCAACTTGAGATTTTGTCTGCATAAAAAAAATTACCAATATAAAAAACAAATACATTCACTCGATCCATAAAAAGAAAATAAATTTGGAATACATGTGTCACAATGAAAATGGCCTTACTTGTTACAAGGCAGAGCACTAAAACAAAAAGTAATAGCTGGGTATTATATAAAAAATCAGACTATAAAGTAGAGGTGGCAAAAGGACAGGTAAAATTTGTCCAAAAAAATATTATAACTTAAAATACAATTAGGAAGTCAAATATAGGAACAGAACAATTTTACTTCAATCATAATTTATTCTTTGAATCAAATGATTTAAAAGGTTTTATTCATTAAAAATACCCATTGAGCAACTTTCAAGTGACTTCACTTTAAGCTATTTTTTTGTTTGACTAGGTCAATTTGACCTGTTACAGTATGTTAACCTGAATCAACACATTTATAACAAATGAGTCGTAAAAGCCACATCTATGTAAAGAGTAAAACTAAATGTGAGGGTGACTGGGTGAGTTACTCATCATATCTAACAAAACTTAAACTAAGATGGTTTTCTATGCAGCAGTTGTAGTTTTAGCTAAATACCAGCAATTGCCTTGGTTTGTGCAGCAACAACTTCCATGGTGGTTCCAGCTTCTCGCTGCTCAAGAGTTTCTCCAACACAAGCAATCACCTTCAGACCTTGAGAAAGAGCATAGGCAACTTTGTCTCCAACAAACTGAATTAAAAAGAAACAACCATAGTTAACTTGCTTTGCTTACGATAGTTAAAGCTTTTCAAGAGAAAGTGTACCTCATTTGTTTCATTCAATAGGGCTCTCCTTTCAGAATGACCTAGGATGACCCAAGGGACACCCAAATTGGCAAGCATCTCAGCACTACACATAGAGAAAACCAACTTCAATATTTCAAGTGAGACCGAAAATGACAATTGAAATAAGGGTAGTGTGTGCCCCCAATATTATGGCACTATAGATATAATATACAACTGAAATGAATAACACAAGCACAGCCATCTGCTTGCAGATGAGATAAGCGGAACTATAACAAGGGCAAATATACTAGAATATATTCGACATTGACGATATAATCAGACATAAACTATAGAAACAATAATGTGGAAATTAAGGTTAGGCTAGAAATGAACTACAAATGATACGATGAGACATACCTAACTTCACCAGTGAATGCACCACCTTTCTTAACCCAGCAATTTTGGGCTGCAACTTGGATCTCGGGCCTCAATTCACTTTTAACAGTGGTAAGAAACACAAAAGGAGGATCACCACCACCTCTGCAAGAATAACAGGTTGTTAAGCATTAAAAATCAATAATGCAAATACATTACAAGAAACAGTAGATAAACTCAAAACAGACATAAAACTAATAATTTATAAATGGTGGAAACCTTATATTCAAGATTTTCAATTCTCAACAATCCACCCACCCTTCTCCGTCTCATGAGTCAGATCAGATTAACTCAATAAAGCATATTTTAATAGATGATGACCAAGATAACATGATACCAATGAACAGATTCACAAAGCTGAGTACAATGCAACTACTTACCAACAATGTCAGTGGATGGCAATTCACCAGCATTAAGTGTTGACACAATCTTCTTCACATCCTCAGTAGTTCCATTCTACCAATTAATTATCATGAGCAAAATCAGATTTCAACTTTCATCTAAATTATCACATTCCATATCTTATCAAACAAAATAGATCCTAATGCTAAAAAGAAAACACCAAAATTTATACCACATTAACATTCCAGGAATGAGGACAGTACCTCCACTGTAATCCTCTTTCAGTTACACTCTTACAGAAACTAGACGAACATTTCATCAAATTGCTAAAAACTCAAATTAAAACTCCATACATATTTATTTCGATCATTTTCATTTACAAATCCACTACAACCTCACTGATCAGTTAACAACTTCAACCACAGAGGTTATAATCTCACAAATTTCAAGAGCACCACAGAACTAAACATAAATATGACAAGATCATCAAGCAGAAAAGTGAACATCAAATCAATATTCCATCCAGTAATCATTTCCTCGATCTAGTTTCAAATTCAACTCATGCCTATCAACGATCGAATCAGCTAAGCCTCAATACGATACGACTACTGTACAGTTACTGAACTCGAAACACAGATCTGCTTATACGTTGACGATACAAAACCTACGATCAAACATTCAAACACAGTACACTGTGAAGTCAAACGAGTTCATCAAACACAAATCCGCCAACTGAACTAAAAAAAACATATCAATCGACAGTTCGACACATTGAAAACAAAGCATTTACAATCACAAAACCTTACAGTTCATCAACAACGAATCTAACTAAATCAACAACAGACAACAATCGAAAACGATATCATATATTCATATTCATGTTGATTCGTTGATAGATTGACAACAATAACTGAGATCGGAGACTTACGCATTTCCAGTTACCACCGACGAAGAACTTACGGCCCATCTCCGATCAAAAATCACAACAAAATATCAAAAACTCCGATGAGAAAAATGAAATGAGATATTGAGATCACAGATAAGAATAGGGGGTATTTATATTGGATCTGTGGATCACATGAGTAGTGAATAGACGGAATTACCCTTGGTAAAGGTGGAAATGCGTTGTGTTGAGAGATGGGGTGGGGGTAGATTGGTAAATGAACTGTGTCACCGGTTTGTTGTTAGCTCACGGGTTTTTCTTGGAGGCCACGTAAGAAAAACCGGGTGGTGGGTGAGGGATTGGGTTTGCTTGGTGGATTTGGGTCTTGAAAGTTTATTTTTTTTAAACCATAAATATTATCAAGGAAACTAAATATTACGATATTTTTATGTTTTTATGATATTATATTGTTATGTGAATATATTTTATGTTAAGAAAAGTTTAAAGAAGTTAATAATTGAGATTATAGAAAGTTGTTGTGTTACTATTAGTCATAGATAAGAGCATTTACGGTCTGTTTTCTAATTTATGTGAGTGGATGCCTTATATTATAGGGGATGGTTGTGGTTTTGAGTAAAGGAAAAAGAAAATTTATGCGGATTGTACCATGATTATCATATTTGGGGAATCACGATACAACACCCACAATTTTTTTAATATTTTTAAATCGAACGCGGGCCGGACGGCGGCGGGAGCGGGAGAAAGAAAGCTAAGAGAAGACGCTCTTCTCTTAGGTAAAGTGTTATGAGTGGATAAAAAAGAAAAGATAATGATAAAAGTATGAAAAAATATTATTTAATTGAAAATGAGAGAAAAAATAGATGTTTTTACTATAATTATAAGAACAAGGATGGATTGTGAATGCTCGATAGGTGTAAAGTTGAAATGTTATGTTATTGTTTATTTTTCTTAAAGTTAATTACGCAAATGGTCCATGTGGTTTATTGAAAATAATAGGTTTAGGTACTAAGGGTTTTTTGTAACGGGTTGGGGTATTGTGTTTTTAATTTTGTAACAAAAATGGGTATTAGGACTAACAGATGTTAATTTTTTCTGTTAAGTTTTAGTAAAATGACTAATATACCCTTTGAGGGACTACTTATGTAATTATATATCTCTTTTATATAGGGACCATTTATGTAATTATCTATAACTTAAAAATATCCAACCCCCACCCACCCACCCCACTTACGTCTCTTTCAATATCAGATGATCACCACCATTGTTATCCATCATCGCTACCGGAACCACCACCTTGGTCAAAACCCATTTCGTTTATATACAAACGAATTAAAAGACATGTTATTCTTATCAACTTACCGAAGTCATCAACAATACCTACCTTTAAGAACCCTAATTTACAAAAAAACCTAATTTCCAGTGGTGGTTGGGTTGTTGATGGTGGTAATGGTTGGGTAACAGCGTTAACAGATCTAGTGGGTGATGTGTAGTAGGTTGGAGATTAGGGTTACGGTGCCCCACCTCCAATTTCCCACCGTCAGTTCCCCACCTTCTCTAGTTCCTCATTTTGATCTAATGAGATAATGTGGTGTTGCTGATGATGATTGCGGATGATGCTGAGCCAATTGATTTGGGTTTTATACAAGAAAGAAGTGGAGATGGTTCAATGGCAGGCGGTTATAGTGGTGGCTGGTGATCGATGGTTGTGAGATTAAGGTTAACAGGGGAGAAGGAAGGGGAGATGATGTGACCATGGTTATGATAGTGGTGGTGGCGACGACAGCGGTGGAGATGGTTCATACAAGAAAGAAGGTGGAGATAGTTCAATGGCCGACGGTTATGGTGGTGGATGGTGATCAATGGTCGCGAGATTAGGGTTAACAGGGGAGAGGGAAGGAGAGATGATGTGACCATGGTTATGATGACAGTGGTGGCGACGACGGCCGGTGGTAGGTGTAACAGGTGTGGGCGGTGGAGTAATGCTTCGATGGTGTTGATGCTTCGATGGTGTTGTTGCACTGATGGTGATGGTGATGATGATGAGTTTGTGGGGAAGTTCTTTTTTATATATATTTTGTATATTAATTACAATTAATTACATAATTAGCCCATCAAATATAAATGTTACATAATTTATCCCTTAGATGTAAAAAGACTAAAATGCCCTTAAACTTAACAGAGGAATTAACATCCGTTAGTCTTAATACCCATTTTTGTTATAAAATTGAAAACATAATACCCTAACCTGTTACAAAAAACCCTTAGTACCCAAACCTGTTATTTTCAATAAACCACAGGGACCATTTACGTAATTAACTCTTTTTCTTAAGTTAAGATAGGACGGCATACCCCAACAGCCTAGGGTGTTAGTGCCTATGTGGCCCGTGGAGGGCGTTAAACACTGCCTAATGGGGGCGTTAACGAGTTGCAGAGGGTGGGCGTTAAGGAATTAACAAGTATGAAGAGAAAAGCTTTAAAGAGTAATGTAAAGTAGATGAATAATATTTTATGAAATGGGTAAGATGAAATTGAGAGATGTTAAACTATTTTCTTTAAACATGTATCGCGTATGTATTATTAATAGAGCATTAGACCATACCCCATGATCTTATATTAGCTATAATAAAGATAATAAAAAACAATAACAATCTAACAAATTATAAACAATAATGATAATAATATTGTTCATTTATAAGGCATACTCTTTGGCCTAGAACTTGAACTTGTATACCATGTGTCATGTCTCAATATATATTCACGCAATAACGTAGTCATTTCATATTCATTCAAGTCTCGAGCAAGTGAAGTGCAATAATAGCGTGTAGCGCCTCGTCCTACTATATAAACCGCACCCGGAACCCCCGGGTTACCGCCCTCGGCTGGAACCGCCTGCCGTACCCCGAAAACATTCACATTTAGATTTAAACCAACCGGCCGAGCAGGAGCCATAGCCCCGTCCACATCATCAGGAACACCCTCAGGGCGCGATGCAATAACCGCATTGACAATGTCAGCATCCGTGCAGCACTCGATCCTCAAACTGCAATCTGGAAAAGCCCGATGGGCAGGATCGTCATTTAGAGTCAACCACGCACTCACAATATCCCGAAGCTCGTAGTGAGAGTGATGGCATGTGGCGGTGAACTCCCATAAACCATTTTTACGGTCCGGGAGGATGGTGGGGAAAAACGACCCCTCACGACTGCTTCCCTTTATATCGATTGGGGCAAGTGGTACACCGATAGCTGCTAGATTATCTATGAGGCGGAAGAACTGAACTCTGTTAAAGTCAAAACGTTGGGCACGGCCGTACGTTTGACTCCTGTCGGATGACGTGGCATATACGATAAGCATGTCTTGAGGACCGTCCATAACACGAAGGGGCCCGATGCTACCGAGAACAAATGAGATATAGGCGGGAAACTTGTACTTGTTGCTGAGAGGCGACCGTGGGTTCATCTGAGTAACAAAAACAGTAGGTTCATGACTCTGGAGGATGTAACGCAGTCGGTTGTAAGTGACCGCCATTGCAGTGTCAACCATCATGTTAACATCAGAAATTATGGTGTCTGTAATCGCGTTCTCGGTCTCACAATTGTAGCGATTGCGGAGTTCTTGAACGAAAGGTAGAACCAGGTTCAGACGATTCTTCATAGCGGTTGCAAGATGCTCTAAATCGATCTCGAGAACGGTTGGTCTTTCATAATGGTGTAGAGGGTGCCGGATGAAACGACTTGGTGAAATGTGGCTCGGGTAATTTACAGCATCTCGACTGCCCATGTCACAAAAAGGCAATTTGCTTAATTCCTACACATAACTGATTAAATGAACATTCAAATGCAACGGAAACAGTGAGTTGACTCACCTGGTTGTCTCTTCGGTATGAGTTCCCGAGACCACATTTGCTCCACTGTTCTCCTTGGGGCCTAAATCTGGATAATTTCGGTGGTTCAATGAATGCAGCCAAACAGCAACGGCTCCTTCTTTATGCTCGGTTGATGCAATGTGAGGATAAATATGTTTTAATTTGAATTCTTCAGCTTCTTCTGCGTAAGCTTTCATCGACACTTCTTCATGAGTTTCTTTCCATTTCTGGTTATATGATGAGAAAAAGCACTCGTCCAAATATAAACCGACTTCAGGAGCCGTAGGCACATTGATTTTAACATCCCTAAAATCATCATAGAAAACAGGTTAGAGAACAATTAAAGGGCCTATTTATATTGGGCATAACTGGTTATGATTATGATTTTCTGATTATACAGAGTAAAAAAAACAGACACCAACATTTAAAACTAGCAACATGGCTTTTGGAAGCAAATTACCAGATCCTAACTTTGATAATATCATATGATTATAATCATTATATGAACTTAACATATGAAAAGGCCTCTATGCATACCTTATGACATTAGAATAAACGGTAAAACTAGCTCATCACCCCTTATTCCCATAAATCACGCTCCCTGCATTGACATTTTCTTTTTTAGCTAAAGCTAACTTCTTTATATTTTACGTGTTGGATTAATCGCAGATAAAGCATAACCAAATAGATACGTTTACAAGTAAAAGGCCGAAACTACCACCTCTAGTAGTGATTATAAAGTTTCTAAAAAGTACCACTGAACAATAATAGATACACTTTAACATGAATCATTTCATAGCAATTTTAAATCTTTGGGTATTTAGATACTTGTTTTTGTAAAGTTAAGATCATAAAATGAATAACTCCTAAACTCCCAACAAAAGAAGACTACTATATACAAAAATTATCAATGAAAGAACTAACTGTTGTAAAGCAGTTTGAATCAACGATTCGGAAGCACAATTCCTCATAACAGCAACAGCAGCACCAATCATCTTCCTTATCTGATGAAGCATAAAGCTCTTCCCAACAACTTCACATTTCACAAACTCTATCCCATCAACCACAACACTCGTGTCAGCATGAAACGAGATAATGCACCGATTAGCAGACGGGTCACTCGCCTTTATCCTCGTAGTAAAATTATGAAAATTGTGAGTCCCTTCATACTGTTTCAGAACCCTATTAAACCTCACCCTCTCTTCATCACCATAACAAAACACACTCTCTTTCACAACACCATTCTCATCTTCCCCATTGCCAACACCATTAACATCATCTAAATTCAATTTATCACCACACCCATTGTCTAAAAATGTTATCTTTTCATTCTTACAATCAGTATCAGACAACGCACTCAAGGTGTTCGACGAAATGCCCGAATGAACCCGAGCTCCACCGATGGCCCGAAACACCTTCCGCCCTCTCTCCGAGCACTCCAAACACTTAACAAGCTCGTTACCAGAGCCCACACTAGCCAACACACTCTCTCGATCACGATGCGAAGAGGGGTCAAGTGCGAAAACTGGTAGTAAATAAACATACCTCCGTCGATCACAGAACTTCTTCGCACTGAACGATGCTGTCACACGCTTATACCCGAAGACGCGAAACTGGGAACTCAAGTTATTGTTCAATCGATCGATGAATCCAGGTGGGTCGACGTAGAACTTGCCGGAAATTACTTGACCAATGGCACTAACGCCCTTATCGGTTCGTGCAGATCGAGCGAAATCGTAAAGATTGGGGCAATTTCGCTCGTTTTGAGGGATGGCGCCGGAGAAGAAGAGGGCTTGTTCGAGGTCGCCTTCGATGGTTTTGGCTCCGGGGTTCTTTTGCATGCCTTGATAGCCTGCGCCACAGTATGCGAAGAGAATGGCGACTTTTTGACGTTTGTGTCTGGGGGTTTTCTCCGGTGAGGTGGTGGCGTTGCGGTCGTCGTCGTCGTCGGAGGTGATGGTGGTGGTGGTGGTGGTTGACGGTGGTGGTACTGGGGTTTGATTCTCCATTGACGCTGGTTGTGGTGAGTTTGAGAGTTTATTTGGTTTTGTGTCGAGGGTTTAACGTAAAACCCTAACTAAAGAAAACACAATATAATATGTCTTAGGATTACGATCGAGTTGTCTAGGACGAACACTCGTTCATCATCATTGACACGAGAGGATAAAACTCTATTTAGAAGGCATAGAAACGAGAACTTATTGCGGCTGCAAACAAATGTTTACATCGCTAAAACAATAAACACAACATCTACGTTTACTCAACATCACCTATGAACAACCACAATAAATATGACTGACTAATTTCCAAACATACCAAACAATGTACAGAGCAAAATGAGACGCCGGCAACTATCATCATTTTAACTGTGTGATTACGGTGCAACTATAATACCCAACAACACAACAGAAACCGAAGACTGATGCTCAAATGAGTATATTATCATCAACACCGCCCTCATACCCAACATCAAATGACATCAATCTAGGCTTAGATGAATGCAAGGTTAGTAGGTCATCATCACGACTATAATTAACGAAGTTCAAATTGCAACAAAGTGACGATCACCATTGTATATTACTACAACTAAAGGAACCAAGTTGTAATAGAAATCTCAAATGAGCTTACACTTATTAAACTAATAGTTATCATCTTCATCATTATCGGTTCCCAACTAACTTGAGATAGAGATATACATGTTTTATCTTTTCTAGTAATTTGTTTGGCTTCCTAGTTTGTCTCCTAGTTAGTTAAGACTATGCTTGTATTTATATGTGTTAATTGTTTAATGAGAAGGGAGAGTTTTGATTGTTAACATGGTATCAGAGCTTTCATAGCTCTCATACTTGTTAGAATCATCATCATAGCCTCGGCTGCTTCTTTGCTCCTTCCGGCCATCACAGCCTCGGTTGTGATTGTAAGGCCCCGTTCCCGGGACGCTTACAGTTGGTCATTCATCGCACATAAAACATATAATTACATTGCATTAAGAAAACATTGCAGCGGAAACATTCAAAAATGACATCACGTTCATTATAATTACTTTTGCCAAATAATACATCATTATCCGGTTACAAAATTCATGTTTGCATTACATCACAAAAGCTATATAATTGGATGCCATCCCAAAAGAGCCGAGTAGCCTCGCCGTGCCATCCTCAACAATCGTTTACCTGCCAACTGGAAAATGTAATAAAAGTCAGCGTTGCTGAGTGAGTTCTAGTTTTAATAATAAAACATACTTTACTTTCATTAAGACTATTTCTTTTATCATGCGATCATTCAACATACGTATACACAGATAATGTCATTATTATCTTTCATCTCATTCATTATCTTCCATTCTTTTCGTTCATTCTTTCTTCCGAGTCTTTTGCGACAACATGGTCGCTCACCTCAATGGCAATCTCAATGATTGCACGCTATCCGAGTCTTTTGCACCCCTAAGGTTGCTCACCCCAATTGCCCATCACGATAGCAAGCTATCCGAGTCTTTTGCAACAACAAGGTCGCTCACCCCAAGGCAACATCACGATAGCACTTACTCGAGTCTTTTGCAACGATAAGGTTGCTCACCTCATAGGCAATCTAAATGATTGCACTTCATCCGAGTCTTTTGCAACACAAAGTCGCTCACCCCAATATATATATGCTTGCAAGCCTTTCTTTCGTTCATTCATCATTCATTAATGCATGCATTCTTACTTCATGTTCCTCTTTCATTATCTTTCGCTTTACATTACATAATACTTCATTCATTCATTCATTAGCATGACATGTAAAGCCACAAGAAAGATAAGTATACATCATAATAAGGAACATATCATACACATTCATCATCATCATACAGGGCAACATCATACATTCATAATATGCATAAACATGCAACATCATCATCATCATGCCCTACATGCTCTCTAAGGCCATAACCATCCTCTTACATACTCTTACGGGTTACCTTACGTCCAAACTTACATCTGCACCTTTCCCCGAAGGCCAGAAGTCAAACTACACATTCCTTCGAGTGCAACAGCCCTATTCGGGCGTATGGACACCCTTCAGTCGCATGGCCTCCATGCGACTGAACATCATGCGACTGGACTCATGCGGATGGTCATCTATGCGAATGAACATCCAATAGTGCGTATGGACCTTGTGCGAATGGGATTACTGCGAATGGGCACCTATGCGACTGACCTTATGCGAATGGACTCATTCGACTAAGCATCTATGCGACTGAACCCTCAGTCGTACAACCCTCATGCGACTGGACTCCCAGTCGTGCGACTGAAACCTTAGTCGTGCGATTGAACCCTCAATCGTGCGAATGAATCCCAATCGTGCGAATGACCCTCAATCGCCCTCATTCGGCCGTATGGCCTTCATTCGGTCGCCTAGCCCTAGCTGATGCAGAATGGAGTTCATCCCGAACCCAATCTGCCATTTTCGGCCTCCAAGCTCATCCAAACCCATTCTAAGCCTAAATTAACCCTCCTGGACCTTAGGAATGCATACCATAACACCATACAAGCACACACAAACCCGAAATCATACTCTAAACACATCATACACATCATACCCAAATGGGTCAAACACACACACTTGTAAAAACGGGTTTTGAACATCTTCCAGCCCCAAAATCAGTTGAAAACAAGTAAAAGTGGGGTCCTAGAACTCACACAATCGAGCACAAAGACAAGAGCTTCGATTTGGCTTGCCACTCGACGGATTTGGACACTCGAATCACCCGAAACACCACTTTTTCTTCTTTTTCTCCTCTTTCTCTCTTCTCTTCTCTAAGGTGGCTGAAATGTGGGGGAAATGGGGAGGGTTGGCTGCCCTCTCCCCACTAATACCACCTCATTTCCCGGCTTTTCTTCGTTGGCGAGTTTGGTCCCTCAACTTTGGACTTTATTTCTTTTCTTTCTTCGCCGGCTTCAAAATAACAAATTTCCGGGTGTTACAGTGATTCAAGTCCATCACTAAAACTCCACCTTCCACCATGATAGACAAAAGTGAAAAAGCTACCAAGGAGGCCTCGACCTCCTCCAACCCACCTTCAACCCCGATTCACCCCGTATACATTGTCACCCACATCCAAAACAAGATCCGTGTACTCGACGGAACCAAAGTGTCCTACTCATCGTGGGTGAAACTGTTTAAGCTCCACGCTCGGGGTTACGATGTGCTAAACCACATCGATGGCACAGAACCCCCGGCTCGTGCAGATCCTTCCTTTGCTCAATGGTCCAAAGTGGATGCCATTGTCCTGCAATGGATATATGGCACTCTCTCGGACGACCTTCTTGTTCGGGTCCTTATCAACGAATCCACTGCTTATCAAGCCTGGACTCGTATCAAGAACCTGTTTCTCAATAACAAAAGGTCTCGCGCAGCTGCCCTCGAACATGAATTCACCACATTAACGCTTCGAGGCATGCCCTCCCTTGATGTGTACCGTCAGAAACTGAAGGAATTTGCTGATCAGCTGTCTGACGGCGACAACCCAGTCTCGGAACAACAACTGGTTCTTCAACTAGTGCGTGGCCTCCCACCGGAATTTGACACAACAGCTTCGTTCATAACCCAAAGCTTGCCATCTTGGGAGAATGCCTGCTCCATGGTACAGTTAGAACAACACCGCCAGAACGCTCGTGCCACATCCGACTCTTCTCCCACAACCCAACTGTTTGTTGCTGCCGCCTCACACGATCCATCGCCTCCATCCGATCGTCGGCGAGACCCCCTGCCCTTCGGCGTTAGCCACCCTCCCGCCGGCAAAACACCGGCCCAGGTCCCGGTCGCCATGGCCGCCACGCTCCCAACCAGCGCCCTCCCCCGGCTAACCCTTCTCGGCCGCAATGGCCAGTTCCCCCACCATGGGTCGCCTCCAATTCGTGGGGTGCTTACTGGCACATTCCCCCATGCCCTTATCCCACCCAACCGGGCTGGTCCGCACAATGGGCCCCTCGGCCCACCACCCAACCTACGACCAAATCAACACCAGCCCAAGCTTATCTCACCGAATACGATCCGCTTGAACCCACTGACCTTGCCAATGCCTTTCAAGCCATGTCATTGTCTCTGCAACTCTTGATGGCCAATGGTACATGGACACCGACGCCTCATCACATCTGACTGCTGACCAAGGTAAGCTCTCGGTTCATTCTCATGTTACTTCTATTCCCTCTATACTTATAGGTAATGGAAATCGCATACCGGTCCTTGGATCGGGCCACTCCGCTTTGCCCACCCCTTCCAAACCATATGCCCTCAAAAACATCCTTTAAACCCCTCATATATCAAAAAATTAATTTCTGTTCGCCAGTTCACCACTGACAATAATGTTTCTCTTGAATTTGATCCTCACGGGTTCTTTGTGAAGGATTTACAGGATGGGAGGATCCTGAGCAGGCATAACAGTACGAGCCACCTCTACCCGTTCACAAATCCCACACTCGCTTCCACCTTCGTCGCATCTCACCCATCTTCCTCAAGTTGTTGGCACTCAAGAATTGGTCACCCGGGCCAACCCATCATGCAATTTTTATCTTCTCGTCAATTAATTTCTTGTAATAAACAAAGTAGTTTTTCCTTTTGTCACCCGTGTCAAATAGCTAAACATAAAAGATTGCCATTTACTTTATCTATGTCTTTTACTGTTTTGCCTTTTGATATCATTCATTGTGACTTGTGGACATCCCCACTCACTAGTAAAAGTGGATATAAGTATTATATGATTTTAACTGACGATTTTATCCACTTGTTTGGATCTACCTGCAGGACCGTTTAAGGGCTTAAGCACAATTACAACACAACAACACAATGAGGAGAATAACTAAGCTCTAATCAAACAGTGAACTGGGTAACCAAAGTGATACAAAGAACACAAGTAAAGCAAGAGACAGAACAAGAGAGTATGGGTTTCAAGGAGGCAGTATATTGCTTTCTCAAGTTCTTTTACAAGTGTTACAAAGCATAAAGAAAAGATACAAGAACTTGAAATACTTATACTACAACCTACAGCCGGCTATACTTTGAAAGCCAGCTGGATACAATTGACTAGACACTAACAAAATCAATTGTAGGATCAAAAGGCATATCTGCCTTTTGACCTTGTGACTATGACATGCCATAGCTCACATCCTTATACAATACAAAAAGGATAAAGTACATAAAGTGGAAAGTTGAATACTCAAGACCTCAATGTACAGTTACCAAAAGCAAGGCCCTTTTCACCAACTCATGTAAGTTGGTGACTTTACAGAGATGCAGCGGAAAAGGTGCTTTATGGAACAGTACATCAGATAAAGCATGTGTACTAAAAGTCTTCGGAAGAAATCTGTCTTCATAGGATGAGGCTTCGGAAGACTTTGTCTCTGAAGCTTCGGAAGACTTCATGTTTGGCTTCGGAAGATATTGGTCTTGGCTTCGGAAGATTTTACACTTAGAGTATTTTCTAATGCTTTGTGTAAAACTTCCGAAGCATTCTTCACTTCAGTACTTAGTGCATGTTGCTGAGACACTTAGGCTGTTTTGGGTTGCATCAGACTTCAGGAATCCTTACAAACTCCCCCTAGGCTGATGCTACCAAAACACTTGGAAGATCTTCAAATGTTGGTAGTCTTCAGTACAATCAGGACCATTCCTTTCTTCATGAGATGGTCAGGATCATCAAGACTTTCATAGTATCTTCTCATCTCAAAGAGATCATGCAGAGGTAAGTTGATTATGTCTTGCCATGAGTAGACATTCTCAACACCTTGATCTCTGATAACAGTCCATCTCTCTGGATTGGTAGAGTAAGTCCAGGACAAGATGGGTGTCTCACTAGTTAGAGGAGCCACTTGAATAGGAGTTGATTGGGCTGCCTCATCATGCACTTCCTCAGGTTGATCTGATTCAGCCTGAGGTGCAGAGGTAGATGACTTTGGCTTCTTCTTCTTTGTCTTTGGTTTAGAAGCCATCCTCTTCTTCCTCTTGGTTGTCTTTAACTGAGAAGACTGGTCTGCAGCACCATGTTGATCATCAGTGTCTTTCTCAGTTGGGTGTTCCTCCCTCACAGGTTCAGAAGGAGAGGGAGTTTGACCCTGCCTAGGATCAGAAGATGAAGCTTGCTGGGGCTCAGCTGGAGGTGCTGGTTGAGGTGTCTCTGGTTGTTCAAACTTGACCTCCACTTCAGGTGGGACTTGACTTGGAAGAGAGTGCAAGTCAATAAGTTCTCCACTCTTAATCTTCTGCTTGATCACCCTAATATGCTCATCCATAGTGGATAGAGACATGGGGCCAAGTCTCCTTCCGGAGAATCCATACAGCTTCAAGAAGCTCACCATTCTTTGTCTGTCAGCAGACTTCTTTGCATTCTTTTGAATGATGGCCCTTGACTTTGCAGCTTCTTCCCTTAGTTTCCTTTTGGTTGTCTTTCTTTCCTTGACTAACTCAAGCTCAAGTTGCTTTAAATACTCGAACTCAATGAAGTCATAGGACAAAGGGAGAAGTGCATCTGCCTGATAGAAGCCTGTGGCACTCAGGTAGTTGATCATTTTGATCCTATCTTCCTCTTTATCTACCTGAGGTTCTTGTGGAGCCACATCTTCCTGTGCAGGACTTTCTTGAACTGGTGAGAGAGTAGGAGCATGCTTGTAAAGTCTTTTCTGTCTCTTCTCCTCTTTGAGTTGGAGAAGTATCATTGCATCCTCTTTCTCCTTCAACTCTCTTGACACTTCTCTGTCAGCCAGTTCATTTAGTTCTTCTAAGGGGAGGGAGATGATCTCATCAATGTCATAGTTCCTGGTCTGTAAGTAGGTAATCCTGACTGCCCTTAACTCATCATCCTGAGTATTTGGTCTGGGAGCAGCCCTGATTGCAGCTTGCATGAAGCTAGATGACCCAGTGGAACTTTCTCCCCTTAGTCTCCTTTTCCTCTCTCTCTCTTCCTCCTCAATTTCCTCAGGAGTCATTATCCTTTTCCCTTTGTCACCAACAGACCTTTGTGACTCAGGGTGGATTGAAGCTTGGCCTTCATTGCTTGGAGTAGCTTCCATGCTCTGGCCAGAGAGAGGCTGAGAAACACCTTCACCAGCAGGTGTCTCAGATGGAGTTTGGACCTCAGCAGCAGTTGTTGATGATGAGACAGGGGTCTCAGGTTCTGTCACTGGGCCTTCAGTCAAGGTTTCCCCTATGAAACTAATCTTAGGGTCCACCTCAACATCCAGTTGACCGATGACATTGCCTGATTCCCTAAGTCTCCTTCTTAGAGAGAACTCTGCAAGGATCCTGTCTTGGATTCTTTGAGCCAGCCTGTCAGCTTGTCTTGAATTGCTTGGATTGACAAGTGGCAAGTTGACTAAATCCAGTCTTTCATAAAAGCTCAGGCTTTGGAATTGAAAAACTTCTTGTTGGCCTTGAACTCTTTGAAGTATGAGGGCTCTCCTGTCATCATCATACCTCCACCTTATGATTTGATTGCCAGTTCCCAGTGGTGGAGATGAGACAGCCCTTGGTATGCCTTCCTCAAAGAGACTCCTGATGAGAGAGTCTATAGAGTCCACATTAATGTGAACTTGAGGAAGTTGCTGAGAATGCACAACAGCAAGTGAGGATGGTGAGTCCTCTATGTCCATTCTCTCTGAAGA
Source organism: Flaveria ramosissima (assembly GCA_025215565.1). Taxonomy (NCBI): domain Eukaryota; kingdom Viridiplantae; phylum Streptophyta; class Magnoliopsida; order Asterales; family Asteraceae; genus Flaveria; species Flaveria ramosissima. The sequence goes on from CM046040.1 coordinate 79,168,738, forward strand.
ACTCCCAGGTTCTGTGGTTGTAACAACTTTCTCCCCCTTTTTGGTAGCATCACCCACTTGCATAGGTGAGCTGGAGGATAAGTCAATCACTTCCACAGGTTCTTGTGTTCCTGGTTGAGCTCTCCTTAAAGGTCTCCCAGCTAGTTTTTCCTGCAGATATGAAATCTGGAGTTGCTGATCATTGACCCTGTTTTGCAGGGTAGTCACCTGAGATTCCAAGTGACTAACCTTAGAGACTAAGTAGGTGCATGTTTTTGACAGTTTTTGCACCTTTAGTCTCAAATTCCCCTCATCTTCATCAGAAGATTCATTGGGGGATGAGATGATTGGACCAAAGTCCTCTCTCTCACCACCAGCTTGAGTTTCTTGGCTGCTGGTTTTCCTCTGCTCACTGGCAGCCTCAGTTGAGATGCCAATGGGCTGAGTTGCCATGGTTGAGGTCTTAATGATGTAATCACTTTCAAAAGTGAGAGCCTCTTCCATATGGACATCCTGAACAGGTTCAGAAGTGTCCACCTCAGTAACAGGTGACTGATGGGGGATAGACTGAGGAGAGTCAGAGGTACTCATCTCTCTTTGAGTAGGGGAGGAGAAGAGAGACTCATGGTACTCACTGAATCCTAAGTCTTCATCAGTGTAAAAGGATAGGTTGGGAATTGGTTGGTTGAGATCCAAAGGCTGGGGATGGTAGCTGTCCCCTGAAGGTTGTCCACTTGAGTGTTGAGACTCAGAGTGAAGGCTTAAGGTTGTTGGGCTATTGAGCTCATCAGGGTGAGCTTGAGGAACCTCAGCCCTGATAGGTGAAGTAATGGGAGTGGTTTGCTCCTCAGGAGAAGTGGGAGCTCTAGTGTCCACTTCTTCCTGTAAGGTTGAGTATTTGGGGGCCTGCACAGACTCAATAGTCTGAGCAGGGGTTCGTTTGGATTTTCTTTGGTAGGTGAGGGTGATTTCTGGTCTTTTTAATGGTAGGGACAAAAGAGGTGTGGGTTCAACACTAGCTTGTGTTGCTAGGTTGTCACCTTGAGCAATGAGCTCTAACATTTTTGGGACTAGGGCTGTTTCTACCCCAGAGAAGCCTACAGTTGGCTTCTTCATTATTTTAAAGATGCCGGGCTTCATCTGTCCCAATTTAAGAATATTACCTGTTTCCCTCAACTGTGAGCCCAGTTCACAGTTGAGAATGTGTTGAACATATCTAGGAAACATGTAATACTCTAAGGAGTCTAAGTTTGCAAGTAAATTAGTATAAACAAATTGTGAATACCTGAACTTGACCCCTTGAACCATTCCATGAACTATAAGGAGAGATCCTCAGGAATCTGGTCCCATCCACCATGCTTGTTTGACAAGCTGTGGATAACCACATGGAGCAGGAATTTCCATTGGGATGAGACCTTCCCTTTCCTAAAGGTCTTTACAGAGAAATCTCCCTCATAGCCCATCTGCTCAAAAGAATGATTAACAGCTTCTTTTGGGAAGGACACCTCACCTTCTTCATCATCCAGCTGTAGATGTTGGTTAATGATGGCCGGAGTGATGAAGACTGTCCTCCCTTGCACTGTGGCAGACAGTGCCTTCTCCCCATCCATAATGACCTCTTGGCAGGTCTTCCAGAATTCAAGCAATGATCCTCATATAGAGTAGGATCAATGGTCAGGGAGGTGAAATAGTTTGACAGAGTCAAGAATTGGCAAATCTCTGAGAAACTTGCATCTTTCTCAGAGCTTAACAGAGCAACTTGATTATGTTGCCTGTGTAGTTGCATGGAGAAATCAGGGTTGTTTCTGCGGTTAAGGTTGGCCATTTCAGAAGCTTAAGGGTGAAGAAAGGTAGAAAGCAAAGGCGGTTTAGAGAATTAGGTTAGAGAAACAGTAGAATTGAGGAAGATAGTGGGAAAGAGGGGGAACCGTTGGGTATTTATATGAAAAGGGATTTGAACCAAAGTTAATGAAAGAGGATAAACTTTGAAATCCGAAAGTCGGTCCCACCTCTGAAAAGGTAGTTTACTTTTGCTCAAAAAGTAGTTTTCTTGGAATTCGAAAAGCTTCCGAAGTTTATTTGTCTTCGGAAGTTTTGATTTAAAAAGCTTCCGAAGCTAAAATGGCTTCGGAAGATTTTCCTGAGAGTCTTGATAATTTATGCTTCGGAAGAGAAATAAACCCTTGAATGCTTTGTATAAAATAAACAAAGCTTCCGAAGGTTAATTTTGCTTCGGAAGGAAAAGGTTCTTAAAATAGATAAGTGTCTGAGATAAGAATTTTAAGCTTCGGAAGATGAATTTACTTCTTCCGAAGGTAAAATCTCTTAGACAGTTATTTATTTTAAAGACATGTTTTTCTTCCGAAGATAAAATTTTATCTTCCGAAGTATCAGAAATTTTCAAGAATCTAAGGAAAGTCTTCAAAAAGAATTTTACATCCAAAGAAAACATGAGCTTATGAAAGTGATGAACTAGACAACTTAGGACACACATATTTTAAGAAGAAATAATTAGAATTAGTTTTAATAAAAAGTCTACTCAAAGTTAATCATCCCAATAGCTGATATCAGATACTTAAATCTCTGTTCATCAAAAGCTTTGGTGAACAGATCAGCATATTGTTCATCTGTATGAACTTTGACTAGTTTAATTAATCCTTTTTCATAGTTATCTCTTATTAAATGATACCTGATGTTGATGTGTTTGGTCCTTGAGTGCTGCACAGGGTTCTCAGTGATAGAGATAGCACTATTGTTGTCTATGTGGATAGGAGTCTCTTTGAAGTTAAATCCATAGTCCAGCATCTGATTTTGAATCCAAAGCACTTGAGCACAGCAGCTTGCAGCAGCAATGTATTCAGCCTCAGCAGTTGATGCAGACACACAGGATTGTTTCTTGCATTGCCATGAGACCACCCTTCCACCAAGGAATTGACATCCCCCAGATGTAGACTTTGCAGTCATATTGCAACCACCATAATCACTATCTGTATAGGCATACAGATTGAAATTTGGATTCTTTGGATACCATAGACCAAGTGTTGAAGCACCTTTGAGGTATCTTAAAATCCTTTTCACAGTGATTAAGTGAGACATCTTAGGGTTGGCTTGATATCTTGCACAAATACATGTAGCAAACATGATATCAGGCCTGCTAGCTGTAAGATACATAAGAGACCCAATCATAGCCCTGTATAAGTGCTCATCTACACACTCCCCCTCAAGATCTGGACCAAGGGAGTGGTTTCTGGCTATGGGTGTCTTAGCAATCTTACAATCAGTCATATTGAACCTCTTGAGTATGTCTTGAACATACTTTGACTGACTTATGAAGATGCCATCTTCAACCTGCTTCACTTGAATTCCCAGAAAGAAGTTGAGTTCTCCCATTGAACTCATCTCAAATCTGTCTTTCATCAGCTTCTCAAAGTCTTTGCAGAGCTTTGGATTAGTTGAACCAAAGATGATGTCATCAACATATACTTGAACCAGCAATAAGTCATTTCCCTGTCCTTTGATGAAGAGGTTCCATCTATAGTACCTCTTCTGTATCCATGCTTGCAGAGATACTTAGATAGTGTCTCATACCACTTCCTGGGTGCCTGATGCAGCCCATAAAGAGCTTTGTCAAGCTTGCAGACATAATCAGGATGATCAGGGTCTACAAAACCAGGTGGCTGTTTGACATAAACCTCCTCATCAATCACTCCATATAAGAAAGCACACTTTACATCAAGTTGGTAGACCTTGAAGTTCTTGGATGCAGCAAATGCCAGGAATATCCTAACAGCTTCTAGTCTTGCTACAGGAGCAAAGACATCAGTGTAGTCAATCCCTTCTTCTTGTGTGTATCCTTGAACAACTAGTCTTGCCTTGTTCTTGATGATGATTCCCCTATCATCCTTCTTGTTTCTAAAAACCCATTTGGTTCCAATGGTAGTCTTCCCATGAGGAAGAGGACAAAGGTTCCAAACTTTCTGCCTTTTGAATTGAAGCAGCTCTTGTTGCATAGCTTCAACCCAACTTCCATCCTTTAGAGCTTCATCAACTTTCTTGGGCTCTATCTGAGATAAGAAACAAGAGTGAAGACAAACATTTGCTTCATGGGTTTGTCCTCTTGTTCTTACCCCTGTGACAACATCTCCAATGATGTTTGTGGTGGGGTGAGACTTGTGGATCCTTAGCTGAGGGATCACAGCAAGTTGTTGAGAAAGATCTAAATTTGAGAAATTTAAATCTGGTCTTGAAGATTCACCCTCCACATTATCACACTTATCAAGATTAACTTGATCCAATGAGTGTGAGACATCATTGATGTTGTCATCTATGGTATGGTTATTAGCATCAAGAAATTCCTGATCACTATCACCATCACCATTGTTGTCTTCTACAAGTGAGGTATCTTTATCTGGTTGAGAGGCCTCTGAGCTGGAATTTGAAGGCATGCCAGATGTATCAGCTGAATTTGTCATTGTTGTGCTGATAGAAACCTCATTTGCTGAAGTAGTTCCAACTGGAGCTGAAGATGTATGAGTTGAAGGTCTTCCTAGCTCAAATCTTGGATCAGGATCACCTGTATTTAGATTTTCTGCAGATCCTGAAACATGCTCACAAGATTTGTTAAAACAGTTGGTAACTAAATCAAGATCAAACAGCCAATCCGGACCAGAACCAGCCACACAAGGAGTGTGCTCATTGAAAGTCACATTGGCTGACTCCTCAACAATTCTAGTTCTGAGATTGTATACTCTATAAGCTTTAGCTTGAGAAGAGTATCCAATGAAATGTCCATCATCTGATTTCTCAGCAAACTTGGCAATTTGATCTTTGGTATTCAAGATGGTGCAGGGACATCCAAATGACCTGAGAAAACCAATGAAAGGTTTCCTCTTGTGCCAAAGTTCATAAGGAGTCTTACCATGTGTCTTAACTACTAAAACTCTGTTTTGCACATAGCAAGCAGTATTGACTGCCTCTGCCCAGAAGGTGATAGGCAGTTTAGAGTCAGACAACATAGTTCTTGCAGCTTCAATAAGTGTCCTGTTTCTCCTCTCAGCAACTCCATTTTGCTGAGGAGTCCTGGGAGCACTATATTGTCTTGTAATACCTTTTTCATCACAAAATGCATCAAGGATTTGGTTCTTGAATTCAGTTCCTGATCACATCTTATGGTTTTGACCTTGTGATCACATTGATTCTCAACTTTTAAGATGAAATTCTTCAGAATCTCAGGGGTTTCATCCTTAGTTCTAAGGAAGAAGACCCAAGTGAATCTTGTAAAATCATCTGTGATCACCAGACAGTAAGAGGTCCTTCCTAAACTCATTACACTGGTGGGGCCAAAGAGATCCATATGTAACAAGTGTAGGGGAGTAGTGATGGAGTTCTTTTCCTTAGGCTTGTGAGATACTTTGTGTTGCTTCCCTTTCAGGCATGCCACACAATGATCATCACTAGTAAACTCTTTCTTTGGCATTCCAGTTACCAGATCATGTTTAATTAATTTATTCATGTTCTTAAAGTTTACATGGCACATTCTTTTATGCCATAGGAAAGACTCATCACTATTTGCTTTAGATAGAAAGCATGAAACTTCTCCTGAGGGAGATGTTTCTTGCAAATCCATCTTGTACATGTTCCCTTTCCTGGGGGCTCTGAGCAGGATATGCTCATGAGGAATGACCACACCAGGTTTGAGAACAATGCACTCATGCTCAGTAAAGAGCATGTTATGACTCTGATCACAAAATTGGGATACACTCAGAAGATTGTACCCAAGCTCCTTAACAAAGTTTACCTTCTCAATGCTGAGCTTACCATTTGTGACCTTGCCCCTTCCAGAAATGTAACCACCTTCATCTCCTCCAAAAGCAACTGGTCCTCCATCAATTCTCTCAAAATTATGGAGTAGAGACCTATTGCCTGTCATGTGCCTGGAACAGCCACTGTCAATTATCCAGACATTCCTGTTGGTCTTGAGCTGTTCCTGCACAGAGAAAATGATTAGTTACATTTGGAAACCCAAGCCTTACTTGTCTTGGGCTCATTAACAGTAATAGAAGGTAATGCAACAGTAATAGATCCTATGGTTGTACTATGGGGATCTTCAGCTGTTGTTGATGGAGAAACCTCAGTCATTTGGTCTTTCTTAGACTTCCACACCACCTTTGGAGTCTTGGACTTGACCTTCAAAACCTTAGAAGCTTTTGGAACTTCACAAGTTTTGATGACTGATCCTTCGGAAGAGTCTACAGTCACTGCAGCAGACTTTAGTGCTTCGGAAGAACTCCTTTCTTCCGAGACCAACTTTGCTTCCGAAGGTAATTTTCCATTTACCTCTTCTTTGATTTGGAGCTTCCGAAGGAAACAGACTTTCCTTCCGAAGCTTGAGACTTCTTGAGACTCTTTGAAGTCTTTGTTTTAGTCATGTGGACAGTACTTTTAGGATTGTATGGGCAATCCTTAGCAATGTGAGAAGTACTTTCACACATAACACATAACATTTTCTTCTTCAAAGAAGTCTCCCTTTGAGAGCAAGACTGGCTTTGGTCACATCCCTTCTCCACTTCATCTTGGTAGATGCTGAGACAGTTCCTTTGGGCTGTGAACTGTTCTTGGAGTTTGATGGTCCAGGCTGTGCAGCAGTGGTACACAGCAGCTCAGTCTTCTTCTTGGCACTGAGATGATTTGAACAAGAACCATGACTCTTAGCTGAGGAGTCTTGGTTGATGTCTTCAGTCCTTACTACTTTGAAACCTGCAGAGATAAAAACTTGTTTCTGCTTAGCATCAAAAGTAGCCTTGATTTCTTGAGCCTTCTTTGCCTTCCTTTTGCTCTTTCTGATCAAGTTCTTTCTTTTGGACTTGGTCATCACAGTTGATTTCTTCTCCTCAGAAGGATAGTGGCCCTTGGAAGAATCCTCTTCTTCACTCTTCTCAGAGGAATTCTTCACTATCACTTCTTCATCATCCTCACTTACAGGATCTATGAGAGGAAGCTCATCTTCACAAGTTCCACACCTAGGAGATCTTACAGACAAGATTGTGTGTGGAGGAGCTATCTCATTTGATCCTAGTCCCTGTCTATTTTGATAACAAACCTTGTTGTGCAGGGATGAGGATATCATGTTCTTGAAGGTCTCTTCTTCAAGAACACTCTTCTCTGCCTTGGCTTTGCTGATCACAAGCTCAGCCTGGCACTCAGTTAACTTAGTGATGAGATCTTGGATCTGAGTTCTGAAATCTGTATGTTCATGTTTTAGTACTGAAATGGTTTTCTCCAAGTCTTCTATCTTTAACTTGTAATCATTTTCAGACTTTCTAAAATCAGATTTTAATATGTTTAATGACTCAAGATCAGATCTCATCTCTAGGTTATAGGACCTGTATCTATTTACTTTAGCAATGCATTCAGGGGAGCAAAGATGTTCCAATACCTTGGCTTCATCATGGTCAGCCATCAGTGCTTGGTTTGGAGAAGCATCCTCCACCTGAAAACTCCAGTCAAAGCCTCCTTCTTCAACAGCAACAGCAGCATGTTGCTTTGTCTTCTCAGCCTGAGGAGCTTTGTCAGTAAAGTTTGGTCTGGGTTGTGTTTGGCCCCCATTTGCTTTAGGTGCCTTACACTCCCTGGCAAAGTGACCCATAAGGTTACAGTTGTAACACTTAACTTTGCTTTTATCCAGCCCAAACTTACTGCTGGTAGCATTGCTTGGAAATCTTCTTCCTGTCCTCTTGTAGAACTTCTTGGCTCTGTGAGTGAGGAGAGCCATCTGCTGAACTATCTCCATGTATTCCAGGTCATCTGGATGGATACAGTCCAGGTCTTCAAGAGTGAAGAGATAATTCCCACAGCTTTCATCTGCAGACACAAAGGCTTGAGAAGAACTTGTCTCTTGGAATGGGCTTCCTTGAGTAAAGTTCTCCCTTGGTGTCTCCGGGAAGGTGATGAAAGGACCCTTTTGTGAGTTGTCAGGGTAGCATAAGAGATGATGCTGAGGTTCTATGCTGTCCCTTTCAACCACATGAAGGGCTGAACCCATTTGATTGTTGGAGTTGCCAGATGAACCTTGCATGTTCATCTCCATCTGGTATCCACTGAGAATCCCATACAACTCTGTAAGAGTAAGAGTCTTAAGGTTCTCAGTCCTCTTGATCACCACACAATAGTGTGTCCATTGCCTAGGAAGTGAGGACATGAACTTCCTTACAATGTCCCTGTTCTCAAGAGGAACTCCTCCATCCACTAGGGTATCCACAATCTCAACATACCTGAAGTATTGTTGGGTCATGGTCTCACCTGCTTTGAAGGTGAAATTTTCAAACTGCTGCTTCAGAAGATCTTTCTTGTTCTCCTTGGCTTCAGAGGAGCCTTCATACATCAGCTTCAGTGCATCCCACAGCTGTTTGGCTGTCTTGCACTTCTTAAAGCCTCTGTATACAGAGTTTGGGAGAGCAGTCTGAAGAGCAGTCATGGCCTTCCTGTCAATCTCTACTCTTTTTCTATCTTCATCTGAGTAGTTGGCCACATCTTTAGGAATCATACCAGCACCAGTAGCAGAGGGGGTGCTGGGTATGAAAGGTCCATTCTCAACAGATTCCCACATTCTTGAATCAAGAGACCTGATGAAGCCTTCCATCCTCATGCACCAGGTGTCAAAATCATCAAGAGTGATCAGTGGGGATTTGTTCATGGTTCCAGTCTCCATATCAGTCTTAGAGATGGCAGCCATTTGAAGAGTTTAGCTTTTGTGTGTGTGAGGGATCTTAAGATGGTTAGATCTTATATCAAGAGCCTGGAAATGCTCTGATACCAATTGCAGGACCGTTTAAGGGCTTAAGCACAATTACAACACAACAACACAATGAGGAGAATAACTAAGCTCTAATCAAACAGTGAACTGGGTAACCAAAGTGATACAAAGAACACAAGTAAAGCAAGAGACAGAACAAGAGAGTATGGGTTTCAAGGAGGCAGTATATTGCTTTCTCAAGTTCTTTTACAAGTGTTACAAAGCATAAAGAAAAGATACAAGAACTTGAAATACTTATACTACAACCTACAGCCGGCTATACTTTGAAAGCCAGCTGGATACAATTGACTAGACACTAACAAAATCAATTGTAGGATCAAAAGGCATATCTGCCTTTTGACCTTGTGACTATGACATGCCATAGCTCACATCCTTATACAATACAAAAAGGATAAAGTACATAAAGTGGAAAGTTGAATACTCAAGACCTCAATGTACAGTTACCAAAAACAAGGCCCTTTTCACCAACTCATGTAAGTTGGTGACTTTACAGAGATGCAGCGGAAAAGGTGCTTTATGGAACAGTACATCAGATAAAGCATGTGTACTAAAAGTCTTCGGAAGAAATCTGTCTTCATAGGATGAGGCTTCGGAAGACTTTGTCTCTGAAGCTTCGGAAGACTTCATGTTTGGCTTCGGAAGATATTGGTCTTGGCTTCGGAAGATTTTACACTTAGAGTATTTTCTAATGCTTTGTGTAAAACTTCCGAAGCATTCTTCACTTTAGTACTTAGTGCATGTTGTTGAGACACTTAGGCTGTTTTGGGTTGCATCAGACTTCAGGAATCCTTACACTACCCCTTACGATTTAAATCCGAAACCCTAACCAAATTTCAACAATTTTACAACTTTATCAAGACCCAATTTCATCTACACACAAAATCCTTTCAATGTGACAAGGGAGGTGAATTTGAAAACACATCATTCAGATCATTTGCTACCACCCATGGCCTTCAATTCAGATTTGCTTGTCCACACACTTCCCAAAAAAAACGGGAAAACGGAACGCATGATACGACGCATCAACGAAATCTTGCTTTCGTTACTCACCCACGCCTCCCTCCCCCCTTATATTGGGTTGAAGCCTTGCATGCATCCGTCTACCTCCACAACATCCTCCCCACTAAACTCTTGGACTATAACACCCCACCTCTATTCTATTCCACAAACAACCCACCTACTCCCACCTTCGTGTTTTGGATGCGCGTGTTAACCGAATCTCTCCTCCACCCGCTCCCATAAACTTGCACCCCGCTCCTCCATGTGTGTGTTTCTTGGCTACCCAACCGATTTTCGTGGTTATCGTTGCCTCGATCTCACCACCAGAAAAATTATTTTGTCACGACATGTCACTTTCAATGAGAACCTATTCCCATTCGCCACTCAAAGCCCACCCCACGGCCATGACTACTCCTCCTTCGGCACTGAATCATCCCTTATATTTCTCCAACCACAACCTATTGCCAACCCGCCACCACCTCCACCTCCACCTCCACCTCCACACCCAACCGCAAACACACCACCCTCCCAACCGACCCCACACCCCTCTCCCACCGACCCACCCTCCTCAACCGCCAACACCTCAAAGCCCCCTTCCCGTCTACTCCCACTGCACCCTCCCCTCCACCACCTCCGCCCCCTCAGCCACCACTCCCGTCTCACCCTATGACCACCCATTCAAAGACGGGCACACATAACCCGCGACAACCACTAAACCTACACGTCACTACACCCTCCCCGTCCATCTCACCCTTACCTAAATCCCACCTCACCGCCCTCTCCGATCCTAACTGGCATGCGGCCATGACCGATGAGTATAGGGCCCTAATAGATAACAACACGTGGGAATTAGTTCCAAGACCATCCGACAATCATGTGATCAGATGCATGTGGCTTTTTAGACACAAGTATAACTCGGATGACACATTAAAAAGGTACAAAGCACGATTGGTCGTCAACGGCAAACATCAACAACCTCGTATTGACTTTGATGCCATCTTTAGCCCGGTGGTCAAACCCACTACCATCAGTACTGTCCTCAGTCTTGCGGTATCCCGTTCTTGGCCGGTCCACCAACTTGACGTTAAAAATACCTTTTTACACGGGGATCTTCAAGAGACAGTTTACATATTTCAACCCTCGGGGTTCACTGATGCCTCTCGACCATCCCACGTCTGTCGCCTCCGCAAATCTTTATATGGTCTTAAGCAGGCACCACGGGCATGGTACCAACGCTTCGCTACCTACATCACTCGATATGGTTTTCGAAGCACCACTGGCGACACCTCCTTATTTGTTTACAAAGAAGGTGCTCGCATGGCTTACCTATTATTATACGTGGATGATATAATCCTAACCGCATCCGATGACAAATTATTGAACCAAATTATTTCATCATTATCGCGTGAATTCACTATGTCCGACTTGGGTAAGCTCCACCATTTTCTAGGCATTACTGTCACCTCCAACAATGGTGGTATCTTTCTATCTCAAGAGTCCTATGCAGATGACATTCTTGCTCGGGCAAACATGTCCGATTGCAAGCCTTGTTCAACACCAGCCAACACCACATCCAAACTCAGCGCTACGGCTGGTGACCCACTACCCGACGGGACCTTTTATCGTAGTTTAGTCAGCGCCCTCCAATACCTCACATTTACTAGGCCGGACATTGCATACGCGGTGCAACAGGTATGTCTCTTTATGCATGATCCTCGGGCTCCTCATTTTGCTTATTTAAAACGGATCCTACGATATATAAAGGGTACATCGAATCATGGGTTGCATATCACCCATCGTCGTCTACCAAACTCACGACATATTCTAACGCTGATTGGGGGATGCCTGATTCCCAGCGATCCACTTCCGGATATTGTGTATTTATGGGAGATAACCTGATATCGTGGTCTTCTAAACGTCAAGCGGTAATCTCTCGATCTAGTGCTGAAGCTGAATACCGGGGTGTAGCCAACACAGTTGCTGAAACGAGTTGGCTCCGTAATCTTCTACTTGAATTATATGTTCCGGTCAAACATGCAACCATTGTTTACTGAGATAACATATATGTCGTGTACCTGACTGAAAATCCCGTCCATCATCAACGAACCAATCCTGTTGAGATTGATATTCATTTTGTTCGTGAAAAGGTTTGTATGGGTTCAATACATGTGCTACACATTCCTGCTGATTATCAGTATGCGAACATCTTCACCAAAGGTCTCCCTCGCCAGCTATTTCATCGCTTCAAATCCAGTTTAAGCATTCGTCCAGCTACTGCTTCAACTGCGAGGGCCTATTAAACTAATAGTTATCATCTTCATCATTATCGGTTCCCAACTAACTTGAGATAGAGATATACATGTGTATTATTTTGTATTTATCTTTTCTAGTAATTTGTTTGGCTTCCTAGTTTGTCTCCTAGTTAGTTAAGACTATTCTTGTATTTATATGGGTAATTGTTTAATGAGAAGGGAGAGTTTTGATTATTAACAATACTTAGGCTGCAAATAAACCGAACGTTCAACGAACAGTTCCTGAACCGTTTGGCGGGAAGTTTATTTATGTTCTTTTAGTTAAACGAATAAACATAAAAAATGTTGTGTTTGTTCATTTATGTTCGTGAACACATTGGCAATATCTTAATTTATGTTCGTCCGTTTATGTTCATTTTTGTTTATTTGTATTTGTTCATTTAACGGTTATTATACCTTATTGGTTTTAGTTCTAAAATATGAAACCTATTTAATATTGCTCATATGTTTATATTTTGTGGATTCTACATGATATTTGTGATTCAAAATTCAAACCTTCTAGTAGTAGGTTTAAAAAATTTTCACCATGATTTTCTCCTTTCCTTTTGAATTAAAACCTCAGTTAATCACTACGTGTGAATAATATACCATAAACTTCTTTTGATATACCAATAACCATGCAAGTAGCTCAATTTTTTATGATATAACAATAATCGTTTTTTCTTTTGCAAATGCATTTTAATGGATTAGCGAACTTGATTTCTTAAAAGATGATTATAAAATGAAGATGTGAATCTTTGTCTGTGAAAAGATCCGCTATTTTCAAACACCGAAAAAACTGCATTCAGTGAAATGGTCTTAATGGATGAACACTAATTTGCTGTGAGTTTTAATTTTTTTGTAACTTTTAACTTGTAATTATATTATATATAATTTATAAACTTTAGCTACATGAAGGTTTGATGGCTTTACATTTTAACCACAAATGTTTTCTTTCTTACACAATACACTTCTATAAGATTTTTTGAACTTTGGAGAACTTTAGCTATAACATATATAACACTTTATAAATTCTAATAGTTATAGTAATTATAAATGGTTTGTAATTTTATATATTTAGAACACAAGAATAGAAATAGTATAGATTTTTTATTTTTTTATTTGTAAAACTTTAAGTATTTCATTCAACTTTTGTGTTTGTTTCTTTTTTAATATTTTAGCTTACATGTTCATTGCTTTGGCCAGGGGCGTCTCAACGTTTTTAGAGGCCTAAAGCGTAAATGAAATTTGAGACCTGTTAAAACTTTGTCTTTAAAAACTCTCATGTTTTGAAGCACAAGCACTAGTTGATTCATGATTCCTAAATCAGTTTATTCAAAGCGAATCCTACTTGATTCAATGATTTTATATTCTAATAAACTATAACAAGTAAACCGTTAAAACAAATAAACAATTAGCAATTTGCAAATCAAATAAAAGGAAGTATATGCAAAACTAAAACAAATTTAGAACAATTAGCAATTAACGACTTGTCTCTAGAATAAAGAATTAAAGAAAAACAATTAACAACACATTAAGCAATTTACCTTATTTAGGGAAAGAATCAATCAATAAAAGAACTCGTTCAGCCTAGTACCTAATCGTGAGTCCGTTATTCCACTAGATGTCTAGATGAAATCGAAGTTTAAAGGCTTCTTAATTGCAACGAAATCAAAGAAGCAAATTGTGACTCCACCGGATGCAATCAGAGAAGCAAACGAAGGTTAGGGGGGTTCTTATTCGTGACTCAAGTGAAGAAATCGAAGTTCTTGGTGACTGGATTCACTTGGGGCAAGCAATATCATAGGGGAATGATGAAATCGAAGGTGCGCGGTTGTTTATCTTAACCTTCCGGTTTTGTACGTCTCTTCGTTTCAACTCCCCCCGCCCCAACCCCCCAATCAGGAATTGAGCAATAGCCTATGTTGAAGATCTACGACCTACCGACCTAGGTTTCGTTCTTTCTTTAATTTTTTTAATTTAGTTAATTTTAGGCTTAGACTGAGAATAGACTATATAATACGATTTAATTTTCGGTGGCCTATTAGAATGGGTGGGCCTAAAGCCCTACCTTATTTTTTTAAGCTGTTGAGCCGCCCCTGGCTTTGGCGTTATGTTTATTGTTGCATCTATGTTTTTCGGCGTTCTTTTTTACAAATGAGTACGTTTTCAGGTTCTACAACGAAGTGATAGTCAGGTTTACGATGAAATACAACTTTTTTATGAGGAGTGATGTTCACTTTCACGACTCAATACGCTTTAGGATTTTATGTCGTAGTGAAAACCACTGTAATGTGTTTTTTTGCGTCTTGATATTCAGGATAGTGGCATCACTTATGGCACAAGTTTGAGGCTACGGAAAACCTAGATTTTTATGTTTATTCCCGTTGTTTTGAGTTTTAAGAGTGTAGGCGTTATTGTGACATGGGTTGGCAATTGGGTTTATTGATGTCTTAGGTTTATGTAGAATAACCGGCGTTGTGACATGTTTTGTTGTAATATTTAGAAACATGACGAAATTATGGCGCGTTGCGCCGAGAGAAAAACCTAGTTCTATGTAATTGATTAATTACTAAAAATTGTTACTTACATAGTTTTTATTATATTTTATCTAAAAAGTCATTTTAAAAATGTTAAAACTAAACTATTAAAACGTAATCTAATATTTTTGTTCAGTCTGTACATAGGTTTTTAACCTTATGTGTGTGTATAAGATTAATTATTTCTAATTCCAAATTTCAAATAGCCGCTTATTATTCCAAATATCAATTAGCTGCTTATTATATATATACTAATTATCAACCTTTGTAAGCATTAAAAGTTGTACAATATACTTTATTGGTTGTACTTATTTTTTTCTTTTCTTTTAATCTTTAACTTTTTTATTTTAACCCAATACTTTTACATATTTTATAATTTAGCTCCAAAATTTTATTACTTTCAAATTTGGTCTCCTATACTTTTTATATTTTACAAAATTTTCAGTTTACGTTTCGGTCTAATTTTACGAGTTAACACGTCATAGTGTGCATGTGTGGTTCAACATTTTTACGCTTATTTTTACCCGTTTAACGGCCCCATCGCAACACGTTGGTCCTAGATCAACTTGCTTATTATTTTATATGTTTTATGTTTCGCATGCTTGATTCAACGTTTTTACGTTTACTTTTCTTTCGATTTTATTTTTTTCGTTTTATATTTATGTTTAATATGAGCTTTTTTAGTGTTGGTGGTCACTGGCGTGATGTGTCAGATGCTATGTGATATGGTTTTACGTCCCGCTACAACGCGGGGGTCTGGATCCTAGTTATTCCTAATAATTAGCCGGTTACTTTATAAATAACTATCTCGCCTCATCATCAATTCGTGTAAGGCCTTAACCATTTTTTCCGTCTATTTCATTATCGTCGCTCATGGGTGCAGCTCTTTGAATCTTTTCTCGATAGTAATATTGTCAATTATCATTACTTGTACATATGATTCCACCATGCTGCTCTTTTGAACCCACTCGCACCTTAGAATCCATGCCAAGGGGTGCTACCTTATAAAAATAAATTTGTATTAGAAAACAATTTATAAAACAAAATTAAAAATAAACTAAAGTTGAAATTGACAGATCATTTGCAAATTTCCACAAATGCTATTATCATGGATTAATATTCTTATACCAATATTTGTTGATTTGAGCGTTGGTATGTTTTGAAGGAGAAGTTATTAAATAATATATAAAGTGATTGATTTGGTCCCATTATTATTCCCATTAATAAAAAAAAGCTTGGTTCTTATGCTGTAATTTCAATTTATTCTAGCCAGATTGCAAAACATTATTGATTTAAAGACATACGTGGGCTCTTCATGACAATCGTGTTTCTTGCTTGGTGGTTCTCTACGAATCAAATTCTCATGAACCCACAAATTAAAGAAGGGATGGTAAATTACACTACAAATATTTCGATTATTAGCGGCAAGCGAAAATTCCAATTTGGCGCGATAGGTATCGCCGCTATTGATGTAACCGCTAATAATTAGTCATAATGATAAAAATGTCGCCGCTAATAATTAATCTCTAATGATAAAAATGTTGCATCTATTGATGTTGCCGCGTATCATCACTAAAGAGTTGACCAAAGGGAAGACTATGAGCTCATTAGCAGCGAAATGTGTCGCTGTTGAAGATTTGGCCAACAAAATCACCAAAATTCTTGTTGCCGCTAAGGACCCGTGTCACCACTATTAATGTCACCGGTATTAAAGAAATTTCTGGTAATGAAACCTTATACAACATGTGTAACATGTTTATCAGAATAGGCAAACAGGTTGACGGTTTGTAAACGGGTTATAATTAAGTTGTAAACAAGTGAATTTAGATGTAGACGGGATGGCTGGTTGCAATGAATAGGTTAAACGGCTGGGTTGGGTGACCTTATAAGATATATTTTTTTATTTTCTATTTTAATCTTAAATAGGTTAAAGGGTCGATATTAAACAGGTCAATACAAACCTGGCTGTTTAATTAAACCGGTTAAATAGGTCAACCTAAGCATGACACGTTTAACTAAAAGGAATAGACATCACCACCCAAAACCTGATTATTCTTGTCGTGTTGATATCGTGTCAGGAATCATCATTCCTACTTTTGGTTATTCGCGGTTTTTAAGTCTTATAAATCCATCAACAATAGTTCTTATTCAAGTAGATCTTACCATGGCTAGGTTTGCAAGCTCAATCAAAAGCTCATTGAATGAGACTCTTGTCATGGTCAATGATGATGCACCTCAATGTCCTTCACAAGCACATAGTTGCAGTCCACCCCTTGATCAACCGAAAAGGAAGTCCGGTCCCGAGAAAGACTACACATGGTTCGCGAAGGATGATTTCAATATCGATTGTCACATTGAAGAAACAAGCCACACAAAGAGAAATCGTTGTCTACGAATCACTCAACGGGTATTTCTTCTGTTACTTCTAGCTTTAATCGTATGCACACTTTCGATTTCCCGTTTGAAGATGTTAGAAATGTGGGATGTTCCGATATGGAAATGGGAACTACTCGTGTTAGTGATTATTTGTGGGCGGTTAATCTCATATCGGGTTGTACAAGTAGTGGTGTCACTAGTCGAGTCCAATTTTTATTTAAGAATAGGTGTTTTGTACGTCGTGTATGGGATAAGGCAATCGATCCAGAACGTTATTTGGTTGAGTTTAGTCATGATCGCGTCACATTTCATCATGGCGCACAAAAATGATGTTCCTCGTGGTTTAAAGAAAGTTACGGTATGTTTACTCGTGGGCGTGCTAATATGGCTTTTAAAGACGATTATAGTTAAGGTCCTTGCGGCTTCTTTCCATTTGATATCGTTCTTTAGACGTATTAGAATGTCGTTATACAAGCAATATGTGATCAAGAAGCTCGGCGGGGATCTAGTTAAGGGGAGAACCCGAGAGGAAACATGTGGTCATAATATGTTACCTAGTCGGGTGCCCAAAAAGAATAAAGTAACGGGACTAAAAGTGAGACGGATGATAGAAATTGTACAAGCGGGAGATTTACCGTGTTTGTCTACAAAATACGAGGATCTACCCGTTCGTTCGGATGAGGAGGATGAGGACGAGTACTCCCTACGTGATAGATACGAAAATGAAAAACATCTTGCTCGTGAAATATTCCGAAGTGTGAGTCGTCAATCGGGGTAATAATCTCACTCTCATGATATTAACTAGTAGCAAGATAACCTCTTCGACGTGTATGGATACATATTTAAACAAGAGGTGACATAATGAACGGGTCTGTAAAAGATCATAGCATGTGTAGGGTTTAACCCTTACACTATTTGTTTTTCAAATTTATCAATATTTCATATAAATAATTTTGTCAAAATCACACAATATTATCTAAGTTAGTATTATTATAAACTTTTGTAAATGAAATCATTTAAAAGGTTTTATGTATTATTAGTTTAATTAAAGAAAACCTAGGTTTAAACACCTTCGTTCATGCTAACGTATTGTATATCTATTTAACATGGTTCGACATTAGTCTTAGTGATTTATGAATTTAAATAGGTATATCACAATCGAAGATTTGAAGCACAGGTTGGGTGAAGAAAAATGTGAGAAAGTGAAAGAACTATTTGCCGGATCAATGTGTAACGATAAAATAACCGAATGCGGTTTCATTCATTGGATGGTAATCGATTTCTTTTCGATCAAATGTTTTTCGACTAGAACCATCAACAAGAAGATCTCTATTTTGTGTGACACGTTTATTTTCTCGTTTTATGAAGTTGGAAGCATATACAGAAAGGAGGACGTTAGCTTTATCTGTGAACGATACAAAAACAGCAGTGGATGATCTTCATCACATAATGAACGTGATTGTTTCGATTATGATTGTGCTCGTATGGCTTATAATATGTGGTGTCCCGATTACTCATTTTTTGATATTTGTCACGACTCAACTTGCGTTGGGGGCATACGTACTTGGTAACACGGGCAAGGGAGTATTTGAATCGATCATATTCTTGTTTGTCATGCATCCTTACGATGTTGGTGACCGATGTGAAGTGGATGGCACACAGGTAACATATTTGACATGTTTGCTTATGAATTTGTTGATTTCTGTTGTGTTTTTATCTTAAACGGGTCAATT
Organism: Flaveria ramosissima; assembly: GCA_025215565.1. Lineage (NCBI taxonomy): Eukaryota > Viridiplantae > Streptophyta > Magnoliopsida > Asterales > Asteraceae > Flaveria > Flaveria ramosissima. Next base: position 79,187,468 of record CM046040.1, read on the forward strand.
TCAAAAGTATTTTGACGTGTTTACTTACGGATTTACTAATATTTATTATGTTTTTATCTCAAACAATCCAATTTAAAGGTAAAGCTAAAAAGGGATAACATCAGGTGAGTTGGAAGCGACACAAAATTAAGTTTTAGTGCATACAACCTCTAAAAATATTTATACAAGAATTTATATTAGTATGATAACATTATCATTAAAATTATGTAATTATAACTAACATAATTTATTTATAGAGAGTGAACAAAATGCGTTATGGGTTAAGCCAACCATGTTGGATTTCTCTATATTATAAATTTCAACCATTTCAATTCTATTCTGATTTTACCCATTACTGATCCGCCCATCTTGTTTTATTGGTTTTAGATGATAGTGGACGAGATGAGTATTCTTACCACAATTTTTAGGAGGCGTGACAATCAAAAAATCATGTATCCAAACCATGTGTTAGCTACCAAATCTATTGGTAATTACAGTCGTAGTCCCGCAATGGGAGATGAGATCGAATTCTCCATCAACATCTCTACATCGCAGAACAAGATAGAGGAAATGAGAAAAAAGATCAATGAGTATGTACACAAACTACATCACTTGCCTTCTTCTCTTACATTCTTACTTACGTATTGTTCATATACACTCATTTAGTTGGAGTTTTAAAATTTTTATCGATTTAGAAGTGAATATATTTGACCTCATAAGTCAATCTTCCGTTGTTATGTTATCTATTTTTAGGTATATGAGAAAAAAGAGCGATTATTGGTTTGACGATCCAGTGATATTTGTAAAAGGCGTGGAGGATATGAATACGCTAGACATGGTGTTGTGGCCTAAACATGTGGTAAACCATCACAATATGTCACAACGATGGGAAAGAAGAAGCGAGTTGATTTTGGAAATGGTAAGGGTGTTTAGAGATCTCGAAATCGACTACAAGTTGCCCGCTACCAATGTTAATGTTATAAACATCGGAGGAATACCTAAATTTTGATTGGAAAACTTGATAGTATGTAGTTATATGTAACACCTCATGATATAATAAAGTTTTATTTTATGTATATAAAGTTTTGAAGGTGTTAGATTAAATAATAACTAGTTATCTTTCAATGAATATGTGCACTATAGAGTCTAAGACTAAATTAGGTAAAAATAAACGTTATATATTAACTATATAAAGATAAGGAAAGGGTTTAAATAAAAAAATATTTTAAATCTAAATATTATAAGAAATAATCTCAACCATAAATATTCTTAATCAATGTTTGAGATCAAAATTTTAAAACGTTCGTAACTTTTATGTATGATATTATTTTTTAGGGAAAATTACATACACCTCCCTATAAAACAAGCATTTTTTATTTTTAAAACAAGTATAGTATCACTATATAAAATGATGATAAACTTTTTTACGTTTTTTAAGCTCATATAATTTCTGCTCGTCATTGTATCTTTAGTGCAACTCATTGTTTCTTTTCGTAAGTTATTGTGTTTTTTTTAAACTATGAAGTTTTTCTAAAATGATGAATTCTAAAAAGATATAATAGCGAAATAACATTGTTGTGCATTTTTATATGTAAAACACAATGATAAATTAACCAAACAGGGGATCTTGCTGGACTATCTATATGTACTTCAGGTCATTTGGATGGATATAGTCAAGATCTTCAAGGGTAAAGAGAAAGTTGCCTGAACTTTCATCAACAGACATAAAAGCTTGTGAAGAGCTTGTCTCTTGGAATGGACTCCCTTGAGTGTAGCTCTCTCTTGGTGTCTCAGGGAAGGTAATGAAATGACCCTTTTGTAAGTTGTCATGGTAGCAGATAAGATGATGTTGTGGTTCTCTGCAATCCTTTTCAACCACATGAAGGGCTGAACTCAGTTGATTGCTGGAGTTACCAGATGGATTTTGCATGTTCATCTCCATCTGGTATCCACTAAGAATACCATACAACTCTGTAAGAGTGAGAGTCTTAAGGTTCTCAGTCTCTTGATAACAACACAGTAATGTGTCCATTGTTTAGGAAGATAGGACATGAACTTCCTTACAATGTCCTTGTTTTCAAGAGTTACTCCAACATCCATTAGAGTATCCACAATCTTAACATACTTGAAGTATTGTTGAGTCATGGTTTCACCTGTTTTGAAGGTGAAATTCTCAAACTGCTGCTTCAAAAGATCCTTCTTGTTCTCTTTTGCTTCATTAGATCCCTCATACATGAGCTTCAGTGCATCCCATAGTTGCTTAGCAGTTTTGCACTTTTTGAAGCTCTTGTATATGAAGTTTGAAAAAGCAGTTTGGAGAGCAGTCATGGCTTTCTGATCTATGTCAATCTTCTTCCTATCTTCTTCAGAAAAGTCAGCTGGCACCTTTGGTATTATACCACCCCCAGCAGCAGCTGAAGGGGTGCTTCGTATGTGAGGTCCCGAGACAACAGCCTCCCACATCCTGAAGTCTTGAGACTTGATAAAGCCTTCCATTCTTTGGCACCAAGTATCGTAGTCTTCAGGAGTGATCAGTGGGGATTTTGTCATGGTTCCGGTTTCCATATCAGCTTTAGTGAGAGCTGCCATTTGAGATGTTAATTGTTTTGTGAGACTAAGGGATCTAAGATGGTGAGATCTTACAATTAAGAGCATGGAATGCTCTGATACCAATTGCAGGACCGGTTGATGGTCAATAATTTTAGTCTCACAATGAGGAGAGTGTTTAAAACCCTTAACAAATCAAATAGGGAACCTGGACTAGATTATGATACTATGAGCACAAGTAAACAAGAGATAGAAACTTAAGAACAATAACCATATTTGGTTTTCAAGATTGCAGTACATTGCTTCTTAAGTTCTTTTACAAGTGATACAAAGCATAAAGAAAGATACAAGGACCTGAGATACTTTATACTACATCCTACAGTCGGCCATACTTTGAAGGCCAGCTGGAAACATTGATCTAGACAAAAAAATCAATGTGGAGTCAAAAGGCAAATCTGCCTTTTGACTAGTGACTATGACATGCCATAGCTCATATCCTAATATATTACAAAAAAGATTAAAAGTATATAAAGCAGAAAGTTACAGACTCAAGACCTTAATGTACAGTTACAAAAAGCATGGACTATTCACCAACTTGTATAAATTGGTGAGTTATCATAGTTGCAGCAGAAACTTGGCCAGCTTTATGAAAAGTACATCAGAAAAGCATGTTCTTCAAAGTCTTTGGAAGAAATCTGTCTTCACTTCTTAGGCTTCGGAAAACTTTGTCTTTGAAGCTTCGGAAGACTTTACTTTTGGCTTCGGAAGATATTGGTCTTGGCTTCGAAAGATTTTACACTTAGAATATTTCTAATGCAGGGTGTAAAACTTCCGAAGAAACTTCTACTTTGCACTGAGTGCATGCATGCGGGAAAGACTTGGTCTGCTTTGGGTGCATCAGCCTTTCAATAAGCCTTACATATTCCACTCATGCTACTAAAATTCAATAGAACTAAAGTACAATAATATCATCGTGTAATCACATTATAGAAGAGAATATCATATCTGAAATTAATTTTAAGAAGCACACTTTTCTATCTAGAATAGATTTGATACCTTTAGACAAAATACTTTTTTCAAATTAATGAGAAGACAATTCTTATTTGTTATATGTTTTCCAATGACAATTAATAAGGGTTATAAACAATCATTATCTAAGGTTAGTTTGGTTATGAGGCAACCTTTCTTTAACCATGATTAGTTGTATGTTGCATTATTCGGAGTTAAAAGCAAAGAAAAAGTGAAACTTTGCTATTAGTCTTTAATTATGAGACTAGGGGAAGTGAGACCATAGCCCTAAGCTCTTCTTAATAGCTTATAGTGTACTAAACTGGGAAAGAGAATGAAAGATTGATCTCCTATTGTAAGCAAGACTCTAATCTAAAGTCAAAATCAAAGGCAATGTCACGGTGAAGTGAAAGGTGGCATGAAAGTAGTCACAAATTCTCCGAAGCCGTCTGGCTTGAATTCATGTCATGCTTGAAGACTGCTTGAAAGCTAATCATACATTCCTTCTTGCTTGACTGATTTTGATAAAGATGGTAAAGTTACCAAATAGAACATAGCATGTTGTATACAACAAAGTATTTGAAAATTTATGAATTATAACGATAACTTTTTATTTTTCATTACTATACGTAATACATATTCATAAGAAGTGTTAAAAAATTATAAATAATATCGCTTTTGAGACAACCTGTTTTTACACATGGTAGTTCTAGGTGGTTTAGAGTGGTAGAAACCGAGAAATAACCGTGACAAATTTGGGTAAAAATGATAATTTGGTTAGTTTGGATTGTGTCCCTATCAATTTGGGTAGTTTTGAGTAAAATTAAGGTGACAATCAATTAATGGTTGTTTGTAATTTGATTTTTTTACACAACGAATCTAACCTACTTATACTCTTAAATTACTCTATACTAATTCACATCATGTTTGAGACAGCAACTACGATCTCCCATTTAAAAGACAAAGACTAATTCCCTATTATTTAACATACATAATGCATAGATTCCTAAAGTATTAATTAATTTTTTTAAACGGCAACAATTGATCACCTGGTTTCAACAATCCCAGAGAAAACCCACAAATTCTAGTAATCCCCCAGAGTCAGGATCAAACCCATTACCTCAAATGTCGAGCTCTATCCTTATCCTTCATACCATTGGACAAATGGCAAGCGGCAAAATCTTACTACTCTAATAAAAGGGTAAATGGTGGTGCCACTTGTCAGCACCACAATCATTCTCACCAAAATTTTCCCGCCTCTCTCTCCTACTAAATAATTGCCTTAATTACTAATAATATTATTTTAATACTTTTAACATTTAATAAATTAAGAAAGAAATCTATTTATTAAGGTTATTTCTAAATAAATTGATACTTTTAAAAGTTAACTTTTTAAAAACAAAAAATAATCAAATTTGGGAGTTGTAATAAGAAAATTTTTTAAAATGACATTTTTATATGGTTTCTTTTAGAAAAGAATATTTGTTTTAAAAAAAATTAAAAACAAAATTTTAAAAAGTTGATATCACTTTTTATTATTTATAGTCATTTTTCATACGTATTTTCAGTCATATGATATCTTAAAATATCATTTTATAATTAATAAAATTATTATATTAATATTTTATTTATTCAACCCGTGTAATACACGGGTTTACTAAAGCTAGTTATAATTAATAAAGAGTAAATTACAGAAATAAACTTTATCTTTGTAACTAATTTTATTTTTTAACATTTATGTTTACTAGTTTGTTTCATTTTTGGTCATTTAGTCTAACGGTTGTCAGTTTGCATTGTTAAGTAGATTAATAAATTAGTTTATAATTATTTATTGTAAATTAGCTAATGCGTTTGCCAATAACTATTTTTTAGCATCTTGACGGTGTATTAGATTTTGAACATACCTCAATGATTTCCTTTACGCAAATCGATTCGCCGCAAAGCGCAGGAATCACCCATTGGTTTAAACAACAAAACTAATTGGTTATATAATTGAAACAAAAGTATCTAAATAACTTCATATGGTTCTATTCAAACTTCTATGAATTAAGTTTATTCTTGATATATAAATCATATTATACAATAAATACTTATAAAACTAGCTTTAAAAAAGGTGATGATAAAAACATAAAAATATTATTTGTGGTTTTACTTGTTGGCCTAAACTGATCCTATTTTCCTAATATGTCGATTTTAATTTTGAATTATGCCGCATGAAGGGTTTTTTACACATTTACCTTCATGTGATAATCAAATTACTTAACAATGAAAACCAACGACAGTTAGACTAAATGACCAAAGATGAAACAAACCATATATATATAAAGACTAGACTAAAGACCCGTGTAATATACGGGTTCAATGTAAGGCCCCGTTTCCGGGACGCTTACAGTTGGCCATTCATCGCACGTAAAACATACATTTACATTTCATTAAGAAAACATCGCAGCGGAAACATTCAAAAATGACATCACATTTCATTATAAATACTTTTGCCAAATAATACATCATTATCCGGTTACAAAATTCATGTTTGCATTACATCACAAAAGCTATATAATTGGATGCCATCCCCAAAGAGCTGAGTAGCTTCGCCATGCCATCCTCAGCAATCATTTACCTGCCAACTGGAAAATGCAATAAAAGTCAGCGTTGCTGAGTGAGTTCTAGTTTTAATAATAAAACATACTTTACATTCATTAAAAACCATTCCTTTATCGTGCGATCATGCAACATACGTATACACAGATAATTTCATTATTATCTTTCATTTCATTCATTATCTTCCATTCTTTCGTTCATTCTGTCTTCCGAGTCTTTTGCGACAACATGGTCGCTCACCTCAATGGCAATCTCAATGATTGCTCGCTATCCGAGTCTTTTGCACCCCTAAGGTTGCTCACCCCAATTGCCCATCACGATAGCAAGCTATCCGAGTCTTTTGCAACAACAAGGTTGCTCACCCCAAGGCAACATCACGATAGCTCTTACTCGAGTCTTTTGCAACGGCAAGGTTGCTCACCTCATAGGCAATCTAATGATTGCACTTCATCCGAGTCTTTTGCAACACAAAGTCGCTCACCCCAATAAATATGCTTGCAAGCCTTTCTTTCGTTCATTCATCGTTCATTAATGCATGCATTCTTACTTCATGTTCCTCTTTCATTATCTTTCGCTTTACATTACATAATACTTCATTCATTCATTCATTCATTCATTCATTCATTAATAGGACATGTAAAGCCACAAGAAAGATAAGCATACATCATATAAGGAACATTCATACACATTCATCATCATCATACAGGGCAACATCATACATACATAACATGGATAAACATGCAACATCATCATCATCATCATCATGCCCTACATGCTCTCTAAGGCCATAATCATCCTCTTACATGCTCTTACGAGTTACTTTACGTCAAAACTTACATCTGCACCTTTCCCCCGAAGGCCAGAAGTCAAACTACACATTCCTTCGAGTGCAACAGCCCTATTCGGGCGTATGGACACTCTTCAGTCGCATGGCCTCCATGCGACTGAACATCATGCGATTGGACCCATGCGAATGGTCATCTATGCGAATGAACATCCAATCGTGCGTATGGACCTCGTGCGAATGGGATTACTGCGAATGGGCACCTATGCGACTAACCTCATGCGAATGGACTCATGCGACTAAGCATCTATGCGACTGAACCCTCAGTCGTTCAACCCTCATGCGACTGGACTCTCAGTCGTGCGACTGAACCCCAATCGTGCGAATGACCTTCAATCGCCCTCATTCGGCCGTATGGCCTTCATTCGGTCGCCTAGCCCTAGCTGATGCAGAATGGAGTTCATCCCGAACCCAATCTACCATTTTCGGCCTCCAAGCTCATCCAAACCCATTCTAAGCCTAAATCAACCCTCCTGGACCTTAGGAATGTATACCTTAACACCATACAAGCACACACAAGCCCAAAATCATACTCTAAACACACCATACACATCACACCCAAATGGGTCAAACACACACACACATAAAAACGGGTTTTTGACATCTTCCAGCCCCAAAATCAGTTGAAAACAAGTAAAAGTGGGGTCCTAGAACTCACACAATCGAGCACAAAGACAAGAGCTTCGATTTGGCTTGCTACTCGACGGATTTGGACACCCGAATCACCCGAAACACCACTTTTTCTCCTTTTTCTCCTCTTTCTCTCTTCTCCCTTTTGTGAGCTGAATATTTGGAGTGTGTGGGGAGAGTGGGCTGCCCTCTCCCTACACATACCACCACATCTCCCAACTTTTCTTCGTTGGCGAGTTTGGTCCCTCGACTTTGGACTTTATTTCTTTTCTTTCTTCGTCGGCTTCAAATAATAAATTTCCGGGTGTTACAAGTCCACCCCCCTTAAATAGGTTTCGTCCCCGAAACCTGTTATTCCTCGAACAAACGTGGGTAATGCTGTCTCATTTCTTCCTCAGTCTCCCACGTTGATTCGGATCCCTTCCTGTGCTTCCATTGTACACGCACAAGAGGAACCACTTTATTCCTCAGCCTTTTCTCCTTTCGGTCATGATTGCCACTGGTTGCTCCACATAATTGAGCCGTTCATCTACCTCAATATCTTCCAATGGGACAATCATATCTTCATCTGCTAAGCACTTCCTTAGATGCGATACATGGAATGTCGGGTGAATTCCACTTAACTCATCCGGTAACTTCAGTCTATAGGCCACCTCTCCTACTCGAGCAATGATTCGGAAAGGGCCTATATACCTTGGGCTCAACTTGCCCCGCTTTCGGAAGCGAATGATACCCTTCCAAGGTGAGACCTTCAACATAACCCGGTCACCCACCTGGAACTCAATCGGCCTGCGTCGTTTATCAGCATACGACTTCTGCTGTCTTTGGCTGCCTTCATGAAGGCTTTAATCTTCTCAAGCTTCTCAGTCGTAGCCTCGATTACCTCGACGCTTCCCAATTCTTTCTGACCAATATCACCCCAACAAACGGGCGTTCTACATCTCCTACCGTATAGCATCTCATATGGAGGCATACCAATGCTGGCATGATAACTGTTGTTGTATGAGAATTCGGCTAACGGTAGGTGGTCATCCCAACTTCCACCAAAATCAATCACACATGCCCGAAGCATGTCTTCCAGCGTCTGGATGGTCCTTTCTGACTGACCATCAGTCTGGGGATGATAAGCCGTGCTGATATGTAACCTCGTCCCCATAGCATCGTGGAACTTCTTCCAGAATTTAGATGTAAACCGAGTGTCGCGATCCGACACAATAGACACCGGCACACCATGACGAGTCACAATCTCCTTGATGAACAGATCCGCCAACCTCTCAGATGAATATGTCTCGCGGATCGGTAGGAAGTGAGCACTCTTCGTCAAACGGTCAACTATCACCCATATGGCATCGTACCCTTTCGGAGTACGCGGTAGCTTGGTAATGAAATCCATGGTGATGTGCTCCCACTTCCATTCCGGTATATCCAAAGGTTGTATCTTCCCATACGGCTTTTGATGCTCGGCCTTCACCTGTAAGCAAGTAAGGCACTTACTCACATACTCCACCACATCGCGCTTCATGCCCGGCCACCAATAATCTTTCTTCATATCATGGTACATCTTCGTGGCACCAGGATGAATGGAGTACCGAGTCTTGTGAGCTTCATCCATTATCTTCACCCGTAGATCCCCAAAACGAGGAATCCACACACGATCGAATCGGGTCCTAACACCGAGTGTGTTTTCACCCAATTTCCCAACCAGACCTCTCATTCTTTCAGAGTTAAGATGATCTTCTTTCAATGCCTCATCTTGAAACTCTTTAACCTGCTTCATCACGTCGGAGGTCATGATCAACTGATAGGCTTTCACCCGGATCGGCTCGGGCCTCTCTTTCCGGCTAAGGGCATCAGCCACCACGTTGGCCTTGCCCGGATGGTAGTGGATCTCACAATCATAATCCTTTATAAGTTCCAACCACCGCCTCTGCCTCATGTTCAAATCCTTCTGCTCAAAGAAGTACTTCAGACTCTTGTGGTCAGTAATATGGTGCACTTAGTCCCGTACAGATAGTGCCTCCAAATCTTCAATGCAAAGACCACAGCTGCTAGCTCCAAGTCATGAGTAGGATAATTGACCTCATGAACCTTCAACTGTCGGGATGCATAGGCTATAACCTTTCCTCTCTGCATTAACACACACCCCAACCCCGAGTAAGAAGCATCAGAATAAACCACCAGATCTTCACTTCCATCGGGTAACGACAGAACAGGAGCTTGAGTCAATCTCGCCTTCAATTCTTCAAACGCCTTCTCTTGAGCTTGACCCCATACGAACTTCACCTCTTTACGGGTCAACTTGGTTAGTGGAGAAGCAATCTTGGAGAAGTCTTGGATGAACCTTCTATAGTAACCCGCCAAACCCAAGAAGCTACGAATCTCGGATGGCGTCTTTGGCGACTTCCATTGCATAACCGCCTCCACTTTTGCCGGGTCCACCATAATCCCATCGGGATTCACCACGTGACCCAAGAACTGAACTTCGCGCAACCAGAACGCGCACTTGGAGAATTTTGCATACAACTTCTCCCTCCTCAGCGTCTCTAGAACCTCCCGAATGTGTCCGGCATGCTCTGCTTCGCTCCTCGAGTAAATCAGGATATCATCAATAAACACAATCACTGATTTATCCAACATAGGCCGACACACACGGTTCATCAAATCCATAAAAGCAGCTGGCGCGTTGGTCAAGCCAAAGGACATGACAAGAAACTCGTAGTGACCATAGCGCGTACGGAAAGCTGTTTTAGGAATATCCTGCTCCTTCACCTTCAACTGATGGTAACCAGATCGAAGATCTATCCTTGAAAACCAACTGGCACCCTGAAGCTGATCGAACAAATCATCTATCCTCGGTAAGGGGTATCGGTTCTTCACTGTCAACTTGTTCAGCTCGCGGTAGTCGATGCACATCCTCATACTACCGTCCTTCTTCTTTACAAACAGGACCGGAGCACCCCAAGGAGAGATACTCGGTCTAATGAACCCCTTGTCAAGCAACTCTTGCAACTGCTCCATCAACTCTTTCATCTCGGTCGGAGCCAACCGATACGGTGCCTTGGCAACAGGTTGGGCACCCGGTATCAAATCAATCTGAAACTCAATCTCTCTGTCAGGTGGCACTCCTGATAAGTCTTCCGGAAACACATCTGGAAAGTCACACACAACCGGTACATCGGCTAGTTGTGGTGTTGGCGTATCCACATCCTTTACATAGGCCAAGTAGGCACTACATCCACGCCTCATACACTTTCCCGCCACCGCCATCGAGATCACTTTCGGAATCGTAGTAACCCGATCACCATATACTGTCACTGAACTACCGTCGGGCGCCGATAACCGAATCATCTTCTTGCGACACACAATGTTCGCCTCGAAGTCCGCTAACCAATCCATCCCAAGAACCAAATCAAAACCACCTAAGGTCATCACAAACGGTCTAACAGGAAACTTATGACCCTCGAGCTCCACATCACAATTCTCTATCATCTCAGAAATCCTGGTAGACTTACCTATGGCAGTTTCTACATCGAAGGGCGCATCAACACATCTACTACTAACAGGCAGCTTAGCACAGAAAGCAGCAGAAATAAAACTCTTACTAGCACCCGAATCAAATAACACAGAAGCTAAAGTTTGGTTCACCAGAAACGTACCGGACACGACATCAGGGTCCGTTCTAGCTTCCTCCTGTGTCATGGTGAATGCCCTGGCGCTCGCCTTCGGTCCATCACCTCCCGTCTTCTTTGCCCCTGAACTCTCAGCCCTCGGCTTCCTACAATCTTTGAGCATGTGACCCTCTTCACCACAGTTAAAGCATCGGACCGCACGACAGTCCTTTGCCATGTGCCCCGCCTTTCCACACCTGAAGCACAAGTTCGATCCAAACCTGCACTCCCCGCTGTGCTCCCGTCCACATTTGCCACACCTTCTCGACCCCGCACCTGACGTGACCACACGGCGATCATCCACCCGTGCCTTCTTATTACCCGTCGAGGCATTACCCCGACCAAACCTCTTCCCCTGCCAATTCCGGTCACCACCGCTCTTCTTGCCACCATCAGTCACCACCACCGTCCTCTCATCATACAATCTTCCCGCCAAATCCACCGCCGACCTAAACGTGCTCGGCCGGGCGGCGATCATGTGCCTGCGAATATCCGCCGGCAAACCCTGTATATACCTCTTGATCTTTCGGGACAGAGGTGTCACTTGATCCGGCACCAGACGTGCCATCTCGTTGAACTTCGTGGTGTACTGTTGGTGTGTCATGGTTCCCGCCTCCAGTTGCAGAAACTCCCTCTCAACCTTATCCATTTCCCGATGAGGACAAAACTCCTCGATCACCATCTTCTTCAGTTCGGGCCACCTCATTCGCCCGATCGCCCGATTACCCTCTGCTTGGACAATGTTGTCCCACCAGCATAGTGCCGAGTCCACGAAGGAGTGGGTGGCAAACTTGACTTTCTGATCCTCTCGGCACTCGCTGATGTCGAGAACAGCCTCCATTTCTCTCACCCATCGGTGAGCAGCGGCAGCATTGCCGTTACCGTCAAAAGTAGGGGGCTTACATCTCATAAACACCCCGTAGTTACAGCCTCGTGCCACCTCCCGCACAGGCTCCTCTTCCTCTTCCTCCTCATTATCGGAGAAAATCGTTTCAGGCTCCGGTTGCTCCCCCGAGGCCCGGTTTCTCTCCTTTCGTTCCCCTTCCTTCACAGCTTTGATGACTTCGGTCACCACAGACGGTAAGATTGTCTGCATGACCTGATGTACTTCCTCCACAACAGCCTCCTTCACCGAGGCCCTTAAGTTCGCACTCTCATCCCCAGCTTCTGGATGAGGAGTCTCAGGTTCTGCAGGAACCTCTTTCTCAGCTCTAGGCCTTCCTCTTTTAGGGCGTGGTTCAGCAACAGGGCCATCCCGGCCTCCACCCCTAGAAGCTCTAGAAGATCTACCACCAGCCATTCTCTAACACACTGAAAGATTCAAACACCAACACGGTCATTCAAGGAAACAACTCAGTTTATGTCAAGTATAGTAAGTCCCTAATTACAGTGGCCAGTTGTGATTAGCCACTTACTGTACTCTTCATACCCCAAGTATTACCTGTCCTGACTACATCAGTATTCAAATCTACATACAGCACGTAACATATACCATGCGCACATAAACCGGTTAACTTTAAGAAAATACCTGATGGCACGCAGCTACTCAGTTTGACATCCCATTCCCCATTCGTCCCATTTTCAGTTTAAGTTAAGGTTTATTTTGAAAATTTACCCATTTCACTTAAACTTTGGCTCTGATACCAACTTGTAAGGCCCCGTTTCCGGGACGCTTACAGTTGGCCATTCATCGCACGTAAAACATACATTTACATTTCATTAAGAAAACATCGCAGCGGAAACATTCAAAAATGACATCACATTTCATTATAAATACTTTTGCCAAATAATACATCATTATCCGGTTACAAAATTCATGTTTGCATTACATCACAAAAGCTATATAATTGGATGCCATCCCCAAAGAGCTGAGTAGCTTCGCCATGCCATCCTCAGCAATCATTTACCTGCCAACTGGAAAATGCAATAAAAGTCAGCGTTGCTGAGTGAGTTCTAGTTTTAATAATAAAACATACTTTACATTCATTAAAAACCATTCCTTTATCGTGCGATCATGCAACATACGTATACACAGATAATTTCATTATTATCTTTCATTTCATTCATTATCTTCCATTCTTTCGTTCATTCTGTCTTCCGAGTCTTTTGCGACAACATGGTCGCTCACCTCAATGGCAATCTCAATGATTGCTCGCTATCCGAGTCTTTTGCACCCCTAAGGTTGCTCACCCCAATTGCCCATCACGATAGCAAGCTATCCGAGTCTTTTGCAACAACAAGGTTGCTCACCCCAAGGCAACATCACGATAGCTCTTACTCGAGTCTTTTGCAACGGCAAGGTTGCTCACCTCATAGGCAATCTAATGATTGCACTTCATCCGAGTCTTTTGCAACACAAAGTCGCTCACCCCAATAAATATGCTTGCAAGCCTTTCTTTCGTTCATTCATCGTTCATTAATGCATGCATTCTTACTTCATGTTCCTCTTTCATTATCTTTCGCTTTACATTACATAATACTTCATTCATTCATTCATTCATTCATTCATTCATTAATAGGACATGTAAAGCCACAAGAAAGATAAGCATACATCATATAAGGAACATTCATACACATTCATCATCATCATACAGGGCAACATCATACATACATAACATGGATAAACATGCAACATCATCATCATCATCATCATGCCCTACATGCTCTCTAAGGCCATAATCATCCTCTTACATGCTCTTACGAGTTACTTTACGTCAAAACTTACATCTGCACCTTTCCCCCGAAGGCCAGAAGTCAAACTACACATTCCTTCGAGTGCAACAGCCCTATTCGGGCGTATGGACACTCTTCAGTCGCATGGCCTCCATGCGACTGAACATCATGCGATTGGACCCATGCGAATGGTCATCTATGCGAATGAACATCCAATCGTGCGTATGGACCTCGTGCGAATGGGATTACTGCGAATGGGCACCTATGCGACTAACCTCATGCGAATGGACTCATGCGACTAAGCATCTATGCGACTGAACCCTCAGTCGTTCAACCCTCATGCGACTGGACTCTCAGTCGTGCGACTGAACCCCAATCGTGCGAATGACCTTCAATCGCCCTCATTCGGCCGTATGGCCTTCATTCGGTCGCCTAGCCCTAGCTGATGCAGAATGGAGTTCATCCCGAACCCAATCTGCCATTTTCGGCCTCCAAGCTCATCCAAACCCATTCTAAGCCTAAATCAACCCTCCTGGACCTTAGGAATGTATACCTTAACACCATACAAGCACACACAAGCCCAAAATCATACTCTAAACACACCATACACATCACACCCAAATGGGTCAAACACACACACACATAAAAACGGGTTTTTGACATCTTCCAGCCCCAAAATCAGTTGAAAACAAGTAAAAGTGGGGTCCTAGAACTCACACAATCGAGCACAAAGACAAGAGCTTCGATTTGGCTTGCTACTCGACGGATTTGGACACCCGAATCACCCGAAACACCACTTTTTCTCCTTTTTCTCCTCTTTTCTCTCTTCTCCCTTTTGTGAGCTGAATATTTGGAGTGTGTGGGGAGAGTGGGCTGCCCTCTCCCTACACATACCACCACATCTCCCAACTTTTCTTCGTTGGCGAGTTTGGTCCCTCGACTTTGGACTTTATTTCTTTTCTTTCTTCGTCGGCTTCAAAATAATAAATTTCCGGGTGTTACATTCAATCATTAAAAATTGATTTTAATTAAAAATGTTTGTAAGTCATAATATTACTGTTAATACTTTGTCTATCGATTTTTATGTTTAATTTTTAAAAATCATTTATATCTAATATTAGTAGTTTTTCTTTATCAATGTTTATAAGTCTAAATAATGTATAATATGAAATGAAAAAAACTTATAAATAAAAACTTTAGGTAATAATCAAATTATATTGAACATGAGAACATCTATAAACATCCAAAAACTTCTTTGTATACAAAATTTGATTTTATGTTTGTAATTTTACCATTATTTTCTAATATTGACTATTTTAATTCATGTCTATTTGTAACTCGACATAATACAACGTAGAGCTTGAATCGGTGTCAAGAACCAAACATGCAATGATTACATAAAATTTTGGACTATCTTTGTGATTTTAAAGTTTGGAGACCAAACATGTAATTTGATTAAACCACATGGACCATTTACCAAGAACATAAATGAATTTCATGCTTACATCAATTAAAACTAAATTAAAGTTTCATGCTTTCATAAACAAAAACATAAATTAGTCAAATTGATGTTAAAAAATCAAAATACTAAAGTTTATATTGAAATCAAAATCAAATCCTTAAATCGTACGGACCACTAATACTATTGCAATCAAGATTTGTATATATGAGAATTGAATTGAGACTTTGCAGAAGAGATGTTGTGATTTAAAACTTGGGGTGTGAATAATATTAAATACATCAACAAGAACGTAAAATGATCGGTGAGTTGAACTTGAAACATAACGTGATTTGGGGTAAATCGAAACCATGATATGCTTGTAAATTGAAAAGAATATGAAATGATTCATCTTTCCATTTGAAAATCGATATCATGATTTAGGGGAATCGAAACCCTGAATTGATTATTTGAGACCCTTGATTTGATAATATATATAAAATCATTTCAGAATAGAAGACGCGTATGTGGTTTCTTCTCCTTTGCATAGGACGAGTGAATTAAGAAACATTTAATTACTTGTTTGAATAATCAAGAATCCAACACGTTTCAATTCACAATTTTAATGTAATACAACCTGTAAAAACTCATTATATTATATGTTTGTTGGGATAGAGTCAACTTGTTCGTGGATGGGAAAAAACAGTCAACTGTAACTTGCAATTTTTTTTAGGGTTTTATTTTGAAATCATCATAATGTCTTTTGTAATGAGTTTTTCTCAAAGTAGGATTGGTAGAAAATTAATTAACAAAATGAGTGTTATAAAAAATATTTACCAAAATAGTTTTTTTGAAAAGTTAAATTTTCTTATATGATTGGATAAAAATATTTTTTTTACTAATGTTATTTGAGTAAAATTAAAAGGATAAAGTTTCAATAAAATAAAAACCAATTTTGCATCTATCATGATTTTAAAAAATGTTTTATAGTTGTTTTTATGAAGGTTTTCTTTTTCAATAACGTTTTCTCATACAAAATATTAATACTCTTTCATCAGTATTTTTTAACGTTTATTTATAGAATACTTGTTCTTATATAGAAAAGATCTTTTTATGAAACTAAATGGTTTGTGTATTTTTTTAAAATAAAGATATATATTAGATAATTGTTTTAAACATAAATTTATATATAGTAATAATCATTTATATAAGTATATACATAAAAGATAAAAATAAAATCATATACATACAACGTTAGTTTCGTCTTGCGAACGGCTCGATCTTGACATATGAAGCTTGTGCTCAAAACCATTTATTAAATGAGTCGTAAAATGAGTTCGAGCTTGTTTAAGCTAAGCTTAATTAGAGTTTTTAGCGTGTCGGTCTCGAGTGGCTCACGAGACGGCGTGACTCATTTCTTCCCTAATTGTTGCTGGAAGTATATTACCAACATACACGCCATCGGTAATTGAAGATTACATTTATAATTCGTAAAATAAAATAAAAATAAGCCATTAACTTTTTTTTTATTTCGTCATGATATTTATATAAAACATTTTTAAAGAATGCTATTTTTGTTAAAAATAGTTTTTCTTATTATATCTTTTAAGCTATTTAAAAACATTTTCAAAAAATATATATTTCTAAAAAGAATAAAAAAACAAATGTGCCTACTTTTATGTGAAATTGAAACAAAATTATAGTGAAAAAAATTAATTTTTCTATGTAAAAATACGATTTAAAATTAAGTTTGAGTGAATTAAAATAAACCAAAATGTTTCAGAAAAAACTTTATGTTCTTAATTACGACATATGAACCAAATGGTTTTACAATTTTATTGATCTTTGTACTTGACTATTTTTAAGTAATATAATTTTAAAGTGAAATAAATTTAATTAATAACATTATATTGAGAAAAAACACTTCCTTAAACACCTATTAAGGTAAATAAATATTCTATATACACTATTTAAGGGGAAAAAAACTCATTTTGTAATTATAGTAATAATTAATTTTATTTTAATGAATTACGACTAATACATTTTTAAGCGGGAAATTAAAGTAATAGTGACCTTAGAAAACTACACGTATTATTCAAGATATTGTTTTATTAATAAATAAAGAAGTATAGATTATGGAGTATAATTAGTAACTTTGAAGGTTAAAAAATAAAACTAATTAAAAAAATAAGAAGTTCTTATATGTAATTTTACTCCTTAATAAATGTATAAATTTAAATAATCCAAAAATAGAGATCTTAAATCCAAATTTTCAATCTAAATAACCTTCATAAAATCCTAAATTTTAGCCGATATATCCTATCCCTATATCATATCTTCTCCCCTCTTCTTCTCAACCCACGAGGAAGGTAAGATCAGTGGGGCGCCTTTTCCCCCTCTGATTCTCCTTCAAATCCCATCGTTTTTGCAATCTTTCACATCAATCTTTCAAACCCATGATCGATTTCACGTTTCCTCACCATATAAGCACTTGAATTGCATCTTTTCTGTTCGTTTTCCCTTCGATTCTTTCGTATATAGTGAAAGATAATCATAAGAATCGGTTGAGGAATTTGGATTCTATTTGATCGATTATCCAAAACCCTCGAAGGAAAACGGATTTCAATTAGAGAAACATGTCGACGACGGTGGATTGGTCGGAATTACAACCGGAATTGATCGATTCAGTAGCGAAGAAACTCAAAGTTCTCAAGGATTACATACGATTCAGAGCTGTTTGTTCCAATTGGCGAAAATCAACCCCTAAAACCCCCAAACATCTCCCGTATCAACTCCCATGGTTAATGTTTCCTCAAAGCAGCAATCAGAGTCGTCAATCGCATCTCCGATCGTTTTTCAGCCTCTCCGATGACAAGATCTACCGCTTGAGTCTACCAGAAGCTTCCAATGTTCGTCGTCGATGTGGGTCTTCTTACGGTTGGCTTGTGATCCTCGAAGAAACTCCGGCGATTTTCCTTATTAATCCGTTGACACGAGTGAAACATCATCTTCCACCTTTGTCTTCGTTTCCTAATGTCACAAAGTTCAATTTTTATGATGTGGGAAGAGAGTACACTCTCAAGACTTCAGATGGGGATGTTTACACCTGCAATTTGAAAGAAATGCGTGATTCTTTTATTAAAAAGGTTGTGTTTTCTTCAAGCCCATCTGATGAGAATTCAGATTATTATGCTGTTGTGATTCTTAACCAAACAGGGGATCTTGCTTACTGTAAAAAGGGTGATGATTCTTGGAGATTTGTAGATGATGCACAGTCTTATTGTGAGGATGTTGTTTATCATAAAGGGTGTTTTTATGCTGTGAGTAAATATGGAACAATCGCGGTGTGTGATGTATGTAAGGATTTGCCAGTTGTTTCTTTTATCCATACACCATTGCAGGTTGGTGGTGATATGCAGTATCTTGTTAGTTTAGATGACGATTTGCTGTTGGTTACGCGGTATTTGGAGTTGGGATTTGATGTTGATCAGCATCAGCTTGATATCTTCTACAAAACAACTGAATTTCGCGTGTTTAAGCTGGTGTTGAATGGGTCAATGTGGGAAAGTGTTTATAAGTTGGATGATTGGGCTTTGTTTGTGGGAGAGAATTCGTCAATGGCGTTTCGTGCTTCTGATTTTGAAGGGTGTAAAGGGAATCAGATTTATTTCACTGATGATTATTCT
Organism: Flaveria ramosissima; assembly: GCA_025215565.1. Classification (NCBI taxonomy): domain Eukaryota; kingdom Viridiplantae; phylum Streptophyta; class Magnoliopsida; order Asterales; family Asteraceae; genus Flaveria; species Flaveria ramosissima. The sequence goes on from CM046040.1 coordinate 79,206,542, forward strand.
GAGTGGAATTATGATGGCGCGAATGGGGATCATGATTTGGGTGTTTATGATCTGGAAGATGGTAGTGTTGTAGCTTTGCCATGTTATCCAAGAAAGTTTTACAATGGGAGACGATGGCCTCCGCCTATTTGGGTCACTCCAAGTCTACATTGATCGCGTAAGTCTTCAATGTTAAAGTCTTGCTGTTTGTGTATTATGTTAAATATTTTCTTCCAGTGCTAAATTCATGTGTTTGTTACATAGTTTCACTCTTCACAGTTGTTGGTTATATGTACTATGTATGTAAGTAAGTTTACAACTATCTTGAAATGACATATAATTTTAGTATAGAAAGATACAAGTGTAACAAGTACCAGACTAGTCACTTGCGACCAGCTTACGATCATGGGCTTGACAAAGTGACGAACTTTTGTCACGAGTCAACGGTTCAAGATTCACTGTATATGAGCAGTACAGATTTATAGTTTGACATGTTAGAGATAAAATAGACCTGTATATAATAAGCACACGGGTCAAAGTTGTTGATGCATTTTATAGATGTAACTTATCATGGTTTATATAAATTGACCGAGGCTGCAGATTGTTTGAATTTTGATAATTCAACAATGTGCTTCATATGTTTGCATAGAGTACCTTCTTGAGTACAACTTTGAGTCTAACTCATCATTCTACTAATTGGAAAACACATCCCTTATGTTTTATCTTCTAGTTGATTCTTTGTGTTGTTTGTTGTGTAATATTATGTGGAGGTAGTTTTATGGAGATCATTGAATTAGAATCACTTTTTTCGCCTTTCAGGGGAGGGTAGGGCTATTATATTAGCTCGAAGCTCGCTCGGAAAAAACTAGTTTACAACTCGAGTTAGCTTGACTTGAAACGTTTATAAAACCAAGCTATCACTCGAGTTTGCCAGATTTTTGCTACAATTGTTTATTTTTATTATATATGTATATGTATAATTGTTTATGAGTGGAGAATGTTTGTTTAGTCTACTCGTCACTTCGTAATAAACAATAATTATATAAACTAGGAGGGTTCCTACGCGCGTTGCGCTTGAAACTCTACAATGAAGCCAAACTTTATAAACGAAGATGAAAAAAAAATACCATAACAGCTATCATTTCACACAAAATTAAAACAATTGACAACCATGATTGGGAGTCCCAATAACCCAAACGTGAAACATTCCATTAGTTGTATAAATACCATCAAATTATCAATAAGTAAAAACAAATCATTGTATTCTGTCACAATGTTAATATTGAAATCTCATATGTATGTATTGAATCGATTATAATATAATATTATATCCAAAATTATAAAACAGAAACTTACCTACCTTAGTCATCACCAAAAATCAAGGATTGACAACTTCGCTAGGTTATCACCATCAAAGTAATTGTCTTGCAAAAACAGAATTCAACAGGAAGATCACTTAACTACAAAATGAAAAATACCGTGCTTTTTAAAACCTAGTTCTTTTATTTTTACTCGAGTTAAATAAAAACAGTTAGGGTGAACAAATATCCTACAAAACTTCAAGTCATAAAATGCTTCCGTATGTCTTTTTTCATCTTTTTAATTTTGGCTTCATGAGAAACATAAAGTGTGCCCTATAACGCTCTTATAAGATAATGTTTTAAACTTGAGTGCGTCATAACAACTTGATAAAGTGTGCCCTATAACGCTCTTATAATATAATGTTTTGAACTTGAGTGTGTCATAGCAACTTGATAGCACAATAAACACAAAATAACAACCCAACAAAAGATAGCGTCGCATCATTTACACAATTTGAATAATTGCAAACAACACAATTAGGAGACACATTTAAAGATTGTTCCAAGAAATAGTACACATTGTGCAGTTAAATCTAATTATCCACGTGATGAAGAAGTCAAGCAGCTACATCTAAAAATAAGTAAAAGTTAAAACATAAAACCCTTACATACCTTCACTTGTCAAGATCACATGCATATAGTACTTGAGATTATACAACATAAATCTCTTATATTATAATACATTATCCCCAAACCTTTGGTGTATAACGGCCTTAGATTGGCATTTTTATTCTTTAATGAACCTGAACTACCTCCTTCTCATTTTAAACATTGCTAATATGAAGTTTAACTCTTTTAAATTAGTAGTTGCAAGTATAATAAACGTACATATTTAAGTTACCAACAACATGTCTGCGCATTTCTTGAAAGAGTAAATGAATTATAAATATCCCTTCTTCGATTGAAAGAAATAAAAATTGTATCTAAACTATATCATTAGCTTTTGGAAATGCATGCATTCAAAGCCTCTCAACATCCTCATTTGAGTTCTATTAATGTTATAACTAATATTCAGTTGAATAGCTTTTCATTGAAGCCTGTCTGATCCATCCATCGACATATAGATACATATATTACTTTGAGTCATTTCCTCTTTAGCTATATTTCGGTAGCATCAATCTTCACCTACAACCCTTAACTCATCTCAAACAAAGGAATTTAGAAGAAATACAAATGTAGAAGAAACTGAATAACCTAGACATTCATCAAACACATTGAAAGCACAATCAACTATGTAGAAGAAATTGAATAACCTCTATAGACAGTAATTTTAATTTTTACACCAATTTTTATTCAAAATACCCAATAATATAGTTGTCCAGCCGCCAAAACTAAATCTACGGACGTTCAAATAACTCGTGGCTTGAATCTATCTTAAAAAAACTTGCTTCAACAATGATCATGAGCCAACTCGGTGCAAATCATTTATAAACCAAGCTGGGCTTGGCTTGGCTCGTTTATAAACAGAGCCAGCTTTGTTTGGCTTGTTTACATACCAAGCTGAGCCGAGCCCAACTCTAGTTTGGCTCCGCTTGACTCGTGAACAACCCTAATGGAGAGAAGGTAATTATGATATAATCAAATATTCATTGTCTTGTACATGGTGTTGGTTAGTAAATTTGATGGTGACCTCGTTTACCATTTTCGACAAAAACCTTGAGTAATGTCAAGCTATGACAAGACAGTACTACGCTCTTGTTAAGTGGGTTAAAGACAAACGGTGTTATCACTCATTACAAAAATAATATTTGTCACCAAAGGCTTTCGGCAACAACCAAACATTGTTTTCACGAGATTTTAACCCTGTGGTCGAACAACAGATATCAAGGTTTAGGGTTGCTTTTCTTGTGCGATGTATCATGGAAATGGGGCAGTTAGGTGTTCAATATACTTTCCATTGTGGAAACTTTTAGGAAAGTGTTCGTATAAGGCAACTTAGTGACTAACAATGATTGTATCATGTTTGTTTGTAAGGCCACATGCTCTTGGTTTCACATGCAACAAGACATATTCTTCGCTCTTCATTTACTCAAGTGGAGGCGTCATCTTATACATGTTGATGTGTGTCCAAGGTCGACCCATTAATGTAAAGAGAGAAGCATTGTGCTTGGGGCCCCTCAAAATTAAGGCCCCCTTTTTTTTAAAAAAAGTTGATATTGGGTATATAAGTAATTGGGCCTTCAAATTGATAAACCTAGTTATTGTATCTTCAACTAGACTTGCACAAAAAAACCGGGTACGAACCTGACCCGGCGTACCCGACCCGGACCCGGGTCCGGGTAGTACCCGTTTGAAGAGAACCCGGTTCGTACCCGCCCAGGAACCGGCGGGTTGGAACCGGTTTGGGGTTTTAAAAATTGCCAGGAACCGGACCCGAACCGGTTGAACCCGGGTTGGACCCGGTTTTTACCGTTTTTTTTTTTTTAAAACTAGCCGTTTTTAACGGCTATATAGCCGTTAGGGACGATTTTGGACCGTTTTTTTGGATGTTTTTGGCTCTAAAATTAGTATAAATAGGTGTGGGTTGATATGGTAAGGTACCCAAGCTTCAAACACAAAAAAACATACGCAAAAAACGCAAACAATACTCTCGTTTACTCTCATTTACTCTCGTTTACTCTCAAATCTCAATATGGCTCACTCTCAATCTTCCGTTGGTCAAGGTTCATCGAACTCTCCATCCGTCGTTCGTGTTCTTCCACACAATCGTAACATGGATGTTTGGTGCAATTGGGATATGGTTGAGTTGAGTGACGGATCTGTAAAGGCTCGTTGCAAGTTTTGTGGAGCTTTACTTGCTAAAGATTTTAACACGACTTTAAACAAACACATTAGCAAGAAGTTTTGCAAGTCGTTGAAAAATAATCCGGATTCGCAACAAACACAATTGAGTGGAGACGGTGGAATCTTTAATTACAACGTTAATGAGGTTCGAGATCGAATGGCAAAGTTCGTGATTCAAGAAGCTTTGCCTTTCAACCACTTCGACAACCCTCGGTTAACCAACTTAATTCGAGAGACGCTTCAACCTCGTTACACTCACGTAAGTCGTACTACACTTAGACGTTATTGTTTAAAATTATGGAAGCAAGCAAAAAATGATTTAATTGTTTTATTTGAAAATTTAAATACCGGTGTAAACTTAACTAGTGACGTTTGGTCGAGATAAATGACAATTTGGATGTACATGACGATAACCCCAATTTTTCAACCAATGCAAAAGAAGATTTTAATGCAAGTTTGAAAATTATTTATAATTTTTATTTAAATAAATATGGGCCTAACGTAAATATACCTACACCAAGAGAATCAACCTCAAGTGCTAGTACCTCGTTTAAAGACCCTGTTATGACTATGTTGAATGTTGTTCGGGATGTGACGGCTAAACGTCAAAGGGGTAACGCCCCAACAAGCGAACTTGGTATTTATAGTACGACGAATTTTATTTCAACTATGAGTACTCAAGATTATTATGAATTTGATATTTTGGCTTGGTGGAAAGGAAATGAATCCCAATTTCCAATTCTTTCCGCTATGGCCCGTGATTTACTAAGCGTCCAAGCTTCTACGGTAGCTTCGGAGTCTGCGTTTTCTCTTAGTGGCAGGGTAATATCATTACGGAGAACAAGATTAACTCCGGAAGCGGTGGAGATGTGCATTTGTTTAAAAGACCACTTAGACGCGATGGATCGTATACAAGACAAAACAAATCTTGAAGACGAAATTGCAATCGAATCTAAAGTACACGATGAAGAGGTAGAAGAAGGAGTATCTTCTGGTATATCCGATGAAGAATTAACATTTGATGAAGCCTCCCGAAGAAAATAGACGATTAATGAGTTAATGTATTTTTTAAGTTGTTTTAATAATAAATAATCTTTTAATGAGTTATATATGTTTTTTTAATGTTGTTATACATGTTTTTTAATGTTGTTATAATAATAATAATAATATTAACAATAATAATAATAATAATAATAATAATAATAATAATAATAATAATAACAATAATAATAATAACAACAACAATAATAATAATAATAATAATAATAATAATAATAATAATAATAATAATAATAATAATAATAATAATAATAGTAATAATAATAAGAACAATAATAATAATAATAATAATAATAATAATAATAATAATAATAATAATAATAATAATAATAATAATAATAATAATAATAATAATAATAATAGTAATAATAGTAAAAAAAAAAAAAAAAACCCGGTTGTACCCGGTTCTGGACCCGACCCGGTCCGGACCCGACCCTAACCGGGTAGGCCGGGTAGGGTTTTACCCTCCTTCAACCCGGGTCGGGTTCGTACCCGGGTTCATCAATACCCGGGTCCATAAAAACCCGGCCGGACCGAACCCGGTTTGAACCCGGTTCCGGGTCCGGCCCAATACCCGGTTTGTGCAAATTGGGCCTCCAAATGGTCTACTGATTGTTAATTTGTCATTATATGAATTGTTTCTTCTTAGTTCATTGTTTAAATTATATGATTACCTCATTCTTTGAATTAGGTTACATACTAGAACTAAAAGTTATATCGTTAGAATTTGTAAACACTATTTAAGCTTTGTTTTGTTTTACACATCGATAGGAACTCATCATAGACTATTCCTCACTCATCTCAATTTGAATTCATAACTGATTAGAACTTATTCTTTAAGTTAAGGTCGTATGCTTTTGATTTGTTTCCTTATTACTTTTTTAACTATCATGTCATTTGATAAAAACAAACACCGAAAGAATTGATGAGCAAGATTTAAGAGTATACCATAGTGATTTATTTATTCTAGATAAAAATATAGGATTTATATAAATAAGTTTTTGGCAAAGGGCCTTGAAATTTTAGTTTGCTTTGGGCCTAAAAAAACGTTGAGCCAGCCTTGTGTGTGTCATAGATATTATCTTTCACCAGGAACAACTCTAACGCTATCACTATCGACCTTTGAAACGCTTGCATGTCATCCATGCAACATCAGATCGTTATCTTTTGAAATCACATCTCGTACAACATCTGAATTCAACAAATAGACAACACTCTTACAAATTTATTTCGGAGTAAATAAGACAACTTTTTGAAGTTTGAAACGAGCTTGAACTTTCTTAATTTGAACACATCAAACTCAAGTTTAGACGAGCTCGCACACGACTCATTTATATCCTGAAAAATGTCAAAGTAATTTTAAAAAATACAAATAAATATTTTCTAATATTACATACAAACAAAGACCCGATGGAAATATTATGCAACAAGCCAAGACTATAAATAATATGGTGAACTATAAACCTATTTTCGTGCATCTGTTACGGCCTGTAACTTCATACAGATCAAAATTTCTGTTCGTTTTTAGCGGGTACTTTTCTAGCTCACTTGTCTTTATCTAGTTGCTTCAGATATGAGTATGAAGAAAAACTTATTTGTCGTGGGTAAGCCCATTATTACCCGATACACAGGTCGCATACTTAATACTTTGCCACCTCGATTATTCGTGTTGGACCATCAAAATCAAGATCACCAGTAATCTCCACACGAGCATAACCCGTTAGCAAAATGATGAAACCTCTTAGTATCACGAACAATGATCACGCGGTTTTCAACAAGTGATACAAACTTTGCCATGTTATGGCAATCACCACAAATCCTCAAATTCTTTGTGATTATAAGAGGCACATTGTCACTATACACCAAAAGACCAAATGCAATAGCCAGTTTTTCACTGTGCATTTTTACCAAATCGCCCTTCACGTCTTCCTCTACATCATGAACAACAAACTCTGTATTAGCTACATATCCAACCTTCCCAATCTTTATCATTAACTCATCTAACTTGGCGTATATACGCTCGATGTCAGGGTGTGCTTGATCACTCACTACAAACCTATGAATCTTGTGATCATGTTCAATAAAGCTGCAGCCTGCAGTTCTTACAAGACCTCGGTCCTTCATCAACGCTCTGACTTTTGAAAAGTCAACCCAACGACCCGCTTTAGAGTATATGCTTGAAAGCATAATATAATTCCTAGGGTCCGACGGGTTTAAAGTTATTAACTTTCCTGCAACTTCCTCACCAAGCTCTATGTCTCCATAAACCTTACAACCGTTAAGTAGTGCTCCCCAGACACCAGAGTTGGGCTCCATCGGCATGCTATCGATTAAACCACGTGCATCCTTTAAACGCCCTGATCTACCTAAGAGGTCAACCATACACGAGTAATGGTCCAGCCTAGGTTTGACTTTATAAACACTAGACATTATGTTAAACAATCGTGTCCCCTCGTCTACAAGGCCCGAATGACTACAAGCACTCAACAAATGAGTGAAAGTAACATGATCAGGTTCAAAACCTTTCTGGACCATGATGTCGAAATGGTCAATCGCATGTCTACCATATCCGTGCATTGCATACGCAGCGAGCATGGCAGTCCACGCGATCATATCTGGTTCTTTCATTTCTTTAAAGATTTCACACGAAGACGTTAATCTTCCAGCTTTCGCATAAACATTTAACAATGCAGTCATGGTAGGAACACTTTTATCCAAACCACAACTCAAAACATAACCATGAAATGCATCTACCACTTTTCCAACTCCAATATCACCACAACCTTGAAGAATCGCAACGATTGTCGCTTGATCAGGATAAACCTCGACTCTGCGCATCATGTTAAAATACGAAACACCCTTCTCTAGAACACCATTTTGAACATGAATCTTTATGATCGAGTTCCACGATACTAAAGTCGGTAACTTGATCATCAGAAACAACCTACAAGCTGCATTCAAACAGCCATGTTTCCCATACATGTTAATAAGTGAATTCAAAACTTTAGTTTCAGATAACAAACCACTTTTCACAGCATATCCATGAACATAACCTCCCTCCACAACCCCACAAGCCGAAACCAACGATATAACTGTTATCTCATTCGGGCTCATCCCATCTTCACGTCTCATCCTGTAAAACGCATTTAAGCTCAAACCCACCTCCCCAATTTGCGAAAACACCGAAATAAACGAATTCCAAGATACCAAATCTTTCTCAGGAATTTCATCGAACAGTTGGTGTGCATCATCAAGAACTCCCAATCTCCCATAAAGGGACACCAATCTGTCACCAATGAAGCAATCATTGTAATTCAAACTCTTTACAACTCTTGAATGGATCAATCGGCAAATGGGTATCGAAGAACAGAGGGTTATAGACGTTATTACTGACTCAAGAAGTGAATTAGAGTTGCATTGAGGTTGGAAATTGTAGTGACGAAATGAAGCATCGAACAATGTTGGTGGTGGGTTAATTCGATTACGAAGAAATGTAGGTTGAGATTTGAATTTATGGGTCAAAGTGATGAACTTGAAGAGAGAACAATGACAGCGAGTTGAAGACAGCATCTCCCATCTTTAGGGACTGGTGTCTTGAGTCTTAAGTAGTCAACAGTAAAAGATTCTTTATTACACTAAATTCAACCTAATAATTAAATAATATGAAAATTGAATGTTAATGTAATTTAAAAAGGAAAACTAAATATTAATAGTTATAAGTGTTTTTTTCACGGTCCCGTTGTGATGGTACGTTTTGTAACATATTTTTAGCAAAAGGTCAAACTTTATTTGCGAGTGACGAGTAAATGTGTTCATATACATGACTACGCAAGGTCCAATTATATACCTAAAAGGTGTTCTCATAAATGTCACAATAAACTATTTGTATTTTCTATAGATACATGTGTATCTAGTTTAGAAGCTCAAATGTAAAATGTCTTTCATTTCTTACATATATGTAATAGAATGAGTACTGAATGAAATACAATGTGTGATTGTGCTTATAATATTGAATATTTCATTGCTTATTATGTAATAACGCATGGTTGAACTAACTATATAGGTTTGTGATTGTTTACATAGATCTTAGTCAAGAATGGTTGAGAAATATGTTTAAACTTAGTCATGTGAAGTTCTTATGCGAATGACCCATGCTAATGGACCATACGCATGAACAACTTCATGCTAATGAACCAGTCGCACGACTGAACCAGGAGACTAGATCAGTCGCACGATTGTGACATAAGATTGACTCAGTCGCACGACTGAAGCCTTAGTCGTGCGGATGGAACAATCGTATGACTCAGTCGCACGACTGAACCATACTAATGGTTCAGTCGCACGAATGAAAAACCCTAACCTATAAATATCACTTAATTCGTGGAAAAACGTAACAATTCGAAGCTCTACGTACTAAATCGTACCCTAGCCGTCCAGAGACCTTAGAGAACATGTTCCAAGTTCATAGATCGCACAAAATCGTATTGCAATCGTTCTTAACGTTTAGATTCATTCCTAGATCGATTCTACGTGCGTTCTCACTGATTGGATCGCCAATCAAATAGGATTCCACACTATTTGAGTTGGTATATGCGTAAATCAGTTAGTACTCCGTCCCGTACACGGTCCTAACAAGTGGTATCAGAGCTTTGGCTCTTGATTTACGTGTGATTCAATCGTTTTTGATATAAAAATTGTTTTTTTCACTCAAAAACGCAAACTTTTTGTGACAAACAGTGTTCTTGACGTCTCCAGGTCAAAAAGTTAACGTTTTCCGGCATACGGCAATTAGGGTTAGTGAGAAATTCGTGTTTTTGTGTCAAAATACCTTAAACCTTCAAATTCTCAAAATTCAGCAGCTTCAGTTGCACGATTGACTCAATCGCACGACTAAACCCATCTGCATCCCTCATACGCACGATTGGACTTAGTCGTTCATCCATTCGTACGACTGTACTGCCTATACGCATCGTTCATCCGCACCTGTCCATTCGCACGATTGAGCCATCCGTATTGGTTCATTCGCACGTCTGAGCCATCCGCATTGTTCAATCGCACGAAGTGTTTAATCGCATTCCTTCAGTCGCACAAGTAAAACAGTTTGCTCTAAAGTTCAAAGTCGATAGTAATAGAGGTCCAATATTCAGCTTTCACCGCAAGGAGGGATTCAAGGATCCAGAATCTATTGCTTCTGGAAAATGAAGTGGGGAATCACAATAAACCCCCTAAGCTCATAACGTTAGATGATTACCCACAATGGAAGTAAAGATTCGAGATATACTTAAATGGAGTAGATCCCAATCTGTGAGAGTCGATAGAGACAGAGTATAGTATGCCTGTAGGTGCAGATGGAGTCAAACTTACCTTAGGCGGCATGACTGATGGCCAAAAGGTAAAGTACAATGCTAAGTATATGCATTGCTAACTCAGTCAATTCCTAAGGACATCTTCCATCAATTTTCTGAGAATAAAAAAGCAAAGAAGCTATGGGATGAATTGGAAAAACAGTATGACGGGAATGCGTCATTGAAAGCTCTAAAGGCTAAAGCGTTGAAGAAGGAGTTCGACAACTTCTCGTCAATGGGTAAGGAGAGCTTGGATGACGTCAACGATCGGTTCTACCACTTGATGAGTGAGCTGCACACTCATAGAGTTACAACGTCTATGGAAGACAAGGTGTCGAACTTTGCAGATGGGTTGCCAGAGAAGTGGGTTTTCTTTGTATCCAACCTCAGACATAATGATATGCTGGCGAAGTTAGATATCAATGATTTCATTCTGAAGCTGAGAGAGGAAGAGTTGAGGATGAAGTACAGGGCCCAAAAGTCTTCATATGATCAGAATCCATCACTGTACAACTCAACTCCACAAGCCAAAACGTCTGGAGCACCACTTCAAATGACATTTGTGTCGAGTTCAGCCGCTCCATCTCAAGCTACTACTTCAGGATCTGACACGTCAGGGTCGTCTTGTACCCAATACATAGCACCTGAAGCCAATGCTACAAAACTGAAGACCGAGAATCTCGGGAATGTGATAGTAGAGGTAGCAAAGGAGCATATGGATCTCTTAGCAGCTGTCGTTCACTCCTATGACGGATTAGTTGCTGGGAAAATTGGGAACTGCCATCTGGCAGATGAGGACTATGAGCAGGTAGACGAGACAAAGCTGGAAAGAATGGACATCATGTGGGCCTTAGCAAGTGTTGTCTGGAGAGCTAAGAAGTTTGTCAAGAAGACCAGACAGAACTTGATTGCTACTAAGGACACAACTTTTGATTTTGACAAGACCAAAGTTACCTGCTTCAACTATGGGGAAAAGGGGCATTTCAAGCGTGAATGTGTGAAGCCCAAGAAGATAGGAAATGGGAATCCATTCTCATCTTTCAATCGTCAGGATAAACCCACAAGTAGTCCTACTTCGTCAAGTAAGGATCCTAAAGCCTTGACCGCTCAGGATGACGAAGTACAAGATTGGAGCTTTCGGTTTATGTCTCCGGGAGAATCCAACATTGCTAGTGTTGAGGATTTAGATGACGACTCAGCAAGCGAAGGTGATATTGCAGTGGAACTCGTGATGTCAAATAATGAAGAAACTGCAAACGTGGTCGATCACCTGTCTGAAGAAGGGACAAGCACTAAATGTTCAGAATCACCAGAACCAGAAAAGTTAGACTCTGCTTTGATGGCTGATTCAACCGCACCCTCTCAGGTAAGTACCAAAGACCATTTATTTGATAGTCATGCATGCATTGAATGTAATAAATTTAGGAAAAGCATAGACTTAAAATTTGCTAGGTTATTAGACCACAATGATAGCTTAGTAAATGATTTACAACTGTGCACAGAAGCAAATAGAATTTTAAAACAAAATAAGCACAGTTATAAAGAAAAGATAGAACTTTTGAATAAACAACTTAGGGAAACCGAAGTTGTAGCTTTTAACCAAGAAAATGACATCAAGTTCTACTTAAACTCCCTAGAAGACACTAAGAAACAAAAAGCAGTTTTGGAAGTAGAAGTAAATTCATTAAAACAAAAATTGCATAGTTGGACAAGTTCTTCTCATATTGTCCAACACTTAGTGAGAGAACGCAACAATGGGGAGGGTTTGGGTTATAAAGTGGTTCCACCACCACATGAGACCTTAATGAATGCCAAAAGTAAACCAATAAATAACAACCCAATCAAGGATCATGTGGTGTCCACTTCTCTTGTAAGTGATCCAGATTCCACATGTAAACCAAATGAATCTGGCACTAAACAAAAAGAGGCCACTTCAACATCAAAAGGTAAAATGCCTTGTGTTAATCTGGATGAACAATTTGAGAAGGTTATGGTAAAGTCTGGTTCAACCACGTTTAATTCTGAACCTAAAAAGACCAAACATGTTAACCAATCATGTACAACATGTCTAAGTCCAGATAAACAAAAGGGAAAAAATGTTAAAAATGTTCAAACAATTAATTTTGTTAAACAAGATAAAACATCTAAACAAGAAGTGTCAAAACCCAAACAGAATAAAGTCACACGTTTGTCACACACTTCTCCACAGAAACAGTTAAATCACCATGTTGAAAGTAGATCATGCTACAACTGTGGAAAGTATGGACACATCGCGTCTTACTGTCCTTATTATCAGACACCAAAGAAAAAGGTTGAACTTTATGACACTAAAGCAAGCTCTTCCAAAAGAAGCTCCATGACTCCACCAAAAAGAGTCAGTGAACCTAAAGTTCAAACCATCAGCCAGTCGTCTGTCTATCACAAACAGGCCTTACATAAAATTGGTTTATGGAAAGAAAAGTCCATCCTAGTATCTGATAATGAGAACAAGAAGATGAATGATCTTCCCTCACCCTCAAATGGACAGTGGGTGGAATTTATGATGTGTGATTCTTCTGGGTCACCCAAGCCAGTTAAGGCTTGGGTCCCTAACCTCAACTAATGATTTCCATTGAATGTGCAGGGTGTTGCTATAGTGCTGAAACTAACACTTGGATTGTAGATAGCGGAGCATCAAGGCACAAGACTGGAAACTGGGCACTCCTGTCAAACGTCAAACAAATTAAAGGAGGTCATGTTTTTTTGCGGGAAATAAAGGAGGTTACATCACAGCTCAAGGGGAAGTGGGGAATCAGAAAGTGAAGTTTGATAAGTATTAAATATCACTTTATACGTGATTGTTTTGAAAAGAATCTAATCGATGTTGTTAAAATAAATACGGATTTTCAACGCGCTGACCTCTACACAAAAGCCTTTGATAAACCACGTTTTCTATATTTGTTAGAGGTCAACGGCGTTAAAAAGAAAAGTGATGTCATTCCAGAAGTTGAACATGTTTAGTCCGATGCGTCGAGTCTATTTTTCTTATATTTTATTTTATTTTATTTAATTACTTTTAGTAGTTTTATTTGTTTCGCCTATTAAAATCCTAAAAACCAAATCAGTTTCGGTTTTAGAATTTTAGGGGGAGAATAGGTTAAGTTAGTAATATATATATATATATATTTATAAACGAGGGAGGAGGACAGGCTAGCTGATAGAAATGAGATCGTATCTGTGAAACAGATTCAATGACTATGGAAAATGATAGTACACAAGAACAAATAATTTGGGACTTTAAAAGAATAAATTGAATTAGATGCGAAATTCAAAGGATAAGTCTGATAAGTCTGAGCAATATATCAGGAAAAATGATAGTAAAACAGGCTACTACTAAGGTAAGACAAAAAAAATAGATCTAGAGGTTGTTAGACCACTACATGATGTGTCGGTAGATTCAACACAATAGATGATTAGACTTCATTGGTGACTTCAATTTAAACTAAGCTGTTCAACTGGCTGTGGGTTCCTATCTTATCACTGGTTAACACAATCAATTATTTCCAATAAGGGGTGACGAGCAAATAAACGCCACAAATGTGTGCGGATAACCACAAAAAGAGCAAAGCATGAAAAAAAAATGAAAAACGCAATCAAGTTAATAACAAATGTTGTTGGTGCGTTATGTGCAAAAAGAAAAAATATATGCTCTAACAAGAAGATAGGTTATGTGCCTCTCTGTTGTGCGGTGGCACCGACCTGAGGATAAGAATAACCTAGATATTCTAGAGTTCATTGTTGTTTGCCGCCTCTCTGCTGTGCGGTGGCACTGACCTGAGGCTTGGCTTCTCTTTGAAAGCTCTAAGAGTAGTTTCTTCTTGTCAAAATACCCGTAGACCGCTCAAAATCTCCTAAGGAATGTTGATTACCATATAAGTGTGGGGTCCACAAATGCTGGTTGAAATAATTAAACTTAATGTATCACCAATCTGTGTCAAAAATCTGTGTATGGATTTAAGAGGACAAGTATACTGACAATCATCGTGGCTGCAATTCTTGAAAGTCCAAATCAATGTGTGCATCTTATAGTACCAGTATGATTTTGTAAACTTGCTAATGACTCTCGATGAAAACAAGAATCAAGCATCAAAAGATTTTGGTAACATGTCCTGAATGATTTGAAATACCTGTATGATTCCATAATGAATCGTACCAGTTATGGTCATAATAACTTGAAGCTGTACTGTGCTAGGAATAAATCTGTTAGATATCTATCTTAGGATTTCAACCTCACACAAAATCACAAAAATATGTTCAGTTTTATCTCTTAGTTATAGTTGTTTATTTTGTTTAACTTTTTAGTCAATTTAGTTTTATACGTCGGACTATGCCGTGGAATTCAATCTGGGATTTAATCACTTAAAAAGGATCACGTCTGAGGTGACCACACGTGTTTTAAATGTAAAATGGGTCACATCTGAGGTGACAAAAGGTTTTGTTTAAAAGGATCACAACTGAGGTGATCAAAGGTTTTCTGAGTTAAAAATGATCATGTCTGAGATGATCGAATGCTCAAAATGTTTATTCAAAAGTTAACAAGGGCTAAGTGTTGAAATGTCATAAGGTCAAACTCATAAGTATGAACCATTCGCACGACTGGACCATAAGTGTGGACCAGTCGTACGATTGAATCATACTTATGAACCAGTCAGCCGAATGGAGCATGAGCATGAACCATTCACCCGTCTGGAGTCCAAGAATGAGTCATTCGCCTGAATGGGGTTGACCGAATGAGTCAGTCGCCCGACTATAACCCAGTCGGCCGACTGAATGTGACCGACTGAACCAATCGCACGACTGAGATCCAATCGCACAAATGAAAAGAGCGAATGGATCCAGTCGCCCGATTAAAACCAGATTCAGTATAAATAGGACTAAAGTCGGTCGCATACGCTCATCACTCTTCATTCGCCCTAAAATCGCCCGATAGTGTCGTTACTCTGCCCGATTTTCTACTAACCTTGCTTGCTACAAATTGCTATATTCTGACGATTGCCAGTGTTTACACAGGTATAATGCGGTGCAATTTACTCAAATGGCAATCGATGAGTACCCTAAATGACTGAATTCAACCAAAAAATAGAACCGAGACTTAGTTTGACTAATTAACTAATAAAACTAAGCATTTTGTGAGATAGAAAGTTATTAGGAGTTATATCGGTTACTTGCGAGACAAATGTGCCAAACCACGATGTCTAACACTAAATTTTGCTCAAAATTTGAATTTGAATTGAAAAAACAGTCTGTTATGTGAATGGACACCCTGATGAACTTCAATCGTACGACTGAGCTGGGCGAATGACTCAGTCGGCCGAATGAACGAGGCGTATGAGCTCAGTCACCCGACTGAACCCAGTCCCAGGCTCAGTCGCCCGACTGAACCCAGTCGCATGCTAAGTCGCCCGTCTGAAGTCAGTCGCATACCAAATCAACAGACTGAACTCAATCGTATGATCAATCGCACGATTGAACCAGACTGATCTTAAACAGTTTAAAGTGAAATGGTTTGTGTTATGTGCTGATCTAATATGTATGTGTCTTGTGTTATAGATTCATGGCAGATCGGTGGATCATAAACACCAAGCACAATATTTATGGTCACTTGGATGCCACCTCTCGGAATGCTGCCGAATTTGTTGGTATTATAGCATTCCTAAAGAGATCGAGGATATATAGAGCGATATCTACACCTTGCACACCCTATAGGTCGATACAGCAGGCCTTCTGGGAAGGTGCTTCCGTTGACCGATCGACTGAGCCCTACAATATACGTAGCTCCATATTTGGCCAGGAGATTGAGATCACCGCAGCTGATCTGAGACGTGTTCTTGATTTGGGAGATGATGCTGCTTACCCCACCAGACTACATCCTCTTACCGTAAGGGGATGCTTTCTTCGGATGAGGTACATTGGGGACATCAACGCAGGTGTGCTCAATAAAAGCAATCTGTGTCCCCAGTTCAAGTACCTAGCTCACGTTATACTGAAGTGCATTGCTTCGAGAAGGGGTGGATTTGAGACTTATCGGATCAAATCCAGAATGCCTACGTTGCACTGGTGCTGAATCACCCATTCAGCTTCTCCAACATGATTTTCTCCTACCTGATCGAGAATATAGAGGCAAAAGGCAAAGAGGGCTTCTGCATGTACCCGAGATTTCTGCAGATGATCATCGACGAGAAGCTTCCTTCTTTGCCTAAGGAGAGCCATGATGCTGTATCACTTGAGGTGATGGATGACACCACATTGGGCCGCATGAAGGTGTACAGGGGAAAGCAAGTTAAGCCTCCTGTGAGGAGATTGTTCGGGCACCTGGCCCGGGAGGATTACGTGGCGCTGGCAAGGCGTAAGTGGCGTCACGAGGAGAGTGACTCAGATGTTGAGCAATTGCTCTTCCATCTGATGACTCCGATGATGATGACAGTGGCGATGGTGGAGACTCTAGCCTCGCTTCATCTAGGGCCACCACTGCACATGTTACACCACCACCCACTCATGGAGATGCCACCACAGCCAGTTTCCATCAAGAATTCTATCCTCCTGATGAGGAGGAGGAGAGTGATGAGGAGCCGTTGACTACAACGGTGGGCAGTAGGGTGGTTGCCACCGAACATGGGATAGAGGCGGTTGGAGGACGCCAAGTTGAGTATGGGGAGACCACTAAAGATCCTACTTATATCCCAGACCAGCTCCACATCCCAGGGGGAGCATCCTCCTGGAAGGGTTCGAGGAAGAAGAGGATGGCTCAGCCCCACGGGATGAAGCCAAAAAGACGGAGGTTCACGCTGATTCCCACCTCCACCACCACTGCCACCATATCTACCACCACCACTCACTCACCCACTACCACTACCACTACTACCACCTCACCCATCATTACTACCACAACCACTCCACCACTTATCTACACTCCACCACCTATCTACACCACTTCCACCACCACTACAGCTTACCCATCACCACCCACACATATACCACCACCCATATTCACCACTGCCACCACCACTACCACTAGCCACCAAGCCGGTCCTTCTTCCCATACCACATTCACTACTGGATCTACTCTACCCTCTAGTGGAGTTGAGGAACAGCTGTCAGCACTGAATCGTATGGTGCTGAAGTTGTTGGCAACCGATGACGAGAAAACTGCTCAGCTACGACAGCTAATGGAGCTAACTGCTGCCCAATCACAGCAGATCTCTCAGCAGGCTCAGGAGATCGCCCAACTCAAAGAGCATAAAGCCGAATCAGCAAAGAAGATTGAAGAGTTGGAGACATTTAACAGGTCTATCATGCTTAAGCTTAAGGGATCAAAAGAAGATCCTCTGAAGATCAGAGAAGATGATGTAGATGATGGTGAGGATAATGAGGATGATGGTGAGGATGATGAGGATGATGATGAGGATGAGAAAGACGATGGAGGTGATGAAGGAAGGGAGGAGGATGATAAGGATGATGATGAGGAAGGAGGGGATGCATCTGCATCGGGTGCCACACAAGCAAGAGAGAGGCGGACCAAGAAAAATCAAGATCAGGGTGTCTCAACATCAGCCTCGACTGCAGAAGAGCATATGATTCAGGACAAAAGTAATGATTAGATGTTTTTGTATTTTGAACTTTTGTGTAATTGAATCACATATTAAAACTTATGTAATGAATGTTTATGTAAATATTTGATTATTTAACTGTCTTGATTATCTACTAATGAATGATGTGTTACATGTGTTAAATCAAGCAGATCCATAATATCAACGAGATGAATACGATCATGCTCCCCTACAGCAGATCAAGTCTCAACTCACAATGATACTTGATCTGCAAGGGATCGTCAGGAGGTCTGTGAGTTACAATCCTGAAGAAGGAGAAATAATTCACGATCTTACTAATGAGCAACTGGCTGAAATGTTCCGACTGAATCCAGATGAGATCGTGAAGGATGCTCCTACAGTTGACATGGATAGTGACGATGAGCTTAACGATGTGGATGAGATTGAAATTGAAGATGTCACAGCACAACATTATCCAAAGTATGCTGACAACAAGAGAAATGTAGTCCCTAATCTGGGTGACACTCTTGTCAGTGATACATTTGCAACACTGGATAAGATGGAGCAGGAGTCGGAGAAGAAGGAAGATCAAGCCCAAGCCTCAGACACTGATGTCAACATCAAAAAGGCTGAATGAGCGACATGTTTTGCAGAGATCAGAGCCCAACGCAGTGCTCCAAAGCCTAGTACCTACACCAAGCTCTATAAAGTGAAGAAGCATATGAAGGTGTCAAGAAAGATTATAGCGTGGGCATATTTTGATGATCCAAATGTTTATGCTAGCAAGAGAGAGAAGGGAATCGAGTACTTCAGATTCCCACACGATCTGAAGACTCTACCCGGTTTTGAGCTTAACCAGCTGGCCAAATTGAAGCTGTTATATGCTGATCCTCGAAAGATGTCAGGCTGGTTTGAAGCAGCTTTGAAGAGAGTACCACACCAGGTGGGTCAACTTCAAACCTCAACAACCAACGAGGTATATCAGAAGATCTGAAGTTGATGCCATTACTGGAAAGCCAAAGATTGTGTTGAAGTGGAGTCCTCCGCGCACAATGTCGAGAATCCCTCTAAGGGAAATGCCTCAGGACTTCACTCCACACTTTAAATGGTGGTACTACGATTGGAGAACAGGTGAGGCGGTTATAGTGTTGAACAGAGATGGAAATATGGAAACAATTAGGGTGTTTGACCCAATGTGGCTCACTAACTTATCGGCTAATGATGTTTACACCTTATACAAGTAGCCATTGTTCTATGACGCGCAAGACATTGTACAAGCCCTCCAGTTTCAAAATGTTATAAGGCTCTGTTTTGCATTTGAGATACATGCTGGAGCTACAAGAGAGGAGAAGTACAAGAAGTTTGAAGAACTGATAAAGAATGTTAGACAATAGAGTAAACTAGGTCCAAGGGAGAGTTTGTAGATACATGTGTACCTAGTTTAGGAGCTCAAATGTAAAATGTCTTTTATTTCTTACATATATGTAATAGAATGGGTATCGAATGAAATACAATGTGTGATTGTGCTTATAATGTTGAATATTTCATTGCTTATTATGTAATAACGCATGGTTGAACTAACTATATAGGTTTGTGGTTGTTTACATAGATCTTAGTCAAAAATGGTTGAGAAATATGTTTAAACTTAGTCATGTGAAGTTCTTATGCGAATGTCCGATGCTAATGGACCATACGCATGAACAACTTCATGCTAATGAACCAGTCGCACGATTGAACCAGGAGACTGGATCAATCGCACGATTGTGACATAAGATTGACTCAGTCGCACGACTGAAGCCTCAGTCGTGCGGATGGAACAGTCGTATGACTCAGTCGCACGACTGAACCATACTAATGGTTCAGTCGCACGAATGAGAAACCCTAACCTATAAATACCACTTAATTCGTGGAAAAACGTAACAATTCGAATCCCTACGTGCTAAATCGTACCCTAGCCGTCCAGAGACCTTAGAGAACCTGTTGTTGTACTTCAGATGATGCCATTAAAATGTGAAATCGGATTATCCTAATGTGAAATGTTGATGTCTAAAACATCCGAATGTAAGTTTTATATCATCTAAATGTGTACCTCCATCTACCCATTAGTTATCATACTTGCTAAACAATCCATAATATATGAATGCGGACCGTTGATAATCAACTTTAGTAACTACTTATATAATGTTATTGGTTATCACATCAATTCTAAACTTGAACATCCATATGCACATCAATGAAAACGATTGACAGGTGAGTTTTGCATAAACAAACGGAACCAATCACATTCATCCTTAGTGGACAATAAAATATATCATGATTGCTCTTGAACTAAATCAAATGTATTATGTGTTAGAATAGCCACAAAACCACATGCTTTAGTTGTTATACAAAAGACAATATCACACGCAAATCACTATTTATTTCCCTCGGCAATTAAAATTAAAATAATTATATTGCATTTGGCCAATATTCTTATACAATGGATATTAGTTTGACCATTACACTTATTTATGCTTTCAAAACTAATTAAAAAATTAATAAAACCGCATGTTGAGGCGGTTACATTAAATTGTGAAAAATAACATTGAAACATTGTCTTAAATCCTTTCATTGAGCGAGCGTCGCTAACGATCAAAATTCCATCTTAAAAAATAAAATCACCGCAAACTCACATATTGGGATGATTTTTCAACACCATTTAAAATATAATTATTTAATACTAGCTTTAGTAAATCCGTGTATTACACGGGTTGAATAAATAAAATATTAATATAATAAATTTATTAATTATAAAATGATATTCTGAGATACGATATGATTGAAATAATAAAACGGTGATATCAACTTTTTAAAATTTTATTATTAATTTTTAAAAAAAAAATATTATATTTTAAAAGAAAACGTTTAAAAATGTTATTTTTAAAAGTTTCTTATTACAACTCCCAAATTTGATTATATTTTATTTAAAAAAAATAACTTTTTAAAAATATCAATTTATTTAGAATTAACCTTAATAAATAGATTTCTTTCTTTATTTATTAAATTTAAAAAGTATTAAAATAATAATATTATCAATTAAGGTAATTATTTAATAAGATACAGAGGCGGGAAAATTTTAGTGAGAATGATTGTGGTGCTGACACGTGGCACCCACATTTACCCTTTTATTAGAGTAAGAAGATACTCTTGATGAAATCTTGTCAGAAAGTTGCCGGATATTTCCGACAAGTTGCCTCAAACTAAATATTATCGCTAATTTGTCGGAAATGTGATGGAAATCTTAGGGGGTTTTATTTGGAGCAAACTTGTCCGAATTTTTGACAAAAAATTGTCAGAAAAGTAACAATTTCTAGTACAGGTTCTTTCTCATTTGGTTGTAGGTTTATTTTTGGTTATTTCTTGATTTACTATCTTTAGTCATGAGTTAGGGTTTTTTTTTCTTTCAAAAGCTGTGTCGCAAATGTGTCGTTGAGGGTGCATCGGAAATGCATTACAAGTAAAAATTTAATCATAAATATTAATATACAAATATGCAAAATAAATAAATGTTAAGTGTTGGTAATTAAGATTGTGTTGCAAATGCGTAGTAAATTACCAATGCGAATTTTGTGTTGATGTCGCAAAAGCATTGCAAACGATTTCCGACAAGGCTTTTTCCTACTCGGCTTTTGCGTCTCAAATGAGTTGGAAATTCTTGTTTCTTATGCATTTTCTATGTGTATTTTGTGTAGCAAAACATGCAGTTTTCTAGTAGTATAGGTGTTGTGGAACCTTAGTTGATGGTTCTTCAATAATTGTTAGCAAAAAGGTGTTACTTGTTATTTTTGTTGCATAGAAACTTGTTATGTGTAGAAGAATGTTATGAAAATAATAAAACTAGGTTTTACAAACTGTACGTTCAATAGATCTTCACATGATGTGCAGGGAAATAGTGGTTTAGGTGTAATTCTATAGCAAACATAGGCATGTCTTGTGAGTTTTGGCTCTAATACCCTGATCCTCATCTTTTGATCGTGTAGGTGTATTTCTTATTTTAATTTATTAGTTTATTAATTTATTATCTTATATTTATTTAATTATATGTACGTGTACGTTGGATATTAAAGGTGTTAATTACAATAATTGGTATAGTGTTATTGTGATTATTTGTATATACCTATGGTCAATGACCTTTGTAACACCTCAAAGTTCCCGTGCGAAAGAAGGTTCCTGCGTGAAAAGATGTTTTTGTGCGAGAATATGCTCAACATGAGGGAAGCCTATAAAAGGGTAAGTGAGCCCCTTGTTCCCCACCCTTATGTGAAAACTGCTGTTGATGCTTTATATATAGAGATAGACGAATGTTAGAGAGAAAAAGCAAGGCAAAGTGATATTTAAGGTATGTATTTCGAGTTGTATGATTCGTATATGTAAAGGGGAATGTGTTGTAATGATTATGATGCATGAATATGTAGTTTGGTGTTTAGGAAATCTCGAGAAAGGGTTTTTGGTTGTGTGTTATCTTTGAAAAGTGAGTTCTAACCCATTCTTCTACATGTTTTTACAAGTTTTGGGGCTGTTATGCATAATACTATATTTGTTTATGCTTATGATGATGATTTTGATTGAAATAGTTACGTTATGGATGAATTAAGCGAGGTTAAGTCGATGAACAACCCGAACTGCAATGTTTTCGCATAGAATCTTAATGTTTTTGCTTGTCATGAAGTTCTTGCACGAATTAGGTGACTTGGCCCGCAAGGGTCTTAAATTTTAGGATGTTATCGCATGCTAGAGTGTTCTCGCGCGAGTCAATAGTTTTTGCATGCTTTGATGTTTTTGCGTATAGTTACACCCTAATGTTTTCTCCTAGTCTTAGAATTCTCGCGCCTAGGATATGACTAGGAAGTTCTCGCTTGACGAAGTGTTATGCAATGTGTTACTTTATGCGTTCTAATATGTTTTCAAAAATGATAAAGGTTTTATGGTAAACTTTACTTGGCATGACATGTTCTATTATAAGTAAAGTATTATGTAATGAAAGTGAAAATAAAGTTAATTAAAATTGGAATGTAATGAATGAATGAAAATCTGCAAGCAAAATAAATGGAGGTGCACAACTATGTGTTATTAGCTCAACTGATGTGCGGCTAAGCTAGTCCACGAGAATGCACACAAGGGTTTAATCCTTGTGATTGGCAATGAATGAAATAGGATCTTTGTCTCTTGACCTCGATACTGTGATCAACTTCGTGCATAATGTTGGGGGTCTATTTATTGTCCTCGGCATAGTTACCAGCTTTATGCATAATGTTAGGGCTCTAGCACATAACACCGATCCATTACAGTAACGATAGCAATAAAGGAATAGAAGAAATGATGATGAAAGTTAAAAAATAAACATGTTAATATATATATATATATATATATATATATATATATATAATATATATATATATATATAAACGTGTGCTCTAGTATGAAAATGAAAAGGTTTTAATGTGCAAGCCCCTGACTTTTGATGGAAATGGTAATGCTACTGCAGTCCACAGGTGGGTGAGGGAGATGGAAGCGATGTTGGATATCAATGAGTGTTGGGAGGATCAGAAGGTGAAGTTTGCTACTCATTCACTGTGGACGCAGCCTTATGTTGATGGGCAACATTGTCTAGGATAAGGGCAACGGGGTAATAGGTAAGATGAAGTGGTCGAAATTGTAACACCCGGAAATTTATTATTTTGAAGCCAACGAAGACAGAAAAGAAATAAAGTCCAAAGTCGAGGGACCAAACTCGCCAACGAAGAAAAGTCGGATAATGTGGTGATATGTGTAGGGAGAGGGCAGCCCACTCTCCCCACACTTCACATATTTTCAGCTCACAAAGAAGAGAGAAGAGAGAAAGAGGAGAAAAGGGAGAAAAGTGGTGTTTCGGGTGATTCGGGTGTCCAAATCCGTCGAGTAGCAAGCCAAATCGAAGCTCTTGTCTTTGTGCTCGATTGTGTGAGTTCTAGGACCCCACTTTTACTTGTTTTCAACTGATTTTGGGGCTAGAAAATGTTCAAAACCCGTTTTTACAAGTGTGTGTGTTTGACCCATTTGGGTGTGATGTGTATGATGTGTTTAGAGTATGATTTCGGGCTTGTGTGTGCTTATATGGTGTTATGGTATGCATTCCTAAGGTCCAGGAGGGTTGATTTAGGCTTAGAATGGGTTTGGATGAGCTTGGAGGCCGAAAATGGCAGATTGGGTTCGGGATGAACTCCATTCTGCATCAGCTAGGGCTAGGCGACCGAATGAAGGCCATACGGCCGAATGAGGGCGATTGAAGGTCATTCGCACGATTGGGATTCAGTCGCACGACCGGGAGTCCAGTCGCATGAGGGTTGTACGACTGAGGGTTCAGTCGCATAGATGCTTAGTCGCATGAGTCCATTCGCATGAGGTTAGTCGCATAGGTGCCCATTCGCAGTAATCCCATTCGCACGAGGTCCATACGCATGATTGGATGCTCATTCGCATAGATGTTCATCCGCATGAGTTCAGTCGCATGATGTTCAGTCGCATGGAGGCCATGCGACTGAAGAGTGTCCATACGCCCGAACAGGGCTGTTGCACTCGATGGAATGTGTAGTTTGACTTCTGGCCTTCGGGGAAAGGTGCAGATGTAAGTGTTGACGTAAGGTAACCCGTATGAGCATGTAAGAGGATGGTTATGGCCTTAGAGAGCATGTAGGGCATGATGATGAGGATGTTGCATGTTTATGCATATTATGAATGTATGATGTTGCCCTGTATGATGATGATGAATGTGTATGAATGTTCCTTATTATGATGTATGCTTATCTTTCTTGTGGCTTTACATGTCATGCTAATGAATGAATGAAGTATTATGTAATGTAAAGCGAAAGATAATGAAAGAGGAACATGAAGTAAGAATGCATGCATTAATGAATGATGAATGAACGAATGAAAGGCTTGCAAGCATATATATTGGGGTGAGCGACTTTGTGTTGCAAAAGACTCGGATGAAGTGCAATCATTTAGATTGCCTATGAGGTGAGCAACCTTGTCGTTGCAAAAGACTCGAGTAAAGTGCTATCGTAATGTTGCCTTGGGGTGAGCAACCTTGTTGTTGCAAAAGACTCGGATAGCTTGCTATCGTGATGGGCAATTGGGGTGAGCAACCTTAGGGGTGCAAAAGACTCGGATAGCGTGCAATCATTGAGATTGCCATTGAGGTGAGCGACCATGTTGTCGCAAAAGACTCGGAAGACAGAATGAACGAAAAGAATGGAAGATAATGAATGAGATGAAAGATAATAATGAAATTATCTGTGTATACGTATGTTGCATGATCGCATGATAAAGGAATGGTTTTTAATGAAAGTAAAGTATGTTTTATTATTAAAACTAGAACTCACTCAGCAACGCTGACTTTTATTACATTTTCCAGTTGGCAGGTAATGATTGCTGAGGATGGCACGGCAAGGCTACTCGGCTCTTTTGGGATGGCATCCAATTATCTAGCTTTTGTGATGTAATGCAAACATGAATTTTGTAACCGGATAATGATGTATTACTTGGCAAAAGTAATTATAATGAAACGTGATGTCATTTTTGAATGTTTCCGCTGCAATGATTTATTAATGTAATGTAATTATATGTTTTATGTGCGATGAATGGCCAACTGTAAGTGTCCCGGGAACGGGGCCTTACAAGTTGGTATCAGAGCCAAAGTTTAAGTGAAATGGGTAAATTTTCAAAATAAACCTTAACTTAAACTGAGAATGGGACGAATGGGGAATGGGATGCCAAACTGAGTAGCTGCGTGCCATCAGGTATTTTCTTAACCGGTTTATGTGCGCATGGTATATGTTATGTGTTGTATGTAGATTTGAATACTGATGTAGTCAGGACAGGTAATACTTGGGGTATGAAAAGTACAGTAAGTGGCTAATCAACTGGCCACTGTAATTAGGGACTTACTATACTTGACATAAACTGAGTTGTTTCCTTGAATGACCGTGTTGGTGTTTGAATCTTTTAGTGTGTTAGAGTATGGCTGGTGGTAGATCTTCTAGAGCTTCTAGGGGTGGAGGCCGTGATGGCCCTGTTGCTGAACCACGCCCTAAGAGAGGAAGGCCTAGAGCTGAGAAAGAGGTTCCTGCAGAACCTGAGACTCCTCATCCAGAAGCTGGGGATGAGAGTGCGAACTTAAGGGCCTCGGTAAAGGAGGCTGTTGTGGAGGAAGTACATCAGGTCATGCAGACAATCTTACCGTCTGTGGTGACCGAAGTCATCAAAGCTGTGAAGGAGGGAGAAAGAAAGGAGAGAAACCGGGCCTCGGGGGAGCAACCGGAGCCTGAAACGATTTTCTCCGATAATGAGGAGGAAGAGGAAGAGGAGCCTGTGCGAGAGGTGGCACGAGGCTGTAACTACGGGGTGTTTATGAGATGCAAGCCCCCTACTTTTGATGGTAATGGTAATGCTGCTGCTGCTCACCGATGGGTGAGAGAAATGGAGGCTGTTCTCGACATCAGCGAGTGCCGAGAGGATCAGAAAGTCAAGTTTGCCACCCACTCCTTCGTGGACTCGGCACTATGCTGGTGGGACAACATTGTCCAAGCAGAGGGTAATCGGGCGATCGGGAGAATGAGGTGGCCCGAACTGAAGAAGATGGTGATTGAGGAGTTTTGTCCTCACCGGGAAATGGATAAAGTTGAAAGGGAGTTTCTGCAACTGGAGGCGGGAACCATGACACACCAACAGTACACCACGAAGTTCAACGAGATGGCACGTCTGGTGCCGGATCAAGTGACGCCTCTGTCCCGAAAGATCAAGAGGTATATACAGGGTTTGCCGGCGGATATTCGCAGGCACATGATCGCCGCCCGGCCGAGCACGTTTAGGTCGGCGGTGGATTTGGCGGGAAGATTGTATGATGAGAGGACGGTGGTGGTGACTGATGGTGGCAGGAAAAGCGGTGGTGAACGAGGCTGGCAAGGGAAGAGGTTTGGTCGGGGTAATGCCTCGACGGGTAATAAGAAGGCACGGGTGGATGATCGCCGTGTGGTTACGTCAGGTGCGGGGTCGAGAAGGTGTGGTAAATGTGGACGGGAGCACAGCGGGGAGTGCAGGTTTGGGTCGAATTGTGCTTCAGGTGTGGAAAGGCGGGGCACATGGCAAAGGACTGTCGTGCGGTCCGATGCTTTAACTGTGGTGAAGAGGGTCACATGCTCAAAGATTGTAAGAAGCCGAGGGCTGAGAGTTCAGGGGCAAAGAGGACGGGAGGTGATGGACCGAGGGCGAGCGCCAGGGCATTCACCATGACACAGGAGGAAGCTAGAACGGACCCTGATGTCGTGTCCGGTACGTTTCTGGTGAACCAAACTTTAGCTTCTGTGTTATTTGATTCTGGTGCAAGTAAGAGTTTTATTTCTGCTGCTTTCTGTGCTAAGCTGCCTGTTACTAGTAGACGTGTTGATGCGCCCTTTGATGTAGAAACTGCCATAGGTAAGTCTACCAGGATTTCTGAGATGATAGAGAACTGTGATGTGGAGCTCGAGGGTCATAAGTTTCCTGTTAGACCGTTTGTGATGACCTTAGGTGGTTTTGATTTGGTTCTTGGGATGGATTGGTTAGCGGACTTCGAGGCGAACATTGTGTGTCGCAAGAAGATGATTCGGTTGTCGGCGCCCGACGGTAGTTCAGTGACAGTGTATGGTGATCGGGTTACTACGATTCCGAAGGTGATCTCGATGGCAGTGGCGGGAAAGTGTATGAGGCGTGGAGTGCCTACTTGGCCTATGTAAAGGATGTGGATACGCCAACACCACAACTAGCCGATGTACCGGTTGTGTGTGACTTTCCAGATGTGTTTCCAGAAGATTATCAGGAGTGCCACCTGACAGAGAGATCGAGTTTCAGATTGATCTGATACCGGGTGCCCAACCTGTCGCCAAGGCACCGTATCGGTTGGCTCCGACCGAGATGAAAGAATTGATGGAGCAGTTGCAAGAGTGCTTGATAAGGGGTTCATTAGACCGAGTATCTCTCCTTGGGGTGCTCCGGTCCTGTTTGTAAAGAAGAAGGACGGTAGTATGAGGATGTGCATCGACTACCGCGAGCTGAACAAGTTGACAGTGAAGAACCGATACCCCTTACCGAGGATAGATGATTTGTTCGATCAGCTTCAGGGTGCCAGTTGGTTTTCGAGAATA
Source organism: Flaveria ramosissima (assembly GCA_025215565.1). NCBI lineage: Eukaryota > Viridiplantae > Streptophyta > Magnoliopsida > Asterales > Asteraceae > Flaveria > Flaveria ramosissima. The sequence continues at coordinate 79,234,855 of CM046040.1, forward strand.
GATCTTCGATCTGGTTACCATCAGTTGAAGGTGAAGGAGCAAGATATTCCTAAAACAGCTTTCCGTACGCGCTATGGTCACTACGAGTTTCTTGTCATGTCCTTTGGCTTGACCAACGCGCCAGCTGCTTTTATGGATTTGATGAACCGTGTGTGTCGGCCTATGTTGGATAAATCAGTGATCGTGTTTATTGATGATATCCTGATTTACTCGAGGAGCGAAGCAGAGCATGCCGGACACATTCGGGAGGTTCTAGAGACGCTGAGGAGGGAGAAGTTGTATGCAAAATTCTCCAAGTGCGCGTTCTGGTTGCGCGAAGTTCAGTTCTTGGGTCACGTGGTGAATCCCGATGGGATTATTGTGGACCCGACAAAAGTGGAGGCGGTTATGCAATGGAAGTCGCCAAAGACGCCATCCGAGATTCGTAGCTTCTTGGGTTTGGCGGGTTACTATAGAAGGTTCATCCAAGACTTCTCCAAGATTGCTTCTCCACTAACCAATTTGACCCGAAAAGATGTGAAGTTCGTATGGGGTCAAGCTCAAGAGAAGGCGTTTGAAGAATTGAAGGCGAGATTGACTCAAGCTCCTGTTCTGTCGTTACCCGATGGAAGCGAAGATATGGTGGTTTACTTCCGATGCTTCTTACTCGGGGTTGGGGTGTGTGTTAATGCAGAGAGGAAAGGTTATAGCCTATGCATCCCGACAGTTGAAGGTTCATGAGGTCAATTACCCTACTCATGACTTGGAGCTGGCAGCCGTGGTCTTTGCATTAAAAATTTGGAGGCACTACCTCTACGGGACGAAGTGCACCATATTCACTGACCACAAGAGTCTGAAGTACTTCTTTGAGCAGAAGGATTTGAACATGAGGCAGAGGCGGTGGTTGGAACTTATAAAGGACTATGATTGTGAGATCCACTACCATCCGGGCAAGGCCAACGTGGTGGCTGATGCCCTTAGCCGGAAAGAGAGGCCCGAGCCGATTCGGGTGAAAGCCTACCAGTTGATCATGACCTCTGATGTAATGAAGCAGGTTAAAGAGTTTCAAGATGAGGCACTGAAAGAAGACCATCTTAACTCTGAAAGAATGAGAGGTCTGGTTGGAATGAGAGGTCTGGGTTGGGTGAAAACACGCTCGGTGTTAGAACCCGATTTGATCGTGTGTGGATTCCTCGTTTTGGGGATCTACGGGTGAAGATAATGGATGAAGCTCACAAGACTCGATACTCCATTCATCCTGGTGCCACGAAGATGTACCATGATATGAAGAAAGACTATTGGTGGCCGGGTATGAAGCGCGACGTGGTGGAGTACGTGAGTAAATGCCTTACTTGCTTACAGGTGAAGGCTGAGCATCAAAAGCCGTATGGGAAGATACAACCTCTGGATATACCGGAATGGAAGTGGGAGCACATCACCATGGATTTCATTACAAAGCTGCCGCGTACCTCGAAAGGGTACGATGCCATATGGGTGATAGTTGATCGTTTGACGAAGAGTGCTCACTTCCTACCGATCCGCGAGACATATTCATCTGAAAGGTTGGCTGATCTGTTCATCAAGGAGATTGTGACTCGTCATGGTGTACCGGTGTCTATTGTGTCGGATCGCGACACTCGGTTTACATCTAAATTCTGGAAGAAGTTCCACGATGCTATGGGGACGAGGTTACATATTAGCACGGCTTATCATCCCCAGACTGATGGTCAGTCAGAAAGGACCATTCAGACGCTGGAAGACATGCTTCGGGCATGTGTGATTGATTTTGGTGGAAGTTGGGATGACCACCTACCGTTAGCCGAATTCTCATATAACAACAGTTATCACGCCAGCATTGGCATGCCTCCATATGAGATGCTATACGGTAGGAGATGCAGAACACCCGTTTGTTGGGGTGATATTGGTCAGAAGGAATTGGGAAGCGTCGAGGTAATCGAGGCTACGACTGAGAAGCTTGAGAAGATCAAAGCCTTCATGAAGGCAGCCAAAGACAGATAGAAGTCGTATGCTGATAAACGACGCAGACCGATTGAGTTCCAGGTGGGTGACCGGGTTATGTTGAAGGTCTCACCTTGGAAGGGTATCATTCGCTTCCGAAAGCGGGGCAAGTTGAGCCCAAGGTATATAGGCCCTTTCCGAATCATTGCTCGAGTAGGAGAGGTTGCCTATAGACTGGAGTTGCCAGATGAGTTAAGTGGAATTCACCCGACATTCCATGTATCTCATCTAAGGAAGTGCTTAGCAGATGAAGATATGATTGTCCCATTGGAAGATATCGAGGTAGACGAACGGCTCAATTATGTGGAGCAACCAGTGGCAATCATCGACCGAAAGGAGAAAAGACTAAGGAATAAAGTGGTTCCTCTAGTGCGTGTACAGTAGAAGCACAGGAAGGGATCCGAGTCGACGTGGGAGACTGAGGAAGAAATGAGACAACATTATCCACGTTTGTTCGAAGAATAACAGGTTTCGGGGACGAAACCTATTTAAGGGGGGTGGACTTGTAACACCCGGAAATTTATTATTTTGAAGCCGACGAAGACAGAAAAGAAATAAAGTCCAAAGTCGAGGGACCAAACTCGCCAACGAAGAAAAGTCGGATAATGTGGTGATATGTGTAGGGAGAGGGCAGCCCACTCTCCCCACACTTCACATATTTTCAGCTCACAAAGAAGAGAGAAGAGAGAAAGAGGAGAAAAGGGAGAAAAGTGGTGTTTCGGGTGATTCGGGTGTCCAAATCCGTCGAGTAGCAAGCCAAATCGAAGCTCTTGTCTTTGTGCTCGATTGTGTGAGTTCTAGGACCCCACTTTTACTTGTTTTCAACTGATTTTGGGGCTGGAAAATGTTCAAAACCCGTTTTTACAAGTGTGTGTGTTTGACCCATTTGGGTGTGATGTGTATGATGTGTTTAGAGTATGATTTCGGGCTTGTGTGTGCTTATATGGTGTTATGGTATGCATTCCTAAGGTCCAGGAGGGTTGATTTAGGCTTAGAATGGGTTTGGATGAGCTTGGAGGCCGAAAATGGCAGATTGGGTTCGGGATGAACTCCATTCTGCATCAGCTAGGGCTAGGCGACCGAATGAAGGCCATACGGACGAATGAGGGCGATTGAAGGTCATTCGCACGATTGGGATTCAGTCGCACGACTGGGAGTCCAGTCGCATGAGGGTTGTACGACTGAGGGTTCAGTCGCATAGATGCTTAGTCGCATGAGTCCATTCGCATGAGGTTAGTCGCATAGGTGCCCATTCGTAGTAATCCCATTCGCACGAGGTCCATACGCACGATTGGATGCTCATTCGCATAGATGTTCATCCGCATGAGTTCAGTCGCATGATGTTCAGTCGCATGGAGGCCATGCGACTGAAGAGTGTCCATACGCCCGAACAGGGCTGTTGCACTCGATGGAATGTGTAGTTTGACTTCTGGCCTTCGGGGAAAGGTGCAGATGTAAGTGTTGACGTAAGGTAACCCGCATGAGCATGTAAGAGGATGGTTATGGCCTTAGAGAGCATGTAGGGTATGATGATGAGGATGTTGCATGTTTATGCATATTATGAATGTATGATGTTGCCCTGTATGATGATGATGAATGTGTATGAATGTTCCTTATTATGATGTATGCTTATCTTTCTTGTGGCTTTACATGTCATGCTAATGAATGAATGAAGTATTATGTAATGTAAAGCGAAAGATAATGAAAGAGGAACATGAAGTAAGAATGCATGCATTAATGAATGATGAATAAACGAATGAAAGGCTTGCAAGCATATATATTGGGGTGAGCGACTTTGTGTTGCAAAAGACTCGGATGAAGTGCAATCATTTAGATTGCCTATGAGGTGAGCAACCTTGTCGTTGCAAAAGACTCGAGTAAAGTGCTATCGTAATGTTGCCTTGGGGTGAGCAACCTTGTTGTTGCAAAAGACTCGGATAGCTTGCTATCGTGATGGGCAATTGGGGTGAGCAACCTTAGGGGGTGCAAAAGACTCGGATAGCGTGCAATCATTGAGATTACCATTGAGGTGAGCGACCATGTTGTCGCAAAAGACTCGGAAGACAGAATGAACGAAAAGAATGGAAGATAATGAATGAGATGAAAGATAATAATGAAATTATCTGTGTATACGTATGTTGCATGATCACATGATAAAGGAATGGTTTTTAATGAAAGTAAAGTATGTTTTATTATTAAAACTAGAACTCACTCAGCAACGCTGACTTTTATTACATTTTCCAGTTGGCAGGTAATGATTGCTGAGGATGGCACGGCAAGGCTACTCGGCTCTTTTGGGATGGCATCCAATTATCTAGCTTTTGTGATGTAATGCAAACATGAATTTTGTAACCGGATAATGATGTATTACTTGGCAAAAGTAATTATAATGAAACGTGATGTCATTTTTGAATGTTTCCGCTGCAATGATTTCTTAATGTAATGCAATTATATGTTTTATGTGCGATGAATGGCCAACTGTAAGTGTCCCGGGAACGGGGCCTTACAGAAATTAAAGAAGCTAGAAATTGAGGAATTCTATCCTCATCGAGAATTGGATAAAATTGAAAGAGAGATTTTACATTTTGAGTCGGGAACCATGACTCATCAGTAATACATTACTAAATACAATGAGATGGCAAAATTAGTGCTAGAATTGGCCACACCAGTGTCAAGGAATATAAAAATGTATATTCAGAGTTTGCATGTGGATATTCACAGATACATGAGTTCCGCCCAACCAAGTACATTCAAGGCAATGGTGGATCTGACGGTAAGCTTTATGATGAGCGGGAGGAGGTGAGTGTGGTGGAAGTGAGGAAGAAGTGGAATGATTATAGGAATGGTAATGGTAAGCGGTTTGGCAACAACAACTTTACATCGGATGGGAAGAAGAGAGTGGATGATCGAAGGGTAACGACATGAGATGCGAGGGAAAAGGAATGCAGGAAGTGTAGGAAGAATCATGTGGGTGAAAGTAAGTAGGAATCGAATATGTGTTTCTAGTGTGAGAAGGAGAGGCATATGATATGAGATTGTGGGGCAACCAAATATTTTAATTATGGTAGAATGGATCACTTGAGAAGAGACTCCAAAGAGTCGAGAGTAGGAAATTCTAGAGCAAAGAAATGAGCAGAAAAGAGCAAGGAAAGGCAGAGGGTTAAGGTAATGGCCTTCACTATGACCAGGGAAGAGGCTAGAGTGGACCCCGATATGGTGTTAGGTAAATTTTAGTAAATCATGTTTATGCCTTTGTACTATTTGATTAAAGTGCTAGTTGGAGTTTTATCTCTACTACATTTTGTTACAAATTGTATGATAGAAGTAGAAAGATTGATGTGCCCTTTGATTTAGAGACCGTTATCGGTAAGTCTACCACTTCATACTATAGATGATTGTGGTATAGAACTAGAAGACCATAGGTTCCTGGCTAAATTATTCGTTATAACGTTAGGAAGATTTGATGTAGAGCTAGGGATGGATTGGTTTGCCGCTTATGAGGCTGATATCTTTTGTCGTAAGAAGATGATTTGGTTGATCACGCCCGATGGTAGTGCTGTTACGATTTATGGGATAGATTTTGTTCGGTTCCGAAGGTGATTTCAATGATCTATTACTAGGAGTTCAGCCTGTTGCCAAGGCACCGTATCACCTAGCTCTTTCTTAAATGAAGGAATTGATGACTCAATTGCAAGATCTATTAGATAAGCGTTCCATTTGACCGAGTATCTCTACATGAGGTGCTCCAGTTTTGTTTGCATTGACTACCATGAGCTGAATAAGTTAACTATAAAGAATCGGTACACGTTACCAAGGATTGATGGATTGTTTGATCAGCTTTAGGGTGCTAGTTGGTTTCCAAGGATAGATCTTCAACTTGGTTACCATCAGTTGAAAGTGAAAGAGTAGGATATCCCAAAGATAAATTTTCGCACATGTTATGGGAACTAGGAATTACTCGTGATTTCCTTTGGTTTAACCAATGTGCCAGATGTTTTATGGATCTTATGAACTGTGTATGCCGAATGATATTGAATAAGTCGATAATCATATTCATCTAAGACATGTTGATTTATTCAAGAAGTAAGGAGTAGCATGTCGATCATATAAGATTGGTGTTGGAAAGACTTAGAAATGAGAAGTTGTATGCAAAGTTCTCTAAATGTACATCCTAGCTACATGAGGTCCAATTTCTTAGCCATGTGATTATTTTGATAACCCTGCTAAGGTTGAAGCAGTAATGCAACGGAAATCCCCTAAAACACCATCCAAGATCTGCAACTTCTTACATTTGGCAGGTTATTATAGGAGATTCATCCAGGATTTTTCCAATGTAGCTTCTCATTTGACGAAGTTGACTCGTAAGGATGTGAAGTTTGAATGGGTTCTGGATCAGGAGAACCCATTTCAAGAACTAAAGACGAGATTAACTCAAGCTTCTGTCTTGATGTTACCTGAAGGGAACTGTAAGGCCACATTCCCAGGAACACTCACAATTGCTCATTCATAGTAGAAAACATTTAATAAACATAACATTTGTAGCGGAAATTATAAATTGTCATTTAAATCGGTAACACTTGTCTTAAAACATCATTTTATTTCATTTAAACATCGAAAGTGCATTAATATAAACATTATTTCAAAACTTTGGATGCCAGACTTAAACTATCCAGTAGCTCCCATGTCCATGCCTGCATCTCCTCAGCACCACTAACTACCTGCCAAGTATCATGCATACGAAGTCAGTGATGCTCAGTAAGTTCTAGTTTTATAATAAAATACTTTTCATACTTTAAAACCCTTGCATTTCGATACATGAGCACGTATTAATACATACATATCAATATGCTCATTTCGTTATCTTTCGTTATCTTTTCATTCTTTTATTATCTTTCACTGTAACGGATCAGTGTCATATGCTAGGCCCCCAACCTAATTTATGAGACTGATTATAATCTCAAGGTCAAGCGACAAAGATCCCATTCTATTCATGGTCGATCACAAGGATCAGACCCTTGTGAGTATCCTCAAGGGCTAATAAGCCACACACGGTTGAGCTAACAAACTATTAGTTGTGAACCTCCATTCATACATGGTCAATATCAAGGATTAGACCCCTGTGCACATACTTCACCGCCTTACAGGTCAACTTGGTCAAAGGAGAAGCTATTTTATAGAAATATTGGATAAATATCCTGTAATAACCTGCCAAACCCAAGAAACTTCAGATCTCATATGGCGTCTTTAGAGATATTCGTTGCATTACTACTTTGACTTTCGCCGGATCCACCATGATCACATCGGGATTAATCACATGGCTAAGAAATTGGATCTCATGCATCCATAATGCACACTTAGAGTTTGCATAAAATTTCTCATTTCTAAGTGTCTTTAATACTTCTTTAATATGACCAACAAGCTCATCCTTGCGCTTTGAGTAAATCAGGATGTCATCGATGAATATAATCATTGATTTATGCAACATAGGCCGACATACACGATTCATGAGATCCATAAAAACAGTTGACATGTTGGTTAAACAGAAGGACATCAAGAGAAACTCGTAGGGTCCATAACGCGTATGAAAAGCTATCTTAGGAATATCTTTCTCTTTTACTTTCAGCTGATGGTAACTAAATCGAAGATCAATCCTCAAAAACCAACTGACACCTTGAAGCTGATCAAACAAATCATCAATTCTTGGTAATGGGTATCGATTCTTCACAGTCAACTTATTTAGCTCGTGATATTCAACGCAGATCCTCATGTTACCATCTTTCTTCTTCACAAACAAAACCAAAGCACCCCATGGAGAGATACCCGGTCGAATAAATCCTTTATCCAACAGGTCTTGCAACTGAGTCATCTATTCTTTCATTTCAAAATGTCACACCCTTAAAATCCACATGCGGAGTTTTTACCGCGAGGCATGTGAACAAACCAAGATCACAGTCACTAGTTACTCAGAACGACACTACATGTAACAATAACGTTACGTATATGCAATGTTGTAAAAGTCGCTAGGCGCTACCACATGCAACTGAGTCATCTATTCTTTCATTTCAAAATGTCACACCCTTAAAATCCACATGCGGAGTTTTACCGCGAGGCGTGTGAACAAACCAGGATCACAGTCACTAGTTACTCAGAACGACACTACATGTAACAATAACGTTACGTATATGCAATGTTGTAAAAGTCGCTAGGCGCTACCAGGTCGGTCGACTGGGGGGTTACGAGTACTCGTTCTAGGCGGGGAGTACTCGGGGATTACTCGGATATAGCAATTTATAAATAAATTAATTTTTGGAAAATTCTACATATATCAAATATCATAAGTTCACTAATATCTATAACAATGTATGTAAATATTAATATAAATTAAAAAAGATAGATTATCAAATACTAAAACATTTTAGAAAATTAATATTTATTTTATAATATTATAGACATTGTAATCATTTAATAGCTTCTTTCAATTATTAACATAAAAAGGAAAAAAATCCAACAAAAACATGTGGCGCTTAGGTGGACGTGCTTGAAAGATATCATAAAATTATATGAATGAATAAGAATCTTATCTTCATATAATGATATCATAAAATTACGTCGTTGCACAATAGAAACAAATGAAGGTAGAATAGTTGAAAATAAAAATGAAGAAAACATATCAACTAATGAACAAATTTAATAAAATCTACAAAAGTATGTAACGATGATACGTAACTAAGACAAAGAACAATTAAAATTAAAAACTAATTGTTCATAAAGATGTAAATACTTCTTTATGTAATGATATTTAAAGTTATAAAGGATGGGTAAAAATCATAGCAATGAAATGTTGTTAAAAAATAAACATTATCGAAAATATGAATAATGTCATAAATTTTAAAAATAATTAACAGAAACGTATTATTTCAAAAGAAGATATGACAAAAACTTTTATTTTAATAAAATAAAATTTGTTAACAGTAATATTAAAATTAACAACTTAATCATTATTTGTTAACATAAATAATAATTTCTTATAAAAATGTCAAACAAACAAAAAGTAATAATTGATCATAAATATAATACTTATTGTAATTGATATGAGTTAATAGTTTCCAAATTCATATTAACTCAAAATTTAAGGATGTAACGACATGTGGCAATGCATATGTGACGCTTAGGTGGACGTGCTAGAAAGATATCATAAAATTATATGAATGAATAAGAATCTTATCTTTATATAATGATATCATAAAATTACGTCGTTCCACAATAGAAACAAATGAAGGTAGAATAGTTGAAAATAAAAATGAAGAAATCATATCAACTAATGAACAAATTTATTAAAATCTACAAAAGTATGTAACGATGATACGTAACTAAGACAAAGAACAATTAAAATTAAAAACTAATTGTTCATAAAGATGTAAATACTTCTTTATGTAATGATATTTAAAGTTATAAAGGATGGGTAAAAATCATAACAATGAAATGTTGTTAAAAAATAAACATTATCGAAAATATGAATAATGTCATAAATTTTAAAATTAATTAACAGAAACGTATTATTTCAAAAGAAAATATGACAAAAACTTTTATTTTAATAAAATAAAATTTGTTAACAGTAATATTAAAATTAACAACTTAATCATTATTTGTTAACATAAATAACAATTTCTTATAAAAATGTCAAACAAATTAAAAGTAATAATTGATCATAAATATAATACTTATTGTAATTGATATGAGTTAATAGTTTCCAAATTCATATTAACTCAAAATTGAAGGATGTAGTGACATGTGGCAATGCACATGTGACGTTTAGGTGGACGTGCTAGAAAGATGTCATGTGTACCCATAGTTAGTCTTTTATTATATGTTATAGATTTATAAATATTTACTTATATGTAACTTGATGATCATTTGAAGATTTACATGTATGTAAATAAACAATCAGTTTGAAATACATGATTGATATAAAGATTATATATATATATATATATACACACACACACATAGGGTAAGGATCAAATATTAACCCTATATTATTGTGATAACCGTGTTAACTTTTAAAAATCAATAAAAATCATTATATTTTTGTTGGAATAACATCATTATACATTACAATGTTATGTTATTTTATGTATATGTGTAAATTCACAAGTGTAAAAAAGTTATAACATGTGTAAGTTACTTACACGCGGTAAATATTTACAGATAAAACTTACACTAGTCGTAACTTTTTTACGCTTATAAATTTACACATATACATAAAATAACATAATTTTGTATATGTTTAATGATGTTATTCTAACAAAAAGAAATGATGATTTTTATTGATCTTTAAAAGTTAACATGATTATCGCAATAATAGAGGGTTAACATATGATGATTATGTTTATTTGTTTGTTCAATTGAGACATAAATTAAGTGTGAATATATTTGAAATCTTAAAGATTACAAGTAGAATTGATGGTTAAAATAAAAACAAGTTAGAAGAAAAAAAAGGCTTAAGTTGTGTTGAGGATATAATTAGATGAGGGAATGGGTGTTGAGGATGATATGGAGCAATTAAATTGTAATTGAAGCAAGTGTGTGATAGGAGATGACGTGTGGTTAATTTTTAGGCAAGAAAATGGGAGAGACGTAAACACAAGATGCGGGTCTAGAAATCGAAAATATATAAAAGTCACATCTAGGTGTATGGAAATTGTTTCTGTCTCCCACAATGCAATGAATTTTCTTATAAATTGTCACTTCGAATTAAGTTGACACCACGATGCAATTACCTTCAACACGCTTTCTTTTCTTATGCCCTCAAACGACTAATACGTTTTCTGTCTAAAAGAACCAACTATCGGTTGGGCTGGTCGGACTGGATTTCACATGAGGTCCGAATATTGTTGTCCAATGGTTTTCAAGAAAACATAGTAGATTTTAAAAAGATCTCAATCAGTGATGATGGTATTGGTGGTACAAGCTTGATTTGTGAGTGTGAAGATTCATTCACCACTAAAGAAAAGATGGACACTCGTGTCTCTTTCCCATCACTCAATTATTACAATTAATGTTCCTTTCACAAATCAAATTCACCAATCTGTTTTCTTTTGAAAATTTTAAAATTTGATAATATGACGTATGTTTTTCTCCATTGTATTCAACCAATCGCGTCTTTCAATTAATTTTGTTTTTTTTTAATTCTAATCATTTTCTAAAATGCAATTTTTTTTCAATTTCATTTGTTCCTCTATTGTTTGTTTCTGATATGTAATTGCTTTTGTTTTTTCATTCGAGCAACATACTTTTATATGATTTTTTGTTTAAAAAGTATTGTTCGTTTCCACGACATGTCACACACCACATCACTAAAAGAAATGGATTAACAATATGTTAAACTAAGATTGTTATTGCTAACAAAAATAAAAGTTTGGATTGTCACTAGTCAAATTTTTAGTTAATTGGTATTAATATTGGTTAATAATTGATAGTTTAAATTATTAAAATTTAATTTTTTTAAATTTTGATAACATATTTTACTATTTTTTTAAATTGGAATGGAGGGTCTCTGTGGTAAGGTTATTTTGCGCTTATGAACATTTTTTGTTTCACTAAAGTGTAAGGTAAGGTGGTGGTATTTGATATGGATTTGGATTAGATTTTCTAGTTAAATAGGTGTTGAAAAATGATTATAACTAGAATTAAGCTCCTCGTGTTGCCGGGGGGGGGGGGGGGGGAAGCGTAAAACCGTGCAAAAGAATACCAATGTCAAACTAGCATTAATGACCATTAACACTAAATTGTGGTGTGTTAATACGAAAAAATAAGACTAAGCGTAAAACATATAAAAATATAACTAAGTCTATTTAAGACTCACGCTTTGGATGAACCTACTAAAGGGGAAAATAGACGTAAAAACGATAAACCACGCACGCACGTTATGATGTGTTAACTCATAGAATTTAGAATGAAACGTAAAGCGACTCGTAAAATTGGTGAATCACACATGCATGTTTGCGTCGTGTTAACTCGCAAAACCTAGAACGAACGTAAGATGAAAATTTGCAATATATGAAAAGTAGAGAGCATCAAAGTTGAAAGTATAAAAGTTTGTGAGATTAAATTGCAAAATATAAGAGTTTGGGTTTAAAGTAAAAATAATCAAATTTTGGAAGGTTATTTTGTAAAATATAAAGTGTTAAAAATGAAAAGTTAAATTTTTTTTGAAAAACCCTCTATGCATAAAATATAACACCATTATGCATAGAGAAGTTGTTAATTAGTAATATATATAATAAATACCTCTTATATTTAAAATTAAAAAATTAATATTACTCTGTACGCCAAGTGGGGAGGGGTTTCAAGTCAATGTGTTTAAATTGTGGTGCCTGTGAGAGTTTAGATCCCGTTATAAGAAACTAGATACTATTTATGAGTAAACTTAGTAGATATATGAGTTTATCGTTAAAAACTATATATTTTTATGCTTTTGATTAGTTATAGTTTAACAAATCCCTTCTAGTGTAAGTAATACAAGTGAATAGGGTGGTGTGCAAGAAACCATAATAACCGAACTCTAACCGACGAAACCGAACCAAAAATATCGAAACCAATAAAAATCGACGGTTTGGTTTGATGTTTTTTTAAAACCGATTTTTTCGGTTTGGTTTCGGTTTTACTTGTAACAAAAACTGAAAAAACCGAACCGGAACCATACAAATCAAACTTCTAAATTTAGAGTTGTATTCATACACATATTAACAGTATTAGTCTATTATTTACTTATTTAACATATATTATCAAAATCTAATTGAATAATTTGATTAAAAGAATAATCCTTAAACTTTTTTGTTTGAATTGGTAGATTACAATATTTTATTGATTTTTTTGTTATTGTATTTTATGAATTGCAATTTATTTTAATGTCAAATAATTTACAAGAATATGTAGATTATATATAAATATCAACAAAATGATGTAAGCCTAAAGATTTTAGTTTATATATATTAATTTGTACCAAATTTGATTAAGAGTGTTATTGATGTTTGTTTCTGATTAATAGTTGATGTGTGTAACACCCCGTTGTTTCTATGAAATCAAGGAAGCCTGAAGTTCTTGCGCCAATAGGAGTTCATGTAACATCCATGATTTTTCATGCTTAACTCTTTGATCATTCTAGTACTTCAATGTAACCATTGATTGATTTCAAGAACCTATTTATGAAAACTATCTCATGTTTTATGCATTATGATTCAGGATGAAGTTAGTAAATGTTAGTGTGATTATATGATAACATCTGTGTAAATACTAGGTCTTGCTATAAATAGTAACTTGGAAGTGCCCTAACATTAACCAAATCCTAAAACACTGTTAAATTACAACATAAGTAAAACATACATAACTATAAGGGTAAAAATTACATATGTGTAACTTAGGGTTACATATGTAACTTTTGTTAAAAGGATAAAGATTTAATTAATTAAATTAAGTCATAATAATTAATATATATATATATATATATATATATATATATATATATATATATGCATGGATAATTACAACATTATATATATTATTACTATTTTAATCATTTAAGTGATATATATTTAATAAACTAATAAATAATTAACTAATAAGTTTTAATTTCTTCGTGTTCAAACTTAAATTTTCGGATTTTGACAGATTCATAGTGTCAACTTCGGAGAACAATATCTCCCTCGTAAAATATCCTTTTCTGATGATTCTGTTTTTAATTAAAATTTAGAGTCTTATCTTTCCAACCATAAACGTCTTCTAACTCATTGATTTGACCCCTCAAACAGCTCGCACAAATTTAGTACACGAATCTGTCCAAAGCTATCAAAACCCTAAATTTTGTAACTTTTCAATATTTTCATGAATATAATATAAATCAATGATATTTATTATAAAATAAGTAATATAAACATGTTTTAAACAATAAAAACCCAAACTTTAATGATTTTTATGATTATCTATCAACTTTGAATCATGTTTCAAGTAAAATTCTTAACATTTTCAATTGTAACCATATATTATACAACTTGTTTATTCCATCCTTACTAAACTTATATTTACACTTGTTCCTTGTACTTTATAAAAATACCAAACAAACCTTTGACTTGGTCTAGTATACATCTAGAATCGTTTCACCCGATATGTAATTATATGGCAAGCAAAAAGATTCTGACTAAGGAAAGACGGGGTACTTAAGTGATGAAAATCCACTAAATCTTTTCTGGGAATACTTTTGCTAGATGTGCTACTCTGGTATAACATATCTCCCTTATAAAATATCCTTTTTCGATGATTCTGTTTTTTTAATTAAAAATTAGAGTCTTATCTTTCCAACCATAAACGTCTTCTAACTCATTGATTTGACCCCTCAAATAACTCGCGCACGTTTGGTACACGAATCTGTCCAAAGCTATCAAAACCATAAATTTTTCAACTTTCCAATATTATCATGAATATAATATAATCAATGATACTGATTATAAAATAAGTAATATAAACATGTTTTAAATAATAAAAACCCAAACTTTAATGATTTTTACGATTATCCTTTAACTTTGAATCATGTTTCAAGTAAAATTCTTAACATTTTCAATTGTAACCGTATATTATACAACTTGTTTATTCCCATCCTTGTTAAACTTATATTTCCACTTGTTCCCTATACTTTATAAACATACCAAACACATCTTTGGCTTGGTCTAGTATACATCTAGAATCGTTTCACCCGATATGTAATTATATGGCAAGCAAAAAGATTCTGACTAAGAAAAGACGGGGTACTTAAGTGATGAAAATCCACCAAATCTTTTCTGGAAATACTTTTACTAGATGTGCTACTCTGTTATGACACATATCTAGTATACAACAATCATTCTTGAACTTTTACAATAACATCCCTTCGTATATTCTGCCGGACGACTCGTAGGGGCGGAGAAGGGCCCTTACTCCGTCCCATAAACTATCCACAAATAGAATAAACTAACAAAATAAACTTACTTAGGGCAATCTTCACTCCATGTTACTACAAGTTGCAAGATCAACCCACCTACTTTACAAGTTGAGTTCATAGTCTTTTTTTCTTTTGTATTTTGGGTTGGAAACATGCACTCTATATCAAACTGAGAATTCAAATTCTAAAGTCAAAACTAGTCTTTTACAAACTAAATGACAAACTTTCTAATACTAGTAAACTAAACTGATTATACATGTTGTTATATTCTATGACACTTTTTACTACAAAGTCTTTATATTTTCTAAAATCTACACAACCATTAACTTTGGGGAAGCCATGGGAGTACGTAGATAGATCTATTAGCCTGACAAGTCCATTCGGTACTCGGGTTGATACATGCGCAAAGGAGAAGGCCAAACCCTACTCTTGTACGGGAATTCCGATTTGACAACAAGTGAATCAATACCGAGCGTCCTTTGAGTCAACATATTCTTTTTGACTTGGAAGGAGCTGGATGTTCATAAACTACATACTAGATAAACATACTATTAGTCTGACCTCTTGTGTCAGGGGTTAGACGGGATTCAATCACTAGTGTTAGTTGTGCACTCATGTATAATATTTTATTTACTTGTATTTGGAAAATTATTTATTGGTTTGTATATTGTTATCTACTATATATATAATTCTAAACCTATGTTCTCACCAACTTTTTAGTTGACATATTTTAGCATGTTTTTAGGTAATGGGAACTAAGTTCTATCAACTTGTCTTGATCCGCTTTCCTTGGGTACGTTGCTTTGCTCACGCTAGGTTTCAAGGATAACTTTTAGTTGGACCTAGTTAGACTTTGAATAAAATAAAGACTTATTTACTTGTTGATTTATTTGTTTTAGAATTAGATGTAATCAACTATTTGCTTTGTTAATACTCTTTGTCCTCGTGTTATGATTCAAATTCATCACGCCTCAGTGTTTCCAATTTAGCCGAGGTGTGATAGTTTGGTATTAGAGTATTGGTTATAGAGAATTAGGTAATCAACTGTAAGGGGCCCCGTTCCCGGGACGCTTACAGTTGGTCATTCATCGCGCATAAAACATATAATGACATTTGTCTCATGAAAATATTGCAGCGGAAACATTCAAAAATGACATCTCATTTCATTATAAACATTTTTGCCAAATAATACATCATTATCCGATTACAAAATACATGTTTGCATTATATCACAAAAGCATTATAAATGGATGCCATCCCAAAAGAGCCGAGTAGCCTTGCAGTGCCATCCTCAGCAATCATTACCTGCCAACTGGAAAACATATAAAAAGTCAGCGTTGCTGAGTGAGTTCTAGTTTTATAATAAAATATACTTTACTTTCATTTAAAACCTCGCGCAACCAGAATGCGCACTTGGAGCTAAAGTTTGGTTCACTAGAAACGTACCGGACACAACATCAGGGTCCGTCCTAGCCTCCTCCTGTGTCATGGTGAATGCCCTGGCGCTCGCCCTCGGTCCATCACCTCCCGTCCTCTTCGCCCCTGAACCCTCAGCCCTCGGCTTCTTACAATCCCTGCTCATATGACCAATTTCCCCACAGTTAAAACATTTGCCTGCCAGGCAATCCTTTGCCATATGCCCTGTCTTCCCACACTTGAAGCACACATTCGATCCCATCCTACATTCTCCCGCATGCTCCTTTCCACACATGCCACACCTCCTCGATCCCGCTCCCGGTATGGCCACGCGGCGGTCATCCACCCGTGCCTTTTTGTTACCTGTCGAGGCATCACCCCGACCAAACCTTTTCCCGTTCCAGTTCCGATCACCACCACCCTTCTTATTCGCTTCTGTCACCACCACCTCCCGCTCATCATACAGCCTTCCGGCCAAATCGACCGCCGACCTAAAAGTACTCGGTCGGGCGGCGATCATATGCCGGCGAACATCCACCGGTAAGCCCTAAATGTACCTTTTGATCTTCCGAGACAGAGGCGTCACCTGATCCGGCACCAGTCGTGCCATTTCATTGAATTTGGTGGTGTATTGTTGGTGTGTCATGGATCCCGCTTCCAGCTGCAGGAATTCCCTCTCTGTCTTATCCATCTCCCTGTGAGGACAAAACTTCTCAATCACCATCTTCTTCAGTTCGGGCCATCTCATTCTCCCGATTGCCCGGTTACCCTCAGCTTGGACAATATTGTCCCACCAGCATAAAGTTGAGTCCACAAACGAGTGGGTGACAAACTTTACTTTTTGATCTTCCCGGCACTCGCTGATGTCGAGAACAGCCTCCATCTCTCTCACCCATCGGTGAGCAGCAGCAGCGGTGCCGTTTCCAACAAAAGTTGGGGGCTTGCATCTCATAAACGCCCCATAGTTGCAGCATCGTACCACCCCTTGCACGGGCTCATCTTCTTCCTCTTCCTCATTATCGGAGAAAATCGTTTCAGGCTCCGTTTGGTCCCCCGAGGCCCTATTTCTCTCCTTTCTTTCTCCCTCTTTCACAGCCTTGATGACTTCGGTCACCATAGTCGGTAAGATTGTCTGCATGACCTGATGTACTTCCTCAACAACAGCCTCCTTTACCGAGGCTCTCAGGTTTGCACTCTCATCCCCAGCCTCCGGATGAGGGGTCTCAGGTTCTTCAAGAACCTCCTTCTCAGCCCTAGGCCTTCCTCTTTTAGGTCGTGGTTCCGCATCAGGACCACCACGGCCTCCACCCCTAGAAGCTCTAAAAGATCTACCACCAGCCATTCTTTATCACACTGAAAGATTCAAACACCAACACGGTCATTCAAGGAAACAGCTCAGTTTATGTCAAGTATAGTAAGTCCCTAATTACAGTGGCCATTTGTGATTAGCCACTTACTTTACTCTTCATACTCCGAGCATTACCTGTCCTGACTACATCAGTATTTAAATATACATACAACACATAACCACATACCATGCGCACATAAAACCGGTTAACTTTAAAAAAATACCTGATGGCACGCAGCTACTCAGATTGGCATCCCATTCCTTTTTCGTCCCATTTTCAGTTTAAGTTAAGGTTTATTTTGAAAATTTACCCATTTCACTTAAACTTTGTCTCTGATACCAACTTGTAAGGCCCCGTTCCCAGGACACTTAGAGTTGGTCATTCATCGCGCATAAAACATTTAATTACATTTGTCTCATGAAAATATTGCAGCGGAAACATTCAAAAATGACATCTCATTTCATTATTAACACTTTTGCCAAATAATACATCATTATCCGATTACAAAATACATGTTTGCATTATATCACAAAAGCATTATAAATGGATGCCATCCCAAAAGAGCCGAGTAGCCTTGCAGTGCCATCCTCAGCAATCATTACCTGCCAACTGGAAAACATATAAAAAGTCAGCGTTGCTGAGTGAGTTCTAGTTTTATAATAAAATATACTTTACTTTCATTTAAAACCATTCGTTACTTTTGCATTATCACACATCATATGTACGCATAGATAATATCATTATTATCTCCTTCATTCATTCATTCGTTCCATATAACTTTACTTGCGCATCGGATATCACCCGTACCAATACCATATGCTACACCCCGATCAGTCTTAGCTAGTGGGCCAAAGTCAATAATTGAACAGCTGAGCGTATGCCGCAGTACTAGAGGTAAGCGGTAGAGGTTCTACATAAATGGTCAATCACAAAGAAGGACCCGATATCCGATACATGTAAGACTTTTCATTTCTTTTCACTTTACGTTACATAATACTTGATTTCATTTATTATCATAACACGTAAAGCCATAGGAAAGATAAACATACATCATACTAAGGAACATTAACATGCACCAACATCACGTCATACAGGGCGACATCATACATACAAAACATTCATCATGCATAAACATGCAACATCATGATCATTATGCCCTACATGCTTTCTAAGGCCATAACAGTGATCTTACATGCTCTTACGGGAACCTTTACGTCAAAACTTACATTTGCACTTTCCCCCGAAAGTCAGAAGTCTAACTACACTCTCCTTCGGGTGCAACAGCCCTATTCGTGCGTATGGACACCCTTCAGTCGCATGGCCTCCATGCGACTGAACATCATGCGATTGGACTCATGCAGATGTACATCTATGCGAATGGACATCCAGTCCTGCGTATGGACCTCAAGCGGATGGAACTAATGCGAATGAGCACCTATGCGACTAACATCATGCGAATGGACTCATGCGACTAAGCACCTATGCGACTGGACCCTCAGTCGTATGACTCCCCATGCGACTGGACACCCAATCGTGCGAATGAAACCTTAGTCGTGCGATTGAACCCTCAATCGGCTCTCAATCGGTCGTATGGCCTCCATTCGGTCGCCTAGCCCTAGCTGATGTAGAATGGAGTTCATCCTGAACCCAATCTGCCATTTTCGGCCTCCAAGCTCATCCAAACCCATTCTAAGCCTAAATTAACCATCTTAGACCTTAGGAATGCATACCACAACACCATACAAGCGCACACAAGCCCGGAAACATACACGAAACGCATCACACACATCACACCCAAATGGGTCAAACACATACACACACAAAAACGGGTTTTTGATGCTTTTCAGCCCCAAAATCGGTTGAAAACAAGTAAAAATGGGGTCCTAGAACTCACACAAATGAGCACAACGACTAGGGATTCGATTTGGCTTGCTACACAACAAGTTTGGCCACCCGAACCGACCCCTTTTTCCCTTTTCTTCTTCTTTCCCTCTTCTCTTCTCTAGATGGCTGATTTGTGAGTATGGGGGAGGGGGTAAGGGCTGCCCTCTCCCTTATATACTCCCACTCACCCGACTTTCTTTCGTTGGCGAGTTTGGTCCCTCGACTTTGGACTTTATTTCTTTTTCTTCCTTCGTCGGCTTCAAAATAATAAATAAGCGGGTGTTACAAGTCTACCCCCCTTAAATAGGTTTCTTCCCCGAAACCTGTTATTCTTCGAACAAACGTGGATAATGTTGTCTCATTTCTTCCTCTGTCTCCCACGTCGACTCGGATCCCTTCATGTGCTTCCACTGTACACGCACAAGAGGAACCACTTTATTTCTCAGCCTTTTCTCCTTTCGGTCGATGATTGCCACTGGTTGCTCCACATAATTGAGCCGTTCATCTACTTCGATATCAGCCAGTGGAACAATCATATCTTCATCTGCCAAGAACTTCCTCAGATGAGATACATGGAATGTCAGGTGAATTCCACTTAACTCATCCGATAACTCTAGTCTATAGGCCACATCTCCTACTCGAGCAATGATTCGGAAAGGGCCTATATACCTTGGGCTCAATTTGCCCCGCTTTCGGAAGCGAATGATACCCTTCCAAGGTGAGACCTTCAACATAACCCGGTCACCCACCTGGAACTCAATCGGCCTGTGTTGTTTATCAGCATACGACTTCTGTCTATCTTTGGCTGCCTTCATGAAGGCTTTAATCTTCTCAAGATTCTCAGTCGTAGCCTCGATTACCTCGACGCTCCCCAACTCCTTCTGACCAATATCACCCCAACACACGAGTGCTCCACATCTCCTACCATATAGCATCTCATATGGAGGCATACCAATGCTGGCATGATAGTTGTTGTTGTATGAGAATTCGGCTAACGGTAGGTGGTCATCCCAACCTCCACCAAAATCAATCACGTATGCCCGAAGCATGTCTTCCAGTGTCTGAATGGTCCTTTCTGACTAACCATCAGTCTGGGGATGATAAGCCGTGCTAATATGTAACCTCGTCCCCATAGCGTCGTGAAACTTCTTCCAAAATTTAGATGTAAACCGAGTGTCGCGATCCGACACAATGGACACCGGCACACCATGACGAGTTACATTTTCCTTGATGAACAGATCAGCCAACCTCTCAGATGAATATGTCTCGCGAATCGGTAGGAAGTGAGCACTCTTCGTCAAACGGTCAACTATCACCCATATGGCATCGTACCCTTTCGGGGTACGCGGCAGCTTCGTAATGAAATCCATGGTGATGTGCTCCCACTTCCATTCCGGTATATCCAAAGGTTGGATTTTCCCATACGGCTTTTGATGCTCGGCCTTCACCAGTAAGCAAGTAAGGCACTTACTCACATACTCCACCACGTCGCGCTTCATTCCCGGCCACCAATAATCTTTCTTCATATCTTGGTACATTTTCGTGGCACCTGGGTGAATGGAGTATCGAGTCTTGTGAGCTTCATCCATGATCTTCACCCGTAGATCCCCAAAACGAGGAATCCACACACGACCAAATCGGGTTCTAACACCGAGCGTGTTTTCACCCAATTCCCCAACCAGACCTCTCATTCTTTCAGAGTTAAGATGATCTTCTTTCAATGCTTCATCTTGAAACTCTTTGACTTGCTTCATTACATCAGAGGTCATGATCAGTTGATATGCCTTCACCCGAATCGGCTCGGGTCTCTCTTTCCGGCTAAGGGCATCAGCCACCACATTGGCCTTGCCCGGATAATAGTGGATTTCACAATCATAATCCTTTATAAGTTCCAACCACCGTCTCTGCCTCATGTTCAGTTCCTTCTGCTCGAAGAAGTACTTCAGACTCTTGTGGTCAGTGAATATGGTGCACTTCATCCCGTAAAGATAGTGCCTCCAAATCTTTAACGCAAAGACCACGGCTGCCAGCTCCAAGTCATGAGTAGGATAATTGACCTCATGAACCTTCAACTGTCCGGATGCATAGGCTATAACCTTTCCTCTTTGCATTAACACGCACCCCAACCCCGAGTAGGAAGCATCAGAATAAACCACCAGATCTTCACTTCCATCGGGTAGGGACAGAACTGGAGCTTGAGTCAACCTCGCCTTCAGTTCCTCGAAGGCCTTCTCTTGAGCTTGACCCCATACGAACTTCACATCTTTTTGGGTCAACTTAGTTAGTGGAGAAGCGATTTTGGAAAAGTCTTGAATGAATCTTCTGTAGTAGCCCGCCAAACCCAAGAAACTACGAATCTCGGATGGCGTCTTTGGTGACTTCCATTGCATAACCGCCTCCACTTTCGTCGGGTCCACCATAATCCTGTCAGGATTCACCATGTGACCCAAGAACTGAACCTCGCGCAACTAGAACGCGTACTTGGAGAACTTGGCGTACAACTTCTCCCTTCTCAACGTCTCTAGAACCTCCCGAATGTGACCAGCATGCTCTGCCTCGCTCCTTGAGTAAATCAGGATATCATCAATAAACACGATCACTGATTTATCCAACATCGGCCGACACACTCGATTCATCAGATCCATAAAAGCAGCTGGCGCATTGGTCAAACCAAAAGACATGACGAGGAACTCATAGTGACCATAGCGTGTGCGGAAAGCTGTTTTAGGGATATCTTGTTCCTTCACCTTCAAGTGATGATAGCCAGATCGAAGATCTATCCTTGAAAACCAACTGGCACCCTGAAGTTGATCGAACAAATCATCTATCCTCGGTAAGGGGTATCGGTTCTTCACCGTCAACTTGTTTAGCTCGCGGTAGTCAATGCACGTCCTCATACTACCGTCCTTCTTCTTTACAAACAGGACCGGAGCACCCCAAGGTGAGATACTCGGTCTAATGAACCCCTTATCAAGCAGCTCTTGCAACTGCTCCATCAATTCCTTCATCTCCGTCGGAGCCAACCGATACGGTGCCTTGGCAACAGGTTGTGCGCCCGGTATCAGATCAATCCGAAACTCGATCTCTCTGTCAGGTGGCACTCCTGATAAGTCTTCTGGGAACACATCTGGAAAGTCACACACAACCGGTACATCGGCTAGTTGTGGTGTTGCTGTATCCACATCCTTTACATAGGCCAAGTAAGCACTACATCCCCGCCTCATACACTTTCCCGCCACCGCCATCGAGATCACCTTCGGAATCGTAGTAACCCGATCACCATAAACCGTCACTGAACTACCGTTAGGCGCCGACAACTGAATCATCTTCTTGCTACACACAATGTTCGCCTCGAAGTCCGCTAACAAATCCATCCCAAGAACCAAATCAAAACCACCTAAGGTCATCACGAACGGTCTAACAGGAAACTTATGACCCTCAAGTTCCACATCACAGTTCTCTATCATCTCAGAAATCCTGGTAGACTTACCTATGGCAGTTTCTACATCAAAGGGCGCATCAACTCGTCTACTACTAACAGGCAGCTTAGCACAGAAAGCAGCAGAAATAAAACTCTTACTGGCACCCGAATCAAATAACACAGAAGCTAAAGTTTGGTTCACTAGAAACATACCGGACACAACATCAGGGTCCGTCCTAGCCTCCTCCTGTGTCATGGTGAATGCCCTGGCGCTCGCCCTCGGTCCATCACCTCCCATCCTCTTCGCCCCGGAACCCTCAGCCCTCGGCTTCTTACAATCCCTGCTCATATGACCAATTTCCCCACAGTTAAAACATTTGCCCGCCAGGCAATCCTTTGCCATATGCCCTGTCTTCCCACACTTGAAGCACACATTCAATTCCATCCTACATTCTCCCGCATGCTCCTTTCCACACTTGCCACACCTCCTCGATCCCGCTCCCGGTGTGGCCACGCGGCGGTCATCCACCCATGCCTTTTTGTTACCCGTCGAGGCATCACCCCGACCAAACCTTTTCCCGTTCCAGTTCCGATCACCACCACCCTTATTATTCGCTTCTGTCACCACCACCTCCCGCTCATCATATAGCCTTTCGGCCAAATCGACCGCCGACCTAAACGTACTCGGCCGGGCGGCGATCATATGCCTGCGAACATCCACCGGTAAGCCCTGAATGTACCTTTTGATCTTCCGAGACAGAGGTGTCACCTGATCTGGCACCAGCCGTGCCATTTCATTGAATTTGGTGGTGTATTGCTGGTGTGTCATCGATCCCGCCTCCAGCTGCAGGAATTCCCTCTCTATCTTATCCATCTCCTTGTGAGGACAAAACTCCTCAATCACCATCTTCTTCAGTTCGGGCCATCTCATTCCCCCGATTGCCCGGTTACCCTCAGCTTGGACAATATTGTCCCACCAGCATAAAGCTGAGTCCACAAATGAGTGGGTGGCAAACTTTACTTTTTGTTCTTCCCAGCACTCGCTGATGTCGAGAAAAGCCTTTATCTCTCTCACCCATCGGTGAGCAGCAGCAGCGGTGCCGTTTCCATCAAAAGTTGGGGGCTTGCATCTCATAAACGCCCCATAGTTGCAGCCTCGTACCACCCCTTGCACGGGCTCATCTTCTTCCTCTTCCTCATTATCGGAGAAAATCGTTTCAGGCTCCGGTTGCTCCCCCGAGGCCCTATTTCTCTCCTTTCTTTCTCCCTCTTTCACAGCCTTGATGACTTCGGTCACCACAGACGGTAAGATTGTCTGCATGACCTGATGTACTTCCTCAACAACAGCCTCCTTTACCGAGGCCCTCAGGTTTGCACTCTCATCCCTAGCCTCCGGATGAGGGGTCTCAGGTTCTTCAGGAACCTCCTTCTCAGCCCTAGGCCTTCCTCTTTTAGGTCGCGGTTCCGTATCAGGACCACCACGGCCTCCACCCGTAGAAGCTCTAGAAGATCTACCACCAGCCATTCTCTATCACACTGAAAGATTCAAACACCAACACGGTCATTCAAGGAAACAGCTCAATTTATGTCAAGTATAGTAAGTCCCAAATTACAGTGGCCAGTTGTGATTAGCCACTTACAATACTCTTCATACTCCGAGCATTACCTGTCCTGACTACATCAGTATTTAAATCTAAATACAACACATAACCACATACCATGCGCACATAAAACCGGTTAACTTTAAAAAATACCTGATGGCATGCAGCTACTCAGATTGGCATCCCATTCCTTTTTCGTCCCATTTTCAGTTTAAGTTAAGGTTTATTTTGAAAATTTACTCATTTCACTTAAACTTTGGCTCTGATACCAGCTTGTAAGGCCCCGTTCCCGGAACGCTTACAGTTGGTCATTCATCGCGCATAAAACATATAATTACATTTGTCTCATGAAAATATTGCAGCGGAAACATTCAAAAATGACATCTCATTTCATTATTAACACTTTTTCAAAATAATACATCATTATCCGATTACAAAATACATGTTTGCGTTATATCACAAAAGCATTATAAATGGATGCCATCCCAAAAGAGCCGAGTAGCCTTGCAGTGTCATCCTCAGCAATCATTACCTGCCAACTGGAAAACATATAAAAAGTCAGCGTTGCTGAGTGAGTTCTAGTTTTATAATAAAATATACTTTACTTTCATTTAAAACCACTCATTACTTTTGCATTATCACACATCATATGTACGCATAGATAATATCATTATTATCTCCTTCATTCATTCATTCGTTCCATATAACTTTACTTGCGCATCGGATATCATCCGTACCAATACCATATGCTACACCCCGATCAGTCTTAGCTACTGGGCCGAAGTCAATAATTGAACAGCTGAGCGTATGCCGCAGTACTAGAGGTAAGCGATAGAGGTTCTACATAAATGGTCAATCATAAAGAAGGACCCGATATCCGATACATGCAAGACTTTTTATTTCTTTCCACTTTACATTACATAATACTTCATTTCATTTATTATCATAACACGTAAAGCCATAGGAAAGATAAACATACATCATACTAAGGAACATTAACATGCACCAACATCACGTCATACAGGACAACATCATACATACATAACATTCATCATGCATAAACATGCAACATCATCATCATTATGCCCTACATGCTTTCTAAGGCCATAACAGTTATCTTACATGCTCTTACGAGAACCTTTACGTCAAAACTTACATCTGCACTTTCCCCCGAAAGCAGAAGTCTAACTACATTTTCCTTCGAGTGCAACAGCCCTATTCGTGCGTATGGACACCCTTCAGTCGCATGGCCTCCATGCGACTGAACATCATGCGATTGGACTCATGCGGATGTACATCTATGCGAATGGACATCCAGTCGTGCGTATGGACCTCATGCGGATGGAACTAATGCGAATGAGCACCTATGCGACTAACAATATGCGAATGGACTCATGCGACTAAGCACCTAAGCGACTGGACCCTCAGTCGTATGACTCCCCATGCGACTGGACTCCCAATCGTGCGAATGAAACCTTAGTCGTGCGATTGAACCCTCAATCGCCTCTCAATCGGCCGTATGGCCTCCATTCGGTCGCCTAGCCCTAGCTGATGCAGAATGGAGTTCATCCCGAACCCAATCTGCCATTTTCGGCCTCCAAGCTCATCCAAACCCATTCTAAGCCTAAATTAACCATCTTAGACCTTAGGAATGCATACCACAACACCATACAAGCGCACACAAGCCCGGAAACATACACGAAACGCATCACACACATCACACCCAAATGGGTCAAACACATACACACACAAAAAAGGGTTTTTGATGCTTTCCAGCCCCAAAATCGGAAACTCACCCGACTTTCTTTCGTTGGCGAGTTTGGTCCCTCGACTTTGGACTTTATTTCGTTTTCTTCCTTCGTCGGCTTCAAAATAATAAATAAGCGGGTGTTACATCAACTATTTGGTTTTAGTAATTACCTCACACATGAGTCCTCTAATGTATCCTATATGCTTAGATAGGATTAAATATGATATGCCTTACATGATAATTCTTATACTTTGATTACAAGCAATGCACACACAATTCTCAATTCATGTTTTAAGGCATTGTGCCTAAATCAAAAGGACTTTCAAATCTCAAATTTTGAATTCTTACTTATGAATTTCAAATCTCGTTAAAGTCTGAGTCCCATAACTGAACACATGCAATGCTAGAAGAGTAGGATGCATGTATCTCGGGGTGTTCTGTATAGGTAGGTATTCATATAAATCCAATTCAACTGATGGGTCCATTTACCTTACCTGGGAACCTTTAGGGTGAGTGTCTGCTTATAGGTATGCATGTCTTCATTAAGGTTGTGGTTGACCTAATACTTTGATAAGTCAATGTAATCGCTTTGGTTTATGAACCGAACGTTTACACTCAAAACATCTCATTGTTAATTTAAATCATCTTATCCTTGATTTTTATGTTTTTGTAATTATAAAACCATTATCCATTTCTAATAAAACTACTTACACATCAATCTCATCAAACGTTATTTCCTTGATTGCATGGCTCCTCGTCGCAACAATGCTGAAACAATTGAGCTTGCTGCACTTGTTGCGTAACAGCTTGCGACTGTTATTCCCAGCATGGTAGCTCAGGTTAGCGATTGTCTTTGTAACATTGGAAGTTCTGGAAGTGGTGGAAGAGGTGGAAATGCTAACAATGACATTGTCACCTATAAAAATTCATGTCATGCAAACCTACTGATTTTTATGGCATCGAAGGTGCAATAGGCCTACTGCAATGGTTTGAGAAAATGGAAGCTACTCTAGATATGAGTCAATGTCTAGAAAACTTAAAGGTAAAGTATGCTTCAAGTTGTTTCCATAAGAGAGCCCTTAACTGGTGGAATGCCCAACTCTTAGCAAGGGGTAGAAATGTTGCCATGGTTATTCCCTGGAATGAGTTTAGAGAATTACTAATCCGAGAGTTCTGCCCTAAAAATGAACTTCAAAAGATAGAGACTGAGATGTGAAACCATACTATGGATGGAGCTGAGCACATGGAATACACCACCTGATTCCATGAACTTTGCACCCTACTACCCCACATGGTTACACTTGTGAGCTGTATGATTGATCATTACATTGGAGGATTGAGGCCCCAAGTCGGAATCCCTACTTTATCTGCTTCACCAATTACTCTTGAAGTTGCGATTCTCTTGTCGGCCACCATAACTTATGATCTAGTCAAGTCTAGAGTATTAGTAAAGAAAGAATCCAAGAAGGCTTTTGTAGAGAATAAGAAGTTGGATCATCCCAACAACAAAAAGCAAAAACTTCTAAAGGGTTTGCAATGGTGACTCTTGATACACCAGTGAACCAAGTTGCTGCAAATAATCAAGCTCTTGCTAAGAAACCCTACACGGGCAAATTACCCAAGTGCCCTAAATGCCCATTTCATCACAATGGTGAGTGTCGCAAGTGCAAAAATTATGGTAGACTTGGTCACACCACTTAGTACTGCAAGGCACCTGTTATCGCCAACACTAATAATGATATAATTGCTAACCCTCCTTCCAATAACACAATCAGGCTTGTTATAAATGTGGTGGCCTTGATTATTTTTCAAACCCTTGCCCTAAGCTGAACAAGATTAACAACAACAATGCTCCAGCTACCCATGGTAGAGTGTTTGCTTTAGGAGCACCCGTTGCCCGTTAGGATCTTGCTTTCGTCATAGTTACGTTCCTTCTAAACAATCACTTTGCTTCTGTTTTGTTCGAAACAGAAGTTTTGTCTTTGTTGACTTTCAATCTATGCTTAATTTGAAACCTGCTAAGTTAGACACTACTTACACTATTGAGTTAGCTAATGGAAAACTAATCCATGCTCACAATATTATTTGAGGTTGTACTATAGATCTTGACGACCAATTGTTCAATATCAATCTAATCCATGTGACGCTTGGTAGCTTTGATGTGGTTGTTGGAATGGATTGGCTATCCGACAACCATGCTGAGATCATTTGCGCCGAGAAACTAGTTCGCATTCCCGTACCCTAAACCAATCACCATAGTTCCACAAGATCCAACAAGAGACTTACTCTTTTTTGCAGATATACTTTCTTCACAGGCGGTACGAACCCTAGGGTTTCCGAATCAGAAACTCTAACTCAGTCGAAGTCAATGATGATAACCAACTGTAGCTGAAGAAGATGATAACCAGATCCATAGTTACCAGAGCTTTTGCAGCTCTGATACCATGTCACAAAATGTAAATAGAATCTCATTATGAAACCAAAAACAACTGTGAAACAAGAATCATTGGACAACAAATGTAAAGGCAGAAAACTAACAAGAACTAGATCACCAACACTATGACCCAGACTTAAGAATCAATAGAACAAAATTAGAAAACAAGAAGTTCACCAATGTGATGAACCCTAGAACAAGAAAAGTCTAGAACAAGGGTTTTCCGGAGAGAGAATCAAAGTGAATGAATGTGTCGATTATAAGATCTGAGAGACTACCCTAACATTTTAAATAACCCATTATAGATAGGGCGGACTATCCATCAACCCACAACCCGTGTGTTTCTCAGAGAGGAAACGGGTCCTTGTCTCGGCAAAGTACTCCTTATATCAAGCCCAACAACACTTTATCCCTGCTCCTATACAGCCCACGATCCATAGTTACTCTTTAGCCCAACTACTCTATAGCCCACGAACAAACAACCCAAAACTATGAACAAACCAATAACAAGCAAGTAAAATAAATACAACCAAAGAGATTGAATTATATTTTGGTAAATTGAATTTCAATAATCCAAACTTTTACTCATTCCCCGATAATAATCCATACTATTAGTTTGGCCGGTAATAATTCCAACTTTTATTTTTATTACTAACAACAGTCCAGTAGTATAATTATCATATATTCACACTCGATTTGTACTTATTTTACGCTCGATTTAGCTTGTATGTTTTCTCATTTCTTTAATATTCATTATTTTGAGTGAAATCGAGTTGAAATCAAGCGTAAATTTTTAATAATTATGTTATTCGGATTGTTGTTGGTAATAAAAATAAAAGTTGGGGTTGTTACCGGCCAACTCAATATTATGGATTATTATTGGCCAATTAGTAATAGTTTGGATTATTAAAATCCACTTTGCCTTATATTTCTAACAATACTACTTTATTATTGTTAAGATGATATTGATTTGTAACACCCGTTTATTTTTCATGGCGAGAAAGAATGAATAAAGTGAAGGAAAAGAAGAAAATGCAAGTTAACCTAAGTTGAAGGGTTAAAAATGTCAAAAAGGACAAAAGTTTCAAAAATTGGTGAATAAAGCAACATGGCCGCCATACCATGTTACTTTCACCTTTTGAAATCGGATTTCTAGAGAGAGAAAGAAGTGAACTCTTGGATTTTGAAGAAAAAAGAAGAAGATCGAATTCAAGGTAACAATTCATGGTTTTATGATGTTCTTGACCGGCCTTAGCCTTGGTTGTATGTATATGTGTATTTATGTGTTCGGGTTGTGTGTTCTTGATGGGTTTTAGGTGTTGACCTTATAGCAAACGGGTTTTGAAGGAAGTCATATCCAAAGAGCTGCTAAGGTGAGTTCTAGAACCCCCTTTTTACTTGTTTTAAACTGATTTGGGGCTGGAAATGCATGTATGTTCATTTTTATAAAATGGGTTTACACCCGTATGTATGTGTATGAATGTGTATGCGGGTGGGGTTTGAATTGGGTGTTAATATGGTTATGATTATGTTATGAATGTGTTTCTATGGCTTAGAGTGCTAGTGTTAAGCTTAGAACATGTTAGATGATGGATTGGGAACTGAATTATGTTGTTTAAGGATGATTTAGACTGCCTATGCGCCTAGGTAGTGGCCCATGCGCCTACGGTTAAAACTGCCTAAGTGTCCCATGCGCCCAAAACCCCATGCGCCCAAATAGTATCCATGCGCCTGGAAAAGGCTAAATTTGACTAAGTGTCCAAACGCCTAGAAAGTCCATGCGCCTAGGCACTCATGCGCCTGCATAGTGCCCGTGCGCCTAGAATTTGCCCAGAATGACTAAGTGTTCCCATGCACTCCAATAGTGCCCATGCGCCTGAAAGTTTCCCATACGCCTAAGTGTTTCCCATGCGCCTGAAAGGCCATGTGCATGCATAGTGCCCATGCGCCTAAGACTTAGAAAATATTCTGAAATTTTGGGGAAAAAGTGAAATGTAAGCTTTGACTTGGGATGTTCCCGGGGGTGAAGTAAGTTGACTTTTGATGATGTATGGGCAATGTTATGGCATGTATGATGATTGTTATGCCATGTATGAGGGTGCCTTGTATGGTGATGTTTTGTATGGTTATGTTTATGTTCCTAGTTATGTATGTTTATTTTCCATGGCTTTACGTTGAATGATGATGAATGAAATGAAAAGTATTATGTAACGTAAAGTGGAAAATAATGAAAAGAGGAACGTAATGAAAGAATGCATGCATTAATGAACGAATGAAAGTAAGAAAGTCTTGCAAGCACTGAAAGGAGGTTCACACCCAATGAAGGGTGTTAGCTCAACTGTGTGCGGGTTAGCTACCCCGGAAGGATGCACACTAGGGTCCAATCCTTGTGATTGACCATATGTATGGGATCCTTGTCGCTTGCCCTAGGTACTGGAGTCAGCTTCGTGCATAATGTTCGAGGTCTATGAAAGACCTCAGGCCCAGTAACCAGCTTCGTGCATAATGTTCGGGGTATAGCATATGGCATTGGTCCAGAATGAAAGAGAAAAGATAGTGATGAGTGTACTTGCCCTAGGTACTGGATTCAGCTTCGTGCACAATGTTCGAGGTCTATGAAAGACCTCAGGCCAGTAACCAGCTTCGTGCACAATGTTCGGGGTATTGTACATGTCATCGAAAGTAATGAACGTACGAACGAAAGTAAGAAAGTTATGTATGAAAGTAACGAAAGTGAATGATAATGACGTACGATGAATGAACGAAAGCTAACAAACGAATGATGAAGATAATAATGATATTACCTATGTGTACGTATGATGTGTGATCATGTACGAAAGTAAAGAATGGTTTTAAAAGGAAGAAAAGTATATTTTATTTTAAAACTAGAACTCACTCAGCAACGCTGAGTTTTTATGCATTTTCCAGCTGGTAGGTAAATGTTGTTGAGGATGGCACGAGGCGGCTACTTGACTTATTTTGGATGGCATCTATTTTTATAATGCTTTTGTGATGTAATGCAACAAGTATTTTATAATTCGATAACGATGTATTATTTTGCAAAAGCTTTTATAATGAAATGAAATGTTTGTTTTAAGGTTTCCACTACAATGATTTATTTAAGTTAATGTAAATATATGTTATATGTGCGATGAATGGCCAGCTGTAAGTGTCCCGGGAACGGGGCCTTACATGATTATATTTGTTTAAAGGATATTATATGTTAAAAGTATGACATAATGTAGTTGTTTAAAATAGATGCTCGGTATGTGTTCCCTGAAGGTATACATAAACTTGAATTCCTTGAGTGGTACTCATATTGTTATGTGTATGAGTTAGAATCTTATATTTGATGTCAAGAAACACCATCGAACACAATGAAGTATGAACGTTCATTGACACTATGAGTCTTACTAATGTAAGCAAACAACGAGTTATATAAAAGTGGTCATAAAATCAAAAATAACATATGTCACTCATCTAAATTCTTACATATATGTGCATGATTAATGATGTTACAATTTGTATGATTTAGTTAATTTGAGTATGTTTTTAGATGATGCAGAATGGTCATTTTTTATTCACTGATACATGGTTTGAGTCACAAATAAAAACTACCTTGAACTGAACTATGGTTAATGATGTAAGAAATTGGCACTTCACACTCTAGATTATTTGAAGAAATTGATTTTGATTTGGGGAAAATGCATTATCATATCATTTGTTCTTCGATTATGTTTGAATCAACCAATTAAATATGTTTGTGTTAATAGTTTTCTTCCATTCAACCTATGGGGAAAAAAACTTTAAGATATTAAATCACTGATATTATAGGCTCTACAGAGCTTTGCAGGATTCTTCATGGGAGATTACATCTTGATAGTTATGATACTTAATTTCATGAAATAACTAGTTTTTTTTCTATTAAAATGTACACATACATGGTCTGTGAGTGTATGTGGATTTTTAGTAAGATTTTTTATAATCTAAAAATCTATGATTTGTGGATCTTTAGTAAGATTTTCTTTTATAGCCTAAAAAATCTATGATTTGTGAATCTTTAGTAAGATTTTCAACAATAGTTTAGTGATTATAAGTTAGTAACAATAATTTAGTAATAATTCGTCAATGTCGAGTTTTGAACTCTAGATCTTAAAGAGATGTAAAGCTTCTCACCTCCTTTTTGAACCACTACGTCAAAAGATAATTGGTTGTTTTTGGTGAGAGTGCGAGACTTGATTATGATCTATTATGTTCTTTGTTTCTTCTTGGTAATTTGGTAAGACTAAATTAGGTATCCTACTTGGTTAGTCTTGATAAGATGTCCTATTTGTTAAATATATTAGTTGTTAATTAATTTAGTGAGACTTGATTAGGTATCTATTTACTATATTATTTATATTTATATTGATGGTCTCAAGCTCACATAAAAGAGTGTTTACATCAATGAAATTTAAAAAATGCAAATGGATTTTTACTTCACCTCTGACCCTTAAAACCAATGATGTTAGGACCGGATCGGACCGGCCGGGGATCGGCTAGGTGGCCGGTCCGGTTCGCTATGGTTCGTTTTGGGCTGGTCGAACAGGCCGGTTCGTCCCGAACCGGTGGTCGGACCGGGAAACCGGACCGGTTCGAACCGGATTTTGTTTTTTTTTTATTTTAATGGGTAAAAACGGGGTGTTGAAACATAAATTAGTGTGTTGGTTATACAAATATAGTTAAGTTTTATATATAACTATAAATAAATATATAAATCATATATAAATTACTTATATTTAATTTTATATATATAACTATATATATAATATACTATATATATAATTATGACGTCATCCGGTTCTTAAATGCGGTCCGACCGTTCCGACCACCAGTAAGGCGTCCGGTTCGACGTCCGATCCAGTTCTAAAAACATTGCTTAAAACGGCTGAGCCGTCCCTGACTACTACTTACTTGTATAGTAGGCGGTTGGGGCAAGAGATCTTTGGGTGGAGTCCATGGAGAGCCTTAGGTAATGGGCAACATTTTAATTGTTCGTAATATGGTGGTTATATCATCACTCGTGGTTTTTTATCCAAAAATTCAATGGATATGATGGGAGGTTACATGTGATGCAGTAGTTAGATTTGATGGAACACGTTTTAGATACGTTCATAAATTGTTACATGTTTGATGATTCGTTTTACTTAACTTTGTTTTGTTTAACTTAAACTAATGTCCTTTTCCATCAAAACATTATGCTCACTAAAACTAAGGGGAAAACTCATTTTCTATGTCGACAAGTTTCAATAAAGTCTAGAAATATGTTACGTCTCGTTAAAAAATACAGGGAAAGTTATGTGTATTAAAACGTTTGAGTTTTCTTTACGCTAAATGTCAAAAAGAAGACTGCTCGTCGTGGACAAAGCCAAACACACATGTTTCTTCTTATTGTTTGTTAGCGTCGTATGAAACCAACCTTCGTACGTTATGCCCGATCAATCAACTTCCACCATCTAAGGACGAGTGGATTCATATTCATGAAACTCAAGATGCTGATGCTATGAACACTTTAACAATGCCCATCAATTTTGGATCCACTACATAGAGAGCATTAAATTTTGTGAATATGTGACCACTATGTCACATTCAAGAACAAAAATTTTAATAAAATAAAAAAACCACTATTTTCAAAGATAGTTTTGCGATATGTTTCTATATCGAAAATGTACTTTGTGAATTAACTTTTACTTTTGGAATTTTTTTCAGTTGTGGGGGTTATTTTATAGAGTTAATAGTTTTTTGTATTGGTAAAATGACATTAGTGGGGAAAGTAAGATATAACTTATAAAAGTTGGTTATCTTAATAATTATTGGAAATAAGATATGAATCAGCAGTATCTATGAGACGTGTTAATACATAATCGATTTTATAAACCATGAGAAATGCATTTGTACGTCATGTGTGACATATATAAAATTATTTAAGTGTCTTATGTTTACTCAATTATTATATAAAGTTAATTTGTATAAAGTCACTATAGTATTTATTATTTTACTACATAGATAAGAGTCATTAATTAAGACCTGAATAAACCTTTTACCGTGGATAAATTATAAAGTTAAACGTATGAGTACAATAATTGCAACAATTTGTGTCGATATATAAAATAATATAAATTAAAATAACGCAGTATCACATGCATATTTCTTAATTCATAAAAATTATGATCATATTGACTACGTGTCCCACCACAGTAAGGTTATAATTTATGACATTGGTAAACAAGTAAATAAAATATTTTTAGATTAAATATAAAAAAATAATGGAGGAAATAATTAATAAAAATCAAAAAATGAACCTCTAATTATAAAATACAATACTTATATAATCATTATCATAGAACAAAATTATAATTTTAGTCGCATTTTAAAAAAATTAGTCATAAACTTTTCTGTAAATTTTTCTATAATATCAAATTTGTCTTCTAAGAAAAATGTATAAGTGATCTAAGCTATTAAGTCTTCATTGATGGTTTAAAATTCCACTAATATTGTAGACTTTAATTAATTTCATTAATATTAACAAAAATGATTTATAAATCATTATATAGTTGTTATTTATATAAAATATTATTTATAAAATTTGTAACAAGATCATGTTTTAATGTAAAAAGATTAAAAAAAGGTCTAGCATTAAGAAACATCTTTATTTGACTTTTACATTTTATAAAAATATATTAATAAATCTCAAACATCAATATGTTAACTTTTATTATCAACACATATTTCTCCAAATCTATAATCTAAAAAATTTAAAATCATGTATACGAACTTTTAAAAACCACGAGATAACTACTAATGTAAGTCGTCGAAACCAAATCTACAAATTTTAACACATCACCTCAACGTATGAATTCACGCACTGGTTATATTATAGTTACATGTATAATAGATGAGGAAAGAATAGTCAATAATAGACATTTGAAGAAGCTATGAACAAATACACTAAGCATTCGTTAAGCTCAAAGGTGGATGGGTGATGACTGATGAACATAGAGTTCCATATGTACACGTTTCGCATCCACTTTGACAAAAAGATGAAAGAGAGAGATTGTTTTTAATGAGAACGAAGCGATGATGTCCAGAGACAAAACCAGAAATTATTTTTTTAAGGGGAACTTTTTTGTGATTAGGATTTTAATGAAACGACATAAAAAAATTTGAGTCGTCTAATTCGGTCAGGTCGGGTCAAGTACGCTCTTCTGATTTCATCTTAGGGTGAAAAGATTACACATAACTTTGTATGAGCGTTCCAAATCTTAATCCTAACCCATAAGTTCTAGAAATCTAATAATATGAATACCTAGATTATTAGAAAACTAACATGTATTAGGATTCGGTGATTCACAATAATGACTATCCCATATATGATTTACAACAATTTGATATTATGTGGAGTCAATCCCATGTGAATGCATGTTTAATTGTTCATGATTCTTACTACATGCTTGATTTACATAATATTGCTTTCATGGTTAATTGTAGTGTTGATAATTAAAACAAACCCCTAAAATCATTTATTTATGTTTTTATAACAAGTATACTCTCAAACCATCCCAAATTCTTTAAAATTCAAGGTTACATAATAACTAAAATCACTAAATCTAGCATACACATTTTATGAAATATGATAAACTAATAAACACATAATTAGAGCTTGAACACAATCTAGGGCTTGAATTCCCGGGAGGGTTCAAATGAGAACTTCTTTTTTTGTGACAACTTTAGAAACGAATGTATGCCACAAGTTTTCGATGTCAAAATGGTAAATAACAAAAAAATATAAAAAATTATAAAACAAAAAATACACTAAAAATAAAAATTATATATACAAAATGTTTCTCTTGTTTTTCTCTTTTATAAAAAAATTAAAAATATTTTTATAAAAAGAATAAAAAATTCTTTTTTTATGAAATTCATTTTAAACATGTGTAATACTGGATTTACACTTGTGTTTAAAGATACAAAGTGTAAAAATGATTAAGATTTTTTTTAACAACATTAGGTTGAGGGCAAAATTGGTTATGTTCCCTTTTCCCAAGTTTCACCTTATTTTAAACACTCGTAACTTTTACATACGAAATTATATTTTTTTTAAAAGTACACCACAAAAACGAACATGTTTTATCTTCAAAAATGATTATATTTTTTAGAAAAGTACACCACAAAGTGTAATAAGATTATATTTTTTTAGTATAGTGTTATTAAGAAAAACATAACACAATGAACTGAAAAACGTAAAAAAATTAAATTTTCAGCATTGTGTTATTAAGAAAATTATTATTTTAGAAAAAACACAACAAAAAATACAATGATAAGCATTAAACATAATAATCTGATAAATATTACACAATTAGCTTATATTAAAAATGATCTGATGAATATTATACAATAAGTTGAAGTAACGTGATAAAAACTTTGTTTTTTTATATATTTGCATTATACATGTTTTAAAGATAAAATGAATACTTTTTTTGTGTAATTTTTTAAAAATATAGTATTGTATGTAAAAGTAATGAACATTAATAAAAATGGTGGAAATTCAAAATATGGCTAAGATTAAAATAGCCTTACTATATCATTTAAAGTTTAATTAATAACCATTATGTCATCAAATTTTTTTAGCTCTTGGATCTAGAATTTGATAGTTACTAATCATTCTCTTAGTTTTTTATTTTTTTCTATTCTTAGAATAAATTGAATTTGTTACAAATCAACCATAGGAACTAAATAAACACTTCTTTTCCCTCTTATAAATAGAAAAGCAATGAGGAGATGTGGATTATCAATTCAAACGATTTCCGGTTCCAGGTTGGACTCGGTTTGGTAAAAAAAACCAACTTGTTTGACGTTAAATGGTTCAATCTAGTGCAAACCGGCTAGTGGATTACCTAGTTCATGGTTAAACTGGTTGCACTGCCTGGTTTGATATCGTTGCATGTGACTCAATTGTTGGATGTTATGACACCAGAGAAAAAGAAAATGTATATGTTATCTTATTTACTAATGATCTTTAAACCAACTAGTTAAGGTAATGTACTCATGATGTGCAAATATTGGAAGGTCATGGTTTCAAGTCCCAGTCTGAGCAAAATGCTCAGAGTTGAGCTAGGGTTTTCGCAACAATGGGTTTCTTTCTTAGGGGGTTGGGGTGTGGTTACGACTGTGATACAAATAGGTGGGCCCGTTAAGATAAAACTTATCCTCCGAAGTAGGGTCGAACATTTTCGGTTCAATATGTGTGTGTGTGTGTGTGTTATCTTATTTATTGTAATGTTTTTCTATATACCTTAAATTTAAATTGTGATCTTAATCTATCTATTATAATAAAAAAAAGTATTTGAGTAAACATTTAGTACAATTCTAGACTTTCTAATTCTAATTTTCTTTCTTCTCTCTTGTATTAAATAACTACATTAACTATTAATGATATTAAATTATTTAATTCATTTTTAAATTGAAATTTTGTTACTTTATCAAATTAAGAAAGAAGTATTATTATAAATGTAAACCTTAAAGAAAAGAATTTATAAAATAATAATTTTGTTCTAAAACAATATTTTTTTAAAACAAATACGAAATATTTTAAACTCCGTGTTATAAAAAAAACTCACATTTTTAACCAATTATTAGAATTCAGATCTATAATGAAGAAATATTTAAAAATATCATTTTTCATAACTATTTGTTTTGGAACAAAAAAAGTTTAAAAACAAAAGTTAAAAAATGATATTATTAGTTTATTACTAATAGTCCTTACTTATATATAATTTTAGTCATGTTTTATCTCAAAATATCATTTGATAATTAATCAATTTTTATTACTAACTATTTATAGTTTTATTTATTGAAATCATATAATACAAGAAGCATTAACCGGTCAGTATATATTCAATTGTGATCCTAATAAAAAGATAATGCATCTGTCACTGAGTTTGACCCACCAACATTTTTTTTTCAGTAGCTAGTATATATAAAACACAAGATGTTAGCAAATGACTAACAAAGAAACAAAAACGATTACCATGTTGGCGAGGTTTTTCAACCACTCCAACCAAAGGCATTTACACTTACGGTTACCATTAAAATAACAAAGAAATTATATGTATTACTATTAGGCTGCGTTTGGTTGAAGGAATGGAATGAAAATAAAAAACTAGTATAATTTCCAAGTAAAATTGTGTTTGAGTGAGCAATTAAAAATAAACACAAGGGAATGTTTCACCTCAAATTCCTTTGGTTGTGAGATTTCAAAATCCTTCTACCTAGAGAGGGAATTTGAAATCCCACAACAAGAGATTTGAGGTGAAGCATTCCCTTGGGTTTTATATTTCATTACCCACTCAAACATAATTTTACTTAAAAATTATATGAGTTTCTCAATTCCATTCCTTCCAACCAAACGCAGACTTAGTAAATTTTTTGTTTATCATACTTAGTTTTAGTAGGTTGTATTACTTTTGAGGTTTTATTATTAATTTTTTATTTATATCCCCAATACTTACACAGCTTTTACAATTTAACCATACAATTTTTCACATTTAACTTTGACCCCCTTATATTTTTCATCTTTAACAAAATTTTCTCTTTACGTTTCTGTCTAAATTTTTGAGTTAACACGTTGCAACGTGCGTTTGTGGTTCAATGTTTTTACGTCTATATTTTCCCGTTTAACAGCCATGTGTCCCATCACAACATATGGTTTCTAGATCAACTTAGTTATTGTTTTTGATGTTTTAAGTTTCACGTGCGTGGTTTAACATCATTACATCTATTTTTCTTTTGATTTTATTTTTTGTTCTTATTTCTTTTTAATGTTTTTCTTTCGGTTCCTAGATCGACTTAGTTATTGTTTTTAGTGTTGGTGGTCGTTAGGTGGTACATTAGTGGTACTTAACACAGTATTACGTCACTGTCACAATAGGAGGCTTAATACTAGTAATAACAAATGTTCAAATTAACGCACCAATCTACAGTACATGGCACAAAAGATAGGCAAATAAGATTATTAAGAAGCACCAAGTGACAAACAACCCAAAATTTTAAACTAAACTCTATTAAAGAAACATTTGATAATCAATTTCAGAAAAAAAAGGATTTGGTATATAAAATATTACAATAAAAAATGTCAATTTACGGGTTTTGTGACCACTTAAAAGGATTGAGTGATTGAGAAACTCAAATAAAACTTTTGGAGCATCTATACTTATGAAATGATAAACTTATTTATAAAGTTACTTGAAAAAGTCAACTATAGAGGCATGGCCAAAAATAATATTAGAAAACACCAGGAGATAACGTTCCATTTGTAATTATATGTTTTATTTTCTTTTGTAATAAAACTTTTGTTCCTCAAGATTTGTAT
This sequence comes from Flaveria ramosissima, assembly GCA_025215565.1. NCBI lineage: Eukaryota > Viridiplantae > Streptophyta > Magnoliopsida > Asterales > Asteraceae > Flaveria > Flaveria ramosissima. Next base: position 79,275,088 of record CM046040.1, read on the forward strand.
TAAAAGTGCAAATCCAACCCGTGGATGTTAATGCGGTCTTATTTAGATTATGTGGGCAATGACATTAACATCTGTAGCCTTGTTTGAGTTTATTTGGGTATCTTCTATACTGAAACGAAAATCGAGCAAGAAGTAATAGCTGGAATGGTAGTTTACCACACTTTTCCTGATGAGAAAAACAAAACAAAACAAAACAAGGTGGTGAAATGCAAAATGAATTTTGGAGGCAGATAGGAAAAGGAATTTATAATGCAAACAATTCCAAAAGCAACAAGCTTACATCCATCGTCTCATTAGTCACTCGGGCAAAACGAGGGTGTCATAAACCTAAGAGATCTTTTCATTCTATTTTGTATGGTGAACCATCAACCGCGTAATATTGCTTATCTGTTTTGTGCTTTTTTTTTGCCAAAAATGCAATTGCTGGAGAACGGCCCCATTGTTTGTTGAAAACTGGATAGTTAACATATACGAGAGTTTTGGGGCCGACACGGAGATTACTGAGTGAGTTATTCTAGGTGTCATGGCTTAAGCATTTGTATGAGCATGAACATGGTCAATCATCTCCCAAATGATCAACCGCACTTCATGGATTCGAAAGGACAAGTTTTGGGATCCGGTTGTTCCGGAACAAATTATCATGGATTTAGACATGCTTGCACAACACTAAGATATCATGGCTTCAAGTTCATGCACTTGTTAATTCTCATCCATACTAGACCTTATGAAGCCATTCAGACGACCAGTGACTATGTCTGAAGATCATTCGAGTACTCACAACAAACTGCAAGTCGGGTTGACAGTTTGTACAACCGAGTTAATGAACTAAATAGCAATGTTACTTACATTAGAAACAGGAGGTACCACGAGTGGTGGGATATCCTGCCCCAAATCCCTTAAAAACTTTATCAATTTATAAGTTTCAGTATAGTTATTTCGTGTCATTCTATCTTTATGTTTATTAATTTATAGGTTTCAGTACAAGTTGATAAATATATTCAAACATATAAAATAAAACATGTGTGCCATATTTCATACGTTTGTGTGAGCATATTTTTAGCATTAAAACATATTTGCAGTTATGCATTTTTGTTTTCACTTTTATGTATATATCAAAGGAGCCTTATGTTATGTTAATTATAGCTTGTTTTGGGTATACATTTAAAAACCTTATAAGTACTTATTACGTTAAATTGATTTAAGCAGTAAGAAACCCGACAATTTTTAGCCTCAGTCGTGCCTAAATCCCATATCTGAACATTACCACTAGTTGGCCTCGTCAAACCTAAAAGTTTTCATCTTTCATTACCCGAACCACAAAGTCACTTACCAAAAAAACCTTCAATATGTTTTCGTTAAAGACGCATTTTATTAGCTTATTCAAAAATGAAAAAAAAAAAACAAAAAAGAACTTAAAAAACATTATCTTCTACCGGTTAGACCTAAAAAAGTGGCATGCATTCTTTTGATTTTAATTTTCTTTTTTATATTCAGCATGTTAAGTCAAGACATCCCCCTAAAATCCGCAAAAAATTTCACACTCACACTCATGGAAAGAAAGAAATGATGAAAAAATAACAAATTCCATCATTTTGTGGAATCATTAAAAATACCATAAAAGACGAACAAAACGTTATAAAAGATAATTGGTCCCACGAAAGTAGATGTAGAAAGAACTAAATTAAATCCCAATACAAATATACGAAGCTAATTTGATTGGGTGTTATTAGGCTTCAAGCCAAACGACCCTTAAGAAATGATAGCTATGTGTATCTATGGTTTAAGGATGAGGTGAAGTTTTTGAAGATGACAATCTGATCATAGATGAATTTTCAAGTTAGTATATCTCTTCTAGCTTGAGTATTATATAGGGAATCCTTTTACTGCTTTGTTTTAGTTTATGTTAAATAAATAAGACAATGCCATCGTCTTTAACATTTAATCACTTTTTCCAAGTAATATATGCTCTGAACCCGAGAAAAATTATAACTCATCAAATACCTAATAATTTATGCAAGCAAATACTTAAATAGATGGAGATTAAATCCCTTATCAAGTATATGATTTCACACATATTCGTACTAGACAATTGAGTGTATTAGTCATAATTAATCTTATGTATGATTTTCATACATATACTATATATGGGCCAATTACTATACAAAGTGTAATTTTCATGAGAAGCGTACGAAGTCACTAGGGCATGACACGTGTTTTTGACGGATGGGTAGTTTCGTCCGCTCCATAATTACGCATGAAAGGAACATAATTGCGCAAGCTATATCTATTATTACGTAAAGTAAACTTGCTCACGTTATAAAGAATAATTACAAAGTTATATTTATAATTATGCAAGTTATATGATAATTACACAAGTTATGTTCATATTTACGTAGTTAATAATCACGCAAGTTATACGCAAAACACATGGACGTTTTTTTTAAAAAGTGTTGATTTTTCTTAAAATTATAGCAATACTATACTTAAATTAAAGAGAATAAAATTCTCAATTCTATGGTGTGATTTTTTTAAACAATAACATCATATAAAAAAGTTATACACTTTTAAAAAAAACTAAGGGAAATTGAAAAAAGTAAACAATTTTATTCCGAATTTACCCCTCCAACAATTATTTCATGTGTGATTATTTCACTTTTAATTCGAACTGTTGATCTCCAAAATCAATGGTTGGAATTACTTCGTACGTTTTTGTAACTTTGTATAGTAATCTCTCTCTCTCTCTCTCTCTCTCTCTCTCTCTATATATATATATATATATATATATATATATATATATATATATATATATATATATATATATGTATATATATATGTATATATATATATATGTGTATATATATCTATATATATATGTATATATATCTATATATATGTATATGTATATATATATATATATATATATATATATATATATATATGTATATATATATATATGTATATATATATATATATGTATGTATATATATGTATATATATATGTATATATATGTGTATATATATATATATATGTGTATATATATGTATATCTATGTGTCTATATATATGTGTATATATATATATGTCTATATATATCTGTATATATAGGTATATCTATCTATATATATATATATATATATATATGTATATATATATGTGCAAGAATTAAAGACACTAAAACAACCTATTTAATGGTATAACTTGTATGAAAAATAACATCATTCAAAACAGTTAAGAAGGTTTTTAAAAAATGAGTAAAGTCTTTTTAAAAAGGGATGGAAATTTTGCAAATGGGTGGAACATCGTTATATCAATGGTGTAACAAAGCAAGTTACCCGTAGTCAAAGTTCGTTGGAACTCAAGACGTGGACCGGAATTCACGTGAGAACGCGAGCATCAGATAAAATTTAAGTATCCTCATTTGTTCGAAACGACGATGACAGCCGGGGAAGGTACTGATTAAATTTCGGGAAGAAATTTCTTTCAACATGGGGATGATGTGACAACTCACTTGTTTCTTTATGCCAATGCAGTAAACCAGTGATGTAACACAACCATGTAATGCTATTTTTAGGCGAAAATTCTTTCAACATGGGGATAATGTGACATCCGGTTATTTTTCATTACCAAACTCCGTTAGTTCTTCTAGGATTGCATACACATGTCGTGAGCACACACTAGTTGTCGTTGAATGTTGGTGAATTAATAACAATTATCTATGATAATCAGATAATAATTTAACTAATAATGTTAATTATTAGTTGTGGTTATGTGATTCATGAATTTATAAATTTTAAACATTATTTGTGAATTTTACGTGATAACGTGACTACGTGTAATATATATTATATGTTTTGTGATTAATTGAAAATGTATATAATTATTGTTATTGATTAGTAATGTTTGTATCTTGTAGCTAAAACCTTTTAAAAAATGTTAAAAAGATTAACTTTTACAAAAGATGATTAAAAGAAGGTTTATATGAAAAATTACAATTAAGTTAAGTTAAAAAAATCCCAACCCTAGCCCCCACCCCTTTTGCGGCTGTGAACCATACACACACAACTTTTGCGATTTCAAGCTTTGGGTAGCAAGAACAAGTCGATTTTGGCATCAATTGAACATCACAAGGTGTTAGCAAGTTCCATTCTTGATTTCTACACGTTTAAAGGTTAGATTTTAACAAGTTTTTCATGATTTTGATGTTGATAAACCCTAGTTCGAAAATTGTGAATGAAAGTTGAAATTGATGATTGTTTGATGATGATATGTTGTTGGTTATGTTATATGAATGTTGGTTTATGATAATTATGCAATAATTCCATGAATTGATCATGTAGTTCATAAATTACTAAAAGTAGAAACTTTTTTTCTTGAAATTCATGATTTGATGATTGTATGATATTAGTTTACATGGATTGTGCAAGTAAAATCATGAAATCTAATGGTTGTTCATACCTTGCTATAAGTAGAAACTTTTGGATATGAGGTTTGTGAATTATGATGATTTGATGATGTTGGTCATGTCTAGATGATTGCTATGGACTTGTTTAGGTATAAAGTTAATGAATTCATGAATAAATTAGGTGTTAGATTGAGTTTGGGTGTTACTTTCCCAAAAGGGAAACTTTATTTATGTAGAACATTGTATATGCTGAATTGGGCATGTTTATGATGTTAGGATCATGTTAGAATGTTTGTTGATGATGTCTAATGTGGAATTTATTAATTGAGTTGTATGGATGCTTGATTGATCATTTAAGAAATTTAGGTTCTTTGGTTATACATGATGTTGGATTATGTTAGGAGGTTATGGAACCATGCTTGGGATTGTGATAAATCATTGTTGTGTATAATGGTGGTTATGAATCATGATGTTTAATGTGATTATGATTATTGTACACGCGTGCGAATCTGAGGCCCCTACTTAGTAGGAAGGACAGGGTTTACGATGTGAAGTTGTGAGTGGCTCCACATGGCATGTAGTGCATGACTAGACTTCATGTATGAATTATTAGTTGTGATGTATTTATAATTGTGTTGAGAATGTTGATTGTTTGAGATCCGTATGAGTTGTATGATAATCTATGGTAGTATGATGATCGTGATAGAACAAGAAGTTGATGATGTGATATACGTGAATAATTTGTATGATAATCATGTATGATAAGTTGATACGCTTGATTAAACGAGATTTCAACTAACATGTCACCAACGGGTCAAACGGGTCAACTAGGTCAAACGATTCTTGTTTTCTAAAACCTTGGGTCAACGTGTTTATTGAAAACCTAGGGTTGTTAAGCTTTCTGTGTACACGTACTTATATGCTTCCGTATTCTAGGTAACCTTTGAAGGGTTGTCTTTCCACTCATCGTTACCTCTTTGTTATTGTTCGTTGTGCCCCATGTGAGTTCATGCCCCACTTTTTATACACTCTCTTTTGGGAGAGATAGCATACTTATTTACAAATGCTTTATTATTATAGGTTGTGTATAGTTTAACATAGTGATATACCTTGAAAGCCCTCACACTTTCGGATCGTCAATAATGGTAACTAGCGGGAAATCTTGGGTATTACTACTGGGTTTGACAAGCCCAACCTGTGCGACTCGAGGTCAAACAAGTGCAGTATTGTCCTAAACACAAACATCATCATGACCTGGTAAGTCGTGACGAGAGGCAACAAACACAATACAGTCAGCTTCGATCGTGAAATCACTATGGTTATCACTTATGAATATAGACTAGCTATCTATTTTAATGCATTTATTATGTTATACAATTATTATTATTTATGTTAAACACAAGCTCTTGAACTCACCAACCTTGTGTTGACACTTTTAGTATGTTATTCTCAGGTCGTTAACTCGAGTTGCCAATAGGAGCACATCACAAGTCCAACATGCATTCTAAGACTTCATTATAAGACATAACACTTGGTTTTTATTTATGAGTTTTTAAATATTCGGTTAGCGCTTGTTTTGCCAATATTACGTTTTACATACTTTGGGTTTATCTTATTTACAATGCTTCTGCACAGTTTTAAAGTTTAGACTCTGGTTGGTTTTATTTTAAATGTTGCATATAGTGTCGTTCTAAGTAACTAGTGACTGTGATCCTGGTATGTCACACGCTTTGTGTTAAAACCGCGCATGTGGAATTGAGAGTGTGACATATACAAAGTTTTATTTACATGTGAAGCCTACGAAATCACCAAGGTGTGACATGTGTTTTTTGGCGGGAGGTAATTTCGTCCCCGCCACAATTACCCAAGTTGTATTCATAATTACGCAAGTTATTTATTATTACGCAAAGTAAAATTACTCACGTTATAAAAATAATTACGCAAGTTATATTTATAATTATAGAAGTTATACGATAATTAAGAGAAGCTATGTTCATAATTACGCAGTTAATAATCAGGAAAATTATACGAACAACACATAGACCTTTTTTTTAAATGTTGGTTTTTTTTAAAAACTATGAGACAACTGAAGGGGGTCAATACAATCAGTTTCACAATAAGGAGAGACTTAGAACACTTAACAAATCAAATAGGGAACCCGGTTTTAGTTCGATGATACTATGAACACAAGTAAGTATGAGAAAGAACGAGAACAAGAACAAGACAAGATTGGTTTTCAAGAATGTTGTATATTGCTCTCAAGTTCTATTACAAAGGTTACAAAGCATAAAAATAAATGCAAGAACCTGAGACACTTTATACTACATCCTACAGCCGACTATATTTTGAAAGCTGACTAGAAACACTAATCTAGACAACAAGATCAATGTATAGTCAAAAGGCTGATTGCATTTTTACTTGTTACTATGACATGCCTTAGCTCACATCCTAATATATTACAAATAGGATAAAAGGTACAAAGTAGAAAGTTACAAACTAATGATCTTAATCTACAGTTGACAAAAGTATGAACCTTTTCACCAACTTATCTAAGTTGGTGAGTCTTCGGAGTGCCAGTGGAAAGTTGTTCAGCTTTTGTCAAAAGGTGATCAAAGAAAGCATGTCTTCTATGTCTTCGGAAGAAATCAGTCTTTGTCTTCGGAAGACTTTGTCTCTTAAGCTTTAAAATACTTCATCTTTGGCTTCAGAAGAATTGGTCATTGGCTTTGGAATATTTTACACTTAGCTTATTTTCTTTGAGTTATGTAAAACTTCCAAAGTAACTTTACTCTGCACTTCATGCATGCATGCTGAGAGCTCTTTGATTGCTTTGAATGGATCAGTCTTTAAGTATAAACCTTACAAAAATGTATAACAATACTATAGTCAAATTAAAGAGAATAAAATGCTTAATTTTACGATGCAATATTTTAAAAAAAATAATATCATTAAAAAAGTTATATGCATTTAAAAAACCTAGGGGAATTTGAAAAAAAAATAACAATCGCAGGCTATTTTCGAACCCTCTCAAGTCATCCTTCCATGCATGACTATTCGACCTTTACTCTGAACCATTTATTACTTAAATCAGTGGTTGAATTACTTCACATGCTTTATTAATTTTGTATAGAAAACTCTCTTTCTCTCCCTATATATATATATATATATATATATATATATATATATATATATATATATATATATATATATATATATATATATATATATATATATATATGTGTGTGTGTGTGTGTGTGTGTGTGTGTGTGTGTGTGTGTGTGTGTGTGTGTGTGTGTATTTTATATCAATAATACTTATATAATGATGAAATGATAACAAAATTGATATTTTAGACATAATTTCAGTTATTGTAAAGATGGAGGGAAACTAAAAAGGGTGAGAAACATTATTATCTATTAGATCTTAAACCCAAGGGCTAAAAAATCTCATAGCATAATGGTAAATAATTGAAATTTTGAATGGAAGGCCAATAGTATTTTAGTCTTAATCATATTTTCAAGTTCCACCTTTTTTATAAGATCATAGCTTTGACATACAATATTATTTTTAAAAAAACTTACACCATAAAAACAAAGTGGTTTTTAATCTTTAAAACGCCTATAGTTTTAATGCATACAAAACAAAGTTTTTTAACAAAATTTCAGGTCATTGTGTAATATTCCTCAGTTCACTGTGTAATATTCGGCAGCTCATTGTGTAATATCAGGTCATTTTGTACTAAAGTTCATTTTGTATTCATTATCGAATAATTGTGTTAACTTTATCAATTCAAAGATTACATAATGTACTAAAGAAATTACACAATGAGTTAAAAACTTTGTTTTTTATATCAACACTATGCGCGTTTTAAATATTAAAAAATGCTCCTTTTATGGGGTAATTTTTTTAAAATAATATCATATGTAAAAGTTATGAATCTGTAAAAAAAGTGGAACTTGAGAAGGGAAAATATTATGAATTTTGCCCCAGCCAAATTTTGATCAAAAGAACACGTGTCAACATCTTAATAGTTCTTACACTTTTTAGTTTTAAAATACTTTGTATTTGAACCTTTCCTTAATTTTAGACGCTTAGACATTTAATTCTTTAGTAAATTTTGTCTATAATACCAAAATAACTCTCTTAGCATGATGTCCAATTAACCTAAACATATTAAGCATTTATCGGTGAGTTTAATCAATTTCATTAATATTGTAAACTTTAAATTTAATTAATATACTGAATTTATACATGATAATATAAGTATTATTTATATAAATTAATTTTTGAATATATATATATATATATATATATATATATATATATATATATATATATATATATATATATTATTTATAAAATTTATAAGAATATCATGTTTTGAATGCAAAACATTTAAAAAAACATCCAATAATGAAGAAATATTCTTTGTGATCTATACATTTACAAAATATAATGGTAAATTCCAAAACATCAATATATTTGGTAAATCTCAATCTTTTTGCAACATCTTTCTGAACCAAACCCATTTTGACCTATTACCCAACCCGACCAACACGTCCAATTTTTGACTTTTTATCTTTCTTTAGGGATGGAGATGAACCAAAGGTTATGATATGATATATATATATAATAAACGTATCGTCTCCATTTAGTGTTATTGTTTGAGAGTTTGACTGATATTAGATCAGATATCTAACCCGCATGTCCCACTTATTTTACCTCTGTTTAACTATTAAAAAACCTATGGGGCCATATTTTTTTATTTACTGCTTTTAAAACAAATAGAACAGGATTGATGTCTTTGATAGTTTTTTTACCAAAAATAAACTTCATTTTATCTTGAAGATCAATACTTTGATAATCACTCATAATGATTTTCTCATAACAAGAGTGTGCCTTACCGTACAAATCATGAACCTCCGGATTTGAAGTACCTTTATGTTAATTGTTGCCCATAATATCTTTTCAACATAAACTACCTAAGAAGCAGTAACTCAAATAAATATAAAAATATATATTTTACTAAATATGAAACTATTTTATAAATACTGAAATAGATATTCATGATAACGAATTCGGTTTTTCGTTTTGATCTCTGAGTACTTACATTGATGATTATGTATAAAATTTCAAAATTTAATTCAATAGTTTATGTATAGATAATTCAGTGTAAGCAACTTTCTGAAATTACTACTTCCAACGATCACTCACAATTTCAAAAAATATTCACATATCAAACATTAAATATGAGCACATAAACAAACAAAAAAAAGATAAACCATACGCACTCGCAACAACATGCTGGCATTCCAATTAGTGTGTGTGTGTGTGTGTAAGGCTCCGTTCCCGGAACACTTACAGTTGGACAATCATTTCACATAAAACATATATTTACACAATATCTATTTAATCAACGCTGCAGAATAACTTAAAAATCATTTCATATATTAATAATCGCTTTTGAAAAATAATACATCATTGTTAAGTTACAAAATATAATTCATTGCACTACATCACAAAAACATTATCGTAATATAAAATGGATGTCATCCAAAACAAGTCAAGTAGCTGACCCCGTGCCATCCTCAACAACCATCACCTGCCAACTAGAAACACATATAAATTAGCGTTGCTGAGTGAGTTCTAATTTAATAAAAAAATAGCATACTTTTCCTTCGTTTATAACCTATTTTTACTTTCATGTGTGATCATACGTCATACGTACAAATAGATAATCTTATCATTATCTTTCATCATCATTCATTATCTTCCGTTCAATGTACGTCATCATTATCATTCGTTAACCTTCTTACCGTACATTTCATACATTAGCCATCTTTCTTTCTTTCATTCCGGACCAATGTCATAATCTATACCCCAAACGTAGGCACGAAGCGGGTACTAGGCCGAAGTCTATAAATAGACTCCCATTCATTACGCACATAGCCTGGCACCAGTACCGGGACTAGCGACAAGGATCCCATAAGTCTGGCCAGTCACAAAGACTAGACCCCTGTGTGTATCCTTAAGGGTTAGCTAAACCACACACAGTTGAGCTAACAACATTTTAGAGTTGTGCACCTCCTTTCATTTGCTTGCAAGCATTTTCATTCATTCACCAATGCATGCATTCTTTCATTCTTTACGTTCCTTATTTCGTTCATCATTAATTTCCGCTTTCGTTATATAATACTTTACGTTTATTGATATTAATCATACCACACAAAGCCACGGAAAATAAATATAGTAAGGAACATAACATAAACATATATGACATCATCATAACATCACCTACAGCATCATAAAACCATCATATATCACCCCCGGGAACATCCCAAGTCAAAGCCTAAAACTTCATTTTTCCCAAAATTTTAGAAATAAATCTAAGTCTTAGGCGCATGGGCACTATGCAGGCGCATGGGAACCCTTAGGCGCATGGGAAACTTTTGGGCGTGTGGGCACTATTTGGGCGCATGACCCAACACTTAGGCGCTTGGGCAACTTTCTGGGCGTTTGGGCACTATGCAGTTAGAACATGGGCAGTTAGGCGCATGGTACACTTAACCAATTTAGGCATAATCCTAGGCACATTGGAGCTGTTTGGGCGCATAGGTTTGGGCGTTTGGGGAAACACTTAGTCAATTCGACCGTTGGGCGCATGGGCCACCATTTAGAAGTATGAGCAACCAACTTACCCTATTCAATATCATTACAGTCCCCAAATTATCATTTATCATGATCTAAGCTTAGTACTAACATTCTAAGCCACAGGAACATATTCATAACATGATCATAACATGTAACACCCGATTATTTTTTTAAAGTCAAAGAAAAAAGAAAAAGAAATAAAGTCCAAGTTGAGAGACCAATCTTGCCAAAAGGGGAAAACTTTGGAAGAGTGGGTGTAAAAGGGGCATGGCTGCCCATTTCCCCCTTCCATACTCATCTTCAATCAGTTGAGAGGGAGAGAAAGGGGAAAAGGGAAAAAGTTAGGGTTTTTGAAGAATCAAGGTGCAAAAGTCGAAGTCAAGCGGGTTTGTGGGAAGCTCTACCCGAAGAGGCTGCTAAGGTGAGTTCTAGGATCCTCTTTTACACGTTTTTGACCGATTTTAGGGCTGGAATGCATACATAAATTGATTTTGGTTGTGTTAGGTGTTGAACCCGCTTGTATGTGTTTGTGTGTGGTACGATCGGGTGGGGTTCGGATTTGGGGCATGTTATGTTTGAATGATGATGTGAATGTGTTTCTAAGGCTTAAAATGGTTGGTTTAAGCTTAGAACAGGTTAGAAAAGGGTCGGAGGCCGAAATCTGCAGTAGGGTTCGAAGGGGCTGCATTCTGCTCCCAGCTAGGGCTCATGCGACTAGAAGCCATGAGACCGAATGGCATGCGACTGGAGGCCATACGGCCGAAAGGCATGCGACTAAAGTCCATGCGCCTGAATGCCATGCGACTGAGGGTCATACGCATGGAAGTCATGCGACTGAAGTTCATGCGCCTGAAAGGCATGCGATTGAAAGTTATGCGACTGAAGGCCATACGGCCGAATGGTCATGCGACTGAAGGTCACACGACTGAAATTCATGCGACTGAAGGCTATACGAATGAGGGTCCATACGCCCCATAGTGTTCATGAGTCTGGAGACTCTCCATATGCCTAGGTGTTCATTCGCCCCATAATGTCCATACGCCTAAGTGTTCTCATGCGCCTGGAAGGCCATGCGACTGAATAGTGCCCATACGCTCAAATAGGGCTCATGCGCCCGAAAAAACTTAGTTTATTCTCTGATTCTCGGGAGAAAAGAATAAATGTAAGCTCTGACTTGGGAGGTTCCCGGGGTATGTAAGTTGACTTTTCAGGTCATAGTTGATGTGATGGGCGATGTATGATGTGATGTATGATTGATGCCTATGTGTGATGATGTGTGATTGATGATGTTTGATGATTATGTACGATTGTATGATTGTATGTTATGTTCCTTATTACGTATGATGATGTGACTTTACGTGGTGTGATATTGTTAATGAACGTAAAGTATTATCTTTGCAAAGTGAAAGATTTAAGATAATGAAAGTGGAACATAATGAACGAATGAAAAGCCTTGCAAGAAAATGAAAGGAGGCTCACAACTCATTAAGAGTTGTTAGCCCAACTGTGTGTGTCTACAGCATGCAATTTTGGCTAACTCATAAGGGTTCATACACACAGTAAGAGTTCAGTCTCGGTGACTACTCCAATACGTGTGATTTCCTTATTACTGTGTGTTATACAGCGTGCAATTTTGGCTAACCCATAAGAGTTCACACACACAGGGGGAGTATGTCCTAGTGACCACTCCACATGTGCGAAACGGGGTCCTTGTCGCTTAACCCTAGATGAATTGCTTGGTGCTCTAGAGGGGGGTTAAGTACAGGACCTAGATAGAAATGAAAGATAATAAATGTACGAAAAGTGCGATAAGTACGAAATGTGCGAAACGTGCGAAATGTACGAAACGAACGATGATGAAGATAATAATTATTACCTTTATGTACGTATGATGTGTGATCGCGTGCGATAGTAATGAAAATGATTTAATGAATAAAAGGTAATGTAATGTTTTTATAAAACTAAAACTCACTCAGCAACGCTGACTTATTATGCATTTTCCAGTTGGCAGGTAAATGTTGTTGAGGATGGCACGAGGTGGCTACTTAGCTTATTTTGGATGGCATTCCCTTGTATAATGTTTTTGCATTGTAATGCGAATAAACGATGTTTTGTAACGAATGTTGTATTAACTTGCAAAAGCATTTAATATGAAATGAAATGTTGTTTTTTAATGTTTCCTCTGCAATGATTTATTAAGTGAATGTAAATATATGTTTTATGTGCGATGAATGGCCAGTTGTAAGCGTCTCGGTAACGGGGCCTTACATTACAACATAACCACCCAAATCATACCCTGCCCACAAACACATATACATGAACATACGGGTAATACTACCCATTTAATGAAAACATTCATACATGCATTTTTAGCCCCAAAATCAGTTTAAAACATGTAAAAGTGGGGTTTCAGAACTCACCTTTGCAACTTTCGTGTATGACTTCTTCAAAACCCGAATGCAATTGAGTTTGACCACCTAGACACCCACCAAAACACACACCCGAACACAAACAAACACATAAGCATAAAACCGAGGCTAGAATTAGCCAAAAACAACTTCAAACAACAAATCCTTACCTTAAATCAGCTTCTTCTTCTTCTTTCTTCAAAATCCGAGAGTTCCGTCTACCCTCTCTCTAAAACCGGATCAAAAGATAAAAGTAACATGGCATGGGTGGCCACATTGTTTTTCGTACAAATTATTATAAACTTTTATACTTTGCACACTTTTAACCCCTCAACTTGGACCCTATTGCACTTCCTTCTTTTATTCTTCTTTCTCTTCAAAAATCCGGATGTTACAGTGTGTGTAGCCGAATGTGTGCGCACCTTGTGAGAAGTGGGAATTTTCACATGTATTGAAAAAATATCATTCCACATGTGCTTAATTATTTGTACTTTGGTAGATTAAGTTTGTTTGTATAACTCTTGAAAGACATATTTATGTTTTAATTTATTTGGCATTTGGTAGTGTTGTCATTTAAAGTGATTTTACCTGAGAACAAACAAAGTTTAAGTGTGTGGATTTTTGATGTGCTTCAAATTATTCATATAAACATATCGACTACACATTAAATATTTTCAGAATTCTTGCTAAAAATGATGATTAGATGCATAAATTCTTTAAATTGTGTTTTCAAGCTTGAAAAATACCAAGATGGATCAAAGATCTAAAAGCCAAGCATGGGTCGTGCCTGGAAGGCATGCTCCCATGCCCACCCGCAACACAACCCCATGCTTATTTAGCATACTCCCATGTTCGTCACTTTAGAAGAGAAAAAAGTACCGTTTCCTGTAAGGGAGGCATGGGGTGTGCCCCAAGAGGCATGGGGTCATGGCCCACCCTAACATAGGGGCCATCAAATACGAGGACATGCCCTGACATCTAACCCATGTATGAGCCAATAACTTTTTACGTACTTTATACCAACAAGAGGCCATGCCCGACACTTTAGAAAGCGTATAAATAGTGGCTTAGTTGCAACATTTGGCAGAGCTTTTGGAGAGGTGAAATGCTACTAGTTGGTCTCGGGAATACAACATTTCAAGGTCATTGATAGGCTCGAGGGGTCCATTCAACACTTAGAAGAGGCTCTGGATCGTTTAACATCATCTATATTGGATCACCGGTTTAGTTGTGTCAATTTACTGATGATTTCACTACTATCTTCTATCTTTGTTGTGAGGTTCAAGCTCATTGTGAATTATACTCTTAATATCGTCTTAATTTGTAATTTTTTTTATATTTGTGATGAATTAATGGTGTGGTTTATATTATGTTATTGTTTTGGTAATTTTAGATAAACTTTTAATGGATAACATCTACATTTGCATAAGAAGTAATAAACTTATGATTTATAATTATAAATGTCATACACTGTTGAAAAACATATGAACTAACCTCTATTCGTGAAACTAGTTTTCATAATAAACTCATGTATAATGAACTAGAAATGGTTATTAGAAATCATACCACTTTAACTTTCGGATCATTTACGGGTTTATTTTTACTTTGTCTGAGAAATCTACAGTAATTATTATGGTTTTCTAAAATTAATACTATACTAAAAATGAGCTTGATCAACTCTGTTTCTAACATTAACTTGTGTTTTTTGAAATCATATGTTAAAATTATGCACAAACATTACCTACATCACTAGGGATCGGTGGTTATCTTGTAATTTACTCATTGCAACTTCCCTTATCACTACGGGGTCAGTTTAGGATAACTCAATATTGACTCAGTTTATAAACATTAACATGATTATATTAATCAATATTTTAAACCACACCACAAATTCATCATAGTTATTAAAGTAGAACGTAAATTAGGATGATAACCTTGCTTTACAGAAAAAATCACCAAAAGTCTCTATAGTTCATTTGTTTTTTTATTTAAGTTTTACTATTTTAGAAAATTAAAAATTGGTCACTTAAAACAAACTAATCATTTTCTCTAAATCAAAACCTAATCAGATAATTAATTGCTAAGGTTGTTAAGTAGACTAAGTGTGTTCATAGATTGATACTTGATTATTACTATCATCATATTATCACACGACATGTACACTTGTATTTTGTGTGTTAGTGAAAACCTTTTTAAAACTAAATCCATGTGAAAAACCTCATTAAAAATACACGTACCATTCACGCACACCACTAGCTCAAGTAGGAACCTGATTCTTAATTTATATAATACTTTATGAATAAAAAACTAAATAAAAAGGGAGGAATACACCAAGTAGCGATCTCGGAGAGGTATACCGGAACAAATTTTTTTATCTAGTTTGGCACCAGAAGAATTTTGAAATTTTTTATTCTTGGTCTTTAAAAAAGAAAGAATCATAATTTCCAATTTAAGCCGTTATGGTCCGCGATTTACTAACCATCCAACCTTTCACGATAGCTTCGGAATCTACATTTTCTGTTAGTGGCATGGTGTTATCAATACGAAAAACAAGACTAACTTCAACAATGTTAGAGATGTGTATTTGCTTAAAAGACCACTTGGACGTGGTTGAACAAAGACAAGATTGATCAAGCATTGAAAAGAATATCAAATTGAAGAAGAAATACACGATTAAAAAGTCCAAAATGGATGATCGTCTCCGTACACGAAGAACTTACATTTGATTTGTCTCAGAGCATTGACAACAATGGCGACAAAGTCGAAAAAATTTAAAATAATTTGTATTTGCATTTTATTTTCTAAATTTATGTAAACAATTTATATTTTCTTGTCTTGTTTGAATATTAATAAAAGTTGAATTTTTGTAATGGATATTATTAATTAAACGTTTAAAAAATAAAGTTGGCAAATGACTTAATATTCACCCGTTGGCAAGAGCTATAAGTTCAACAGTTTACGTCAATATATTAAAAAATGTTAACAACAACTATAAATTTAACCGTTATGAGATACATTATTAAAAAAAAATTATATTATTCACTTTAACACCAAAAAGTTGCAATCTTTTTGCAACAATTATAACAGCTTTCAAGTTGAAAATATGTTCATCGTTTGGAGTGATGACGAAGAGTACGACTTGACAACAACTTTGGTAAACTTTTTGAACGAGACTACTAGTGAAGATTTCTGGGATTGCCTTAAAAGTAAATTTGACAAGGATACGAATTCAACTGAGATCCGTACACAGATGTAAGAACAACAAATTAAAAAAAAATAAAGACAGTTGTTAAAAGTATTCACAAAATCTACCGTAGACGAATAGACCTTCTGAAAGATGCTAACAAAGATGCAGATGTACTTCAAGAATCTTGTGTCGAATACTAACGAGTTCATGAAAGATAGTTTGCTAAGTTAGCAATTTGAGAGTTTTTAACCGGCAATTAATTGTAATTTTCTTTAAGTCATAAATTGTTTAATGTTATGTCAATTTTAATTTTAAGTCAGAAACTATTTAGTTTTAATTTTATTATATTTTAAATATAGTAATTATTTAATTTTAAGTTAATTTAATGATGTTAAAAATTATGTTAATTGTATTTTTTTGTTTATTTAAGGAGAAGTTTTTTTAGTGGATATATTTATAAAAATAATATTATTTTAAACCAACCAGTTTTAAACCCAATCCGGTCCCAACCCGACCCTACCGGTTCCTATCTTGTGGGGTTCTATCCTGCCTTAACCCAACCTAAACTCGACCTAAACTTGATCAAACCTAGTTTGTAAGCGATCCACCTAACTGGGTTAGGTTTTAATCCTAGTTTGTGCATCTTTACCCACACACATATATATAATATTATTAACAATATAAGGGCCGAATAAGATTTTTTTTTCTTTCAACACACTATTATTGCTCTAGTGTATATAAATATGAACTAGCTTGTGGGCTATACAATGTGTGCATTATGTGTGAGACAGTGAGAAAGATATGATATTAAGATAAGGATTGCGTGTTTGTGTAAAAACTAGAGAGGATCAGTTTGTGAGCTACTTTTGCTCGAGAACTAATACGGGTGATTATAGTTTGATATTATATTATTTGGGGCTTGTATAATGTGATTTTTTTTATATTGTTCTTTAATACTTTCAAGAAAAAAGTACAAAATCTTTTAATAGGAAAATGAACCAACTCGTCAAACAACAAGCTAGATCAAGCTGACTACGAACTCTGGTTATCGACTGTAAATATGATGTCAAACTTAGTCATCTTGTATTAATACTCTCTCGATCTCGAGCTAATATTTTCTAGTCGAACAACTAACCACGATCAATGTCATTCAATTCAAAACATTTCTTTAAGTTTGACTATTTAAGCTTATAAGTTTGGCAATATATTCACAAAAGAATATATATATCGTGCACGTCATTCTTGTATCTGCAAATAATAAAGTAAAATATTACAAGGGTGGTTTTATATGGACACCCACCAATTTTAAATCAACACCCCTTTGACCCTATACGCCGCGTATGGGTCCATACGCGGCGTATAGGGTTGCGAAAATATTCCCTATACGCCGCGTATGGGTCCATATGCGGCGTATAAGGTATATTCTGACAAGACCTTGACAAGACCCGTGTCACACGCGTGTCGATGAGGCTATACGCCGCGTATGGGTCCATACGCGGCGTATAATTTTCCCAAATTTTTTCTGCAATATTTTTATGTATTGTGAAGGGAGTATACGTCGCGTATGGGTTAGTACGTATAAAAATTTTTGTCGGCTTTATTTTGTACGTTAAGGTTGACACTTTGCGTATAAGTTATATTTTGTAACATATTAATCGATAATTTTAAATCTTAGTTAACAAATAAAACATATAAAACAAAACAAACATTAAATGATAATATAAATAAATAACGAAGTTTTTAAATACATAACAAAATAAAAGTATAATTAACAAAATAAAATTACGGTGAATCTGGGTAATATCGAGGCGGTGGCAAGTCTGGAGGATCAATACCAGCAGCACGGGCTCGTGCAATCTCAAGTTGAACGTGTCAATCCATAAGATCCTCAACTCGATCGAGGCGACGACCCTGATCCCGTAATCTCGTATTAATCTCCTGCATAAATGTCTCAATACGTGCAGGCACCCTTACATCTCTATAAATATGCCGAGGGAACTGTGGCTGAGGAGGCGGCTGGTCGTGTGGCGGCTGAACATGCGGAATATGCTCCTGCTGCTGGTCTGGATGGTCATCGCCGACCTGCTGAACAGGTGCAGGATGCCAGATCTCACCAGGTCGAAGAGAGAATTGTATGCCACCCGGAAACTGGCGTATAATACGCATGCCGAATAACGTACGACGATCTAATCTCACCGGCTCGATCGGAGAGGATATGTCAGCAGCATGGCGAGGAAAATAACCAAGACAACGCGCAATCATCGTAATGTACGCGCCGCCATACACCGCTCCTCGCTCATGGCGATGAGCGTAATACTCAGCTAAACATCTCGCCAGGTTGCACCTGGTCCCCGTAAGCAAACAATATAGGTAAAATAAGTCGGGAATGGTACACCACTCCCGACTCTTGCCACGTCCCGTGATGGATGTGGCGATCATCCGATGCAAGTAACGGATAAGAGGATCTCTAATGCCAGTGACCCTGCCCTTAGTCCTCTGAAACGGACCTCGGGCAATTTGAGGCCACCAATCTCTCAATCGGGTCTCCTCCATCTCAATAATTCCCTCTGTAAATAGAGGGGTAACGGTCTCCGGCTCATAATAAAGTCCCGAGAGAACGGCAAACTGCTCAATCGACATCTGATGAAATCGTCCACATAGCCGAAACGAAATCTCAGATCGCTCATCGTCCTCCACCATCTCATCGGGACGAACATAAATAAAGGTGGATAAAAACTCAACCGTCAGCTCTCGGTATGAAGGTAAGAACGCCAGCTCAAATAATCGACTCCATGGCGTATTATCTCCGATAATCCCAGCGAGTCTATCGCGCTCCCCAAGTTCGGCCATCACCTCCAATTCCACTGCCTTTTGATGACCGGTCTTCATACGAATGAATTTTGAGCACTTTGCATGCTCAATAGTACCGGGATCATGGTTATGTTCGTCATTTCTCACCTCTAATTTCCACGAACGACGTTTGTTGTCGTATATCCCCACTAATTTAAAAGGACATCCGATTTTTTTGCTACCAGATCGTCTAATTGTTGCTTTACTTTTGTGTTCACCACCACGATCACAAATAAGCCACACCTTTACGACCTGACCTTCCTTTTTCTTCGATCTTCGTGTAATAATAACGTAACCATTATCACGTCCTCTATTAACAACCCAACAGACTAGCTCATCGAGTGATAAAAATTCTTGACATGTCTCAAACGATATTTTCGTGTTTTGATTTTCAGCACTCAAGAGATAGTTTATATTACTTTGTTGCGGGTCATAACTTGTTTCTCGGCAAAACTCGAACTCATCATCGGGAACATAAGGTTGGTTTAAATCTGGCAATTCTTAAGCAGATTGAACGTACGAATCATCTTGATTACTATCTGTCACGTACGAAACGCTTGAATATTCACCAAACAAATAGTTATCATCCCAAAACGACATAACGAACGAATAATCTTGGATCACTTCAAACTCAATCGTGTTATACGTTCCGTGGCAGCCCTATAAGACAAATGAGATTTTTTTAAGAAAATAGAGTTTTGTGGTTCAACTATTTTTTCAAAATAATAATTTTTCTCTAAAACTATATCTCTTATTTCTTTTATATACATACTTACATACACATAAATGTCTTGATTACTTAATAATCATTTCAACTAACTCGGGTTCCACGATACTAGTCGGTTATGATAAAAAAGCTTAAAATTTATTTAAGTTTACCGTAACCGACTAGCACCGATGGAACCGAGTTAGTTGAAACGATTTTTTAAGTATGCAATTCAAATATATATATATATATATATATATATATATATGTATGCAAATACTTAATGAAATAAGAATCAAATGTTTACCGAGTAATTATGTGACAGAAGAAAATGTTGAATCACATAACGCTAATTTCCTTCAGTTAAGATCAAATGTTTCCTTCGTAACAAACGAAATATGAACGCATTCGTTTGATATTCGATGCGTTTATATATCATCGAAAGAATCTTAAGTCGCGTCAGTATAATTCGAAATAAAGCCTATACGCCGCGTATGGGTCCATACGCGGCGTATAGGCTTTAGTCAAATCAGTCATTCAGCGGGCCTATACGCCGCGTATGGGCCCATACGCGGCGTATAGACCTGGGTCGTATGGGTGTGGGACGCATCTCCACCGACACCTATACGCCGCGTATGGATCCATACGCAGCGTATAGTAGTCGGTGGAGATGCGTCCCACACTATACGACCCAGGCCTATACGCCACCCACGTATGGGCCATACGCGGCGTATAGGCCCGCTGAATGACTGATTTGACTTCGCCAGTTTTGTCTTCTGAAAAGCCTATACGCCGCGTATGGGTCCATACGCGGCGTATAGACTCACTGATGTGACGTGAAATTCTTGGCATTTATGAGGGGGACCTATACGCCGCGTATGGACCCACACGCGGCGTATAGGTGGGTGTCGACTTAAATTTGGGGGTGTCTCTTTATTAGGACCCTATTACAAACATTTATTTAGGTTTATTTTCTTTTAATATATGATATCTTTGTACTATATTTAGCCAAATTAGTTATAGATTTACGTAACAGAAAGAAACTAATTAAACAACTTTTAATATAATAAATCAGAAAAAAGAGGAGTAAAACTATATAAAAGTTATAGTTATGATATTAAATTTGTTAACATTCATGCTATTTTGTTTACACGTTTAAAATTCGCTACCAAAAATATTATTTAAGTCACCAAAGACCAAAAATGAAATATCATATAACATGAAATAAGATGAATGAATTATTTAAATGATATTAAGACCAAGTATATTATGATTTAAATGAGATTAGAAACACGTATATTGTGATTTAAATGAGATTTAAAATATGTATATAACGGATCAAATAAATGAGATATTGAATAGTTACTATTAAGGTTTAGGAAATATTAAAAATTTCCAATATCATTCAAGTATTAACTTAATCTTCGGTTGAGGTACATTCGGAACTTTTAAAAGAAAAAAGTAAAAATAAAGTAAATTACATGAATGGTGCCTATGGTTATATTGAAATTTTGGATTTAGTTCTTAAAGTTTAAAATTTTTTAATATAGTCCCTAACATTTCTTTTTCATTCATACATTGTCCGTAGGTCTGTTAGTCAACAGTTAGTAATGTTAAATATTATAAAAATTAGCATTTTATTCGTATTAACCATCTATTTAATTTACCTTTTAAACTATAGCATTATTTTTATTAAAAAAATTATATTATTAATTTTCAAATTTTTTTATTTGTATATTATTTTCATAAATTCATTATTAATAAGATTATTATTTAAAAAAATACGTTTTAAATACACAAATATAATTTTCTTTAAAAACTTGTTTTTGAAGTGTTTGGTTTTTAAATTGTTCGTTTTCTATACGTCATTCTAAAACTATTTGATTATTTAAAATCTTTTTAAATTCGTTGGTTTCTTAAAGTTCTTTTTTTAAACCATTCATTTTCTAAAACATCTTTTCTTAAAGTAATTTAAAGTTTTTTTTAAACAATTCAGTTTTAAAAGTTTTTATAAAAGAAGACATTATTATAAAGGTTTAAAAAAAACCCGCATATTGGTTTAACAAAAATTTATAAACCAAACATTTAAAAGAAGAAAATTTTTATAATATTTTTTATTTGCGTATTAAATAATAAATATACTTATAATAAAATAATATGTAAATTATATTGATGATCCTTACAAGTAAAATAGTTATTTTGATAAATTTAACATTACTAACTAAACTAACAGAGTAGGGACTATTTATGAAAGATAACTATAACGTTAGTGACTATATTCGTAATTTTAAAACTTTAAGGACTAAATCAAAAAATTTAATCAAACCACAGGGACCATCCATGTAATTTACTCAAAAATATATTATATTTTGATCCAATTTGATTTTAGATAACATTTATAGCAAAACTTTGATAAAAATAAACACTTTGCATCAACAAATTTAAAACTAGCCTAACAACCCGCTTGTTATACGAATTGAAAAAAAAATTTAAAATAAGTACAATTAATAATAATTACTTACTACTAATAAGCATCTCTATATATATCCAAGTAAATATTGAATAAATATGTATAGAAGCAAATTACATGACAAATATCAAATAGCGTATAAATACAAAATTAATGTTTACAAATATCTAAAAGTTTCTTTGTATCAATACTAGTCTTGTATCCCGTGTATTACGGTGGTTATATTAATATATATTAAATGGTTTGTAACAAAAATTTAAACAACATCAGGTAAGATATGATTGAGTTACGTATAAGTAAGTACTTCACGTAAAATAATAATAATATCATTTTAAGTTTTCATTTTCTTAAAAAATGTTTCTTTATTTTTTTCTTAAACATTTTGTTTTTTAAATAATTTCATTTTTATAAATCATCCTTGTAAAACATTAGAAAAATGGTTTTAAAATAGTTTTTATTTTTAAAATTTTTGTTTACTAAAATGTTTGTATCTTTTTATTTTCTTAAGTGATTTTTTAATAAAAAACGAATTTTAAGTTTTACAATGTCTATCTTTTTAATATGGTAATGTTTTATATAATATATAATAACTTTATATTATTATCATTTATTATAAGAAAGATGTGTAAAAACTCAAATGTAGAAGTTAATATCACCACACATGGCACCTCAAAATCTTTTTTTATTATGTAAACTAGGTTAGAGCCCATGTATTACATAATAAATAATTTATTAAAAATATTATCTCTTAGATGTTATTAGTCATTGGTGAAATAAAAATATAATGAATATTTAAAATTTATAACAAATAATGAAATTAGAAATTATTACTCTATATTTAAAGATAAAATATGTCTGAAATCATATAATTTAGTAGATATTAATTATTTATTAGAATAAGAATATTTATATTTTAGATGTTTAATAGTTTAGATTAGTTATTTAAAATAATTATCATTTAATATAAGAGAGACAAGAAACACAAATATAGATATATTTTTTAACATATTTTTATAAAAAAGGACAGTCAAATCGATTGTTTTAATAATTTTCGTATTTATTATGAGAGAGATGCAGGAAAATAATTTTTTTGATATGCTATAATGATGACACGTGTCATTTGATATGCTATAATGATGACATGTGTCTTAGAAAAACTTTCTTTTATTATATGCTACATATATAGATTATGTAATATATAAATATAGATATATAGGTTTAAAATATATTTTATTTTAAAATTTATATGAGAGAAACAAAGTATAAGCATAAATAATGATAAACCATCATGGAGTTCTAGAGAACCCATCCAATCCATTGTAAACCATTGTCATCACGCCTTTGGAAGAGAATCAACAAGCTTCGTGGAAACAATTAACCATCTTCGTTGGGGAGGAAAATCAACAGGCTTCATGCAAGATAAAAGGAAAATGATGTTGGTTAAACGAGGGGGTCAATTTACAAGGGGTAGGTAATGGTTTGAGTTTATATTTTTCGTTTTATTTTTAGGAGAGGGCAGTCGATGAAGAAGTTCAATGTGAGGGGATATGATAGATTTTCTAAATTTTTTGTTTACTAAGTTAGATACCTGTGTAACACACGAATTGAAATATTGAACATCGTATGCGAAAACATGAAATTCTGAATATGATATTGTGATGTAGTAAAAATACTTAAGTTTAAGAGAATGGAATCATGATTTACATTGAAGCGAAGATGTTGTTTTATATCGTGTAATCCCTTATTGAAATTATGTTTGATTTCGTGACTATTGATATTTTAAAAATGTTTGCTTAAAAGTACCATGTTTAAAGTATTTAATTTTAATAATAGTTACCTATAAATTAAATTAAATTTTAAGAAAATTAATCAAAATATTTTTAATGAAACAATTTATTTAATTTTAGAAAAAAAAACTAATTTGATTAACATAAAAGTAAATGAGCATTCATTAAGAAAACTATATTTATTTATATTTTAATTTTTAACTTTTATTATCATTAATAAGATGTGTTCAAATTCTATATGAATATTCTAAATAAATGACATGTGTATTTTAAACATTTTAATTTAGAATAGTATAGAAAAGAACTAACATTCAAACATGCTAAAATTTATATTGTAAAATTTTAGTTTTCTTGTTGTAAATATTTTAATCTTATAATAATATATGTATAGAGAGAGAGGAGGTACCATAATCATACCACCTTTTTCGCATGGAGAGTTGAAGACGTGCAAATATTTTCCACTGTTTTCTTCTATACGCGACCTCCCGACAAACATAAAAGCAGATTGACACCTGTACGCTCACGATCCCACCATCTCATCATTATGTCCTTTTGCAATCTAATCCCCTCATAATTCACATTCAACCAAAACCAGTCCCTGTCTCATGTTTACAAAGTTTTAATCATCTACTCTGTCATGTGCCCCCCTTTAATACTATTAATTTGTTAAAATTTAGCCATACCAAATAAAATATATCCTGTTTAATATGATTTAATTTTTTGATAAAAAGTATATAAAATGTAGAAAATAAGAAACATATCTGAACAATATGA
Organism: Flaveria ramosissima; assembly: GCA_025215565.1. NCBI lineage: Eukaryota > Viridiplantae > Streptophyta > Magnoliopsida > Asterales > Asteraceae > Flaveria > Flaveria ramosissima. The sequence continues at coordinate 79,300,323 of CM046040.1, forward strand.
ATACCACATTTTGATGTGTTAGTTTTTATCTATGTTTTCTTAAAATGTGAGCTATATCTAATGAAATATCAAATATATCAATACCAGTACGCCTTATTTTATTAAAAGAAGTTTTTTATGTATTGGAAATCATTGTTATCACTCTGTCTAAGAATGGTTTTGTTATATCGAGACTTTTTGTTATATTTATTATGACTTACTTTTAAATAAATATATTATCAGATAAATATAATTATATGTAAGCAATCTATTCGAAATTAAAGCAATGTTACGATATGTCATACGGATTTCATTAAAACAAATATGTGCCTAATAAAATACATCTTGTTGAATATAATTTGATTCCTGATAAAATTTATATTTAAATATACATAGAGAATGAAATAAAATGTTTTGATGTAATCGAAATTATTTATAAAACAAAATAAAATGATGATTTAAGTTGCTACAACAAAACACCAAAAAAACATTAGGAGAAGTAAGTTTCTAGAAGAAACAAAACAAAAGTTCAAACTGTACAACAATAATAAACTTGAGGGTCCTCCACCTTCGACAAAAAGCACATTCTTTACGTTATTTAAAAAGAAAAAAAAAAAAAACAATTTACACCATAAGTGAGTGCTTCATGATTCATCATCACCTGCTTCGTTTACAGTCCACCATTAATTTAATCCCCAAATCTTCGATTCAAATCCTTCAATTTCATGAACAAATTCACCAAATCATTCAACAAATCACCACAAATCGACCTCGAAGAACACCAAATCTTACTCCACCAAAACGACAACACCATTGATCTTACTTCCACCACCACCACAACCACCGCCGCCGCCGCCATGCGTTCGTCTCCGTCGCCGCCGGACTCCGGCGACCGCCGGAGGGACATCGAGAAGGGTACAAACGGCAATGCCGGAAGTACTACTGCTAAAGAACCAGAGCTACCACCGTACAAGCTCAACCACCCTGTTGCAGAGCATCAAAGCCCTATATGGAGAGATGCGAGCTACGATTTCACCAACGACGGTGACAAATTCGACTTCATAACCTCCGATTCAGCGTCGCCGCAGCAGTCACCGGAGTTATCGAGGATCGCCGAGAGTCCCAACAACTACGGCATCCTCACGCCGAAGGAGGTTAGGGTTTCGTTTCACGATGAAGTGATCGAACCGGAACCGCAGGTGCGCCACCGGTCCAAGGGTAGCAATCGAACCGCCGGTGCCGGAGAAGAGGTGGTGGTTTGCTCTGCAAACGCTTCATTCACCGGAAAATCGACCTTATTGCGGTCGAAAACGAAGTCGAGACTGATAGATCCACCGGAGATCGATCAGAAATCCGGTAGAATGCCGAAATCTGGTGTTCAAACAAAAGTTGGTAGTGAAATTGATGAAGATGATCCGTTTCTTGATGATGATCTACCAGATGAATATAAGCAATTGAGGTATAGCAAATGGACTTTGCTGCAGTTGTTTAGTTTGATTTTGATTCTAGCTGCTTTAACCTGCACACTCACAATCCCATATTTTAAGCATAAAACTCTGTATGATCTTGAATTATGGAAATGGGGGGTTATGATTCTTGTTTTGATATGTGGGAGATTGGTTTCGGGTTGGGGTATAAGGATAACTGTAATCATGATAGAACGAAACTTCGTCCTGCGAAAAAGGGTTTTGTATTTCGTATACGGGCTGCGTAAAGCTGTTCAGAATTGCGTGTGGTTAGCGTTGGTTTTGATCGCGTGGCAATGTATATTCGATAAGAAAGTCGAACGAATCGCACATGGGAAGGATGTTTTGCCATACGTGACAAAGATTTGGGTGTGTCTGTTGGTGGGGACGATTGTCTGGTTGTTGAAGACATTGCTGGTGAAAGTTCTCGCCTCTTCGTTCCATGTGAGCACGTTTTTTGACCGGATTCAAGAATCTTTGTTCAACCAGTATGTGATCGAGGCGCTTTCTGGTCCACCTTTGATTGAGATTCAACTTGAACGCGAAGAGGAAGATAGAGTGATTGAAGAAGTTCAGAAGCTTCAGAACGCAGGAGCCACTTTACCGCCTGATCTGAAGGCGAATATATTCAAGAAAAGTGGGAGGTTTATCGGCACTCCAAGAACTAACACTCCCATGACGGGTAAAAGTGGTAAATTTTCAGAAGTTACCACGCCAAAGAAAGTTGATGAGGGGATAACTATTGATCATCTGCATAGGTTGAATCAGAAGAATGTATCCGCTTGGAATATGAAACGCTTGATAAAAATTGTTCGTACGGGTGTTTTATCGACTTTAGATGAGCAATTGCAGGGTGCGACAGGGGACGAGGATGAGTCTGCGGTACAGATTACAAATGAAAAGCAGGCTAAGATTGCAGCCAAGAAAATATTTGGCAATGTTGCTAAACAAGGCTCCAAGTAAGTTCTTGATTTAATTTTCTGTAATCCATTTTGTGTTCGAGCTTTTCACACTAGTTGTTCGTCGTGTTTGTGTTGTAAACAAATGATAATAACATGGTAGGATCATTGATTTTCTCATGTCTCCAAAAACATTATTTTGGTGAACCCGCCTGCTTGATTGAACCATTTGAACTATTTCATTTGAACACGATGGTTACCAGTTGGATATCCATTTGAACCTGATGGTTATATGAAAATCTAAAGTACTTGAAATTTATATACTGCAACTTATTTCATGTTGATAATCTTTTTATTACCATATGTCATAATCTGCTTGAACAGGCGCATTTATTTAGTGGATTTGATGCGTTTTCTGAGAGAGGATGAAGCTTTGAAGGCAATACGACTGTTTGATGGAGAATGTGAAACAAAAGGAATAAGCAAAGGAGCTCTCAAAAACTGGGTGGTACGAACGTTTGTGCTCGTGTTATAGGTTGCAAAATGGGCGGGTGCTTTTTGGTCGGGTTGACATGGATCGTGTTGGTTAACCGGAAACACATTTTGTCCGAACTTTTACATAATTCTACTAAAAGTAATAACATTTTAGTCATGATATGATATTTTTGAATATAGTGTTAGAGATAAAACAGAACCTGTATCGGACCATTCATAAGTGAACTTTTTTTTTCCTTTAGGTTAATGTATTCCGAGAACGAAGAGCTCTTGCATTATCTCTCAACGACACAAAGACCGCTGTAAACAAACTCCATCAGATGTTGAACGTAGTTATCGGGATCATAATAATTGTGATTTGGCTTCTTATACTTAAGGTGGCTACAACACATTTCTTTATATTCTTAAGTTCACAACTGCTATTGGTCGTGTTCGTGTTTGGTAACACATGCAAGACAACGTTCGAGGCTATTATTTTCTTATTCGTTATGCATCCTTATGATGTGGGTGATCGTTGTGAAATCGACAGTGTTCAGGTAAACATTTCAATCTATATCTTTAAGATGAAAGTTTACTTATAAACACATTGATATTGTTATATTTCCAAATTATGGACTTTATTCTTGTCATGGTTATAATATTAATGCTGCTAATTGCAGATGGTAGTTGAGGAGATGAATATATTAACAACAGTTTTCTTGAGGTATGACAATCAAAAGATCATATACCCGAACAGCGTCTTGGCCACGAAACCGATTGCTAATTATTACCGTAGTCCGGATATGGGAGATGCCATTGATTTTTGTATACATGTATCAACTCCTGTCGAAAAGATTGCTCTGATGAAAGAAAGGATAACAAGGTGTGTCTCGATACTTGTCTTCTTAACTTAACCGATTGCTAATCATTCTAGGTCGTTTGTTTTTCCATAAAATCACTTAATGTATTACTCGGTGAAAATCCAAGACATTCAGGACGAATATACAAAATAGGATCTAAAAGGGTAGGATGGGACAAGTCTTTCCTCTATCCTGAAGGGTAGGGAAGTCGCTTCCTTTGAGATTCGTGACTCCAATCGTTTTGAAAATAATAATGACACAAACATTCATCTTATAATATGTAGCATACAAAGGTACAAAACATTATAGTTGTAAAAATCGTTAGGCGCTACCGCCTGGGAATTAATTCAGAATTAATCGAAATTAAGCGGATTGTAATTTTATATGTATATCTCTGTATATGTATACATATATATAATTAAATTAGAAAAAATCAAACATTAACATATTTTGACCAAAAATTTGACTGATTTTGACCAAAATCTGGGCAATTTTAACTGATTTTGAAAGAAATTTGACCAAATTTGACTGATTTTGACCAATTTTGACTGATTATTGACCGATTAGGTCCGATTTTTTCCAACCAGGACCGATCCCCGATTAATCGTCGACTAGGACCAATATTTACAACACTGCAAAGCACAATAGGTAACAATAAGAAACCATAATAAGATTAGTTATAAATTTTTTGTTGGTTTTGGACCGTTATGGTATTAGGTAATACACATCTAATTAGTTAAAATTGTTCTTTTTCCCATTAGCTTTAATGTACATAAAGATGTGTAGTTCGTTATGTTATAAAAGGTCTGAATCAAATGGATGAGATCTAAACAACTTTTCTTTTGCAGCCACATTGAGAACAAGAGCGATCACTGGTACCCTGCGCCGTTGATTGTAGTGAGGGATGTCGAAGACTTGAATAGGCTAAAGATCTCCGTATGGCTTTCGCATCGTATGAACTTTCAAGATATGGGTGAAAGATGGCAACGTAGAGCTCTCTTAGTAGAAGAAATGATCAAAATCTTTAGAGAACTCGATATTGAATACCGCATGCTCCCCGTTGACATTAATGTCCGTAACATGCCTTCCTTGGCCTCAAATCGGCTCCCTTCAAATTGGACCGCGTGCACGAACTGATCATGTCTTTAGAGGTTAGCTCGTTCATGTTACGTTTTGATCTTTGCATTTGTTACATGGTAGAATATATACTTGATCCGTATGTAAATAACATCCTTATAAAAGATTATCGAAACAATAGAATATCTTTGCAGTTCTTACATGATAGATTACATAATTTGTTGGGAATTTTATCAAACTAGAGTCATGGCGTTGGGTTTATTGCACGCATAAATCTCATACACACACACCATATATATTTATGTATATGTAATAAAGAAAATTAATACAATTATCAATTTTTACATCATGGCTGCCATATTAAGAGACACGAATTCAATTCATGTGACATAAATCGGATTCAAGTATCTATCTTTTATAATCATGAGACATTATGCTTGTCGTCGTTCCTTCAGACTTTAGCAAAGATAACATTTTTTATGACACACTTTTGCATGTTATAAAATCAGTGTGTTATAATTCGTGTGTGTTATTAAAGGTCTATTTTCTAGTAATGTCAGGTATATCTATTTTTCATACTCGTGTCTCCATAGCAAATGATTTTTTGTTTGTTGATAGATCATGATTCATGACACAGGTTCAGCTAGAGGTGTACAAACCGGTTCGTGGGGTCAAACCGGTTCGGGTTCAAAACCGAACCGGTTTTTTGGTCATGGAGACAAACCGGTTTTTGTTCAAACCGGTTCGGGTTACAAACCGGTTTGGCTCACCGGATACTCGAACCTGTCAAACCGATTCGGACCGGTTTGAAACCGGTTTTTTTTAATAAACCGGTTTTAGAACCGGTTTTTAACTATTGAAACCGGTTTATAAACCGGTTTTGAGGGTGGGGTTACCAACCGGCATACAAACCGGCGGTTCGGGTCGGTTTGGGACCGGTTTGGGCCAAACCGGTTTTTCTTTGAAACCGGTTCCGATTTTTTTGACCGAACCGGTTTTTTTGCCCATGACTAGGTTCAGCTATGTTTATTTGCTTTTTTAAGAATAACTTCTACCCTATTTTCAAACTACTCTTTTTTAGGTATTTGTTAAATACTATTGTAACTTATGATTTATCTATTATTATATTTATTATACTAGGCTAAAGACTCGTGTAACACACGAGTTCAATCTAAAAATATTATTGTTGTTTAAAAAGGTTCATAAGTTATAATGTTAACATATAATACTTTGTATATCAACTTTTATGTATATTTTTATAACATTAGCTACATCTAATATTAGTAGGTTTTCTCTATTAATGTCTATACGTCTAAGTAGTGTATAATATGGAATGAAATGAACTTATAAATAAGAACCTTAAGTAATAAAAAAAATTAAATTGAATATGAAAAATAATATTTCAAATTCATAACCATCTAAAAATTTCTTAGTATACAACATTTGATGTTCTGTTAATGTTTTTTTATCATTATCTAATATTAATAATTTCATTCTATGCATATTTTTAACTCGAGATAATGCAACATAGAATATGTGTGAACACTGGTTTTTTTTTAAAACAAACCAATTTTGGATAGCGATTGTCATTGACCCTTGTTTATTGTCGTTCCAAAACATACTGCTTACGGAAATTGTCTTCTTTAAAATTTAAAAGCAATCCTTTTGTCTAAAGGTGTTAAAGTCAACCGTGTAATAAAATTGTGATTTCCAATATTACTTCCAGATATTATTTCAGCTTCTATAACACGATTGCCCAAAGCTATTACTTGTAGCCTTGTTCCATTACACAAACCACTTTTTTGATCAATGTTTCTTAACAATATTACTAGAACACTAACTTTTAATATTAACTTATGGTTTTGGAGACCATATATTTTAAGCCCATTAAGAACATCATGTGAATATAACATAAACTATCAGAACTAAAATATTTTTTTTTCATCTCCGGGAAACATGAATAACAAATAATCATTTATTTTTTGAACAACTTTATTTGTCGGTTCAAGTATAGATCTTTCTTGAAAAAAAATATGATTATTGACATTATAAAGAATAGAAGGGTAGACAAAGTCAATTAAACTTGCTATACGATCAAACGAATTGGTAATAAGAATATCATCCGGTATTTCAATTATTATCTCTCCATCATTCGATCCATCTGTGTTTCATTCTCCTACATCTAGAAGCCATTTTACAAATATCTTTGTTTGTTTCATATCAGATTGTTCACTTCTAACAGCTAACCTCATGTTTTTTGTTAGTCTAAAAACCTTACAGTTTGCCCAAATGTATGAGGAACTTAAGGAGGCATTAATGATCTCATGTCTAGATCCACTAGAAATAACATGAAGAAATTATCTAAAATCTTCTACAAAAACAATTATTTTGCCTCCAAATGATAAATTGAAGTTGTTACAATTATCACATGTGAGTATATATTTCAAAGTTCTATCTAATGCTTCAAACGCATGCTTGTGAACCATAGGTGATTATGTGCTTCATCCCAAATAATCAATGTTGTTTTTTAATAAACATGCAATGTCACTGTGAGGCTTTATATAACACAAAGAATCCTTATTGAGATTTAAAGGAATTAGAAATCGAAAGTGTGCCATTCTACCACATGTTAATAATAATGATGCAATTCCACTCGAAGCAGCGTTTAAAACAATCTCACCTTTCAGATAACGTCTTCCACAAAAATGTTTTCCCTATTCCACCATAACCATAAACCAAAAAGACGTTTCCTTCTATTTCGTCAATTGATTTATTATATCATAAAAAACGTCTCTCTATTTATTTGTTAACGTAGATAAAGACCATCACATTCGTTTGTCAAGGTTGCTCTATCATAAGATAGCTACTCGGTAATGAAACAATTGTTTGAAGAAGAGACCGAGTCATGATCAGGATGATAAATCATTGAAAAATTTGGTTGGGTCGAACTATTACGAACTAACTTTTTTTTCAATTTCAAAGAGAGTCAAATTCTTTATTTGATCTGTATAAAGAGATAAACCTGAAATTCAATTAAAATATATTGGAATTAATAAATACATCAAAAAGATGAAATGCAAATCACAAAATTACATTATTGTATTTTTGAATTTTTATAATAAAGAAATATAAATTTAACATATATATATATATATATATATATATATATATATATATATATATATATATATATATATATATATATATATATATATATATATATATATATATATATATATATATATATATATATATAACAACATTTAACATGTATGTATATAGTAATATGGATAAAAAATATTAATACCTGGAGACTTTAGTAGATGTTGTTGTTTAACCTAGAGACTTTTGTAAAGATCGGAATATAAACCGACCATTTTACGGAAACACACAATCAAGAAATCTATTACATAGATGAATAGAATCATAAATGATTTGTAAAGTTTTTGTTGATTAAATATTCAAAGAAAGAAGAACCATGAGTGTTATGTCATTTCCATAAAAATACGACCTGTAATTTAGGGTTAAATTCCCTAATTTCCCCCAAATTGCTCTTTTATCATAATTAGGCGGGAAATGAACCTAGACTAACATTTAGAACAGATACATAATTAGGCGGGAAATGAAAAAATTAAAGCCCTAAAAGAATAACATGTGACATTAAAGATATTGTTTTATTAATAAGTATAGATTATAAACAAATATTATTAGCTTGAAATGGCATATAGTGAAAAGGACATCAAAGGACAATTTTTAATGTTGTTACTCAAAAGTGTCCAATTTTAACAAGAAAAAAACAATTGTGTCTGGTAGGGGTAGCTTAACTATCATAATAAGTATTTTATACCATAAGTGTAACACCCGGTCTCTCATACCACCAATATTGTCCGATTTGCTCACGTGAAACTCACGTATATGCTTTTGGTTGTCCGGGTGAAAACTTCCCATGGAGGTCATCCATCCCTGGATTGCTCCCACCTGAGCACGCTTAATTGTGGGGTTCTCCTCTCTTCAGCCAATACGCCCATAACGCGTTGATAATATTAGAGGGCAAACATTCCTTATGAACTAGGAATCTCTCCTGTCCACGGCCGATATGTGATTCGCCTAGGATATTACAATAAGAATTTAAGGATGGGAATTAGGATGCATGAGTGAAAATGCATATTTATACATATTTATAATATACTAATTTTCAACTTTTCTATGCATAAGGTGTTGTACCTATGCATAAGGTGTTGCACCTTATGCTTAGAGTTTTTTACTAAAATAATGAATTTTTTGCTTTCAACCTAAAACTTTTTATCAACTTTAATCCCTTATACTTTTTGTTTTTTGCAAATTTCTATTTTAGGTTTCATTCTAAGTTTTGTAAATTAACACGACACCATATGTATGTGTGGTTTAATATTTTTGCCTTTCATTTATATTTTGTTCTAAATTTTGTGAGTTAACACGGTGCAACGCCGCAACGTGCATGTGTGGTTCAACGTTCTTGCATCTATTTTTCCCATTTTACAAGTTCGTCGCAATATGCGGGTCCTAAATTAACTTAGTTAAACTCTTGTATGTTTTACGTTTCGGTCTAATTTATCTGAATCAACACACCGCAACTTCAATATTGGTGGTCACTAACGGTGATGTGACATTTTGGTGATTTTTAATATGGTTTTACGCCCATACCGCAACGCGGAGGCTTAGTTATAGTTTTTTCTATAATACATGTCTCACTGACTGGTATCCAATTTTAGAGCCTCATCTTCCCATACAATGACAAAAAGACATGCAAGGATTCAAAATTCAGTGAGAAACATGAAACCAACTCTTTGACTGTTGAGAGTTCCAAATTTATTATGAAAAATATAAATAAGTAACTATATTATATGCATATTCTTTAATTAGAATTTTGAATTGATTCGAATCGAAAATCATAGATTCGTATTCGAATTTGATAAAAAAAACTTCGAAAGAATTGAATCCATAATTGAAATTTCGAATCGAATTTCGAACTAGTGATTTACGTATCGAATTGAATTTCGAGTTTATTGAACTCGATTAGTATATTGAACACCCCAAAAATGTAGTGATCTTCGAGTTATACGATGAAAGTATGATTGTATTAAAATCTTGTTACTCACCATATTTCATCTATAAGATTCACACTAGTGGTTAAAGCTTTTGTTTCTCCAATATAGTCTTTTGACCATATTTGTCGAATGAAATATGAAGGTATATCGTATCACTTTTAGGGGCTGTTTGGTTGCATCTGAACCATTAAGTGCTGAATGATTAAGAGGTCTGAATGATTAAGAGGTCTGAATGGTTAAGTGCTGAACCAATAAGTAGCTGTTTGGTTGAACCTCTGAATACATATGCAGAATGACTATTTTACCCCTCTGAACTATTTTATGTTTAATAAAATGTATCAAATGGTTGAACATCAAATGGTTAAATCAACTTGCACAAAATCTTCAATCAATCACACAAAATCTACAACATGAAAATCTACAAACAAGATGATAGATTTTTACCCTAATAACATAGAAAACCAATCATAAATTGAAAATCTACAACAAATAAAAAAGAAATTTGAAGAAAAAAAGTTTTTTCTCACCAATTTTAGGTGGTCGGAGGGTTCTGCAGGTCGGAGGTTAGGGATGGCGGAGGTGAGGATGGCGGTCTGTGGAGGGCTGCGTTCGTCGGGGGTGGCCTGCGGTAGGGCTGCGGAGGTCGGGGGTGGCCGGTCGACGGTGCTGCGGAGGTCGGCGGACGGAGATGCGGTCTGCAGAGGGCTGCGTTCGTCGGGGGGTGGCCTGCGGTCGGGCTGCGGAGGTCGGGGGTGGCCGGCCGACAGTGCTGCGGAGGTTGACGGTGGTCTGCTAGAGGTCGGTGGTGCTGGGGTTGGGGGATGACGGGAGTTGAAGATGGGTTGAAGATGGGGGTTAGGTTTTGTGAGGGTATTTTTGTCTCAATTTCCATTCAGCATCTTTTCATATCTGAACCATTCAGCACTGAATGGTTCAGTTCAGAGCCTCTTTTTTTTGTAAAACAAACACTCAAGTCTCTTAACGGTTCAGAGGTAGCCTCTTAATGGAACCATTAAGAGGCTACCAAACAGCCCCTTAGTGATGTTTTTAATTTGGATAATCATTTAGCCAAATATATAATACATTGTTGTAATTTTGGTATTAGTCAATTTAAAAATCCTTATAAATCTTTTGATGTTCATAAAAGATCCATTTTCTTTTGGAATGACATATACACGCACCAATCTTTTTTATTCACAAGACTCAAAACTCTCAACCATTATTATGTACACACCAGATACCATTAAGCTATAAGTCATTTCCTAAGCACTTCTGCCGTAAAGAGTCTTATAATATGCCCACTTTTTTTAGGAATATTGAAGGCACGAGACAAGGATGCAAAGATGTGCTAGTCCATTTGAAAGAATAGCAAATATTTTGGCCTATCGAGAATGTAGAACAAATAACCATTTAGACTTGGTGACAATATGGGTCGTCAAATGGGCATATTTTAAGAAGCCTTTTCTGCGATGCTATATAGTCTTTGTAAAAAGAAAAATATCAAGTTCTAAATAAACTCGAGTAATATATGTTGAAAGTGGGTTCATCTCATTGCAAGTAATTTTTTAGCATCGGTCATAACGCGCGCACACAATATTTGCATATGAAATGTTATGTTAATTCATCCTTCAAGTATCAGGATCCAAATCGCAATGTTGGCAGCCTAGGATTCAAATATCTAGACATGAATGATGATTGTGATGATGTTGTTGATAACATGGTTGCACTCTTTGAGGTTAGCAAAATCTCCAGAAAGTGTGTAATGTTTCGAGTTTCTACTCAAGAACACACACACACATACCCTCATCAGGATTGTAAATAGTTTTGGAACTCTAGTTTAGCGTTAAATATATAAAGTTGAATGCTATTGAATAAAATAGAAGGTTCTATGTGCGCTTATCATATAAAAATACCTTCTGAAAATACCCGTTCGACGCGAAATTGGTTTATCATTCAACATGAATCCAAAAAAGGAAAAACATAATATCTACCAGCCTGAATTCCTAAGGTTTCAGCATGTAAACTTCATCTACCAGAAAACATAATGTTTCACTAATCTATATCATCCTCGTGTGTAGGATATATACATATCATATAAACACATCCGGCACTTCTCGGTTTTGAAAGTAACCGGGTCTCACAAAAATACCAAAATGAGCAATGTAGGATGTTTTGGAAAGTCAAAAAGTCAAAGGGTTATGTGGTCAAAGCACTAGGGAGGTTAGATAGAGAGCCAAGAACTTTACCTCCAACATCTGGGAAATATTCATGTTCAGGCAAAGGGCTTACTTTTCCGTCTTCATCGACTTTGATCGGGTATTTAAGAAGATGGCCTTGTAAAAGAGTGAAGTCATCTGAGGTGAAATTTCTCCAGTTATTTTCTGCTAAGCTGTTTATGTTTTTAACACAGGTTAAACTTTCTGGCTCCTTGAAGTAATCTTCTATTGTTCCTGTGTGTTCGGCCCATAATGACATCCTGTATCCGTATACCTGAAGATCATATTACAATTCCTATAAGCTTTTAAATCCATAAAAAAACACATGTAAATGTGACATTTTGGACATGCTTAGTGATGAAATGGGTTATGCTTTTTTTATTTTCAACAGGTATAGTAAAAAGATTAGCTAAAAAGGTTGTCAAGAGTCATCAAAAGTGTACCGTTAAATCATACAACCTAATGTTCTCTTCATTGCATACATATTACATATTATTATTTCAAGTGAGATTTTATAGGGTATGTATGTATGTATACATTACTATTATTATAGTAATATAATTTTGAGGCAGTTCATATATACTCCAGAAAAGAATTGTATAATATCGTATTTACCCAACCAAAAAAAATTATATCAAATAAACGCATTCAAAAACTTATAATTTAGTATTATCCATTTCATTAAATACAAATTATAATTCTTAATTAATATAACCATTATATCATTCTCTTTCTCCTTACACTCCAAACTGTCATGTTCTAATGAAAATTTTAAGGCTATAAATTTCATAAATTTAAAAATGTATATTTGATATAACTTATTCTTGGGTCAATATGATATTATAATAACTTTTAAGCGTAATATATGACGTCATCCCTATAATTTTTGTAATCATATATGACATACACAGATATAACCTTCTATTTTATTCAATAAAATACTCTCCCTCCCATAAATTTTGACATTGACCCATGTAACCCAGTTAACTCGAACCATTAATCTCATTTCCTTTTTTAGTTAAATATTTTAACTTAATCCATTTGTTAGAAACAAAACATAACCCGAATCGACATAAGTCAAAATTGCCACCTGTTCGAGCTATGATATTGAACAATAAGAATAAGAATACTAACTTGACCACGAGGTTGATGTTTCCTTTGAGCCCACGTGTAATAAGGCTGATAAGCTCCCATGGCTATTTCTGTATCTCTTGAACCAGCCATTGATCTTTGGTTGATGTTAGCTGATCCCAAGATAACATACTCGTCATCCACAATCATTCCTTTAGCATGTACATATATCATGAACCTTCCATGTTTATAAGAAGTTGAAACCTGAAAGATCATAAATAAAAGTTCTAACACTGCCATATTGTTTAACACACACCCTCTAATACACCCCATGTCCCTAACGCCACTTGAAGCCACATTCTCTTGGTTGTTGGGCCACATAGTTACCACGACAACATAGGCTTGGCGAGTTTTCTAAACATATTAAGTTGTAAACTAACTATTGTACTTGCTATAATGCAGAAAAGAACACTAAAGTACATAAGAGTAAGCCTAAACCATCTTGTTTCTATTTTTCTACAATAAACATTGGGAATTGCGTAAATTGATTATGGTTGAATAGATTACTGATCTTTTCAACTTTAAGAAGTATAATGTTTAAATTTGCAACAAATAAATAGACATATATTGTCAAGGTTTAGATACTCAAACTGTATCTTTACAGAGCTAGTTTTTTTCACATTCACCACATTACTAGATGATCAGTAAGGTTGCAATTTGGGCCAAATTTGTCAAAAGGGTTCGGGTCAAAATGGGTCGATTAGGGTTGTGCCAACCCACCAACCCTTTTTTCTTTGTCAATTATTTTGAATTTATGAGGAGTTAATATATTACATATGACAAAAATAACCCCAAGGTTGCAGCCAGGTTGAGATCCAAGTTCATACTCCAGAGGAACCAACTTTGGGTCCACACTTAGAGGCGTAGTCCAGTTGGTTCTGCAGGGGATGACTTGGTGCATATGGTCAGATATCCTTTAGTCTGGAGCTAAGCTCGCTTTGCATTCCACATATTATCCTCACTACAGGCCATGGCCCATGTAGACGGGTCAAAGTTGCCTAATCTCAACATTTATGAATTATGATTACGAAAACTATATTATCTAACATCATTTACTTTTAATAGAACAGTTTGGCCACTGTAAACATCATAGTACAAGTTACCCAACTTTTTACCAGCTTAAATTTTTAACTCGCTGCAAATAAAATACAGACATAAATGACCTGTTTCCATACTAATGAGTTGAAATTGTCACCTATTATTATTTGATGAATGGTTAACAATGGAGACTACAAACATATAAAAACAACAATGTGTGTGTGTGTAAAGATATAATATATTATATAAATGTTGCATGATTACCGAACCACCTCTTGAAGAGCGATGGCTGCCTGAAGTTGATGCTTCTTCATTGCATGGTTCACGATTACCAAGGCAATAGAAATTTAAGTAATCCTGTGGGTGTGAATCCGTAAGTTGTGAAGCCTTTAACTCTTTAGCAATAATATCATACATCATTTGCATAGTTTGCCCCTAGGAGAAGAACAATGATTAAGCAAATGTCTGTCATGCTACATCAACATTCTATTGCAAGTCATGGTTTACAATTGGTGATGTGCAACAGGAACATAAGAAGAAATACAGATGGGATAATTCTAAATATATTGTTCCCTGAGACGGATGCATCCGTTCAAAACCAGAACCAAACTGGATTAAATAAATAAACTTAAAAAATTAGAAAAAAAACAATAGAACCAAAAGCAACAGTTTAAACTGATATGGTACAAGTTTAGAACAGATACTGTCTCAAAGGGGACCATGGACCGAATCAATATATCGGTTCATCTTAATTTGAAAAATACAAGTCTAGTATGACATTCTGTCAAATTCACAATATAAAAAGCTCATCAGACCGAACCAAACCAAGATCCAATTTCAGGAAAATAGGTAAACGAACTAAAGTCCCTTTGTTACAAGGAAAAGAACTTCAAATAAACTGAACATAGCTAGTCCTAGTCCCGGTTTGGTTCTTTGGTTTTATTGGTCTAGACACACTAGTTGCTCCTTTTATAAATTTAATGAAATAGAGAAGTTGAATGACATCTACCTGCCAAAACAAAATTTCTTGAACAGGGGCAGAGTTGGGAGAACCTTCAGGCCACATTGGAATGACAATATAAACTGAAAACCTTTCATTTCCCCTTATTTTACTAACAATCTTCAATGCAATCTCCATTGGGATTAAATGATCAGCACCTAAAGATAAAGATGGGTCAATACTAATAGAGTGGGTGTCTTGTGTATAAGATTATATAACTATAAGAAAAATGCTCCAAAATGTTTGGGGTTGGAAATATTATCAAACTGATTGGTTGATTATTAAAATTAAGTCATAGTAATCAGTTTTTGGTATTTGGATAAACATATTCTGATCCTCATTATTTAAGGGTTAAATAATCAATTTCGAGAGACTTCACTCTTATATTTCAGAACTTGCCTCGTAGTCTTAGGAAAAAGATCGTCTTTTTTCATCATTTATCTGTTAATACTTTTACAGAAGTTAACAACACTGGAGCATATGACTATCTGATTATTAAAACCACAAATGACAAAAGCACATCCAAACATTATCTGCTATAACTAATTATGTGATATTGTAATCACATAATCACTTTCAAAAAGCATATCCAAATGTTTCTTTAGTAAAAACATACCTTCCAACATACCAAGTAATTAGTAATTACAGTTGCAAAATTATCATCCAAACAATTGCATTAGATTTGTTTACTTTCTTTTTGTACCACAAAATTAAAATAGTAATAAATATACATATAATGGTATAGCCTCTACATGGTATGCTCCAGCTTACGGATATAATACTTTAATATACACTTTTTCCAAAACCCATGCCATGAAATCAAGAAGATAATTGCAAATTTAGATGGAACATCATGCACTAACCTGCATCTTTATAGGAAGGCCATGCATATGATGAACCAAGAAAATATTGATTTTCAATATATATAAAGTTCTCAGCTGATCTTATGGCTTGAATATATGCTTTCTGAATGCTCCTATCAACAACAAGATATTTTGCACAAGCTAGATTCTGCAACAAAAAAACATTAAAGTCTAACGGTCCTTGCCAACAAATTCAATCATCATAAAGTTTCTTTATATAACTAAAATAAACCTGGTGTTCAGCTTCTCGAACATCTTTTGGGAATCCTCTCAAGGAACCAGAATCGATTGAGCGGAAAACCTGTAATGTAAAAAGCAACAAGAACTCAATCACATTCAAGACCTTGAAAAAAGACCTATTGTATAAGAAAAAGGTAAACAATCATACTCAAAATCTTGAAAAATGACTAATTGTATAAAAAGGTAAACAACTTTAGTCCAATCTCTATTTCAGGTAACCAACTTTGTTTGTTTCAACAACAGACCTAAAACTTTTGAAAATTATTATTTAAGCCTTTAAGGTAATCTTCAACCTTAACAGCAGGTAACGAATGTCTACGTGACCCATCAGCACCAACAACATGGTTTGTATTGCAAATATTTAAGGGATTTTTCTGGGCACTAAAAATGGTTACCTGAAATAAAATTTAGAGCAAAGGTGGTTACTTTTATGCAGTTAACCCTTTACTGTTTGGTAAAAAAATTTTGAATAATGAACCTGAACATGCCAGTTTTCAGGATCATCCTCGTTTGAAACCTCTAATGTTGAATTATCAGTTGGAAGATGAGACAAAGGATTGATTATCCATGAAACACGTTCTATCTTGAGCAATGCATCTTCATGCCAATGATACATTCTTTTAAACCTCCGTCCAAGTTCTGACCATCTTGTGGCTTTTCTCCATCTTTGCTCAAAGTTTGTTAGGACATCGTATGCAGCTGGACCATCAATTCTGCAGTGTAGATCATGCCATGGTTGTCTTGGAGCACTTGTACCTGACTATTGTTGAAGAATCAGTATGACACACAGTTTTAAAAATATATATATATCGCTAACGAAATTATTTAGGAAGTTCAATGCACTAACAATACATTTTGGGCAACTGTCAACCTATTTGACTAGTTTCCTTTGTAACTTATTTTTCCTTTTACCTGGTGGACCTCTAAACGATCAAGCATAACAGGAGTAAATTCACTTATAGATAACAGGTGGAGATTGCCACCTCTAAACAGAAGGTAAACGAATATAATTTAAATAATATTCAACTACTTACTGAGAAGGTAGGATTGTGAAAATCAGATTCAAACACAGTGTCAAGATCACGAAATAAACGATGTTCTGGTGTGTCATAGCGTCCATCACAGAGATCCAAACCGCCAATAAAAGCAGATATCTTCCTGTAACTTCCATTGGCTTCTGTATCCACTATAACACATTTCTGATGATGAGTGTATAGAGTCCCAACAACCTATGTCATGTAAAAGTATCAAATAATCATTGATCAGAGCTAAGCCCCCTAAAAATCTCAAAAATCCAATCAAATTCCTAAATAAGAGCATTTTGAATGTACTAGAATCTTTTGAACTCAGACACTATTAGTAATCTGATAAAAAAAAGTACTGTGAATTAAGTAAAAAAAAGATCAAATGATGGTCATAAATCATGCCTGCTGCTTGATAATGCTGAGCTTTGTGCTTGCATAGCGAGGACACAATACACAGTGTACAGACGAGTGTTTGAAAAACCTCCGAGTGTCTTCATCATGAGTTTGCATCACTCCATCCTGCACACAGAACCATTTGAAGAATATAATTTATACTGTCACAGTGCTCATTACTCATTCTGGTGTAACACATCTAAACAAAAATCTTCAATGAAACACGTGAAAACAAACAATTTCAATCAACAAACATGACGTAAAGTTGTAAACCCATAATATCTCGAAAAAAGATTGATTCAATACCGTTTTGATGAAGAATTTGTGGTGTGAAGTCTTATCATCCCAAACAAGCAACAAAACCCTAACTCCCTCTTCAGATTTGTACTTCAACAACTCGCCAAGCGTCAAATCTCCACCATTAGGCAACGGCCTGTTTGGCTCTCTCACCAGCTTCACCTTATCGTAAACCGACCACCCAGTAATATACACCAAATGATGAGCCTCCAATATAGCATGACATATATCCTCCCAACACCCCCTCTGCTTATAAACATTACTACACCCCCCACCCCCTTCTTCATCATCTTCACCATCCAATTCAATCTCCGGTAACTCCCCCTCCACCACATGTGCATCCTGATACAGAACCACATTCCCACCACTCCTCACCGGAAAATAACTATCCCTCAAACAATAAGACTCCTCACCTTCAATAAACTTCTCATTCATTTCATCACAAGAGGTAAACTGAAGCTGTAACCTAATCGCACAATTAGGCTTCGGAGGCTTACCAAACGGACCAATAATCGGGAACCAATCCTCAATAACCTCACCGGAGATTATCCTCGATGCAGAAATCGACGCCATTCCAACAAGCTCCGCACCGAACACGTCATTATCCTTCACCTGAATCTCCACCTCCGACACCGGATGAGCCACCGGCGCGACGAAATGCTCGTCCCATACCGGATCCTGCGAGTTAGGGATCACGCGCGTTCGTGCGACGGTGGCTCCGGCGAGGCAGACGGTGACGTAGGGGTCACAGGTGACGAATTTACGCCGCCGTGGGGTGATTTTACGCAACGGTCGTTCCGGCGGTTTGCTAGGGTCGAAGGCGTTTAAGCAGCGGCGAACGCGTTGCGTCAATAGGTCCATGTTCGGTAAACATTGAGCTTCGGCGATCGTAACTTCTAAATTACCGTGAAGGTACACGATTGAATCGGAATCTGAATATGAATCACCGGTATTCATCGTCGTTGCATGACAGAATGATCAATAACGTACCTCAATGGATCAATGTATGTTGTTATATATGTAAGAGTTGGTTGATGAAGGTGCATTGGCGTTGATGCTGTTGGAGTTCCGGCGGTGGCTTCCACCGGAGGAGAAATCCGGTACGGCGGAGGTGCGGTGGTTTGGGCGAATAAACACCGAGGGTTTGTGGAGGAGAAGGTGGTGGAACGATGGGGGAAACAAATCATAACTGCTTGATCTACACGTGCAACTTTTGAAATATTATAAACAAGTATAAAAACAACGTAATTTCCTACTTTAATGTTTAATCAATAATAAACTTACATATATCCATCTTTTTTACTCTAATAAAAAAAATAATTAAGATGAACATGTATCATCATCAAATTTCACATCTCCAAAACTTTTTTGTTTTTTTCTCTTATTAAATATCTCATTATTTAATTACTAAAAATAAATTAAGGAAAATATATTTATATTAATTATATTTTAAGTACATAAATTTTTATAGAATAAAATCTACTTCTAAAACATCAAACCTTTTTATAAATATCAAAAATTTTAAAATTGATGTTGAGTAAAATCTTTATATACAAAAAAGTGGGAGTTATAATAAGTTCTAAAAATTTACATTTTTTAAAAATGTTTGCTTTAAAACAAAATTATTTTATTTTTCTTTTGGAGAAAAATTAAAAATTAAAAAAAGATTAAAAATTTGATATTATTGTTTTATTATTTATAGTCCTTACTTATATATGATTTCAATTATGTTTTATCTTAAAATATCATTTTATAACTAATAAATTATTTTCGTATTTGATATTTTATTTTTTCAACCCGTATAATACATGGGTTTATCAAAGTTAGTATGAGATTGCTTAAGAGCATATATAAAAGTACCGTTGATATTCGTAACAAATTTCTATTAACATTCAAGATGTTCATGTAGATGTCATTTAAATCATAAATGATTTGATGATGTCATCTGTAATTTTTATTTGAATTCTTTTTAAGATTGCAAGTCTAACTAAACATCAAAAGGTTATCGCATGCACTTAGAGGATACATCTTTTATAGTTAATTATGGTGTTTAGAGAAAACTTTCCTATTACAAGTAGCATCTTATGTTGCATAATTTCATTCTTTAATTTTTCTTTTTAATTTCTAATTTATAACCTAGGTTTGAGATTTATCGTTGTACATACTAACGATGTGAAAACGTTTTGCTTTTCACCTTTGAGACGTCCTACCGTTTAGGCTAGTCGTTTCTATGTATACATTTTCATGGAGTTTTATACAAGAAAATATTTTTTATTTACACTAGTTATTGGGTTCCAATAATTTTGTATATAATTTATAAAGATCTTATTCTTATTCATAAGTATTTTTTCTACAAATGTGTTTTCCTCTTCTGGGAATTGTTAATTTAATGTAAAATACATTAGTCTTTTTTTAGATATTTAACTATAGTAAGGCATTATATTTTTTTTTATCTTCTGATACATTTACATCTTCTATACTTTTATCTGTGATCTTTTGGGTTACACAACTATATTATTGTATTTTATTTTAGTTTTCATGGGTTTTGTTCTTTGGAATTGATTCATCACCCATGTGTTTCTTTGAATGGTAATATTTATCTAGTTGCTTCATTTGAGCAAGTGAATTTAATTATGGTATAAGTGACTTTATCATTTTATTTGTCTTTATATTGCATCTAGTACTCATTTTGTTATTACTTGTGAATGTATAATCTTTTAGTTGGGTTTCATACATAGGTCATATAACAATTTTCATTAACGCGGTGGAAGCATGTGTACGAATCAATCCAACCCAAAAGCCTAGAGTGACCACTAGAAATCTAGGTGCAAAACATAATAAAACAAAAGTACAACCATAGTCATCGGAAGTTCAAATGAAGTGTCGTTGAGATCAATCGTAACACCTACTTTAACAGGGTCGGCCTGACATACTTAGGTGATTAATCAGTACCACACAACATCGCAAGAAGATGATAAGTTTTTGTTAATATTGTCTTGCATTTGCATTTGTTTTAATAACTAACAACTTAATCTTTTGTTGTAGGCCATGGAGTTAAGTCGCAACCCTAGTAAAGTCATGAGCTTTTTCAGTAGGCACACCCCAAAAAGGAAAGTCGTCGTTCGAACCAGGGTACATTTATCCGAGGGCCAAACAAATAATGATACGTTTATAACTATTGTTGTTGTGGTTAGTAAGTAACATATAAGTTTATGTAATCCATTTATGATGAAACAGAAATATCTGTAAAAAATAGCCAAACAACTGGACGCAGTGGCGGAGCTTGAACCACCGCTTAGGGGGGCGGGGGCGAAAGTAAACTATTTTAGGGGGGCGGACTCTGTATTTATTAAAAAAATTCCACTACCGGACTGAAAATTTACACTATCGAGCCGAAAATTTACACTACTGACGAAAAGAAGAGGGGGCGGGGGCCCCCCGGCCCCCATAAAGCTTTGCCCCTGATTGGACGCATATATGGATCAAGTTTGGCATAATTAGGATGAAAAGAAGCTTTGATATTACTTGTGAGCCAGATAGTTACCGATTACTACGTGTTGGCAACTACCACAAACATTATATTCACTTGGGTCATATTCTCTATTTTAAGAAGCTTCAACAACTAGATGTGACTAATTGAATGTGTTTTGGAAAATGTATTGTTTTGCACCTTGTAGTTGTTAGCCCGTGACAAACGCGTCACAACGCGCGAGTTGAATTGCTAAATTATATTTTTCAATTGATTTATTATCGATCTTTTGGTTAATTAAACCTCTTTTATTTTCTGAAATGGTACTTTTTAAATTTCAATTTTAATAATAGCGTTATTTTCTATTAATTCATTTAGTAATTATTATCCAAGAGTGAATTATTTATAAATGTGTTTTCAGTTCATGAATCTATTATTTTAGTCATTTGCATTTTGATTTTTAATTACTATAGTATTTAAGTTCTATGAAATATTAAAATATGTTTTGAAGGTGTTTTGAACCCGGTCTGACTCATCCGAGCATAAACCGGCCATTCGGCTTAAAACGAACGTTGACAAAACCATTTAGACCACTTGTTATTAATTTACAACATAAGACGATTATAAAGAAATAAATAAATGTCACTAACCTTCCACTTAAGACTTATTCATGATTTTCAACAATATTCAATTCAATGTTTGTTACGAATTGTAGAATTACAATAAATAATCATAATAATTTCGCAAGTTGTTTATTTCGATTGTTTTTTCTCAATTTTTCCTAGTTACATAATACCATCACAATTTGATTATGATATGTTAGTGTTTATATATTTATAGCTTATGCCGACTTAGATTCACAATCTTTTATGTATTTATTAATTTTATGTAATATGACTAGGGTTAGCAACATGCAACAAAATTTAGAGCGTTAATATACTCTAGGCGACAAAGAGTGTTCGAGACCTTTAAGAGGAAGAGACATCTAATTCATTGCATAAAGTTATCAAATAACAACATTGGTGAAAGAATACCTTAATTGTAACATTTAGATTGATGACTACTGATTTCACGATTCTCCATGCGAATTATCTTTAAAGTTGCCCTAACGTACAATTGTCGCTAAAGAATTTAAGGTTAAAACTTTAGATCGATTGGATGTATGCATTCAGTAATCGTTTTCTTTTAGTCATGTTGAGAGAAGAAAAGAGAGGTGGAGAACCATAGATGGATCGTGTAAATTTTACAATATATCATAGTTTAGAACCTCAGAACTATTTTTTTGTTGTTGTTTTATCATGTAGTTCTAGTTTTATTTTGTCTTTTATTTCTAATAAAAAAACAAAATAAAGAATCTAACCGGAAGGGTTTTGGTTTTGATTTTGGTTTTAAAAATATTTGTGAGTTTGAGCATGATTATGACATACCTAATCAAAACTTTAGATCAATTGGATGTAAGCATTCAGTGATCGTGACATACCTCGAATACCCAAGTGAGTCTTTCTGATAAGAATTTTAACAATCCATATTGATTTTGACGTTTCAAATCTGACTCACCCAAGAACACTAAATTGAAAAATAAATTCATCATTATTAGAAAATCTCATTGAGTTAGGTTTTGAACTTGAGACATAAAATATTTTAAGCAATAATTATCACCCTCATACCATTAGACTGTATGGGGGTGATAATTGTGTGATATATGACGTTTGAATTAAAACTTGTTTCAAAGTTTGTGTATGTAATGTTTACAATGTGTTATTAAAGCTTAAAATATAAGAGATATTAGGGATGATGAATAAAAAAATATCAAATTGTCATTTAAATCTAAGATAAACCCTCAAAGTTAGACTTTATAATAAGATATTTTTTTCTTTCAATCATCTTATCAAGTTATACTTTTATAAGTTATAAAATATAACTTATAATTTTTTTTTCGACTTAAAATTTTTCTCTTTTAATCATCTTATCAACTGATATTTTTAGAATTTTAAATTCTATTATTTTCACAAGGGGCAATGCCAATATCACTATGTCATGATCAAACTTAATTAATGTTAATCTTTGCTTCACGTCTAGATTGATGTAGAGTCACCCATTTAATAACTATATATTCCTACTTCAGCGTGAACACATGATATGTTAATATCTTTGGTTTAATAATTTTTAAAAGTTATACAATTAAATATTATATTTCTACTTCAATGTGAACATATGATATATCTTTGGGTTTAATAATTTTTAAGTTTATAATTAAATTTCATAGAATGAATATTAAAGGACCAAAATAAAGTTGGATCCTTATAGAACATGGGTCTGGTTATATATAAACCCTGATGGGTTATGCAAACTTCCAATTATAACGTATATACGACTCGCATGTATTTAGTTATACGAGTGGTATGAAGGGGCGGATTTAGTATGTATTCACCGGAATCACCAAAATACAGTGAATTTTCTCGCGCATGTAGAATATATGTATAAGTTTTTCGAGTGACAACAATATATTTTGGACAATTATTCCATTAGTTATGAAAAAATAATATGAACTCAAATTCTGAAAAAGTCCACGAGTTAGTAATTAAATAACTAAATAAGTGCATTCCCATTAAATACATAGTGCCCCAAGATTTAATTAAATTTGTAAAGCTCACTCCTAAGTCCTAATATGCACTAAATATTTGCAGGACCGATGAAGGGTGGTCACTTACAACACAACAACACAAAGAGGAGATTAACCAAACTTAATCAAATAGTAAACTGGATTAACCACAATAATGATACTAAGAACACAAGTAACAAGTAAGAGACAGAACAAGAGAACACTAGAGATTAGGTTTCAAGGATGCAGTATATTGTTTTCTCAAGTTTTATTACAAGTGTTACAAAGTATATGGAAAGATACTAGAACATGAAATACTTATACTACAACCTACAGCCGGCTATACTTTGAAAGCCAGCTGGATACAATTGACTAGACACAAACAAAATCAATTATAGAATCAAAAGGCATATCTGCCTTTTGACTTGTGACTATGACATGCCATAGCTTACATCCTAATATATTACAAAAAGGATAAAAGTACATAAAGTAGAAAGCATGAACTCAAGACCTTAATATACAGTTACCAAAAGCATGGACCTTTCACCAACTCATGTAAGACTTTATAGAGTTGCAGCGGAAAGGTAGTCCAGCTTTATGGTAAAGTACATCGGATAAATGCATATCTCTAAAAGTCTTCGGAAGAAATCTGTCTTCATTATTTGGCTTCGGAAGACTTTGTCTCTGAAGCTTCGGAAGACTTCACTTTTGGCTTCGGAAGATATTGGTCTTGGCTTCGGAAGATTTTACACTTAGAATATTTCTAGTGCATGGTGTAAAACTTCCGAAACAATTCTACTTCAGTTCTTTAGTGCATTGCTTGCAGAGAGACTTTGGATGTTTTGGTTGCATCAGACTTATAGGAATCCTTACAATATTCAATAATGATAAAACTTAAAATACTTTTGTACCTAATACTTTGAAGTCTTAGACTTAAAATCAAAGGCCAGAACGATTCATGGATGAAAATATGAACAAAAGAGGCGGTAGTTAGCGCTAAAAATTTCTTCAACTCAAAATCTCAAAGAACTTATAATGATTTTTTTTATTACTGAATCGTATTTTTATTATATGACCAATTTACCCGACCCAAATCAACTAAAAAAATTTTATGTCTACTTCTATAAAATTGAAGCATTAAAAAAAGTGACTACATAGGAACAAATTCTTGGATCCGCCACTGGGTATGGATTGTTATTGAGTTAGATCTATCGGATATGTTCCCCACGAGTCATATAGACTTATACGACTGACTTAATACAATGTGTATAGGCTTATACAATGGAACGAACAGGAGTCTTATAAGCCTTTCCGACTCGCATGATTTTTTATTTTCAATTTATGATAAATTGTAATTATTTGACGTGACATAATATTTCTTGATATACGCAAATCATTTGACGTGTCATAAGACCATTAAAAACTATATAAATGATTATACGTTTATTCATTTCATTGTCTATGTATATAAGACGTTGTTTAACCGGTAAAACCACAATCAATGCATTTTTTATGTCAATGTTAACAACATTTTGGCACCGAATTGAGAACCATAATTGACAAGTTGTAGTAGAATATAACTTATTATATTATTATTATTCATGTAAACTAATAACACATTTTTATTATTTACATGGTTTTTGCTATGTTTATTGATAATCAATCATCACGACCAACCTTTTTTGGCAAGGTGTGACATTTGTCCTGCCAAATAATTGGCAAATTTATGGAAAAATCATACTAAATTCAATTTCTTGTAAATAAAAAATAAAAAAAAACACGACTCGTATAGGACCAAACGAGTCATATAGGCCACACGAGTCGAGTCTATCTTTCTAGACTTGATGGATCTCTCAAGTGTAGCTTTTGTTTATTTGACCGACTCCTACACGACCCATATCTCTCTATACGAATCATAAAGGGTGCCCGTGTAACCTGTGGGGTATATAGGACCCTAAAACATATATCTGGTTTTGGAAAGAGAAGTTCTTACAATTTTAAACTTCGTAGAGCTAAAATTTATAACTTTGATTCCTAAATTTATAGGAAAAAATATTCAAATATTACTTGCTAATAAATATTTACAAATATGATAATATGATACAGTTCAAAACAAAATCAAAGAATATGAACAAAAATTTCCAAAAATAAAATCCAAAACTTAAACATGTAATTGTAGAGGCTTAGGTTGCTTCATGGTTCTTCTCTTCCACAAATTAATCTCATTTCTTGGCTCCACATTAATCTCTGCAACCCTAATAATATTATTATCATCAAACCCTAATGAATCCCTAATAATCACAGGTGCAGAAGAAGGAACCACAACATGTTCATCATCACTATCACTTTCTCCTTCTTTGTAACCATATCTCCGGTCACCGGAATCCATCGCCGCCACCTCTCTCCTCCAATCCACACCGGAAAACTTATCCCGACCGCTCGAAAACCGCTTCATCGCGCTCAAACTCACCGGCCCCTTCAAGTTATTCTTCCCTGAATCTGATAACTTTGCAGGAGAAACAGTAGTAACACCACTAAAGATTTTCTTAAACCCTAATTTTTTCTTGCTTTTACCATCCGTTTTCGATCCCTCTTCGCGATCAACAACACGCGTCATGGGTTTGTCTTTCTTGTTCTTGCACTTTACTTGACCCATGCATGAGACTCTCGGCGACGTGGGTTCATACACGACGCCGGAGTTTTTCGTGTTCTTGAAATTCCGGCGAGTGTCTGCGAGGATCATGGACACCATGGGGCCCGAGAAGCCGATCCCGAGGGCCGATTTGTGGGGTTTTTCCGATGGTCTTCGGTCTCTTGATGGACTGTAAATCGGAGGGTTTTGAAATGAAACAGATGATGTTGGTTTTGGTAGATACTTCAAGATTGTGTTCTTTGACTTTGCTGATGACTTTTGATGATCCATTTGTAAGATGATTTCAAATTGTGTATGATGTTATACGAATTAATGATGATTATGAACTTTTTGATTTGTATATATATATGTATATATATGGTGATCGGAGGAAAGAGAGAGGAAATGAGTGGGTGAAGAAAAGTCATCAACTCCGGCGAGATGAAAAAGTCACGAATTAATATTAATATGACTTGTTTATTGATTGTTTCATGAACATCCCCTATGTTTTTTTGTTCTTTATGTTTTAGTCCAAAACTTTCTTTTTATATTTTGATATCTATATATACACACATATATACACGAAACAAAGCATATCTGGTAAATCTCACTTATAACGATGTTGTTAGTGAGGTCTGCGAGGGATGAGATGGGGTATCTATACACATATATAGTCATGCTTATTTTAAAAGCTAATATATATTAAGAATTATGAGAATCACATAATGTATTTGTATCTACTACGTTGAAAGAGATACACAAGATGATTATATATATGTGGATGGGTTTAGTTCATAATAATTTTAGGTAAAATCTACTAAAGCTACATAAACACTAAAGGTATACGATATTTCATTCAATCATGCAAAAATCATAACCATTTTAGTCTTTAAGTGTATTTTATTTTATAAAAAACATCTAATAGAAAATGTTGACACTGCAATAAGAGTGATAAAAACAGTAATAATTTTAAAATTTAAGGCCATGAATCAAGGTAGTAAATCTTGGTACACAAATAATTAAGATTTGTAAGTATCAGGAACGAAAACTGAAATTAACTTTTTAATATAATTTTATGTTAGATCGAAGGAACTATTTGTATAATATATGAAAGATAAGGGGTAAGATGTGGTATATTACGCCGTAAAGTATCCAATTATGACTAAACTGCTTCAGTCTAGCACGAGGTTCACAAACGTGCCATATCATTTTATTTATTTATTTATTTATTTATTTATTTATTTATTTATTATTATTATTATTAAATGGAAAACATAAAAACAAAAGGAGAGCAGATAATCATTTGACTTTTGCATATTCTTCATCGAACTTGAATATATACTAATCTAATTCAATAAAAGTTGATTATAGAATATTATTATTAGTCTCATTTTTTCCTGATTATACTTTATAGTCTTGTATTAAAAGGTAATTTTTATTTTGTAACAAGTATAGATTCCAACAATGTTTCATACGGTTTCTATTTTTCATTTCTTTTTTAATCTGGTTTAATGTTTTGATTTTTTTCACACCCCAAATCCTCTTATACAATTAATATTACATACTTTATATAATCATCTTCTATATTTTAAAAACATGAAAATAATAAGTCCGTCCCACCAATATTGGAACACTAGCCGTCAATACAAGAAACGATTCTATTAAAAAGTGCCGTCCTTGTGTATATAAATGATTTATTATTATTGTATTATTGTTGTCGTAGAATGTTTATATGTATATTATTAATTATATATTACGCGGTTAACACGATGATCAACACGTGAAAAAATAAAAGGAAATATTAAAAGAAAAAAGCACGTGAAGCTTTAGTTATATAGCACACTCACATGTGTTCAACTTTACGATTATTTTGATCGAACTGCAAATAAAAACATAAACATACTACTCAAAAAGTGCTAACATGATGGTTATAAAGAATACAATTTTCACCTACTCCTATCAAGATTTCTCTTATTAAACCTATTTTTAATCCAAAGAAAACTAACCAACATAAACTCACCAATAAATTTTTAAAAATTTATTGATAATATTAATATGGTTATTAATATTTAATCAATAAATTAATGTGTTGAATGAAAATTAATGTTGTTAATGACACTAGGAATTAATAGTGTGGGAACTTGTCCCACATTGGAGGAAAGAAAGAATATAAAATGGTTTATATTCTATAACCTCTTGTCTATATTATTTCCTAAGGTGTCACACTAAGTGGATTCGCGAAGGGCTTAACTCGCACTCGCACACGCGCGCGCGCGGCGTGGGCATGTGGCCGTAATGTGGCGCTTTGATGGCGCACTTTCTGGTCAGGTGCGACTGACCTTGGTGCGCGGTCAGAGTTGTGACTCGTAACAGCTTCCGTTACACGTTGACTGAAATCGACGACTGTTAATTACGAATTAAATGAGCAGTTACGATTTCGGATTAATGGTTGGGTGGCAGTTATCGTTCGAATTCCACTATAAATACTGAGTGTGGCTCAGTAGAAAGCTACACAAAAACACAACTCGAAACCTGCAGCAAAACAGGTTATCTATCTCTCTGAATTCTCTTCTACAAACAAGTTTGGGTTCTAGATCAATCCCGGCAGTACAAACTGCTTCGGCTGTTGTACCTTGGGAGACAAAACGAGTTCTCTTGGGAAGCTCGGAATTTGTTTTAAGGGTCCCGTGTTGAACACGATCCTCAGCTTTTACATTTCTGTTTCTTCTATTTCTGTAAATGTACCATTGTAAAAGTGATTGATAGTCAATTATTTATGTTCATTTGTATTGAATATATCAATAAAATTGTTTGAATTTTTATTTTATATGAACGGTTCCTACAATGTAAACCTGGTCACCCACGAACGCTTTCTTATTCCTAGCTCTCCAGATACTCCAGCATGTGATTAGGATGACAGACTGGATAACTTTCCTCTTGTGATCATCCAACCCAAGGAAGTTGTGAATGGAAAGCATGTCTCGGACGAAGAAAGCAAATACGGGGCAAGTTTTACCCTAATTAGAAACAAACCGCCATATCATTGAAGCCACATAAATGATATGAAAATATGATCCTTTCTTCATATAAGCTACCGAGAACTCACTGGAATCATCATAAATCTAATACCATTTATCTTCATTGTAAGTAAGAGATTGTAGGAGAAACTTCAGGCTCAACAACTAAGAGCATTCATAGTCGATTCCCTATAAATATGTGAGTGTGTTTCTTATATTATAGGGAATTTTTGTAAATAGTTGTGAGTGAATGAGAGAGAAAATTTATTGTTCATTTGTATATTTGGGGAATCATTGTTCAGTCCCAAAAATATTTTAATATTTTTGAAAGTGGTTGTGAGTGGAAGAGAAGAAAATGTAATTATAAATGTATATAAAAGTATTAATTAATTAAAAATAAGAGTGAAAAAGTAGTAAATTTTAGTATAATTATATGGATATAGATAGAGAATCCACTGTGAATACTCAAAACTACCTCATCCTCCCCCGTACTGCAATGAATCACCTCTGCCATATTTGAGATAGGATTCATGTTAGCAGCAACCACTAGACAAAGGAATGTGAATGGAGTTGTTCCAACATTGCAATGAAGCACCTTTGCCATACTATATGCATCCATGTGATCCACTCCAATACCGAATAACATGGCCTCTAAAGGTATTTTAATCATTTTAAAACAAAATCTAACATAAAATGTTGACACCAGTAACAAGGCAAATTAAAACTTGGTACTCAAATAGTTAGGATTTGTAAATCTTAGGAACGAAAACCAAAATTAACTCCTAATACAACTATATATAAGATTGAAGAGACTATTTGTGTAATATATGAAAGATAAAGGGTAAGATGTAGTATATTACGCCGTAAAGTACCCAATTATGACTAAAAGAGGACGGATAATTATTTGACTTTTGCATATTGTTCATCG
This sequence comes from Flaveria ramosissima, assembly GCA_025215565.1. NCBI lineage: Eukaryota > Viridiplantae > Streptophyta > Magnoliopsida > Asterales > Asteraceae > Flaveria > Flaveria ramosissima. The sequence goes on from CM046040.1 coordinate 79,331,016, forward strand.
AACTTGAATATACTAATCTAATTCAACAAAAGTTGATCATAGAAATATTATTATTAGTCTTTTTTTCCAGATTATACTTTTAGAGTCTTGTTTTGAAAGGTAATTTTTGTTTTGTAACAAGTATAGATTCTAAATTTTCTATTAACTTTTCTAAAATGACAAAAATGCTTTTTTGGCTTAAAAATTAAAAGTGAAAGATAAACAACTAAAATGTATATTTAATGATGATAAACACAATACAATATTGTTTTAATTGTTAAGTACAATTCAATTGGTTTTGTTTGATTTTTCGTGTTGGCTTTTAGACTAAAACTTAAAAGATGTTCAAAATCGGATATTTGAATTTCGGATATCCGAATTCAAATCCGAAATTTCGGATTCGTATATCCAAACGAATATCCAAATTATAAAAAAATATGTATTATTTAATAATTTTATAAAAGTTTAATAATTTGTATTAAAATGGTTGTATATCCAAAATTTTTATAAAAAATATCCAAAATTTCTAATTATTATTTAATAACTTCTATAAAAAATATTCTGGATATCCAAATATCCAAAAATCGACAAATCCACAAAAACACTATCTGAATCCAAAATTTGAATATTTCGGGTTCCGATTTTCGAAAATTTCAGATTTAGCTTCGGATTCGAATATTTTCCCCTACTAAAACCGAAGCAAAACCATAAAAATGTATTACAAAATTTAAAAACAAAGCCAGCAACATTTCATACGGCTTCTATTTTTCATTTCTTTTTAAATCTGGTTTAATATTTTGATTTTCTTAACACCCATAATCCTCTTATACAATTAATTGCATACTTTGTATAAATATCATCTATTTTTCAATATTATAAATGTATGTGTGACATGAATCTTAGTATTTTCACAAAAAAAATAAAAGCATGAGATTATATTATTATTATTGTGTTTTTGTCTGACGTGGATATTTTATACAAAATTTTATTTCACGCGTTTGACTGCACCATACGGTCAACATAATGACACACGCCGAAACCAAAGAAATATATTAGACGAAAAAGAGCACGTGAAGATTATTATACAGCACACTCACATCTGCCCAAGTTCATGTTTGGTCCCTGAAGTTTGGTTCCACACAAATACAGTCCTTCAAGGTATATTTTTGGAAAATTCAAACTGTTGACTAACCATATGTAGGTAACAAACCAAATGCTTTTTTAAATGAACTTGAAGGGACAATCACAATACACCATTAGGGTTGACGTGTTGGCTTTATAATCGTGTAATTTGAATTGCTGAAAAATGAGGATCGATCTTTTGAGTGTTCAAAACAAAAAGATTGAGTCTTTGAGTTTTCATGTCTGAAATCTGGTACCTGCAGTTTTTTTGTTTCTACACATCAAGTGTAACTGATCAGCAGTGTTGTAAAAATCGCTAGGCGCTAGTCGGGCGGCGAGGTGGGGACTAGGGATTAATCGGGATTAATCGGGATTAATCGGTTTGGAACTTTTATATAAAACTTTCATTTATATATATATATACATACTGATACACACTCGATAATTGTATGTATATTTGGAGAAGAAAAACACACAATTGAATGATGAAATCAAATAAAAGGTTGAAGAGAATTGCTATTTCAAATGGTGAAGACAAAAAGGAATTACAGAAACTTTCCAGAGCTCTGCTCTCTCTCCATACCTAAAGTAGGAGCCACACAAATCTTATAAAACTCACGCATACCTCATTCTCTTTATTTCTCCTATTTATAATATCTTTTCCCTAACAAACTTTTAGCCACTATCAGGATGTACATTTTTACCCCTCCTAGAATAGACTAATAGCTCTTTGGAGGTCCCCTTGACTAGTGGTTTTGCATCACATACACATTTTTATATGGAATTTTTATAAATATGTTTAGTTTTATATATATATATAAACAAATCTGGCCGGAATTTCAAAATTTTCACCGGAATAGTGGCCAATTTTACCGACTAGCTATTATTGGCTCTGATTAGGGCCGATTAACAGCCTGTCCGATTAGGGCCGATTTTTCCCGATTTGGACCAAGTTTATCGACTAGCTATTATTGGCTCTGATTAGGGGAAATCCAATCGGTAGCTCACCGATTACCGACTAGTCGCCGATTAATCGGCCGACTAGTCCTATTTTTACAACACTGCTGATCAATAGCAAATTTGTTGATGCCCGGTAAATCGATAATGGCAACAACATGCAATGGGAACTAAGGAGCTCAGTAGTAGCAACTGCTAGCTGGCGAGGATCGCCAGCTATCAGAGCAACATGCTTCGGAAACATCATCTAAGAATAACCATAAGTCAATCTTACATATTTGCACAGCAAACAAGTACTTACCAAAACTACAAATACACAACACACACTGATTACGTCCCAAAATGCTCCTTACACACCTGCAAACATATATACACATTCTAGATCAAAACCCAAACCAAATAAGTACTAAATCCTTCATGAAACACAAAAACAAACACTGCGAATTCCTTGAGGGTGCGTGTTTGTGTTAGTGAAAAGGAAAGAGTGAAATATCACTAGTTACCCGACCCGCCCATTTTGCTGGCCTTAAAAGCAGATAAAAAACAAAGAACAAATTACCTCAGTAGCTCGGTGGTCATGTAGACTCCACAGATAAGATGGCAAAGACCAGCTCAAAATATGCTTGAAACAGATGACAGATGTTGCAAGAATTTTGGTTTCTTTCACTGTCATCGCAAACAACTTTCCATCACTGGAATTCAATCAACAGGGTTTATAAGGAGGATAAATTCCCCGAATCCGTTCATGGTCTATTTCCACAAGTTTATCCAACTCCATTCTTGTAAGATTTACAAAAAAGCAATTCACACCATGCATGACACTTTCTAATGCCGCAATTGCATTCTCATGGCCACCAACAACATCACTCATGATGCTCAAGTAAATTTCCATCGACTTATCAGCATCCTCTGAACAATAATCCACGTATATTTCATATGTTTTCCGCTCTCCCTCAAACATTTTTGTGTCCATTTCATCAATTTCCATATCTTCTACGATCCATTCATTTTGGTTGAATAAATGTATGCCATTCAGTGAGCTTGTGACATCGTTTATAGTTTTCACATCCCTGTAAAACTGTTTCTTTGTAACCTCTGTTTGATCCATGGTCAATAGCATTCTTGATATGGCAGCAGAACCTTTAGAAGAAATCCACATTTCAGTGACTCAAATAAAACAATAAAAATATGTGACAGAATAGATAATTCTGCAAGAAAACCAGTGAGCTAATTTAGATGCATCAAAAAGTGAGTTACTGAATCATTAAAAAGATGCTAGTAACTTACTGTGCATGTCTAGAGGTTTTAAGTACAGCGTGTCAATTATGAACAGGTCAAGTTAGGTTGTGTTTCATCTCGAGCGGGTCAAATCAGCCAAATAAAAAGTTCTAGAAGTTATGTTCTATGCACAACATTTTAGAGTATCAGTATCGTAATAATATAACTTTTACCATCATATCTAATAAATTTCAAGGACAAGAAGCATTTATGGGTCAACCAGACCTGCAACAAAAATTAACCATTTTGACCCATTACCAAACCCAACCAACCCACCCATTTTGCTACAGCTACGTGTATCTCACGTAAGAATTGAAGCGCATTTGTGTGTACATTCACTATACATTGCTTGGCAGAACTAAACCTCCTTATAGAAGGATTACAGTTACTTTATTTTCATTTGCACATGCAATATACTAACCATCTATATTTAAGATAAAAAAGTTCATTTACACATCAATTAAGGATCTTACAAGTTACAAACAAGAACACACTTTCAATTTCAATGGAAATAGTAAGAGTACTCTATCATGAATGGCACCAAATCAATAAATTAAAACTTTAAAAATTAGTACAAAGCTCTACCATGTGAAAGGCCTGTGCTTTTGTTATCATACTGTCGAGTTCAGTTATTTCTTTTCCTTTCTTAATGTAATAATCAGCAACATCATTCCGTTGTTATATAGGATTAGATAATAACATTTATAGAGTTGCGGTATGTATGTTACTTTTAGTGATTGATTAATACCTTCTACTAATCGGTGTTTTAATTCTAGGAAGTCAAAGCGCAAGGCACAAATATAATAAGTACCTAATATTCTTTCCATTAAAATCAAAGTCCAAATAACAAAAGCAAATTGCTTTTTTCATGCCATGTAACTTTATGTAAGGAAGATGGCTATAGAAGAAAAACAGGTCATAAGAAGAAACCATAAATTGTGTTTGACTTATGTAAGAGTTATGTCTAATTAGTTTAGGCCGGTTCTGGCTGGTTCAGTCCGGTTTAGATGCCTGGACATCGTGCATATGTTCAAGGCCAAGCGTCACCTAAGCAACACCTAATGAAGATCATCGTGCATATGTTCGAGGCACCTAGGCTTCGCCTCGGTTGAGCGTCTAGGTGTTCACATGGCTCACTTTTGACTACATAGATCAGATTAGGTTATCATTTCAGTTTTAGTCTATCTACTTCTAGATTTTGAGGGACAAAAAAAGGTTCAATTTACCTTCTAAAGAACAAACCAAAGTTGGTGTGTTACATTTTAAGTATAGCAATTAGCAGAAACCGATCATGATTACTAGAAAGCTTAATAAAATAGTAATTGCTATTTAATTAACTTGTTCAAGTCACACTAACAATCACATCCAAAAACCCTCTTAATTAGCAACATAAAAATTGAAATTCTATCAAGATTACAGAACAAGGAGGACTAAATTAGCAATGATCTTGTTAACAAATATCTAAACCTATAACAATTCATTCATGGCGGAAAATTAAGAAAGAATAAACAATCGAATCAAACAATAGAAATGAAAAATGCTAGAATGCGAACAAAAAATTAGGTTTTGGGTGTGAATAACAAAGGGTTTGTGTGTGAATTTTGATTTTGTTATTGAATTACCTTCTGCAACTCGTGAACGGTGGTTTTGAATTTTGATTGCTGATTGTTGACCGTAAAACAAGGTTTTCGTCGTCTGATGATGGGGACGATCAATTAGATAAGGGAGCGTTTGGTTGGATGGAATGAAATGAAATTGAGAAACTAGTAAAATTTTTAAGTAAATTATATTTGAGTGAATAATGAAATATAAAACTCAGGGAATGTTTCACCTCAAATTCTCTTGGTTGTGGGATTTCAAAATCCTTTTATCTAGAGAGAGAATTTAAAATCCCACAACCAAGGGAATTTGAGATGAAGCATTCCCTTGGGTTTTACATTTCATTACTCACTCAAATATAATTTACTTTAAAATTATACTAGTTTCTTAATTTCATTTCATTCCTTCTAATCAAACGCATCCAGGGTTTTGATGTAAAACTTTTTTTTTTTGAATATGATAAAAGTTCGTTTGGAATTGGAAAAGAGAGAAGAAAAACTGAAAAAGTTTTCGTTTAGGAGTGGTTGTTTTTACTTGTTTAAAAGAACAATATAATTTAAATATTACTAATTATCATTATTGATAGTTGCATCTAGGGGTGAGCATAGTTCGGGAATTCCCAAAAATTACCTATTACCGAACCGAAATGGTACCTTCTCCCGAACCGATCTTATATATAGGTATAGGTATTCGGTACTAGCTTTTAGTCAATTTCGGGTTCGGGATCGGTATCGGGTATGTACCGACAAAAACCGATTAGAGAAATACCGAACCGTATTACGGCAATACTAAAAACAAATTGTCAACTCAACTCCAAATCAAGTTGTTTACGCAAGTATCAAATTAACTTCAGACATAAAAGACTAAAAACAAATTTAACAATGTGATATTGGAAATTTATTTACCTCTATGATTGTTAATTCATCAAGGGTATGGTAGGAAGGTTAAAGAATCATCAAAGTTGTGGTCAGAAAGTCAAAGAATTCAATTAGTCTGTGACGAGAAATTAAATTAATCCTTCACAGATTCATCTAATTCATCACCATCGCTAATCAGGTTGAAGGTCGAATCATCGGTATCGGTTGCGGTACCGATCCCGTTTTTACCGATACCGACATAACCTAATACCCGATGTTTAGAAATAGGTACGGTAATCGGTCTTGGTCTTCTCTTCAAATCGGGTTCGGTATCGGTTCCGCGTTACCCGATATCAATCGGGAAAACCGATTTGATCACCCCTAGTTGCATCTACGTATTCTTTTTTTTTCTTTTTTTTTAACTTAATATTTTTATATATTTTATAATTAATCTTTATATTTTTTTACTTTCAATTTTATTCTCTTAATACTTTTCATCTTTTATATATGTTTTGATTTATGGTCTAAATTTTGAGAGTTAACACGTCATGACGTGTACGTGTGGTTCGACGTTATTACGCTTATTTTTCATGTTTAACATCCCTTTCATAAAGTGCAAGTCTTAGATCGACTTAGTTATGTTTTTAATGTTTTACGTTTTACGTGTGTGGTTCTACTTTCCGTTCGGTTTTATATTTTCATTTTTATTTTTATTTTTATTTTTAATACGATTTTTTCTGGTATTTATTGTCGCTGACGGTGATGTGACATTGGTGCTACTTCGCATGGTCTTACGTCTTTCGTCGCAACACAAAGACCTTAATACTAGTTGTTTTTGTTTATCATATAATTAAGCATGTCAATTATCATAGGGTGTCTTTTTGAGACAAGTCAAACTCGTTTATTTGCTTTTTACTTTGTCTGTGATATGTAACCATAACTCGTATATTTAGGGGCTGTTTGATTGCGCTGACTGAGTAAGATCTGACTGAGTAAGAAGCTGACCCAGTAAGAGGTTCTGACTGAGTTTGCATCTGCAATCAACATCCAAAATCAATATGAACTAGTATTAAACTTAATCAAGAACACCTTGCCTCGACAAAGAACTTGTATTTCTTGGTTATAAACCTTGTCAACACCTGTTTATTTTAACCCAATGAATGAAACATCTTTTGATAAACTTTAAGACAAAAACATATATTCAAAATCAGATTAATATATTTAGAAGAAGTGAATAGAAATAACTGATACCTTCTTGAATGCCCCGTAATTGACTGCACTTGATAAACCTCTCCACAACTTGGCTTCATACGTCACAATTGAATGCTAAAAAACATGCCGATTTTATGCGTGGTCAACAACGAAGAAGCATCACTACACCACCGCCTCGAATTTGGTCATCTTTCTTACAAAAGGACAACTACAACCACCCATTGCTAACAAATCACGACGACCAGGCCACCGCCGCCACCTCACGGCTGCCATCTAGGTTTCAAGAGGGCAAATCTAACCGGCACCCTTAACTACGAACCTCAAGGGTTTACCTTGAGAAGACGACCGAGGCGGTGAAGGTGAGCAACGGAGGCGGTGAAGGTGAGCAACGGTGAAGATGAGCAACAGCGTGAAGAAGACGACGGTGAAGGTGAGCAACGGCGTGAAGAAGACGACGGTGAAGGTGAGCAACGGAGGCTGACCGACCGGGTCAGTGATCGATTTCTTTAGGTCTGGGTCAGAGGCCACCGACCGGGTCAGCCCACCGACAGTGAACTTCAAACACCCTGACCGGCTGACCGAGTCAGCCAGTCAGCGGTCAGAGGTGGTAGTTGCAACATCAAACACAGCCTTACTTTGCACACATGTAAATTATCAAACTTCCTTTTGTAACGAAACTTTGTAATACATGCGTATGTGAACACTATTTGAGTATGTTGATATGTATTAGGATTTAATGTTCTTCTTGTTATAGTTACTATATTTATTTTATGAATTTCTTTGTTTGAAATGTAAAAAATAAAAACTAAACTCGACAGTAAAAATAAATCAATTAATATACATGTAAAATAGTCATATGTATTAGCTAGTTTAATAATTACAACTGAAGTTAAATGAATATAATGTCAATTTTCGATTATTGTTCAAATCATGTTTTCGTATCACCAATAATATGATGAAGATTTCGGTGTTGGTGAGTCCAAAGCATTTGATGAAGCTTATGTCGAAGGATATACATGAAGTAAAAAAGTTCACATTCTTTAAACCAAGAGGTTGTTCCGCGCTTTGCCACGAGTAAGGCTACGCGCCATGTTCATTATATGTGTATGTTTGCGTTTCTCAAGCGGGTAGATACGTGGTAGGTAAATGTTATATAGTTAATAAAAATGTCACAACTATATATTATATGTCTTTTGAAAAATAATGTTGGTACAGATAAAACCAATAAAATATTTAACTGATTCAAAAACTTTTAGTTGGATATTAAAAGAAACAATAAAGGAAAAAATATAAAAGATTTAATTTTTAATTACACGATTAAAAAAAGTAAAAAGACCAAAAAGAAAACACAAGACCACTATTGATCAAAATGTAGGAGGCGGGAGTTGAAAACAGGTTGATGATGAGGAAGAAGAAACACGCTACCATCACACGACAACATCATCTTTGTTGTAGATTTGAGAAGCTTTGTATATATCACATAAATGCATCACTAAAGAACAACAAAAAAATTGACACGCGAACTTGTAAAGGACCGGGTTTCCTAACATTTGATTGATAAATGACTAACAAGCGCGAACTGAATGCTAATCATTGTTAATACATGATTTCAAATATCAAAACAATAAAAATAGCAAAACACATCATGTAAATAAGGTTTCTCAAATTGTATTCACATAAAATGTTTGTCTTAGTAATTACATAAAGATTGAATTAAAAAATGATACACAATACATCAAAATTCAACTATTTATACTAATTACATAGAGTTTTCGCAAAATCCAATAGTTCTCACACAACTTTAAAGTTTTCGCATAGCTTGAAGTTCTTGCATGGCTTCATTTTTTCGCATCAATAGTTTTCGTATGATCCAAGTTTTTTTGCAAACCTTGACAAGTTTTCACATGAATTTGATTTTGATTATCTGAATCTCTATTTGTGAACTTGTAGACGGTCACTTCAAAACAGTTGTTGTTTAAATACACATTTAAAAAGGTCGTGTAATCCCAAGCCACAAGATATATAAATACAGGGCTAGGAATAAGAAGTCGAAAGCTTATATAAATTTATGGGTGTCTTGCTACATTTTTAAGGTCATTTGTACTTGATACGAGGAAAATGATTTCACAGATCTGGAAAAGTCTCCCCACATGGGGACACCGGTCCTCCTTTTTCCCCAAATAATTTTTTTTTTCTCAAATTCGATTAAAGTTCATTTTATCATGGGGGAAGGTAGGATGTTCATCACCACTTGTCATTTATGCATTGGATGGGAGGAAATTGGTGTCGTGATGCGGAGGTGGCATTTGAGGAAAATAGAAAAAAAAAACGATTAAAATGACTTAATGTTTGGTGTAGTAGAAGATACAACTAGTCAATGTCAAGATACTGAAAATGCATAAAACCAAATATAGTTAAGATGATATCATAATCTAGCTAATTATATCTATATTATAAGCAAATGCAAACCTGATGACGATGTGGGTTCTGGGGGTGTTGGACCGAATTCTTGTTTGAACTAGATAACATTACCATACATGCATGTTTTCTAGGCGTATATTGAAAGTTGTTTTGAAGCTTGGTGATCTAACCTGCCACCTAATACGCAAATAACGGTTCAATCAACTTTTTTTTGTAATATCGTGCCACTTAGGTGACATGGCTACTAGCTATATTGGGTAACCTGCATACGTTATTAGCAATAGCAGTTCAACTATATATAAACACAACCCTTTTCAATTTATGACCGAAAACCACACATGCATGGTAATCAAAAAAACATTTCATGTCATACCGGTACGAGGCTGATGTACGCATACTTACCCTACGTTTCAGCAAAAAATTGTTTTCATGACTTGAACTGATAACTTCTAAATTACATGATAATAACCTTATCGTTGCTTGTATTTTCAGAAACAAATAATTATTTAAACCATATGAAATTTAGCAAATATATAAGAGGTTTCTTTCAGCATTTCTCTCACAATATTATAAGATGGCAACACCACACATAAAAAAACTGAAAAAAGTTTTCGATTTCAAGGCATGAAAGAAACTTATGTTCATCAACCCTAACAAAAACCACAAATCAACCCATGTTATAAATCATCGTGTTCTCACGACAGCTGCTGATTCACTTGACATCACTCCACTCTTTTAATCTCTGTAAATTCAAAACCTCAAGAACCCTCGTATCTCATGGCTGCTCCAAACGGGTATGTTCCTCTTACCACCGTTCAAGATTCGATTTTGTCTTTAGATTCATGTTTTTTTTAGGATTTGCTGCAAGACCCATGTTGTTATTATGGTATCAAATCGATTTGTTGTCGTATTTGCTGATGTTGTTTTGTAGCTACATTTGGCGAGTCAAAATTGACCCTTTTCTTTTTACTCTTTTTGGAATAAAAAATTCGAATTCGTTTACTTCGATTGATGTTTTGTATCGTTGTTCATGATAATGTGTAGGGTTTTGAATTTCTTTTTAAGATTATGTGTTGATTGCATATATTTGTTCATATGTTTTGTGCTTTTATCTTATAGATTGTCTGTAACAAGCTCATGGTTTATGGGTGTGCCAAAATATTTGTTGTTTTCAAATGGAATTTGTGTTCTTTGAATGTTTTTCTCACATATAACTTGAAAATAACTCTTTTTGGCAAGTTTGAATAAGCAAGTTTTCTTCACTGTGTTGTACTGCGTCAAAATCATTCATCTTTGAAATCAATAGCATTAAATTTGTGGGCTTTTTATACTACTTTTGTGTTTTATGTAATCTTTTAAGGGTCTAGTGGTATTTGATGGAGATGTTACTTTTTGTGTGTACCCTTCTTTCTAAGTTATGCATTTTATAAATGGTGATGACCTGAGTCGTACGGTAATTTTTTAGAAAAGATTGAATCACAAAGGTTGTAGAGTCTGCTGAAACCATTTAGATCGAAGAAGGAAAAGAGGTGAGGATCATACGGGGAATGTGGCCCACTTTTTTTCCTATTCAAAGCTTAGTTCTTTTTGGTATGGAGATCTTTAATTTTGTTCCAAACATTAGTAGAAATATTAAATTAGATATTAAAGATAATTTTAGCTTTACTACTTCAACTCAATGAACAAAATTGAAATAAAGAATTTACTAAGAAGTAAGAACAATTGGTGTTGCATTACTGCTCTAGTACCCTTTAAAATGATCCAGTAAAAATCTTGAGGAGTTGAGGCTCAATTGTTTTTTTTTTCATTAGAATATTCATTATCCAAGTCTCATGTATATGATGGGAACGTGTTACAAACTTTCCTATGGCGTGAAACAAATGAAACTAGTTAGAAAATCTAAGCATTGATGCGTGGCTTTCTTTTTTTTTTTTCAAATTTCTGTGATTTTTTGTTGGATTTGATGAATGGTTTCTCTGTGATTTTTGTTGGATTGTTTGCTTTAGATTGTTGTTTTTTTGTTAAAAGGATTTAACAAGAAGCTGCATCTTGTTCTTAATTGGTATGCAATCGGTTTAATTATAAGTTCTCTTCTGCTTTTTTATTTTTACAGCCAGCTTTTTGTCCTTTCACGGCAGTTTTTACATAGCTGAATTTAAAGTTGCTTACTGTAGTTGGCGAAAAGCTTTTCTAATTGTCATCTAAATCTTGTGATCTATTATGAATATGTATGTTTGAGGAATCATGTAGATGACATAATTTCCTTGCTCTTATTTTATGATAATGCTCTTGTTGAAGCATTTTTTTCTTGAGATATATTGCCTTATCTTGGTTGTGCCAAAAATATGTTAAAAACCCTTCTTATAAGGTATTGAAATCTTTATTGTTTTTTGAGTGGATTGTTGCATAACCACGTGGGTTCTTCCCATGAATGCAATGTCCATCTGTAGCATAAAAACTCTTGTGTATGTTTAACCGAAAAGAAATGGAATAATCGAGAATCCCGAGTAACAGGCCAGGCCAAAGTGAATTCTTTCACCATGTGTTTAAATGTTGCATTTTCTTGATTGGCCCCAAAAAAAGTGCGAACTCCTTTCACTTTTTCTGTTTACTATGTGGGTGGAGGGTTTAAACAAACACACATGAAACGCATATAACTGAAGAATTGATAATGGCAAAAAATGATGTAAACAAATGAAACTTGGAAGTACAAATCTTGTACCAAATAATATATTCTTTGCAAATTGCTCAGCTTTTTTGTTCATTAAGAAAACCATATTCTCATTAGCTATATCTTATAGCAATTGTTTTCTTTTAAAGTTGACAACCATATTAGCTGTTCTAATTATGACTCTTTAAATTCATATTGGTAATAGTTGAAGTGTGCTATAAGTTTATCAAACACAAGTTGAAGAGGTTCATAGATAGAAGTATGAGTTTCGGGGATCTTCATGTCTAAGTTAAATTTATCATTTTGGTATTGAAATCGTGGATGTTTAGTATTGGGATTAGACAACCTATGAAGATAAATTACGTTGGTGTTTAGTTTGATTGATTGCAATATTAGTCGTCCCACATCGGTCAGCGGTTAAGGTTTGGCCGCCCCCCAATCTTATATGAAGGCCGGCCGTTCCCTTAGTTTTACATCTTCATTGGGAGTTTGTAAATTTCCTTTTCAACATCTCATTTGTGTCAAAAGAGGTAATCCTTACTCATTTAATTCCTTTTCAACATATATTTTTTTTATGTTATTCTTTTAGATGCTTAATTTTGTTTCAAAAATATGTTTTTATTACTAACTGTCATGATCCAGTTTTTTTATTTCCTTATTTCTCTTTTTTCTTTATGTATATATGTATACATGTGAGTGTGCATGCTAGTTTTACTGATCATTTTAAATTGTGCTAATTTGTTTGGATTACAATGTAGTATTCAAGTAGAATCTAAGTTGTAGTTGGTATCGCATGAGATGAAAGTAAATGAATCTGAAGATTATAACAGGTGGATATCACCCGTCGGGTCATTGAAAATTTTTAAATACAAACTGTGAAACGTATATACGATAAAGAAAGTTCTAGAAATACAATTGCAATAGGGAAGCCAAATATATGTTATGCAGCTATGAACATATTACAGATTATATGTGTATGTGTGAGGGGAGAAGCTTCTAGTAAACCCTGTTGAAAGCTTCTCTTGGTAATTTACATGGGAATTAGGTTTTTAGATGCAAAAGAAGTGAAGATAAAAAGAAAAATGATGAATACACAGCAAATTCATGAGCTTTCTACCCCTTTTCACTTCAAAACTCCATGACTTTCTTGACTTTCACACGTTAATTTTGTGATTTTCTATGAATGTTCATCAAGTATGCATTTTTATCTTTAATTGGGAAACTTGTTTAAGGATTTTTAGTCTTGTTTTTTTTTCTTGTAATAGAATCATTTATTCAACAAATAACTTGTAAATTTCAGTTCTCAGCCGGATTGGACTGATCAAGTTCCGATTGCTGTTGCTCCTCTCAACTGCGTCCCATACACGGGGCCCCCTCTAGATAACATGGCCCAACAGAATGAAGTCAACTTGGCTTTGACCCCCAGAATGCTTTATCTGCCTGAACAACCCACTGAAAAAGAAGTGAATGACATTATGTCGGTCACCAAACATGGAGTATTGGTTACTGGGAGTGCTGCAAGTAGGATAATTGGACCGCTTATGAAGTCATATGATCTTTCTGAATCCGATGATGGTGTTTTGTTTCGCATTGCTCTTCCAGGTGTCAACAACGATGAAAGTGAGTTACCTCCCCTGTCCAGGTGTCAACACAGACACACACACACACACACTTGAAGTAAATATAAGTTGATTTTAAGAGCTAACAGTGTTAAATTTATAAAATTTACTACACCCCACACTAAAATATGAGGAATGCAACTTTGTTTGTTCCTAAATTGTAAATACTCAAATAAACACTTTAGAAGCATAATCATACATCCAAACATCCCCCTTATAAAAGGTTGATGTTACAAATTGGCAAATGGTTTTTCACTAATTTTTCCCCGTGAGTGTTTTTATTTTTTATTTTTAAACATTTTTGTGTACTTAAATAATTCTGCAGAGTTCAAATGTGAAATTCAACCGGATGCAACGATCAAAATCCAAGGAGTGACAAACATCGGGGGTAAAAACCTCGCTGGTGACTTCTCGGTTCTCTTTCATCTACCTGCAAATGTTGACCCTTCAACCTTAAAGCACACGCTGGATAACGGTGTTCTCGAGGGTGTTGTCAAGAAAAAGCCAGTCCAAGGTTCGTGATCTTGTCTCCAGTAGCATTAGAGGAACATGGATGCTGTTTTGATGTATATTGCAGTCAAAGATTGTAGTGGCTTCAAAAGGCATGTTTGTTTGTTTGTTTTTTTTCTTCTTCTTTAGTTTTATATGGATCTGCATGTTTGAGCAGCTGGACTTGTGGTTTTTTGTAATTTTCTTGTTGTAATGTGACATGTTCATGCCATTTTTGGCTCCTTAAACAAGAAGTATAAGAAAAAGATTTAGGATTTAACTTGTGGGATTTGTGCCTAGAAAAACATTGTTGATATACTTGCTTAGGTGCTGATATGGTCTCATGCAAGTCTTTGTAATAAGGTCTTTAGTCCCATTCTCTCGTATCGTTTTTCTTGTGAAGGCTAGGCAGTGAAAGGAGCCAGGTGCGCTTAAGGCGTAGAGGGTGAGCTCTGAGCATAGGTGTAGGCTCTTAGAAAGGGTGGGTCTTTTTGCGCAAGGTGTATAGTATAAACACATCATTTTAAGGGATTTTAGACTGTTTTTAGATGTTTGAGACCCTTTTAGATGTTTCAAATCTATTAGACTAGTTTTCTTTGAGAATCTGTCCAATATTAATGCATGTGTGCCTTGACGGTTGCAAGGAGGAGTTGCACTTGTATGCCTTTGACTACAAAGTGTAGGGGTGAGATAGATATTTGATGATAGTTGTTGCTTAACTCTATTTTTTTTTAAATGTTGTCTTGAACTACTTTAAATCTCAAATCTTTAATCTCTCATCAGAAGATGTGATGAGAGAGAGATTTGATGTTAAGTGTTTGACAGCAAAATGATAAGTGTGAAAGTTGGGCAATACTTTGAAAAACTGAACCATAAGCAAAGACCAACCGGTAGCTGTTTGGTTGACCCAAGGTTGATAGGGGTCGACCTTACTCGAGGGTGGCAAATATTTTTGTCAAATTTTAATGCGCAATTTTAAACGTTACACTCTGTTTAATCGCACACTCTATAACATTTTTAGTATTTGGAATGTATTTTTAATCACTCTGGCTATCTTTGACTATATCAAACCTTGCAAGCTTTAATTTTAATATATATTTGTTTAGTGACACATCTATATATCTTTTAGGTTTACTAGATAAAGTTTTCTTTTGAATTTTTATTCACACACTATTTTATGTCATACACCTTTGCTAGTTAATTTGTTCTTGGAGAATTAACCACCTAAACATTGTATATCTTATTCAATCTTTAGTAGATAAGACATTTCTGATGAAGTTTGTGAACTTATTTTAAGATTGCTAATCGCTTTATGAAATGTGTTATTATGCTTATTAAAAAATTTCCTCTAGACATAAATTTTCTAATAATATTCAATAGTATATGCTATCTTTAATGACTTTGATTGTTATAAATTATAAGTTTATAATTTAAAAATATTTAGAAAACAATATTTATCTTTCTCATTCCCATATCATATTACATTCGACAAATATGCATGTTGGTTTTGTTGTTTTTATTGATCGTCACAAGTTACTTGAGAATTTGTTATGATTTTGACATTCTTCACACGCAACCAAACCCCAATATACGATTTTGTCACACCCCCAACCACGGCGGTTTCCCGCGGGGCGTGAACATCATGGAAACCATAGTCATTGATCGACCACTACATGGTTTAGTAAACATACGTTGCAAATAAGTTTAAAAATACATAATTGTTTTCAGAGTTGATTTGCGGAAGTAGTAGAGCTAGAATACTTGTTTTCAAAACATGACAAATAGGAAAATAAATGTCCCAAACAGCATGAATGGTCCTAAATGCGACGTGGACCAAGCTAGCTTAACTTGATGCAAGGGTCAAGTACCTGAGAAAACATGCATGAAAATATGTCAACATAAAGTTGGTGAGTTCACAGGTTTTAAAGTAATAGTAAACAGTGTAATGGACCACAAGTCTTTCCATGATTTGATTGTCGATCATACAATACTACAATATTATATAAGCACCGCAACCGAAGCTAGACTGTAACTGTAACACATTGCCCCTACCCATGCCTACCGTAAGCATGAGTGTGAACAGGCTAATAATGCACCCGTTTAGACCTCCAGTCAAGATTAGGGTAATTAATCCGGGTGGGGGTAGTCAAACCCAATAGTACTATCCATGATTACCTCGCTTTGGGAAATAAACTAACGGTTCGATATCTGGGGACTTTATACGGTAAGTAAACAACTTATATAACATGTGAAATCATTAACAAGTAAATGTGTCCAGAAAAATAGTAATTTACATGTAATCTCCCCCAAAAAGGAAAATAAGTAAAATGGGGCCGTGAAACTCACCTGTAATGCACGCGTGAATTCTAGCAATAATCTGTACGTATGATTGGTCTAGGAATCTCCTAAAAAAATCACAATATATTCATGAGGTCATGATTACTAACCCTAGATGGTCATGCATAACTCATCCACAAAGTTAGTTTTGAAAATGTCACTTGACTAGTTAGACACGTTGAGCCGTTAATGTTTTATTTAGATTCTTGTCTTCATCTTTATTTTCCTAAAGATACATAATGTATTGAAGGTGTTTTATATTAAGTATAATGGTATTATACTTTCCATGTGTATGGGTTTCCCTTTTTACCAAATATCTCTAAAAGTTTACTTTTATCTAAGTATAGGTATTTGACAGCATTAAGGAAATTTTTGGGTCTGGTTGTCATCCCCTTTTCATGGTACAAAGAATTTTTATAAAATCTGATACTTTTATCATATTTAGTTCTATGTCTTAGGATTCCAAAAAGGTATAGCTTGTATCCTACAAATAAATTTAAGTGCCACTAAATGGTTCATGAAGCAACAGATGTCAGTGCAGCACTTTTCTGTATATGTCTATGGAATTTACCTTTTTGAGAGGTCAAAACTTACATTCACAAATAGAGCCTATATTACTTTTAAACCTAACACCTTAAGCTAAGTTACCAAAGAAAGAAAATCTTCATTTTATTACTTTAAACATAACTTATGCCTCATTCTTTCTGCCCTATTTATTCTGTCAAAAATTCAGGTTCAGCACTTTAATTTGTTTGTACGTTTTGGAAGGGTTATACTCATCTATAAATTTCAAGGTTGGGTGGGTTAGAAACTAGACATCCTAAAGTTAATGTTAGGCTCAAGAATCGGTTCATTTGACCATGTTTAGGTCGAGTTATGGTCTTGAAAACACAGAACATGAATCTGCCAGAAAGTGTTTTACATGTTTTGTTACTTTTTAAACTTTGTTAGAGCACTTTTGGGATGAGGTAGTGAACATGAACACATCATGGTGATGTATGGAAGATTAAAAACAAGGTGCTAACCTTAAACAAGCAAGGAGAAGAGATGGTAGTCTTGAAATGCAAGGAAAAGAAGGTTTGATCCTTTGAACTAAGAAAACCCAACAAGAAAAGGTGAAGAAGATGTTGTAGGATGTTTGGGAGCTTCAAAACTCACTTGATCTTCAATAATGGCACTTGACTCACCCAAGATTTGTGGAAAATGAGTTGAAAATAAAATGAAATGGTGGATGTGGTGTCTTGGCCGAATTTGGAGAGAAAGAAAGAAGGAGAAGAGTGTGTTGGTGATTTGTGTGGATGAAGTGTGTGAATGTTGCTTATATTTGTAAGCTCTACAACTCCTATCTTTGTCTCTTGGTCAACCATAGGGAAAGGAGCTTCACACATATGGAAAGGAATCATGTAGCTTTGTTCATAACCTTTTCCTTAACACTAAAATGGCAAATCTTGAGCTTCACAAAAGACAACTTGTCTTGTAAGGATTTGACAAGGGAAGAAGGCTAAAATAAAAGTGAGGGGAGGGGGGGTAAGGGGACGGTTATGGGGGGGTGGGAAATGGGTTGATTTTTCAATTTTATGTAGTATTGGGTATTTGGGTGGTATTTGTTGCATTATAGTAATTTATATATATATATGTTCAATATTTTTACTCCTTACTTTTTAAAATACATTAGAATTGTATAAGTATTTGTATAATATCATATATATATATAAATATATATAAATATTGATGGTATGCTAATGATGCATCATGTAGTTAGTAGATCCGTTAAAAGGATTCGTTCCGGGTAAAATATTAATTTACGCGATTAGGTGTATTTATAAAGTCAAGCTTTTCCAATGCATTTGGTTTGGAATCTAAAATACTTTGAACCATCTAAATGAATTTATTAGTACATGTATATGAATTATGACCAATGTTCATGTGTGCCGGTTGTATCGCGTGTAAAAATGGTAATTACGTCGAATCACCGATGCATGAAATGTAATGCGTGAAATTTTGCAATGCATAAAACGGTTTCAATAATTGGAATTCAATTGAAAATCAAGTATTATAGGGGTAATTATAACCAAGTCAAGGTCGGGTATTGACCTGAAATTGCCGGTTGTCACAGATTTACAACCGCTACCCGAATCGCAAGCACCACCGGAATAGAAACCAATTTTTGATTTACAAAATCACAAGCAATACCTGAAGGTTGAAACCTAAGAAGGATCGTCATGTGACCCCTTAGGAACAAACAAAGAATGACTCTCAACATTGGTTGTCTAAAAAGAAAGAAGCTTTAGCAAAATATTGGATTGATATTTTTATTACTTATAATTATATTCTTTTTTATTAACTTGTTTAATCTAATTATTTTAGTATTTGAAGATCCATAAAAAATTCAAGGGATGCCTTTTGAAAGCAAGTTACCAACTTACATTTGATACTTGAACAGAGTATTGTACTGTTGGGAAATTTAAGGACAAAGCTACTTAAAACACACATAACTCATGATTAGTTATCTATTGAAAATGCTTTCGAAGAAAAAAGCTTCTGAACGCTAGTCCAATTGTTGAAGAGATAGTTTAACGTTGACAAATTGTGATTTTTCAAGAGTTTGTGTACTTCTGATACACATACTCCTTACGAATGAACAAAACAACTTTTGATTCTACACACTTCTAAATTCCGATTGACAATTCTACCTCCAAAGAACAACTAACTTCTGATGTGTAGTCTACACTTGGTAAAGAATTTCTGCTCTTCTGCAACAACGATTTTGTTTGTCTTGTTTCTTACATTTTGGTATCCAAATAGAGGACACAATCATGGTATACCACTTTATGTAGATCAATGATTCTAGCATGTCATCAAACTAAAAACCTAGTATAAACAATTAAGATAGTTTTTCGAGTGTTTGTTTCAGCTGGACCTGCGAGCAGCTGGTTGTAGTTCTTAGTATAAATCACTCAATGTAATAATTGATAGTTTATGCTTTAATACTTGCATTTTGCTCTTGTACTGTAACTTACAACTTTTGAGTGAAATATACAAAGAATTTGAAAGAAACTCTATTTACTGTTTCATTATTCTTTATCATATTATGTGAGTTGATTACTTATGATTAACAAAGATTCCACATCTGGTAATCATTATCACAAAAAAAAATTGTATTCTAAACCTGTATCGATCCAACACATACCCATCATCAATTCAACTCCAATGACATGAGAAAGAGAACCGTCAAGTTTTATGCTTATTACGATAAGATATACCACAACAAAATTGCATATGAAATGATACCGACATCCTGACAAGAGCACAAGATATGTGTTGAGCTAAAGAGAAAATAAGTTTTGACCATCCGTATGTCTCCCCTTCCATACACACAAGGACATTAGATGATGATGGTTATTTACCAAATGCTTCCAACACACATTGTAACCATGCCCTCAACATGGAGGAGTTGAAAGACATTCCGAGATGCCAATCAAACCGACACACCCAATTTAGGAGGGACAAAGCGAAAAAATGGCTAGTTCGTCATCAAACATGTCAAATTTATCCAAAAAATTAGACACATTGATTATTGAAGTGAATAAGTTTAACCCCACAAACATAAATTTTGAAAACCGAAAAATTAGTTATGAGATAAAATCAAAAACATGACGAGGTTGAAGGAAGAAAAGAAGAACTAGAAGGATATTAGAGGTTGTTTGGTTGTCTTTTAATGTTTCTATTAAAAAACAACCAGTAAATTTGTGACATCTCATATATTCGTTAAATTAAAAGTAAACCTTGATAAGTATTAAAAGGATCGTTTATGTCAATTTTGAAACTTTGAGGATTTATTATGCTTAATAATTAATCTGGTGATTAACAAATTAATATAAAAATAACAACATTAAAAGTGTTATAATGTTTACTTATTATTATAAAATTTAAGGTGTTAGTAACCTTAAATAAAATAATGACTAATTATTATTATCATTATAATAGTGACACTAATAACAATATGATTATTAATATTAATGACAATAATAATCACAATAATAAGATCAATAATAATAATCATATTAAAAGTAATCTTATAAGTGTTATTATTTTAAAACTTGTAATTAATTAGTTTTTACATAAAATAATAACATTTTAAAGTTCAGGGTCTATATGGTAATTTAATTCAAACTAAAACAAAACTTTAAAACTAAAATGTTAAAGTAATGAAACCACAGGGACCATTTGTGTAAATCATTAAAACACAAACACCTTTTTTTTTTCCGTAAATCCGGTCGCCGGCCGGCCAACTCCGGCGCGGCGCCGGTAACCCCCCAAAACACTTGAAACGGCCGGATTTTGAAGCCAAATCATCCTAAATCGCTTCGTGGACATTTTTCGAGTTTAAACACACATTTTAATTGTATTTAATCATCGGTTACAGCCCCATTCAAATGAATAACCGAAGCACCCATAATCACATAACCGTTCGAGCTTTAAACACGAATAATAACTCAATTCAATAAACCAAATCGAACGCCTACCTAATTCTAATTGGTTTCAACACTCAAATACACTTGAAACACACAAAGTCATTGAAATCAATCACCATCTCCGTTCGTGACCTGCAACTCAACAGTGAGCTATGTTGGAAGCTTTATTAAATCAAATTGGTTGAGGGTTTTCGTTCGAGATGATGACCCGAAGCTTCCCACAAGAGCAATTGGATTATTGTCAACGTTTGCACCATGAAACACATCCACGCAGTCGCGCATTGTTCTTAAACCTATAATCATCAATTCGAACTCAATCATGTAAGTTATACACATCAATATACTCGTTTTTACTTGGGGAATCAAAGCCCTATGATTGTTTCCATTAACACAATCGAATTGGCATTCAATTTGTGGTTCAACCGATTTAGGGTTCTAAGGGAATGGGGGGAAATTATTAGTTGTGTTTAAAAGAAATCAAAACCAAAATAAACCGCGGCTGTATGCCTTGGTTCACTGGTCAGGACACCCCATGCCCACTCGGGGGTCACGGGTTCGAAACCCGGCCACCCCCATATTTATTTTAATGGCTTTTTCAGCCTTAAAACAATATTAGAAAATTTCTAATAAATATAAAAAAAATGTTTTATAACCTTTAAATATTTTTAAGGCATCAAATAATTGTCTATAATTTTTCTAAATTTAAGTAATTAAAAATATTATTTAAAAAGACATTTTAAACAAAGGTTATTTTTGAGTTATTTATATTAAAATAGATTTTAATAAATAGTAAATTATTATTAGTCAAAATGTACTCGTTTAAAACTTAAATAATCCTTTTTATGTGTATTTAAGTTTATATATTTAAATGAGTTTCTTTTAAAATAATAACTATTTATATCAATAAATTAAAAATCATTAAAATGTTTATGAACGCTATATCGATAATTGTAGAGGGTATATATTCCATAGATGTAAATTATATTATCTCTTGCAAAATATACTTTAACAAATTGTGTAGATTAATAATTGGCCATTGATCAATGCGTTATACTAATTAATCTTAGATAATCGTAAAGTTTTATTTATATCCTAACCTTATCCATTATCATACTTTAAATTCATTTCTAAAATATTTAAATGTATATAATTCCTCTAATGGAATTAAAAATGTAAAATTACTTTGTAAATTGTTACTTATCAAAAACCCCTTAAAACTATTGAAAACCTAATCATTATTTGAACGTTAATCATATTATTAATCTACATCTTGTATGAAATATTTAGGTGCCTTGTAATGAATACTTGAGATTACTTTGGATCATCCTTTAAATCTTTATTTATCATCTTGTAATGCTTATATCAATGTGAGTATTTCCATACCCCTTTTTGCTTATTTTCACACTTTGGGGTGAAACATGTTAACTTATTATCATTGCACTTGTAAACTCATTTGAGACTTGTAAACTTTATGGCAATTCATCATGCAAAGTTGTGGTTAGTTGAACTTTTGTGGTTACCATGTTATGGCATCATATGTACAATCATTAACTATTGCTAGCCCAGCGAAGTCATAGATCTATGGGTAAGACAAGCCTGCTTGGTTGATCCAAGTACACTTAGCTGATCGTATATACTTTTAACGTTTGAGACTTGTAAAACTATTGTCAAGGTTTGATTGTTGCATTGTTCATAACATCCCTAATCACTTTATTCACTAACTTATGACTTGAATTGCCATCTTTTATATACTTATGTATTGAAACTATGGAATGCTCACCAACATTTCTATGTTGACCCTTTTATTTTTAACATGTTTCAGGAATACCTCAAGTGTGTGATCTACTCTTTGAAGCATGCACATCTAGGAATGGACCTAGATAAATAAATAAAATAAGAAAGACTTGTTACATTTTATGTTATGCTTTTATTCTTTTTGAGACTTATGTTTGTAATGTGACAATTGAAACTTATGATAAATTTATTTTGAGTTATTAATAGCGTTATGTGGCTGTGAACGATCTTAACTCTCACTCCTCGACGTTTCCGCCGTCAAGGTTGGGGTGTGACAAAATTGGTCAGATATAAAGCGTGTCACCTCTTAGACCACTTCCATTGTCGATTTTTTTGTGTAGGTTGGTCGCTAGGTGTCCCACAAAACAATGTATTTTTTGTGTCACCTCTTAAAAACAGGGTCTTTAAAAAATAATGTATATTTAAATATAAAATAGACATTGTCACGTCGTTAAGAAATTTGAAGATAGTGAATAAGATGAATACATGTTGGCATTTAGGGTTCTTTAAATAATATTTTTTAATATGTTTGTACATTCAAAAATCATAAAATATATTTATTTTATAAAAATTTAGGTTGGGATGGGTTGTGAATGAGAGTAAAATATTATGTTTGATTGGGTTGTATAGGTGGAAGAGACAAATTAATTTTTTATTGTTAGGTTAGGTTGGTTTGGGTTGTAGATGTAAATAGTCTTAAGGCATGTTTTGGATTGCTTATTTTAATTGAAAAATACTTTTGAAATTTTTTTTTATTAACTTATGATTTTTTAAAAGAAGTTAATAAAAATATTTGGATTAGTTTATAAACTAAAACGTTATAAAATAATCAAAAAAGACATGCTTTAAAATGATGAGAGTTAATAGGAGGTAATAGAGATGTATAACAGAAAATTAAATCAAAAGTAGTTTTTAAAAGTCAATAAGTAACATTCTTTTTACTTTTCAAAACTTTTTTTTAGCTTATATAAAAAATCAGTTTCAAAAGTCCTTTTGGCTTTTACGAAACATTAATTTTAACTTATTAATTTCTCTCAGAAGTTAATCAGTCAAAATTAATGAGGAAATAACAATCCTAAACATACACTTAGGCCATGTTTGGGATTGCTTATTTTAAACAACTTATAACTTATTAACTTTTTAAAAAGTTATAAGTTGTTTAGCATAGATTGTGAAGAGAATAAGTTAATAAGTTACATCATACTAAGGGTGGTTTGATTACTGTTGACTGAGTAGGATCTGACTGAGTCAGAAGCTGACTCAGTAATAAGGTCCGTCTGAGTTTGCATCTGACTGAAACTTGGCTGTTTGATTTAGTATCTGACTGATTCTGCTGAATGATAAAAATAACCTTATTGCCCTATTGTTCTGACGAGTTTGAATTTAACTGGTGTTGTGTAATCAATAAAAATTATTTAACATTTTTTTAAATTTTTCTTTCATCTCTTTTGTCTTCTTTTATGCAAAGAAAACCTTCAAATCTAATCTCACTAGAACCTTCACCACAATCATCAATGGCAACAACTTCTCATCTCACTAAAACCTTCACCAATGCATCTCTCTCACCGCGCAGGGAGGTCGTCGCGCAGGGGGTTTCGCGCAGGGGGGTCCGCTGTCGGAGGAAAGCGCCGGCTGTCAAGGGGTGGGGTGGCCGTCGGTGGTCGCGGTCAGCTGAAATGGATGGGTCAGCCTTTTCCGAAATCAGGTTTGGGTCAGCTATCTTGGACCCGATCAGCTGAAATGAATTGCATATCAAACGAGCTGACCAGCTAACCGAGTCAGCCGATCAGTCGAGTCAGCCCGGTCAGACAAAAAACAAACAACCCCTAACTTATTAACTTATTAAAATCAATCAATAAGTTAATAAGTTGTTTTAAAAAGTAATCTCATAACACCCCTTAATGATTCATGAGGCTGTTAACGAGTAGATGCCACCAGAAATGAAAATGGATCATCGCATACGCATTGTGGGTAGACGAGAGAAAAAGCTCAAAAACTCTCGGGTACAAACCCTAGATCCCTTCCTTCTTGTATTAATATTTGCATTATTATTTATCTTCAACACAATCTGCTTCCGTTGTTGTAAAGTTTTAGAAATTGTTCGTGTTGAACCAATCAATTGCCTCTTTGTATGTTAGTGGAGCCTGTATTGTGTTTGAAATCTAGGGTTTAATTTTCCAGATTGATTTTAGTTCAGGTGTTCTTAGGGTTTATATTAGACCTCAGCTCCAAAGTTAGAGATTCATCATCTAAGTTTGTAAAATTTGGGAATTTCAAAATGGATGCCATGATTATTTTGTGAAGTCCTGAAATGTATTTGATGCAATTTCTTCAAACCGGTTTCTAGTTTAGTCTAACACCATTGTGCCAAATTTGAAGCTGCAAGGTGGAGTATGGATTTGTTTGTTTGCAAGGTGATGTCTTGAAATGTATTTGTTGACCTTGTTTTGGGATGATGGAGTGATTATCATAAAGTTAGCTCTGTTTCTTGAAGTGTCAACTGGATCGGTTTGTGTCGGAATTGATGGCCCATTTGAATATATTATGTTGCACAAGAGGTGGTGAAATGGGTGGGTTGAGTAGCGGGTCGTAGTGGGCATGGTACGGGTTGATGGGTTAGTTGACACATAACACTTTTTGTTCAAAAGCCAACTTTTTCAAAACAATTAGCGCGTTAAGTATGATTATGAAAATTTTGATATCTCAATAACAATCTAATATTTTGAATAAAAATCATTTAGGAGGTTTTATGCATTAAAGGTACACTTAAGGTGAATTGACGTGCTCCTTATTAGCATGAATGATTAATTTTACCAGGTTCGCCATTAGAGGAAAAAACATAGCCTGAATCAACCCTTCACAACTAAATAGGTCATGCCGCCGTTTGCTAGTACCTTTTCCTTAATATAAAAGTGCCAACACATGACCTTTTAGATATAAACTCTAATCTTTCACTCAAACTATATTATATGTAGTTTTTGGAGATAAGAAACATCCATATCTGTTATTAATGAGTTATAGCTTTCCAAACACAAAGTGGTTTGGTCGACCACGTAGGTCAAACTATATTTGGATCAAAACAGGTTGGACTGACCCTGACACCTTCTTGATCTTGCTTCTGCAACTTCACTAACAATTAGATGTTAAATATAATTACAAAACCCTCTTATTAAAATGATGGTCTGAGTTTTCCACTAAAGAAATTTGGAAGTTTGTAAATACTTGAGAATACATTGGGTGTCTCTTAAACGTTTTGTCCCTGTTTTGTAAAAGAAAATTTCAATTTGATCTGTTTGACACCTTCTCTCTATAATCTATTAACCTATATGATCATATTCTCGTAAATTGGTTGAAATATATGTCTTTTGTATCATATGGTATGATATGATTGCTCGTTTTCACCTTTTTTATTTTTTATTTTTCTAGTAAAGTAATCAAATTGCATGGTTAATGTAATTTATCATAATATGATATCATTGGATTGCAGGCTTTAGTTATGGCTGTCTCCTTTGATCAGCAGATGTTCATCTTACATGCTCAAGTGTTCAAATTGTATATGCAAGCTCTAAGAGTTGCTTAAAGAGTACCTGCACACAGTAACGGTGAACTTTTTTATGCGTATAAATAATATATATCAATTGCTCATCTCTTAGCTATTCCTATTAGTAGCCATCTTCCTTTTATACTGTTATCGTCGCTTAAATGCTCAAGTAGACGTATTATTAAGAAATAGTGGACAACTCACATTAACTATTCTATTATATGAATCATGACCTTTTATATGCATTTTCTCAAAAGTTGAAGTGTGCTATAAGTTTATTAAACACAAGTTGAAGAGGTTCATAGATAGAAAGTTGAGGATTGAGGATACTTCGTATCTCAATTAAATTTATCATTTTGGCATCGAAATCTTTTGATGGTTAATGTCGGGATTAGGCGGCCTATAAAGATATATTATCACAAAAGTATTTATGATACAAAGTAATCAATTGGAATCCACTTTTCTCAAAAATACTTGTAAATTTTTCATGTTATTGATAGTAATATTAGCGGTCCCACATCGTTTAGCAGCCAAAGTTTCTCCTTTCCTCAATCTTATATAAAGGCTGCCCCGTGCCCTTAGTTTTTACATCTTCATTGAGACTTTGTAGATTTCCTTTTCAACGTCTCATTTGTCATAAAAGAGGTAATCCTTTTCTTTATTTCCTTTTCAACATATGTTGGTTTTTAATATTTTTGTAGATATTGAATTTTCAAAAATATGGTTTGTATACTAAGCGTCTTGATCTCAGTTCTTAATTTCCTTATTTCTCTTTATGTATATATGTATATGCGTGAAGCGATGTGCATGCTAGTTTGTAGGTTCACTAATCGTACATTTTTTACTCCAATTGTGAGAATTTGTTTGGATCGCAATTCAAGGATTTAGTCTTCAAGTGGAATCTAAAATGTAGTTGGAATTGTAACAGGTGGATATTGCCGGGCAGGTCCTTGAGATCTGTAAATAGAATTCAAAACTATAAAGCATTTATACGATAAAGAAAGAAATATAAATACAATTAAAAACATGTATTACACAATTTGTATATGTGTGTGTACGGTACATGCCAGAAATTGTGATTTTTGCTATGAATGTCACAAGCTTCTCTTGTTTATTCTTTTTGATGTTTTAGGTTTTTAAAAACAAAGGAAAGAAGAGAAAAAGAATAATGATGAATACACAGCAAATTTATAAGGTTTCTACCTTTTTCACTTCCAAAACTCCATAACTCTCTAGCCTTTCTCATGTTGAAATTGTAACTTTTGCTATGAATACTCATCAAGTATGCATTTTTGCAATATTTCCACTTTTTTATTTGATTCAAGATTTTGTTCTATATGTATACATAGTTTGATCTTTAATTGTAAAACTTGTTCAAGGATTTCGAGTCTTGTTTTTCTAGTAACAGAATCATCTATCTAACAATAACTTGTGAAGTCCAGTTCTCACTTAAATTGGGCTGATAAAGTTCTGATTGCTGTCTCTCCTCTAGATCACTTCGATTCAGATATGGCCCAACAGAATGGAGTCAACTCACGTTTAAAGAAACAACCTGCAATGCTTTATCTGCCTGAACAACCAACTGAAAAAGAAGTGAATGACATGTTGTCAGTCACCAAACACGGAGTATTGCTTTCTGGGAGTGCTGCAAGTGGGAAATTTGGACCGCTTATTGGGTCATATGACCTTTCTGAATCCGATGATGGCTTTCTGTTTCGTGTAGCACTTCCAGGTGTCAACAATGATGAAAGTAAGCAATCACCCCTCTCAACCCCCCCCCCCCCACCCCAACCAAATCCCTCACCCGCCCTGCCACCCACACAATTGTAGAAGGAAATTTAAGTTTCTTTAAGAGCTATTTGCGTTGAAGATTTACAAGTTTTTACACCTATAGTTTGTAGAAAGAGACATTTCAAGGTAGTGTTTTGTTTATGGGTACGGAGATGAAGGGGTGACTCTCATTTCTAATAGACATGTTGAGTTAATCGTATAGGTCTTAAAAATGGATGTCAAACCCACATAGGCATATTTTAAGCCCGCCAAGGAGGTGCGTTAGAAATTTCTTCCCATTCCCATTCCTACAATGTGGGGCTAGCCCACTTGGTAGTGGCTTTGCCTCCTAGAGGGGAGGTCCTGGGTCCAAACCCAGACGTGGTGTAATTTGGTGTAATGTAGGAGTAGGATAGATTTGCCGTTAAAAAAAAGGATATGATTCCTAGTATAATAACCTTAGGAGTTATCTAATATCAATAAAACTAATGATATCTTCATACTATTATTTGGGTCATATCAGAATCCCATACCTAGTCATATCAGAAACCCATACCCATAGTGGTTCCTAACTACAAACCAAACAAGTAATAAATCTTTACCCAGCTACTAATATAATGTGGCAAGCCCAGAATTCCCTCCGAATCAACTTAAAACCGTGATGAGTTCCAACCTAGGACTTGGGGTTGTTTGGATGCATTTACAAAGTGATTATTGTATTTTGATAATCAAATACTTTTAAAGCGAGGGATAAGTAGATAATGCACATTTGTTAATTGGCTAGATAAATTATTTCGATTATATATGATTAGGACATCAGGATAAGTTTTCCTAAGCACTTTAGGTGCCCATCTAAACGCCTCCTTTATAACAGATCGGCATTTTTAAGTGACAATCACTCTAGAACAAGATGTCATTACTAGATGTTTTTTCACTATTTTTTTAACCAAATGATTGTCCTTTTTCATTTGTATTTACATTATTAATTCTGCAGCGTTTAAATGTGAAATTCAACCGGATGGAACGATCAACATCCAAGGAATAACAAGCACCGGGGAGAGAGAGGTTTTTGCCCACAACATGCTATTTCAGATGCACACACAAAATCTTTGTCCACCTGGCAATTTCTCGGTTTCCATTCAGTTACTTGCAAATGTTGACCCTTCAACCTTAAAGTACATGCTGGATTACGGTATTCTCGAGGGTGTTGTTAAGAAAGATCCAGTCCAAGGTTCATGATCTTATCATCAGTGGCATTAGAAGAACGAAGAAAGGTCCAGTCCAAGGTTCATGATCTTATCATCGGTGGCATTAGAAGAACGTGGTCGCTGGTTTGATGTATTATGCAATGAAAGATTGCAGTGATTTCCAAAGGCATGTTTTGTTTTCCTTATTTTGACTAGGATTTGAATGTTTGAGCAGCTGGATTTGTGGTTTTTTTATGGTCTTTGAGATTTTTCTTGTTATTAAGTGATCTGTTCATGCCTTTTTTTAGCCCTTTAAACAAAAGTACAAGAAATGAAATAAATCCATCATGGATGCTAATCTAGTCATATAAATATCCCGATGACATGAAGTTCAACCGTTTA
The DNA here is from genome assembly GCA_025215565.1 of Flaveria ramosissima. NCBI lineage: Eukaryota > Viridiplantae > Streptophyta > Magnoliopsida > Asterales > Asteraceae > Flaveria > Flaveria ramosissima. The sequence continues at coordinate 79,360,726 of CM046040.1, forward strand.
TGAAGCACACCAAGGGTAAGCACACAAACTGATACCGGTGCAAGTATTTCACTTCTAAATTGTCCACACAAAGGTGCTATTTGTTTTTTCTGCAGAAAAATGTCTGCAGTCTACGGACCACATCTGCAGACATCTGCATCAGAAGAGGTGGACCAAACGTTTGCACTCTGCAAGAAAAAAACTGTTTGTTTTTTAACATCTGCAGACTGCTAACCAAATCACAAATCATCTTACATAAACCAGAAATCAACCAAAAACTTAAACCAAATCACAAATCAACCAAATCACAATCTGCAGAGCCTAACGTCTGTGCGGTGGTGAGAGGGAAGGAGGAGGGAGGGCTGCAGGCGGAGGGAGGGGTAGCCCAGGTGGCTCGGCCGTGGGGGAGGGGGTCGGTGGTGGGGGAGGGGGGTGGGCGGTGGTCGATGGGTTTGGGGGGAGGGGGAGTTTTGTATTGTGTTTTGAGAAGAGGTTAGAAGATGTTAGAAGTGGTAGTGCAATGTCTTCTCCACCAGACGTTAGGAAGACCTTTTTTAATGATAGGTCTTTCAGAAAACAAACAATCTGCAGAGCCCAACGTCTGCGCGTGGTCTGCGCGACGCAGACAAAAGAGGTCAGTATGTACTTCTGAGGAAAAACAAACACCCCCAAAGTGTCTCACACTATGCTCACACTAATTAGACAGTTTTGGTGAATTAGGAGCTCCTATCATTTACCTGGTTAATTGTTGACTATGATAAATGATTGTATGCATCCATTTTAACAAATAACAAGTACTATACACAAGATCTGTTGTTTTGTGAACGCTTGAACTTCATGTCATCTGGATACTTATACGAGATTGGGCTAATGTCATGATATAGGCATCATAACTTGTTGGATTCGTATCATTTATGTCCCTCTGTATGTAAGAATGAAATTTGTGGGATTTGTGCCTACAAAACAACATTGCTGATACACTTACTTAGGTGTTATGGCATATGCTTCCACTCTTTCCTTGTCTCAAACCTTTTTTGCCTGCTATATGTCTGCATGCAATCCATGTAGCATACCGTCTTGGTAAACTGATCTTTGGTTGTAGCCTTGTGAGGGTGCTACGATATCTGACTTTCTCATGTCTTGATGTTGTATGTGCGGTAAAATAGGTTTGTCTTTGCATGCATGACCCTCATCGTTAATCATCTCCCGAGACATGTCTATCATGATGTTGTTGAAGAAACTTGTTTATGTAATCATCTGTTTTAGTTGCATTGTCCTCTTTTCCATGGACTATTGTGTTATGTGATGAAGTAAGTATTCAGATCATCAAAACATGTATTTGGTTAAGTTTGTGTGCTGCAGGTTCCCTCTTGACATTTTTATTAGTGGTGAAGCCCATCAAATTTCTTCCTCGTAACAATTTTGATGATCTGAATACATACTTTTAGATGATTTTATAACAAATTTTATGTAACTAACTTAAGATTTATGCGAAACTAATTTTCTGTGATTGCTTAAAGAACCCCTAACCGTTGATTAATAAAAAATGTGTATTCTTAAGTGATTGAGGGTTTAAATTTCACGGTGGACAAATATGTAGTTTCAAAAATAAGATTAAAGTTGTGTGAGTTTGCTTTAATAAAGAAAATCTCTCCTATCATAATAAGTAGAATCTAGAAAATTTCTATGCACCCATTCTTAATCTATTGTTAGTATATAATCCTAATCTGATTCATTCTCTCATTTTAAATAAATAAAGAATTATAATATTTTGTACACTTTGTCTTTAAGAAAATTACAGGTTGAAATATTAATTACTGTATTAAAAAGCTACCAAATTGAGTAGCTTGGTTAGGTCTGTGTAACCTATTCGGTTTAACAACTTGGGTTTTGAAAAGCAGCATACCAAGTCGAGTAGCTTGGTTAGGTATGTGTAACATGTTTGGTTCAACAACTTGGGTAGCTTAAACTTTGAACGGGTCTGTGTAACCTCTTCGGTTTAACAACTTGGGTAGCTTAAACTTTGAACGGTTTTCTTTTTTAATCTTTTTCAAGATCGTTAGTTTGCACTCTATTTCCTTTATCATTAAAAGGCAAGCTAGGTGAACGAGAATCCCTCGTACGCATGGTCTTGAGGGGGTGTCGTGCCATGTAGGCCTAATGTACACATCATTACCTTACAGTTCTATAAAGAATATTTTCACGACTTAAATCTGTGATTTTCGTTCACATGATAGCAAACTTACCGTTGCTCCAAGGTTCTCCAATAATTTGCTTTAATTATAAAAACAACTCACAAACCCATCCGATTCACCTAGCTATTTTCAATCTCAATGGTCGATAAAACCTTTAAACTCGTGTTTCAAACTATAAATCTGTTGAACAAATCATTTGGTTCAATTTAGATCCTTTCTTTTAAACGGAAATAATATACGTATAAAAGCAAAGTCAATTAAATTTAGTTGTGATATAGATTATGTGGAGTATGATAAGAATGGTAACATCAATTCGTTTAAAAATTATTACAAGTTAAAAAATGGATCTTTTTGACCCGACCCGGAATACAGCTTGATTTGATCCCAAATTTTCATCATAATTCAACCAGAAAAATGAAAATGGATACTCGCATAATCGTCATTGCAGAAGAGAAATAAAGAGAGTCAAAAACTACAAATCTTCAGGTAAATAATCTCATCATTTTCCTACTTCTTGATACAAACCCTGGTTTGTTTGTTGTATTAATTTTGACAAAATCTGCTTCTGTTGTACTAATTTATACGAACTCATTCGTGATTTCCTGTTGAAACTATCAAATCCTCTTTATATGCTAATGGAACCTGTAATCCTGTATTGGCGTTTTAAATCTAGGGTATTGATCTTAATTCAGTAGTTTTTTAGGGTTTTTTTTAAGACCCCAGCTGCAGAATTAGAGATTCATCGTTTAAGTTTATAAAATTTGGGAGTTTTAGAACTGATTCAAACAAATTGGATGCCTTGAACCAAAGCTTGAGTTTGGATGAAGGAGTGATTACTGATTAGTCATCATCATGATTTTAGCTCTGTTTCTTCAAGTGTCAGTTGGATCTGTTTGTCTTGAATATAAGGCCTGTTTGAGTATATTAGGTTGTAAAAGAGGCGGTAAAACGGGTGGGTTGGCTAGCTGGTCATATTGGGTCAGATTTGGGTTCGGGTTAGGTTGACCCAAAACACTTTCTGTCCAAAAAGATAACCTTTTTTTTTACGAGCTAGCGCGCATCAAGTCAATCAGTCGATCAATCAATCAATCGTACCCAGTGAAATCCTAGTCAGTTAGTGCATCAAGTATGATTATGAAACTTATAGTATTTTAATTTGAATCCCTTCGACATGTTTCCATATTGGTGCGGATTGTCCCATTCCCATTTCGCTAAAAAAAATCAGTTTGATCCTTTGGACGCGTTTTATTAAAGTATCAATACACCATCAACCCAAATTGACCCATCTGCACAAAAAATAGTTAAAATACCCCCTCTACGTTTTTCATATGGTAGGATTTTCTTAACTGTATTTGATATATTATGAGATATGATATGATATGGTTGCTCCTTTCACTTTATTCTATTTTTTTTCTAAGTTTTATTAAATTGCATTATTGATGTAATTTATCATAATATGATATCATTGGACTGCAGGGTAGAGTTAGTTATGGCTGCCTCCTTTGATTTGCAGACATTCATCTTACGTGCGCGAGTGTTAAAGCTGTATAGGCAAGCTCTAAGAGTTGCTAAAAGAGCACCCGCAGACAGTAAAGGTGAACTTTTTATGCATCAAACTAATATAAGTCAATTCTTTTATAAACTTTAAGTGTGTGTATGCGATAGTCCCAACGAAGACTGAATAATGAAAGATTAATAGAGTTATGCTTGACGTTTGCGAAAAGAAATGAAGGTGTTGTGTTTGACTTTGGAGAGTCAACCTAGTTCGTTAGGACCGAGAGTTATTTATCATCTCCTTACTTCCTTTGCGGTTTAGCAGATCTTTCGTAATCTTTTTGGAAATTAGATAACTCATCATCACAGTTGAGAAACATTCATTTTGACCACCAAAGGAACTGTTTAGCTGAAGTAGTATCAGTATTTTTAACCAGGGTTTGTAGTAATATTACAAATCTTATTTATTTTTATTTTTTTGCATAGAAACAAATATGACACACAATAGTATGTGCAATTTGCAAAAGTCAATCCTTCAATCATAGTTGTCAATAGTTGTATTAGCACTCGCTATAGCGCGCTATGTAGCGTAAAGGTCATGTGTGACTATTTGGTTGTAGCGTTTAAATAGCGACTTTATAGTTTTTTCTATTTATTTTTTATTTTTTTCTATTAATATTATTTGTATTTTTTAATATAAATAGTGAATGTTCATTTTAGCCATAAAGAATCAGGATTCAGTGCTATTTTACCTATTTAGGTGGTGTGAATGTTTATCTTGTGTTTCTACTAGTGTATCGCTAAACATGAAATAGCGGTCGCTATTTACCGCTATTCACTACGTAGCATATAGGTAGCTTGTCGTTGTTGACCGCTATTCGCTAATGACAAGGTTGCCTTCAATATCGATTTTATTTATAACGCTTGTTTTTTCATACTGTCATAAATTAAGGAATTGTTTCAATCTGAAATATATGTTTAAAGATAGTTTACGTTGGATAAGATAGAAAAAGAACTTGATATATGTTTAAAGATAGTTTACGTTGGATAAGATCGAAAAAGAACTTAACAATACTGTATTGTTAAGTTTTTAGAGAAAATAAAAACTGACGAAGATATATTATTATTCCAAAATTTTGAGTTTTACAGGAGAAAGAAACCGTGTTTGTAAAGTTCTTATTCCAAATATTTTCAGGCGAGTTGATGCAAACAATTAGAGAAGAAATGGAGAAAAACCGGGATTGCAATGACAAACAGAAGATTCGTTACTTGATCAGCGAGGGAATGGAGAGATTGAAAGGTTTAGACGAGATGCTCGATATGCAAGGCTATTGACAAGCAAAGTTTTGTTTCTTTTTTTGCTGATTTTGATGATTATCGAGTTTATTTTCGTGTTAGATTAAACTTGTAGCCTCCTTGGCACATTAAACATGAGATCTAATGAGAGAAGCAAATTAGATGTTCTCTAGATCTTGCATCAAGCAGAAAAGATGAACAAAAGGGTTCTTCTAGTGAGCAGTTGTATTGTCATTTTAGTTGTATTTGGCCATATTTAGGAAATGTTAGCATCATAAATTAAATTGTGAGTGTTCGAGTTGTATTTTATTAATGAGAAGTTTCTAACAAAAATTCTAACCAATTAATAAACAAGTTGTGTTCGGTTTGAGTTGGTTAACTTGTTTGGTTAGACGGGTCTGTTCAGGTCGCACGTACGTATGTAAAACATGTGAAGTTTCAAACTTGACGGATGTATGATATTTTTTGTGGTATATGTAACACCCGACCCCTCACACCAACAATATTGTCCGCTTTGCCCACGAGGAGCTCACGGATTTGTTTTTGGTTGCCCGGGTGAAAACTTCCCAGGGAGGTCACCCATCCCTGGACTGCTACCACCTGAGCACGCTTAACTGTGGATTTCTCCTCTCATCCACAGCCAATACGCCCAAAACGCGTTGTTGATATTAGAGGCAGGACATTTCTTATAGATATGTGTAGGGTGTCACAAGCACCCCCTGTTTAGACTCATCGTCCTCGATGAGCCCGAGAAGTCACCATCCTTGGTGAGGTATGTCCCACATCCCGAACGGCACAGGAGTGGCTCTGATACCATTCTGTAACACCCGGCCCCTCACACCAACAATATTGTCCGCTTTGCCCACGAGGAGCTCACGGATTTGCTTTTGGTTGCCCGGGTGAAAACTTCCCAGGGATGTCACCCATCCCTGGACTGCTACCACCTGAGCACGCTTAACTGTAGATTTCTCCTCTCATCCACAGCCAATACGCCCAAAACGCGTTGTTGATATTAGAGGCAGTACATTCCTTATGAACCAGGAATCTCTCTTGTCCACGGCCGATGTGGGATATGTGTAGGGTGTCACAGTGTATAAATAAATTTTGTTTTTTAAATATACCTAAGTAGTTTATAAAAATAGATTATTAAGACCACCTCTAATACGACGGTGTATAACCGTATAAATAAGTTTTGTTTTCTAAATAAATTCTCAAGTAACTATGTAAATATCGATTATTAATACCATCTCTAATAGGACGTTCTTAAATAAAAAACTACTGGGTGGGTTTGTTTTTACAACCCACATTCATACGTGTGAATGCAAAAAAAATGATAGTTTTTAGGCTAGGTGGGACCCAACTAGGGTCGGGCGGGTCGGTAAGTGAGAATAAAAGGTGGTGATGATGTGTTAATGTTTTCGGGTGTTTTTGGTACTGCTTAGTGCTTATTACAGAGGTTTTGAGGTTTTAAATAATGAGTGTTTGTCTGATGTGAGTACATATGTTTTTTTTTATATTTCTAGGGTTTCTTATTGGTGATACTCTAAGAAATTAACCAAAATGTGTTGATGAGTTTGACGTAAGTTGTTACCCATACTTAGAAATTAAGTTAAATAAAACAATCAACCATATTGATAGTTTTACTTTTCTTTTTAACACTTAACAACAAATTCTAGAAAAAATTAAGTTAAATAAAACAATCAACCATATTGATAGTTTTACTTTTCTTTTTAACACTTAACAACAAATTCTATATTTTCTAGGATAAATACACTACAATCTGCACTTTATAGAATTTGAACCTTTAGTTTTTTTTAGTTAAACACCATTTAACCTTCGTGTTCAAATCACCAATAAAATTATTTTGTAACTAACAATTAACTAACATCGATAATGAGAAGTTGACTCCTATAATATATTATAGAAGAAACAAGAGGATTTGAATCTTTACTTATTTATAGTTTTTTAACCTTCGTGACTCTTTTTCAAGCCATTCAAACCTCCCAATCTTTATAGCTCATTTTTCTTTTTTTATTGCTTGACATTTACATAAAAGAAATAGTTTATATTAAATATCTTTCATAACAATTATTATATTTACAATAACAAACTAGTATCATTGTAATGGAGTTATGGAGGGAGGAGAACAAACTTTGCAACTACCAACTCCTTGTTAATTATTTTCACATTTTTTAAGTAGGTTAAACTATAAAGTAACACCACTTTTAGAACTTCTATAGTTCTATTGATAGAAAATAGTAAATTTAGCTGAGATTCATCTCTAGTTGAAAGTTGATCTCTTACTTTAAAACATTCTTTAAATTTATACACACTTAAAAAGAGAGAATCAACCGCAGTCTTAAGAACACTGTTCACTTTGTACTACTTCTGAATTCTGACGCATAGAGTACAAACAGTTATGCTTCATTTTGTACTACTGCTGCATAGAGTACAAATATCTATGCATGTAAGGTTTCGCCGTCCACGTATACGCTTTTGTTCTCTCGATCTTTTCATCTCTCTCTGCTCTCACGTTATTCGCTCAATCTTTCGATTTGTCTCTCCTCACGAAGAAGAACAATCTCTTTCCCTTTTCTTCTACCCATGAATGAAGAACAACTCTAGTGGTAAGCTTTAAAATGAATATAGACCATAGTTAAGATGAACCAACCTCTTTTTAAAGCCCATGAAAAATATCAAATACTCAAAAAGAATATTTTGGGTAGTACAAACATGCTCTCATGAGCAAAATCTTGGGCATGATCTACTAATATAGCTATTCTAATGCTAATAGTTTGAAAAAAGTTAGATGATTAGTTTACTAGTATAGTTTTTACTCCAGATTTTGAAGCCACTACAAACTTGAATTGACCTCTAAAACACTTCATGATCAACATCAGCATAAACCCTGCAGCTTCAAACTTTAGATGTGCAATGTAACCTGTAGCTTGAATCTTTAACTTAAACTTATCCTGAAAGATTTTGCTTGAAACACAGGACCGCGGCTGACTTGTCTCAAAACCTTTTGAAAATGATTGACCATAAACTTGAAAACTTTGAACAAAGCCATAACCATGAGAGTGGAAATGCTTAACCATAAACTTAAAAAGCTAACCATTGAGCTGCACTTGTGTCTTGTGAATTAGCAATGATCGTGAACCAAAGAAGCCAAGGCATTTGCTTCGACAACACTCACCAAGCTTTGAAGAGAAATCAGACTGATACACAACAAATCATGATGAAAAGACATGAACAAACAACAATAGGTTAGTTGCTTCAAAATCCCAAATCAAACTTAAGTATCCATCATCAGGAGACTAGATAAAACAAGAATCCTGCAAATCAGGATACTTCTTGAACAAAATATTAACAAATAAGATGATTTCACAACCATGCAAACAGGATTGCCATGTATCAGGTGTGATGGGAAGAGCTTGCAATTGCCATAAAGTGAGATCAGAAGAAACGAACCACCAATAGAATATGTTTATTCATAGTTTAAAGAAAGAAACTTTGAAAAACAAATGAGGTTGTATGCAAAACAATTAGAACCCCTAGCGACTACCCATATACTCATGGGTTCATGACTAACCGCTGGCTAAGTGTACGCATACCTACAACAAGTATCCACGCAACAAAACCAATAGTATCACTGATAGTCATTACTTTAAGACTAACTACTGATAATAGAATGCGAATAAACCTCTCTAGCAAAGAAATACAATAAGTGTTGTATGCATACCTACTACAAAGGTCGTGCGACAAAACCCCTACTCACCATCTTCTCTACCAACTCTTCGTGTTTCTTGATCTGCCCAGCCTTCCTTAACTGCCCCAAAACCATTTCATAATCACCATGACTAGGTTTCAAACACTTCTCCTCAATCATCTCTCTAAAGAACTTATAAGCATTGTTCCAATGCCCCATCGAGCAATACATCCCAATCAAAATCCTATAACTATTCACATTAAGCTCGACTTCATTTTCATCCATCTCCTCTTTCAACTTCAACACCATATCCGCAGACTTTGAGTCAGCAAACATCCTCATCAGTAAGTTATAAGTTACAGTATTCGGCTTACACTTCAACCCCTTCATCCTCCCAAACAATCTATGCGCACCATTCACATCGCGGGCTTTCATGATTTCCCTAAATATGGGGTTGAAAGAACTCGCGTTTGGCTCACACCCTTTCTTGATCATCGAATTCAAAACCTTGATCGCTTCATCGCGATTCTCATCTTTACAATGACTCTCAATAAGAAAATTGTAAGTGATCAAATCAGGTTCACAAGAAAGCCTCTTCATTTGATTGTAAACCTGCAAAACCTTTTCGGTTCGAGCAGCTTTTACATGAACCCGCATTAAGTTATTGTAAGTAATCGAATTGGGCTCGATTCCTAGGTCAAGCATTTCAGCAAACACATCATGTGCACGAGTTATCTGTCCACATCTACACAACGCATCAATCACAATCGTGTAAGTGTACACATTCGGCTTAATCCCGTTCGTTTTCATCTCACGAAACACCCTTTCGGCCTCTGAAATGTTACCCGCCCTGCACCACCCATGAACCAAACTAGTGTACACAACAACATCCGGCTCGAACCTATGCTTCAAGCTATCGAAAAACGACTGAGCCTCTTCGGCTCGACGTTTCTTGCAAAGAACACTAATCACAACCGAAAACGCAATCCGATCGGGCTTACAATCATAATCCTCCATTCGATTAAACGCATGAACAGCTTCAGCAGCCATTCCAGCTCTAACATACCTACGGATCAATATCGAAAAGGTATCGATCGAAATCGTCACATTTCTACCTTTCATCAGTTCAATGATCTGCCACGCGACGTCGAAGCGGCGGACCTTTCCGGCGAGGTCGATCATCTCGTTGTAAGGGTCTGGGGAGATGGTAGTTTCATTTGTGGCCCAATTGAAGAAAGCTAGGGTTTGGGTGAATGGGACACCGTGGCGTACGGCGGCGCATTTTGCGACGACGGCGGTGATGAGGGCGGCGGAGAGGGGGTGGTGGCGGGAGGCGGTGGAGAAGTCGGAGGAGAGGGAGGAGATGGTGAAGTTGGGGGGGAGAGATGGGGGGATGGGGTTAGGGTTAGGGTTTTGGCGGTGGTGGTTTTTTATTATAGAGTGGAGTTTTTCTGATGTTAGGGTTTCTGAGGGAGAGAGTTTGGTGGTGGTGGTGTCGGAGTGAGTGGCGGAGGCGGCGGCGGAGGAGGAGGTGGAGAAGTGGTTGACGGTGGTCCGGCGAGACAGACGGCGGAGGGTTGGTTTGACGACGGACATTTTGGTGGCTTGTTTATTCTCCGGCGGCGGAGTGATGGGTGTGAGAACTTAATTTTCAGAGTTACCTTCTGGTTTTTATAATTTACAATAAAATTGTTTTTATTTGTTAGAGTAATATGCAGTTTTGATCGCTGACATTTCGTTTAATTTTTCATTTCATTCTAAAAAAAATTTAATCGTTGTAGTTTATCAAATGTTATCATTTGTATTCATTTAACTAATATCGTTAAAACCCTGTTCAATATAAGAGTATTTTTGTTGGATCGGGTTGGTCTAAAGTAACAAGAACTTTATCTTTGACCAGTAGATAATAAATGTGGAATCTAAGTTAACTACTTACTATCACAACACAATACCTTGATAAAAGATAAATGAACAAGAAATTCTTTTAAAGTATTCACTTAATTAATCCTTTGAGTCAATGATACAATTGGCAAATGTAATCAAGTGGCTTGAAAAGTTTGCCTCTAAATGATACAATTGGTAAATATAATCAAGTGGCTTGAAAAGTTGTCTCTACTATATAAGTGTAAAAACTTTTAAACTATGAAATCTAAACAAAAAGAACAAAACAAATAATCTGTGTATCAGAGTTGACAACTTTAGTACTATGTTGTTTTTAAAAGGAGAAACACAGCAACCGTCGGCACAAACATTCTTGTTCTGAGTGGCAGTTGATCGGTAGATGATGGAGTTCTTCGCTGATTGGCAGCAGTCAATCATCAAATCTTTAGTAGACTGCTGATTGGCAGTTGCTCACCATATGTTGATCAGCAGTTATTCAGCATATATTGTTCGACAGTGGATTCAACACTTGACTTGACTCGGCAGTTAGCGTGCAGTGCTGAAATCCAGAGTTTTCGATAGTTTCATCCTTCATAACTCAACAATTTTAATCTTTTTCAATACCCTAATTATCCAATTAAAATAAATTAATTAATTAATATTCAATTATAACTAAAATACACATGAAACGACTAGTGAGATTGGACACTTCGATTTTAAAGCTTCGCTTACCTCTAATTCGTGTTGTTTGATTAAGGTCTGTTGTGGGATTTCAATTAATATTCATGTTTGTATGAACACATACCGTTGTTCGACTGAGATCTGCTGTGGGATTGAAGTTTGTTGTTGTCACGCTTTGTTGAGTTATGCTATTGTCACGTTTGTTCGAACGTGATAACAACAAACCTCAATCAAACAAAACGTGACAACAGTAGACCTCGATCAAACAAAGGTACACGTCCGAACAAAACATGAAGATTAATTAAAATCCCACAACAGGCCTCAATCGAACAACATGAGTTAGAGTTAATCAAAACTTTTAAATCGAATTGCTAGGTCTCACCCGTCGTTTCATGTGTTTTTTAGTTTTATTTGATTATTAATTGATTAATTTGTTTTAATAGGATAATTAGGGTATTGAAAAAACTATAATACCTTCTTATTTAACGGAGGTTTTTGCAGGACCGTTAAAGGGGGGGTCAATACAATCAGTTTTACAATAACGAGAGACTTAGAACACTTAATAGATCAAATAGGGATCCGGGTTTAAGCTGATAATACTAAGAACACAAGTAAATATGAGACAGAATAAGAACAAGAACAAAAACAATATAGTATTTGGTTTTCAAGAATGCTATATATTGCTCTCAAGTTCTATTACAAGTGTTACAAAACAAAAAAAACACAAGTACTTGAGACATTTTATACTACTTTCTACAGCCGGTTATACCTTAAAAGTCAGCTGGAAAACTAATCTAAACAACAAGGTCAATGTATAGTCAAAATATAGTCAAAAGGCAGATTGCATTTTGACTTATAACTATAACATGCCATTGCTTACATCCTAATATATTATAAAAAGGATAAAAGATACAAAAGTAGAAAGTTACAGACCAATTAACTTAATCTACAGTTGACAAAAGTATGGACGTTTTCACCAACTTATCTAGTCTTAAGAGGTGGCAGTGAAAAGTTGTTCAGCTTTTATCAAAAGCTGATCAGAGAAAGCATGTCTTCTCTGTGTTCGAAAGAAATCAGTCTTTAGCTTCAGAAGACTTTGGTGCTGTTTGTTTTTTCTGCAGGAAAACGTCTGCAGTCTGCGAACCACATCTGCAGACATCTGCAGCAGAAGAGGTGGACCAAATGTCTGCAGTCTGCAAGGAAAAGACTGTTTGTTTTTAACATCTGCAGAATGCTGAAATATTCTGTAATTAAACTAAATTAATTTTTTAAACTCTAAAAACAACTAATACATTAATATATAAATAATAGTCATTGAAATACATTAAAATGTAAATAAAAGTCATACAACACTACAATAATATTTATAAAACCATACGATTACATTTATAAATCATTTATTCGACATTCTGCATTATCTGCTCAGCAATTTCATCTCTTAATTGACTCATATATTCTCGATCGGATGCGGTACCATGTTCTTCAACATCATTCTCTTCAGCATCAACGTGCATATCACAATTTTCAAATGACACATTGGGTTGATCGTATTGTGTAAAAAAATCATCGCTAAGACCCTCTTTCCTTATAAAATTATGCAACGTGAAACATGCAACGGTAATGTTCCTTTGTGTAACCAACGGAAATGGTGCCATCCTCTTCAATATAGGGAACCGTGCTTTCAAAACACCAAACGAACGCTCAATAACGTTTCGTAGTTTTGGATGTGCATGGTTAAATTTTTCTTTGTTGGTCAATGCCCGATTTCGACGAAAATCTCCAAGCCAATACCTTACATTACGATATGGAGCCATAAATCCTCGTATGTGTGCATAAGCGGCATCACAAAGATAATATTTATCTGTAAAGATATATAAATAATTAGGAAATTAAACTAAAATACCAAACATTTAAAAACAATTTATATACCTGATGGTGGTAACGGAAATGGAGCATTTGTATCTGATAAGGCCTCTGATAATATTCTGGAATCATGTGCTATCCCTTCCCAACCCGCCACAATGAATGTAAAAATCATGTTGAAGTCACAAATTGCTAATACGTTTTGATAACACTCTCCTTTTCCCCTCCCTCTATATAAATCTTGTTTACTAGCAGGGACAACAGCATGTATCAAAGTACCATCAAGTGCACCAACCGCTCCCTTAAAAATTCGCCGAAGTCTTTTGTTATGTCCCGGAATGTTTGGATTTGGATTGAATGAAGTTGGTACTATCATATCTTTGGCAAAAAGCACCATTTTATCTAACACTTCATAAAAGAATTTATGAATTGTTTGCTTTGAGTGTTGAAATCTTCGCTTTATAACCACGTAACGTTGATTATGACCAATTATCATTAAAAACATAGCCATCTTCTCCTCAACCGATACATGTTTACTATCCTTTAACGAATAATTTATTCTAAAATGTGCACATAGTCGAACAAAGGATTCACGAGACATACGTAACAATTCAATGCATTGTTTGGGATTTCCTTGCAATAATTCTAACGTGTATTTATGCCCTGTCATTTCTGAATCATTGTCTCGCATTCGTTTCAAACCTCTTCTCCAAAAAAAACGAACATACAAGTACATAAGAATTACTAGAAGTAATTTCTTATCATAATCCATATGATCCTGTGTTAATAATAATAAAGGCAACCATTAAACATCAAAATGTCATCATAAACATTAACCATAAAATGTCATCACCAACCAAATACAAACATAAAACATAACAATGTCAACAACAACCAAATACAACCATCAAAACATACCAATGTCATCACTAACCTAACACAACCATCAAACATAAACAACTTCACGTGCACAATTATATTAGTTTCATACTTTTAGCAGTCATTGTAATCCAGCCTTTTAATACTTCTGGAATTTCAGGCAGTGTCATCCACGCCTCTCTCATGGATGACGACACTCCAAAGATATGAAAAGCAGCTAAAAATAAAGGATCTAACGGGTCTAACCCAACCAATTTTAACCTCTCAGAACAGTCAAGTACTGTTGGGCCATCTTTTCCTTTAATCAAAAACTAAAGAGCCTTTTGCATATCAGATGCTAAATCATCAGATGTGATAGATGATTTCGAGGTTCTGGCCCTTTTGTTTGGAATAGGTTCGGGGGCCGGATCCTCGGTAGGCTCGGGGGTATCCTCTGGAATAGGCTCGGAATTGTGTTGTTCAAAATCAAAAGAGCCGGCATCATCTTCTATGTCATGAACAATTGTATGTGTAATCATAAGTGGTTTGACACGTTGAGCAGAAGATGATCCAGCAACTGAAGTTGTTTGAGTTGAAGTCCACTTGCAATTTCCAGTGGCAGTATTACCATCAAATAATTCTGCACAAAGTTCTGGAAAAGGCAATGGAGTCGTTTTCAAAGATCCAGCCTTCGGATGCCCCTAAACCCAATATATAAAATATTATAAGTATATATTTATATGTAGCCTTTAAATATATATATATATATATAAGTATATGTTTATATGTGAACATACCTTCTTAAAGTCTTCCCACTCCTCGTTTGTTAGGGAAAAAGTATTTGTTTGAGGATTATATATATTTCCTGTTTTGTTTTTCAAATACACAAATCCGACGTACTTGGCTTTCAGATTGTCATAGGCGTTCTTCATTTGTTTTTGATTCAAATCAAGGTCAAACTTTTCTTTAAGAACCTTTCCTAATCTATTCCAAGAGTCTTTTTGCATACTCAAACCTTTCCTACCCACCTTGTTTACTTCTTCAACGCAAGTTTCTAACAAACATTGAATTTGCTCGCTTGACCATTGATGTTTCTCGCCCATTTCTATTAATCAATAAAAACATAATCACTAACCTTAAAAAACCAATTACTAAACCAATTTATACCAACCAACTAAACCAAATACAACCATATACCAAACATACAAACAAACTAATCATACAAACCATATACCAAACATACAAACAAACTAATCATACAAACCATATACCAAACATACAAACAAAGTAATCATACAAACCATATACTAAACATACAAACAAACTAATCATACAAACAAACTAACCATACAAACAAACTAATACTAACCAAATAAACCAATTTATTTCTCATACAAACCATATACAAACTAATCATACAAACAAACTAATCATAAAAACAAACTTATCATACAAACAAACTAACCATATACACACTAATCCTAAACAAACTAATCATACAAACAAACTAACCATATACACACTAATCCTATAAACAAACTAATCATACAAACAAACTAATCATACAAACAAACTAATCCTATAAACTAACCAATTTATAAATCATACAAACAAACTAACCATATACAAACTAATCCTATAAACTAATAATCATAAATCATACAAACAAACTAACCATATACAAACAAACTAATCATACTAATAACAAATCAAAAAAAAAAAAAAAAAAAAAAAACGTACCTGCAGGTGGGTCGCGAAGGGCGGTCGGAGGGGGCTGCGGTCGGAGGGGGCGGCGGTCGGAGGGGGAAGGGTGGTTCGCGAAAGGGGAAGGGGGAAGGGGGGTGGTTCGCGAAGGGGGAAGGGGGAGGGGGGTGGTTCGCGAAGGAGGAGGGGGCTGCGGTCGGAGGGAGCTGCGGTCGGAGGGGGAAGGGTGGTTCGCGAAAGGGGAAGGGGGAAGGGGGGTGGTTCGCGAAGGGGGAAGGGGGAAGGGGGGTGGTTCGCGAAGGAGGAGGGGGCTGCGGTCGGAGGGTGCCGCGGTGGCGCGGTGGTGCGGTGGTCCGACGGTCGCGCGGTGGTGCGGTGGTCCGGCGGTGGCGCGCTAGTGCGGTGGTCCGGCGGTGGTGTGTGGTGGTGTGTGTGAAGATGAGTTGTGAAGAAGATTTGTGAAGATGATGTTGAAGTTAGGGCTCAAAATCAGAAGAAGAGAAGAGGTGAGAAGAGGTGTGAAGACATTGTTCCACCTCTTCTCCCTGCAGAGGTGGGGAAGACGTTTTTAAATGAAACGTCTTCCAAAAAACAAACAGTCTGCGAACCTAAAACCTCTTCCCGCGTCTGCGAGCGCGCAGATGAAGAGGTGGGGAAGAGGTTTTTTAGAAAAACAAACACAACCTTTGTCTCTGAAGCTTCGAAAGACTTTTCATTTTTGGCTTCGGAAGATTTGATCATTTGGCTTCGGAACTTAGCATATTTTTCCTGATTTGTGTAAAGCTTACGAAGTAACTTTCCTCTGTACTTCATGCATGCATGCTAAGAGCTCTTTGGTTGCTTTGGTTGCTTCAACATTTAAGTGTAGATCTTACGGTTTTAACAGTGTTAGTGGAGTGGATGAAAACGACAACATTTGGTAAACTACAATGACTAAATTGGCAAAAGAGGTTTTTGGGTTGAAATGACAAATTTAACAAACGTTAGGGACGGAAATAATATTTTACTCTATTTTTTTATTTTCAATTAAATAATATTTTTTATATTTATATTATTACATTTTTTTCTAATTTACTCATAAGTCATAACTACTTAAAATATTATAAAATATATAGGAGTTGAACAATATTTCTTCAAATATATAAATGAACCGTAACTGTTCTCTCTCTATTTTACTCACAAGCATTTCATACAATATAAAAAACATACTCACACTAATATAGGGAATCTAGAGTGAATACTCTTACACACATGGTCATATAATGATTTAATGTTTTTGAGGGTTGTATATGAAACAACTCGAATAATGGTGGCTTTGGTATGAAGGAATTTGATGAATTCAATAGAAGTGGAGCATGAATTTTATTAGTCAATGTGTTTGATTGGTTAAAGCTATTTGGGATTAGTATGTGAGTTTCATTCTTAATGTGTTTGTATGGAAAAAATTAGAATTTGAATTGAAATGAGAATGAATTCCCATAGATTCCTTTAACATATTCCTTTAAAAGAAGGATTATAAATTCCTTTCAAATTTTAAAGGAATTCAATAAAAAGAAATTGGAATCTCCTTCTTGAAATAAATAGTTTCCACTAAAGATCGTCTTCACCTCCACCACCGACCATTGTCGTACACCCCTATAACCAACGCCCCCGTCCCCGGCACCCACCGCCACCTACTAACCCCACCCGTCACCATCGCCGACCCAATCCACCACCACCGACCACAAAAAACCATTTGTCGCCCCGCCCAGCTCTAACTAGTCGCCCGGCCCCCGACAACCCAAACTAGTTGATAACTAATCGTCCCGCCGCCAACAAATGACCGTCTCCGTTGATCATGCCCGCACCCCGCATTGGACTTTTGCCGCCAACCACGACTGCGTCAGTTTTTGGTGCGCTCGATAGTGACAACTAATTGTCAGCGATAGTGGGATACGATAGGTTGATAGATGTGTCCACAGTCAATGGTCACGGTCAATTATCGGTGGTGACGGGCGATGACAATTGCTTGCATGTAACGGCGGTGATCGGTTGTCATGGAGGTGGTGGTGGTTTGCAATGAGTGATTAATTCTAATTTCTTTTATAAGTGTTTTGTCACTAAAATTCATTTAAATTTAATTTGTGTTGATAGAATCCAATTCCCTTGAATTTCAAATCATTTGAAAAATAAGAGAATTCAATCACCGGTAGATGAGAATCCCAAGAGTCATTAAAATCAATGACACAAGCTCGAGGCATATCCTCGCTCGAAAGTCTGTATCATTCTTTCAGTTTGACCGTCAGTTTGAGGATGATAAGCAATGTTGAGATTGAGTTGGGTTCTCAAAGATGATTGAAGACTTTGCTAGAATCGAAAGATTTATCAACCATCATGGTCAGAGATGATGTTTAGAGGCACACTACGACGGCTGATTATTTCAATGATGTGTAGATACGAGCCAATTTCTCGAGTAAATAATCCTCTCACGAATTGGTATGAAATGTGTTGATTTAGTCAGTCGGTCAATGATTACCCAAATGCTATCATGACCACTAGAAGTACGAGACAATTTGATGAAGAAGTTCATGAATAAGTTTTCCCACTACCACATGGGATTTTCGGGTTGAACAAGTAGTCCAAAGGGACGCTCGTGCTCGACTTTAACTTTTGAACAAGTGAGACATTTAGATACATACAGAGCTATATCATTTTTCATGATGAAGATTCATGAACATTATATCCGCACCAAAGGTGAATGGAATAACGAGTTTTGCGCGTCTCATTCATTTTGTGCCAATTATAATACGTTTTTATGTACGTTTGAGTTGCTCTTCTTTGGATTTGTGCCAAACACAATACTTTTTCAATCGACGATATAAATACAAATTAATTTATGTTTTTCTTAATTTTGAGTTCACACACACCAGATTAAGTTTTAAATTAAGATTGATTATATGTTATTTTCTTGCTTTCAAAATTTTCTATTTTCCTTTAGGTGACGTTGTAAACAGGGTTGTTCATTTGTGTATCTTGTTAGAGCGATAGAATTTGTGAAACCCTAATCCCCAAATCACAACAACAACGGACACTTTCCTCGTAATTCTTCTTCTTCTTCTCCCTACCACTGCTGGTGATTCACAAAACTTGATTTTGAGTTCATCAGAACCCAATTCAACGCCCATTTGAGGAGGCAGATTAGGTAATTCGAATATCTTTGTACCTTAATTCATCAATATCCTATTTGATCCTTCTATTTCATTGTCTATATGCCCCTATCAGTCGTTTCAAAGTTTGATTGTCTTCTATAAATGATTTCACCAAGATGATTCATAAGGGTTTATTTTTTTAAATGCGTGATCAATGCAATTTCAAATCATTGATTCTGATTGTTTCAATTCTTACTAATAAGAAAAATCGTGATTCTTTCTTCCCAAATTCTAACAACTGATCGCTGCAATTTTAAGTTTCACTAATATGTTAAAAGCACATCCAAACACCCCATATGTAATGTTTAGATCTGTATGTATGGAGCATATGGATTTTTTGTGAATCGAAAGCGTATATGTTTCATGTTCATGCCTCAGTGCTACTTCTTCTATGTTGCTGCAATGGTGAATACAATTGGGTTACAAATTTAGGCTTCAAAGGAAGTAAAAGATTTGATTTGATACTTATGTAGGCCTTAATACATATTGAAATTCTGGATTCCCTCCTTGAGTGATGCCATTTATAAAAGAAAAAAACATACAATAAGCAGTTCTGTCTGGTCATCTAGTTGTTTGATATTTTGGGTTATGATTTGGTTGATCTGTTTTTCTGCTCAACGGATAGTCTTTTTTGTTAGGCTAAGATGAACATGCGAATTATGCTCCTCTACTCTGTAATGTAAGAGAGTTTTCACTGTAGTACTGTACTTTGATAATTTTGTGCACTAGTGAACTTTGCTTTGATCGGTGGGAGGACTTAAGGTAGGAGTTACTGAATCTCATTATTAAAATCAAGTGGTGTACAACCACAGTTGCTCACTTTGTTGACAAGTTGTTTCGTGTTTAAAGTTGAATTTTATGAACACATGCATCGATTACTTAGGGATATAAATATGTAGTTGTTCATTTGTTAGGGATGATGGAAGTATTCATGATATACAGTTTTTTTTTTGTTTGCAAAATGAACTTTCATGATGGTTTCACATTATGATTATATGAATATATCAAGCATGAATCGTTGAGAGGCTTAATTTTTGAAACAACAAAATGGGTGCTTTCTCTCTTTTGAGGTTTTGATGATAAATTGCTATCTGTTCGCCATGAACTATGACTTATGGGTCATCTGATAGTACTCCTAATTGCTGAGTTATAAAATTTTGTTTTCTTACAATATACCTCATGACACAGAACAATGGCAGTTGCTATTGGGAAACATAGGGCCCTTGCAATTTCTGTTCAGCCCAAACTGTATTTTCACCACCTGCACTGTCGGCATTTCTTGAATAATGGGCCAGACACTGTGGAAGAGCTACTGGATCGACATGTAGTCAAGAAAAGTAAAAGTTATGATGACAATGAAGATGAGATCTTGACTAGTCAAAGACTTACAAGCACCCGTCGTGAAGTACTTGGCCTATATCGTGACATAATTCGTGCAACCCGTTATTTCATGTGGCCTGATTCACATGGTGTTTTGTGGCGGGATGTTCTTAGGGCAAATGCCCGAAAGGAATTTGAGGAGGCTCGATTTGAGAAAGATCCAGAAATTATTACTCGGTTACTTATTGGTGGACATGATGCTGTTCAAGCTGCTCTTGATAAATTAGTTGAAAAGCAGAAGCAGCAGATTGCTAAGGAAAAAGCAGACCATGATCGTCGATAATAAGGGTAATGATTTGACTTCTTGTAAGATTGTGTATTTGATGCTTGTTTTTAATGTTGCAGAACTCAATATAATAGATAAAATTGGGCAGTCAATAAACTCGAACCAACCTTCTTTTGACTCATCCCAAAATTTACCAAATTTTGTATAGATGTGGCAAAATGGGTGGGTTTTGGTTATGGGAGTGTGTGAAGTATGAAATATGAATGCAGGAATTATATCAAAAATTCTGAATAAAAATATTAAGTAGGGTGTATCATTAAAAATACATTCTAGGTGAATTCGACCCATTCTTTTTGTGTTTATTTTCTTTGAATTTACTTTCTTGATCTGATAGAGATAAAACATTACCCGTATCGACTCATTTATAAGTAAACCGGTTGAATTGCCAACTCTAATTTTACCCATTGCTTATCCTTCCATTTTGCCACCTATAGATATAGACATTGAGTGTTCGTAGTTTCTATTTCTTATTTGTTGGTATGTATAAATGGCTTGAATTATCAAATATCAATCCCATATTTAAAATCAAAAGAATATTAAGAATAATGCCAAAAATATATATCAGGAGTACTTACGTTTTTTATATTAATGCAAGATGGTTATAGCTACTTGTCAATTTCAGAATGAGGAAAGTCAGTGTTAGGTACTCATTATGGACCTTTCATTCTATCTCTTAAACTATCAAATGCTATATTCATACGAGTAAAAACCATGTTTTCTGAGTTTAGTATTATCTTATTAATGTGTTTGGTAGGGGTGGTAAAATGGGCGGACATGTGTTGAAACTTGAAACGGGTTGGGTTGGGTTGGCATGAAACACCTTCTGTCAATTTTTATAAATTGTATATTGTTAATTAGTGTGTCAAAGATGATTACTAGAAAAATTATTGTTTCAATAGCAATTTTAATTTTTCAATCAAGTAATTTAGGAGTTTTTGTGCAATAGAAGTACATTTTGGGCAACTTCCAACCTGCTTGACCCATTTGATCTTTTCTTTAAACATAACAGTCCATGTCATTTGGTGGATGGATATTAGTAGGTTTATACACAAATAATAGTAGGTTTAACAGGAATTTGAATCAATTTCAATGCATTTCGCAAATGCTTGGGCCAATTTGGATTATAAATAACGGGTCAAATGAGAAAATAAAAAAAACTAAAATATAAATGGGTCGAATGGGTTAAAACTTGCAGTTATCCAAAATGTACTTTTAATCCATACAACTCCTAGACCATTTCATTCAAAAAATTAGATTTACCATTGAAATAATATAGTTTTTGTAATCATTTTTGACGCATATAGTTCTTTTTAAAACAATTAAAGATTTGGAAAAAGACTATTTCAAGTCAACCCAAGGTAAACTAACCTGTTTTTGACCTAATCTTGCCACCCCTAGTTTCGTGCCCTGGGAGAATGTTTCTCTTTTTTTTGAAAGTTAATTTCTTGGCTAACTTTTACATCTTATTGTCAAGAAAACAATGCTGGAAAGATCTACGTGCTTCTTTAGGAACGTCTTCATATTGTTAGCTACACGTCTTGGTCTGTTACTATTTCTTCTTAAAAAATTGGCGTATTTTTGAATGATCGATGTTGTAGCACTTTGATCATTTTCTTGTAAGCTCTGCTCAACATCATAGCAAATGAAGTTCGTCATAGCTGTTGTTGGCTGCTGGTGGGTAGTTGTTTTTTTTATATATATACTTTTTTGTGAAAGTAACTTTATTTATGGGTGTATTTAAGAAATTTAATTTCAGAGTAGGAGAAACTTGTAGAATTTGAACTTGTTTTAACCTGTAAAGAAAAGGAAACTGAAACTGGTTGGTTCATGATGCTTGATCTTGCTAATTCCAACGTGATACTTGAGTTTGGCTTGTTTATTGTTCATTTAATTATTTTATACATTGCAATTTGAGTTTGTCTATGCTTAGAAGTCGAGCTCGTTTATTAATTGATCCCCATTTTAGACTCAAGCTGATTAGCTCATGATGGCTATGCTCGTTTACACTAGTAGCTTAAAAAAACGAGATGTAATGGTTTTCTAGTATGTTTTTTCATAACAGAACTTGCACATTCGTTCTTGTTTCTTTTGTTTTATCAGATTAATACTTTTGAAGTAGCACTGAGTAGTGGCCTAGTAGATTTGAATTTAGTAGTTGTGGGAGATTTTGACACATCAGCAAGGGTTGAGTCTGTGCATAAATATGTCAAAATGATCCAAGGAATATACCCTTTGAAGACCCAAACCCATGCATGCCAACCTGCTTCGTTTGGTTGCAAACTTACAAGCCCACATTGTCCTCAATGTTGCAGTTTAATTTCTTAGTCTCGTGTTCTTTTTATGTAGTTCAATTAGTGTGCTTTTCCTACTTGTAATTTCAGCTTCTTAGGTAGTATTTAGCTTTTCAATTCCTAAAATGTAGGATGTAATGTGGTGGTAACTTTTTTTGTTCTTTCTTTTACATATCAAACTTTGGCAGAAGAAGAGGGGAGTGTGTTTATTATGAAAACTAGTGGCATTTCAAAACGCGTGTTGCGTGAATTTCAGATAATATTTAGGCGGGGTTCTGAACAATATTGATATTGCATGCATTATGATGAGTCAAAAGCATAAGATTGTTGTCGTTGCATACATACTTTTTACATAAGCATTGTATGATGTTTGGTTTTGAAGTGTTTACCTTTTGCTTGGAAGAGTGCTGTTTTTGGAGCCTGTTGGCTGCAGCGCCTTTGATTATGTAGCTTCTTGTTGAGGTATTCTTGGTATTGGTGTGTTGGCTGAGGGTGTGATGTTTCTCGAAGTTCAGCTTTGTTTATAGTGCAGCGAACTGCACCTGCCCGTTCTTCTTTCTGTCCCGGAATCAAGTCAATATGATAACTTGAAGTCAAAGGTTTAATATGCAATGTATACATGAAATTGCTTTTGCTGTAACTTTTCACCGTTGTTTTTAAAGAGATGGGCAACCAATTTTGTTCACTTGCCTATGGAATTTTAATATAGCATCCATATGCCACTCATGGCAGCATAAAAACCCAAAATGACCCATTTATAAGTAATGGGTCAAATTGCCAACTCTATACATAAGGAATGGGTTCACCTTAAGACTAAATGTATACCCGGCAATCTTGACCCGTATGATGAGATTTGGGTGGATTTGGGCTGAAGAAATAAAGTTTACGGATTGTTTTGGGTTAACATATATTCTTAAGAGGTCAAGACGGATGAATTTAAAAGTAGTCAAATTGGTCAACGGGTTAGGATGGGTTCAACCCAAGAAAAAGAATGGGTCTTCGTTAACCCATCCAAACACAACAACAGAGAGATGAATCCCGATCTTTGTCTTCTAATTCACCTATATATTTAAATAGCAAAGTGAAAAAGCAGTAAACTTTTTCACTTTTACGTTTTGGCCACATGAATTTTACACTTTGGTCCCGGTCTTGTTTTATATGTACGCAGGCCTTACCAAACGCGGTTGTTGTGACGGTGGCTCTGTTGCCGGCCGTACCAAAGGTGACGAGGGGTTTTTTAGGGTTTTGTGGTGGTGGTCGGTCGTACCAAGGGCGATGATCGCGAAGGCGACGACGGTGGTTGTTGCAGCGATGATCGCGAAGGCGACGACGGTGGTTGTTGCGGCGATGATCGCGAAGACACACATTATTTTTTTTCAAAATAATTAGTGAGCTAAAGATTTTGATCTTGCTATAGTAAAAATAAAGCACATATCAAGTAGTTTTGCAACCAATTATCAAAAGAAAAACAATTGTAGCTTTTTTAGGTCAATATTAGTTGGCAAAAAATAATGAAATCTAGTTGAGTTAAAAATCATGCAAAACTTCCCATTGGTTTGAAAGATCAAAAGTACAAAATTTGCTCCTAGTGCAATCTTTAACCTTTTTACTCATTCATGGAAGAAAACCAGAAAAACTAATTCAATGTAAATAGTAAAACCCATTAGTGTTGGACACCCACAATGATAATCATTCAGGTGCAAGGAAGTCGAACCACCCTCATGTTCATCTTCCTCGTATGAGCATAAAATTCGATCAGATTCTCGACCCGTCACCCTTATGTTCATCTTCCTCAGGGACGTCGTAATCTACTTCGGGCAAACAAATAGCAAGAAAGGAGAGAAACCTCTTGATCAAGATGACCTCATTCTGATTCTGGTTCTCTGTTTTAAACATGTACTAAAATTACAAAAATAACCTTAGATCACTGTTCATTACGCTTAATTTTTAACATATAACTAGGTGTTTTTCTAATCGTGTGTTGCGCGATTAGTGTATATCCAAAAAACAGGTGTGATGGCACCTTTCACTTTTTGGCCCTTTGCTCATGTCACATACTATCTCTATTATTTGTTACTGCCTCATGAATTTTTTTGTGAGGTATTGTTTAGATGTCTAATAGATTATTATAAAAACTTCTGCGATAACCTGACCAACATGACTGCCACAACAAAAAATATTAACAAAATCATACTAAATCACCTGTCTTTATTGTTATGTTAAAGACTAAGAACTACTCTAGTAGTTAAAATATGTTAATTTGGGTTTCCATACGATATAATTGTTAAATGAAGCACCACACGGGATGGTACAAGAGGAGTCTTCTTAAAAAAAAGGTTTTTGGCAAGAGGCCATTTCACAAAACAATGAGTGTCATGTTAGATGTCTTGTTTCTCCAAGAGTCACCCAAAATAGACCTTACATGAAATAGATTATAACCTGACTCATGACACGTTCCTACAACTTACCTGTTTATAATCTTATATGTTGAAGGTTAACTATTCTTCTATTAATCAAAGTATTGTGAGGAGTGTAAGTGTACTTGTCAGTCGACCAATACATAGCAGGTTTTGTTGTCTCGAAAAGTTGGAGTCCGCTTACTTATGACCCGCACCTTGAGTGCTGGCACAAGGCCCTCTAGTCTAAGAGCTGAAATTCTGGCTGGTCCATTACTTTTCACTTGTTTTAGATCGAAAAGGTAATGTGTTAGTTTTGCGGGCGCAATAGACACATGAGCAAGTGAATGAACTAACTGCATATTGTTCTCTTTGAACATAAGTAAATGCACTAATTTCGTATCACTCATGTTTACATTCGATATGCATTTACATAAATAGTATATGGATAATGCATAATTTATGCCTAATAATATCTTTACTACAATAATAATCAGCAACTGCAAAACAGTAAAATGGACACGTGAATTAGCAAGATCAGTAGTAATTTCACATTTAGTTCACAGATTAACATCATACAACAATTATAAAACTACAATTTCTAGCAAAAGAAACAATTTCAATGTGTGTTTCTGTATTGCTAACGCCATTAAAGCCCAACACAATACCTTAAAAAATATCATCAAGTGCCTCTTTTCCCCAAAATTTGTTCCTGTTTGATCTATGCCTCTTGAAACCCTAATAGAGCAATGCAAAAACATGCAACAACAATGGGACTCAAAAACACCCCAAAAAGAAAGAATCAACAACAGATTGACAACAAAATTAGCCCTTAATTAACCCAGTAAAACAAAAAACATCAGAACTCATAATAAGAAAATACTAAATCCGAAAATCAACCAAAGAAGAATGGAGTATAACTAAAGAATGGAGTAAAAGGGCAGTGGGGTAAGTAAATGCATCTCCTGTTTGTACAAGATGCATATAACACGTATGCATTACTGTTCATTTCGTTTGAATTTTAACATATAAGTATAATACTACTATGCTAATTTATCTTATTGAATTGTGAGTTAAGTTAATTTTTCAATGTTAGTTCAAACTTGGTTTCCTTGTGTTCTTTGAAATCTAGATTACATCAATTGATGTCTTTTGTAACTTGATTCGATTTAAGAATTACTTGATGAGTTGCTCAAGCGGTGAATTTTGTATCTTAACTAACCCGTTGTTTATCTTTTATCATTTAAGTTTTCTATAAGTTATAGGTGCCCTGATATACATCAACCATTAAAAATACTCTAATATAAATGTGATTTTACACGACTTAAAATAGAAAAATCTAACATGTGAAACATACAACTTGTTGTGAGTTGAACATGTCTTTTTTTTTTTTTTAATATTATTTTTGGAGCTTGAAAACTGAAATATGGTTTATTCATATGTTGCTGTAAGTAAAAAAATACTCTTGTTAAATAACGAAAGAGTTAACGTCTCAAATGAAACAGTTCTACAAAACAACGTTAAAATATTTTTACACTCTAATATAAGATTAATTAAGAGGTACATGTGATAACTTTGATTCATGCATTAAAAGGTTAAATTATATATTTCAGGGGCTTAATAAAAAAGTAATAAAAATTGCATTGTAGGCGTTGAATCGTAGACTTTGACAGTTTGACTCATGCATCATATGGTTTATATTTTGTGCAAAAATTTTCTCTGTTTGGGTTTTATTAGTGTAGTACAGTTTCT
Source organism: Flaveria ramosissima (assembly GCA_025215565.1). Classification (NCBI taxonomy): domain Eukaryota; kingdom Viridiplantae; phylum Streptophyta; class Magnoliopsida; order Asterales; family Asteraceae; genus Flaveria; species Flaveria ramosissima. The sequence goes on from CM046040.1 coordinate 79,387,679, forward strand.
TATTTTATAACTAAATTAGACTTGTATTAAGCTTTCGCGTTGTGATGGTGACGTAAAACCATGTCAAGTAATAACAATGTTACATCATCATCATCGACCATCAAAATCGGAAAATATCATATTAAAAAGGAAATAAAATCGAAAAAAAAAGAAAATCGAACATAAAGTATTTGTAAACAACACACGTGAAATATAAAACATTATAAACAATAAATAAATTGATCCAAGACCCGCACGTTCCGACGGGCCGTTAAACGAAAAAATAAGCTTAACAAAGTTAAATCACACACGCACCTTACGACGTGTTAACTCTCAAAATTCCGAGCGAAATGTAAAACCAAAAAATTATAAATGATGAAAAATATAGGGGACCAATGTTGATTGCAAAAAATTACAATGCTTAAATAATAAAATGTTTAAAAATATTAGACTTAAAAAATAAAAGAATTAGATAGTTGTACATTATATATAAGAACGTGTACATACAATTTGATAATTATAATATATATCATAAGTACAAAATTAAATTAAACTTTCATTCACTTACAAAAATAGATGTTAGAATAATATAATAAAAAAACAACCTGGTACGGAAATAATTTAATAAGACATTTATACCTTCAAATTGGGATGTATCAAATTTTTAAAAGGATCGTATAGCTCAATACATGTTGTATAGGGTGTCTTATAGTTTTATATGAGGTGTATAACTTATCAGACGTTCCTTGAATTTTTTCTCCTAGTCATTGTTGAAATTTGCTATATGCGTCGTATAGCCCTATGCGAGTCGTATATGAGGGTGTATGAGACTATAAGGGGGCGTATAACCCTCCGATAACCCCTTGAATTTTTCAGGTCGGTTTTATTTATTTGTAAATCAATTAATTTCGAGGAAATAATAAAAAAGTGAAGGGACAGATCTGTCAATTCCAGTGTTGTCTGTGCCAGCTGTCCTTTGCTTCCTTCAGTCCTCCTTCGTCAACAAACAAACACAAGTCATCAAGCTTTCATTCATCTTCTGCAAAAATCAACTTCAAAACCCTAAGATTTAGGGTTTCTTCAATCGAACTCAAATCTCTGCAACAATGCGAAAAGGGAGGAACTTATTGGGTCGGCATCACCAAGGGAAGAGATCCTCCACGGTGGCCTTGGTTCTTTCTATGCTTTTGATGCTCACAATAGTTCTACTTGTGCTTCTTGCTTTAGGGATCTTCTCCCTTCCCATTGGATCAGATGACGATTCCTCTTTCCACCTTCACGATCGCATCACTTTCAAGCGGAAACGATTGATTGTGTAAGTTCATCTCTCTCTATCTGTCTTTGATGTGAATCTAATGGTTTGAGTAGATTACTTGTGTTTGAGATGTGGATGATCGGATGAAGGTTAATTTAGGTGATGTTTTGTCGTTTTGACACCTGAATTTTACTTTATATCATATGAGGCGTATGCTAAGAGTCTGAAATTGCGTAAAACCTTCGTGATGCAATGGTAATTATGCTTATCTGATATCATGGCTGCAACTGTGTTTGTTTTGAAGATGTACACGTTTCTTTTTGACTTCAAGATGCAGATCTATTGGTAGAGTGGTGTTGTTGTTTTACATTCTCATCTTCCCAGTTATGTTGATATAGCTTAACTTGATTGGTCCGAAATGCAGTAGTGATATCAGTGGTGATGGGACTGGAAACAGAGGAGATCAGTGGACTGAGATTCTCTCTTGGGAGCCCAGAGCTTTTCTTTATCACAATTTTTTGGTGGGTAGTCCTTTCTAATGTCTCCTTCCTTTCTTTTTTTAATGGATGAGTTTGTGGTTTTTAAGCATACATAATGTTATATCTAATGAGGTCCTTGTGTACGAGTTGAGATACATTACTTCGTAGTAATATTCAATTATTTTATATTTGAAAACCACTTCCTTTAGCTCTTATCGGTTCCACCTGTATCACTGTATGTTGTGCTTTATTAAGCTTATATCTCTATTTCTCTTGAAGAAACATATGAACAACAGAACAAGTTTTTAGTTTACAGTTTGATCTTTCTTCTCCCATTTACTTTTAGCATTGGTAGGAAGTAGGAACATTATAAATGACTCCTGCTCTGTATTGTGAAACAGTCCAAGGAAGAGTGTGAGTACTTAATAAATCTTGCCAAACCTCATATGACAAAGTCAACAGTTGTTGATAGCAAGACTGGCCAGAGTAAAGATAGCAGGTTTGTGCTCTACTTCTAATACAATTGGGAGGTGATGTATACAAATTAATATTACTTCATACATTACCAGATCACGATGGTACAAATCACCTCCCATACAATTTGTCATCCTAAGTGGTAGGGTTTTTCTTGCTTGTATCTTGATAACAATTTAACAATATATGTTTGAATTTTTAGAGTGCGTACTAGCTCAGGAACGTTTTTGAGGAGAGGAAGGGATAAAATTGTACGAAATATAGAGAAAAGAATTGCAGACTTCACATTCATCCCTGTAGGTATGGTGTATGAATATCACATAATTTATATACCAACCTTTATTTGTTGAAAAGTAAATATCATCAATACATCTCTTCACATGAACAATGTTAACTATGCTTAGGTTTTATGCACTTCTAAACTTTTATGTCTTCTACTTTTTGGATATTAAGAATTCAACAATCCAAAAGGCAATATCTAGTTGTTACAAGTTTAACAGATGTTGCATTGTGGAACATAAGTGGATCATAGTGACTAATGCTTTTTTAAATTAACAGAACATGGTGAAGGACTACAAATTCTCCATTATGAAGAAGGCCAAAAGTATGAACCTCATTTTGACTACTTTCTTGACGAGTTCAACACTAAAAATGGAGGCCAGCGAATAGCTACAGTTCTTATGTATCTGTGAGTATCACGCATTTTCAGTACATCTGCCTTTTATAGATGCATCTGTAGTAGAGGTGACAAAATAGGCAGGTTGTGTGCATTAAAATATGCTTTGGCTTTCATTCGACCCATTATACCCGTTTGACAATTAAGCCCGTTTTTAGGTGAAATTTTTATTTAATCCATTTGGCCCTTGTTTTGGCTAATTTTTGTTTTGCCTATTGCAGGTCTGACGTAGAGGAGGGGGGAGAGACAGTTTTCCCTGCTGCACAGGGAAATTTCAGCTCCAAGCCAGATTGGAATAATGCATCTGAGTGTGCTAAAAAGGGCCTCCATGTGAAACCAAAAATGGGTGACGCATTACTTTTCTGGAGCATGAGGCCTGATGCAACATTGGATCCAAGTAGTTTGCATGGTATGTGCCTGTGGAACTCTACTTTCATCTGCATTTATTTTCTGAAAAGAAATAAAAAAGGGTTTTAATTTGTGGTTTTAGAATGGACGCTTTGGGTAACAGTTGAAAATTGGTAATTCTCTGTTATAGTTTGGGTTGGTTGAATCATCACACTTTTGGTTATAAAATCTAGTTTTGTTTTTAATAATTAATTACCTTGTTGAATATGATTAGAAAAGCTATTTATTAAAATAATAACCTAATCATTTTGAGTAAAATGTTAGGAGGCTTTAGGCATTAAATATACACTTCGGGCCATTGTTTTAAAAAACGGTTGAGGCGTGCGCCTCGAGGCGAGGCGCCCAGAAAACGTCGCCTCGAGGCGAGGCGCCCAGAAAACGTGTATGAGGCGGCGCCTCAGGGGTTTATTTTGTACGTGCACCTCATAGGGTTGAGGCGCTAAGAAAGGCTGCGCCTCAGGGGGTTTTTCTGTTTGTTTTTGATGTTTTAGACTCTCTGTGTCAGTTTCAAATGTTCCATGTCTTTTTAATGTGTGTTTTTGATAAATCCGATGATGAAATTAGTCTGTATTTTATTTTTTACAAGATATATAATTTTTATATTTATTTTTTAATTCCGCCTCGACCTTACGTCTCGGTTCGCCTCGAGGCTTACGCCTCATGAGGCGAAGGGAAAACGCCTTCAGGCTCGATTCCGTACTTTTAAATTCTTGCTTCGCGCGACTTTAAACATGTTCTTTAAATGTCCTTTTTAAATTAAATGGGTCAAGTCTCAGTGATCAAACTTATCTCAAACTCACAAGAGTAATTCTCTTCATGTTCTATAATTGTGTGGAGATTTTTGCATCATGTATTTAAATTCCACATCTGTTTTAATAAAATTTTGTTGATCTATTCTAGGCGGTTGTCCTGTGATTAAAGGAAATAAATGGTCGTCTACAAAGTGGATGCATGTTGAAGAATACAAAATATAAGTTTGTCAAAAGGTATGTTTTTACTAGTGCAATGCATTTGTGCTTTTGTGATTATTTACTATGTTGCAAAACCTACTTACGTGTCAATAATTCAGAGCATACCCAATATGTTGTCTTTCTTTCTTTTTCTTAATATACTAAACAAAGCTCAAGGAAATTTAAGCCTTTAAATAGCATCATTTTTACAAACAAGAAAAAGTTAAAAGAGTAGCCAACCAAACTTGCTACATAACCAAGACGTGCTTATTTGGACTCTAAAAGAAGCGAACAAGATTCAAAAACATACTTACTAAATAGCTCCTTGGTTACATCTTTAACTGAGATTCCAAGTGCTTAGTACTTTGTCATTTCATTGTTTATCAGGTAGCACATTGATAATATTTAAACATGGGAAAAAGTGTTTAGGGGTCACCTAATTCGCCAATTGTTTTGACGCGTACTAACGACTCATTTCAACATAAACCCTGTTTTGGCTTGTTACCTGATCTACTAAGTTTGACCCTGCAACATGCCCACATTTACTAAGTGGTTTTAGATGCACATCTACAATGAGAAACTCTTAAAGTTCGTACTGTTATATAAGACAACACGTGTTAAATAATAAGATTGGTTGGAGTGAAATTTACTATTACTCTACACCACCACCACCCTTACCTCGGCCCATGCCCCACAGCTTGGCTGCCACGCCCCAACCAGCTCCACATGGCCCAAGCAACACCCGCCATGCCATGGCCACAGCCATGACCACAAAGGAGTAAAATGAGATCCCATTAGCTGGTTATAACTTATACCACTTGAAGGTTCCTTGATATACTATGGTTTTGAGTTCCACTACAAAAGCCAACGCATTTGATGCTTAGTGCCACATGTTAGGCAACGAGGACATGACACATGCTTGAGAGAGCCCAAAAACTTCTAAAATACTCTTAGTTCTACCCGATTATTAAAAAGGAAAGCCCGAAAAGAAGAAAAAAGCCCACAGCTAGATTAAAAAAACTGAAACCGCAAAACTAAATATAAAAAGAAGCAGGGCATCAATGAGCCAGAGGAGTCTGAATGTGAATTTTGAAAGTGAATATTAGGACTTGAAGCATCACATTTTCACTTGCTTAAAGTTAGGATAGTTCTTGGTAATATTAAATTACAACTATCATTTACTCGATATATTGTCTTTAACTAATCATATAATTTGAATATTTTCACCCTAAATAATGCTCTAGATGTTAACTGTATGTCATGAGTAGCTATAGAGGGGGGTACTCATGTGTGACGTCTATCTCTATATATTTAGTCCTATCATAAACATTTTTATTTGCACAACTGCTATATAAAAACTCTTATGATTCAAATTGGAATTAGAGCCAAGTTGCTTCAAAATTCTAGGGTCATTTAAGAAACCTAACCATACCTTAGAACACACCATTACAAAGAGGTGATCCCATGAAGTCTTTATAGGAGGCGCTGCTTCAACGCTCGGGTTATGCCGGACTATTTGTTTCTTATTGCAATAGTTCTCTTTTAATGTATAAGCATGTTCTCTGGCTGGCTCCTTTGCTCAGGATGCAGAAGCTCTATGTATTGTATTGAATAATTAACAAAAGACTACAAGAGAATATATAAGAGAGGGAACCTATACCTAACAAAACCATACGGCTTATTGGACAATATATTGGGATATACATAACTTAAAATCTAACAATCCCCCTCGAGTTGGAGCATAAATATTGAGCTAGTTACAAGCTTAGTTATTTCGACTACCTAGTAATGCTTTAGTGAAAACATCAGCTAGTAGTTTCCCAGTAACTCTCAGTTCCAACTTCAGGTCTTGTGATTGTCTCATCCTCGAGCTCTTCTTGAGTAAAGTGACAATTAACATCTATATGCATAGTTCCTTTACGAGTTTACGGAATAACAGATTGTTTGCAATGTGAATGACACCCTGATAGTCACGCCATAAGGTCAGTGACTTAGTTTGAACAAAGTCAACAAACCCATCCTTATCTTTGATCAACTGAATATCTGATTCAGATTATTCAAAACGCAATAATCTGTTACCCTGTCATTTTCCTTTTTTATATAACATCAGTAGTTACTTAGTTACAGTTACACTCACAGTTATTTTCTTCACATTTTCAGCTCAGCACATTATAGCAAGCTGACCCAGTGGTGGTTGTTTGCAGGTACAGAGTGTAACATACAAACTAGCAGTAAAGTATATCTGAGTTTTTCCTCCCTCCTTCAAGACTTTAACCTGAGCTTCATGTTGCAAAGGGGATCGCCATAACGTCACAAGAAACTTGATTAAATATAGAAATGAGCATTGTAACTTATGAGAATAGCCAAATCTAGTCATATTTTTGTAAGTTTTTAGGTGCCCTTTTATTGTTGAAGTCATGTTACATGTGTAAGATGCCGTGGTCTTCTAATTCAGGTTCGCGTTATAAATTCTTTTTTAATCACAGGGTTTTGGATCATCGGGTTTGAACATATTTTGACTCGTTAGTAACTGATGGCTGTAGCTGGTACTCTCTTGACTAACAGCAATGGCAATTCATGTTATTAATAAGTTGGAAACACTTGTTGAAGTGTTTTAATAAATCAAAATCGTTGTTGTTACACTTTGGTCATCAAACTCTTAACTTTGAAGTTTAGGTGAAAGGCAGAATCATATTATTTTTCTAAATTCTCAATACATTAATTCGAATCTAGGGTTTTACTCAAAACGTTATGATCAATTTTGATCTACAGTTGGTGTTTGTATTACAATTTTTTAACTTTTAAGTTTCGTTTTAAGTTAAATTGGTGCATTTTCATCAAAAACATTAACATGTAGGAATGTTAATTGAAATTAAACATAGACAACAAGTTACAATCATCTTAAGCAACTCTTAATATGGGCATACGGAACTTTTCCCCACTTCAACCACATATCACCAATCTTTTTATTTTTCTTATTTTCTCCATTTCAATGGGCACACCTATTAGTTTCATCTTCCTCATAAAGGCATACATTTTCTAGAAAAAATGTTAAATGGGTACACAAGGTGGATACACGTTTCATATAACGGTATAACGTGCAGTAGGATTCATACTAGGAGCTTGTATTGTCTAACCCATGTAGAAGATTGAATATGCGATACATATTAACATTCTTGACTTATGATATTATGAGGCATGATTTATGGGTAACTTGGGCTCAATGGAGCATATTTCATCATATTCATACATACAAGGGATTTTTCTTTGAGCAGTGAACATTTCATTGAGTTCTTATACATGAAAGATTTTCTAAGAACAGTTGTGTAATGCTTCATGACAAACAGCTATAGCGCGTGTGAAGAAACTAAATTGTTTGTTACATTGATTTATTTGAGATTTTAAGGATCTATCATTTTTTAAGAAACTTCTACAATTAAATGATAGCGTAGACGGAATAAATTAAAAATATATTATAGTTGACTAGTTCAATCTTAATCATAAATAAAAATAGAGAAATGTTATTATACAAAGTGTGTTTTTCGTGTGAAGTGTATGAAGTTCTTGCGTGATTATTACCCTTCTTGCGTGCTAATTCCACCACTGATTTTATCTTTCTTGCCTGATAATTACCATAAAAAGGTAAATCATTCTTGTTAATTCCACCTCCACTATGTATACTTCTCACGAGAATATCACTTTATATACTAAACTTTTCAGATAAAATTAAGCATTTTTAATGTTGTATTCAAAAGTATTTAAAAAATTTATTAAATATAAATAAACACTCTATAATGAGATATTTGAAATTTAAATAAAAATATTATATATTAAATTTTATAAGAATAGCACAAGATATATTTAAGAGAATAGCACAAGATATTATTAAGACTAATGATAACAATAAAATATTAAATCAATAAAAATATTTAATGTTAACTATTTCAATCACCAAAGGATATAGCAAAGTGATATAAAAGAGTTGTTTGTGTCATGATATCCTATATGGCAAACCCTAGGAAGATACTATTGATGGTGTTCCACGATAAATTCTCGTATAGCAATGGACATATTAAAATGGTAGAAATTTTAAGTAAAATTGACTATGGTGGAATAGTGAAGGATAAAAGTAACTATCAAGATTAAGAACATTTGCAACCCTTAAGGGGTGTTTGAGTCTAGATCCTTAACCAATTCTTGTATATTGATCGGTAATTTCTTACTTAAATTTCATTATTTTGATTATGGTAGCAGGGAAAGCATCAAATACAAAGTTTTATAAAACTAAAAAGTGTAAAAAGGATTAAGATGTTGCCACGTGTCATTTTGATCAAAAATAGGTTGGGGGCAAAACTAGTAATGTTTTCCCTTCTCAAGTTTCATTTTTTTTAAACACTCATGACTTTTACATACGATCTTATTTTTAAAAAAAAATTACAACATAAAAACGAGCATTTTTTTAGAATGCGTATGCAGGATCGTTTAAGGGCTGGTCTCTTACAACACAACAACACAATAAGAAGAGAGCTTTAGAACACTTAACAGATCAAATAGGGAACTGGTAACTTGTATGTTTGATACTAAGAACACAAGTAAATATGAGACAGAACAAGATGCACACAACACAATTATATGGTTTTTAAGAATGTTGTATATTGCTCTCAAGTTCTTTTACAAGTATTACAAAGCATGAAAGAAAGTTACAAGGACCTGAGATACTTTATACTACATCTTACAGTCGGCCATACTTAGAAGGCCAGCTGGAAACATAAGACTAGACAACAAAATCAAATGTAGAGTCAAAATGCAGATTGCCTTTTGATTAGTGACTATGGCATGTCATAGCTCACATCCTAATATATTACAAAAAAAGATAAAAGTACATAAAGTAGAAAGCACAGACTCAAGACCTCAATGTACAGTTACCAAAAGCATGGACCTTTTCTCCAACTCATGTAAGTTGGTGAGTGAACAGATTTGCAGGGGAAAGGTGGTCCAGCTTTATGGAAAAGTACATCAGATAAAGCATGTGTTCAAAAGTCTTCGGAAGAAATATGTCCTCACTTCTTGGCTTCGGAAGATGTTGGTCTTGGCTTCGGAAGATTTTACGCTTAGAATATATTCTAGTGCATGGTGTAAAACTTTCAAAGCATTTCTACTCTGCACTCCAGTACATACATGCAGGAAATACTTTGGATGTTTTGGGTGCATCAGCCTTATATGAAACCTTACAGCGTATAGTGTTGATATAAAAAACAAAGTTTTTTTTAATTCATTGTGTAATTTCATTAGGTCATTGTGTAATCTTCTGAATTGATGATGATTACACAATTATTTGATGAGGAATACACAATAAATTTGAAACATAGAAAGTTTACATTCCTTATTATTGTGTTATTCAAAAATTATCATTTTAAAAAACACAATATATAATACAATGATCAACATTAGACACAACGAGTAACACAATAACCAGCACTAGGCTCGATGATTAGCAATAAAAATAATGAGTTGTTTGACGAGGATTGCACAATGACATAATCACGATTACATAATGAACTGAAAAATGTAAAAAGTTACATTTTTAGCATTGTGTTATTTGAAAATCATCATTTTAAAAAACACAATACATAACACAATAGTCAACATTAGACACAATGGGTAACATAATGACAAACACTTGACTTGATAATTAGCAATAGACACAATAAGTTGCTTGACGAGCATTACACAATCACCTGATCAGGATTTACAAAACGAACTCAAAAAAATGTAAAAAAATTTACATTTTCAGCATCGTGTTATTTGAAAATCACCATTTTAATAAACACAATGGTTAACATTAGACACAATGGGTAACAAAATGATTAGTTGGACTCAATGATTAGCAATAGACATAATGAGCTGCTTTGTGATAATTACACAATGACCTGATCAGGATCACACAATGAACTGAAAAACGTAAAAAAATCACATTTTTAGCATTGTGTTATTTGAAAATCGTTATTTTTTTTGAAAAACACAATGCATAACAAAATGATCAACATTAGCCACAATGGTCTGATGAATATTACACAATAACATTATATTGCACAACGAGCTGATGAATATTACATAATGAGCTGAAATACGTGAAAAAACTTTGTTTTTTATTTATCAAAATTATAAGGGTTTTAAAGATTAAAAAACACTTGTTTTTATGGTGTAGTTTTAAAAAAAACATGTTGTATGAAAAAGTTACAAGTGTTTAAAAAAGTAGAACTTGAAAATATGGTTAAGACTAAAATATCATTGGCATATCATCTAAAGTTTTAAATATTTAACATTATGCCACTGGATTTTTTTAACCCTTGAATCTAAAATCTAATAGATAAAAACCTTCCTTTATACAATAACTCCACCCTGTGGTAGTATTAATTACCATTTCTAAAAAAAACCTTGTATGTTGTTCCAATGATTTATGGTGGATTCTAGAAATTTAATAGCTACGTTGGTTTATAATGAGAGGAAAAAGTATAAATTTATCATTCTCTTAAGATTTCAACTGGAGTGACACATTACAGTTAAATACATTTTTTAATATTTTATTGTAATTCTATCATGTCCATTGCTTTACTAATTAAAAAATTGAACATAATTAAAAGATGCATTGACTAGTTGAGTTAGTCTTTTTAATTATTACGGCTATAGAAGATGAATAGAGACACAACTCATATTAAGCCTGTGACTTTTCATCTTGTTATTTCTTTTTGGTCGGTTGCTACAGTAGCTGCTAACCATTGAGACGTGTGTCAGTCCGTTATTAGTCCACCTTTTTTGTGTTTGGCCATTTCTGTCTCACAGCATCACCATTGTACCATTTATTTCGGCGACGCCACTGACGAGCCATTCAACATCTAACAACGATATCACTAGGGGTGTGCATGGTCGGTTTGGTTCGGTTTTAGTCTAAAACCGAAACCGAAAACCGATATTTCGGTTTCTAGGTTTTTAAAACCGTTCGGTTTCGGTTTTTTCGGTTTTTGGTTTTCGGTTTTAACTTCGGTTTCGGTTTGGTTTTGGTTTTTTTCGGTTTTACCATTTGTGCTTCAAGTTTTAGGAAAAAATTGTTTTAAAATAATGAATTTAAGCCAAAAATTTTAGCCTTACATTATTTTGTTGATCTCTAAATATAATATTTTTATAATTCAGTTGACATTAAAATTTAATGCAATTCATAAAATATAAGAACAGTATATTTAATAAAACATTTTAATCTATCAATTCAAATAAAAAATTTTAATATTATTCTTGAAACCTAAATATTTAATCTCTTTTAGATAACACAAGTTAAATAAGTAACTAATAGGCTAATAATTTTTATAAGTATATGATTACACCTTTAAATTTACAAGTTTGATTATATGGTTTCAGTTCGGTTTTTTCGGTTTTTGTTACAAGCAAAACCAAAACCGAACCAAAAAATCCGGTTTTTAAAAAATCATCAAACCAAACCGTCGGTTTTCTAGCGGTTTCGGTTTTATCGGTTCGGTTGCGTCGGATATTTTGCTTACAGTTCGGTTATTTTGGTTTTTTGCTCACCCCTAGATATCACCATCGATTATTGCTCCCAACTTCTCCTGGCGCTCCCCACCTGTGTCCACTGAGCACATCCCAGAAAAGTGAGTACAAAAAGAGAGTATAAATGATATAAGTTATAGTGGTTTCTGGATCTAGGTTTCCAGCCAAAGAATGGGACTACACCATCATCGAAATTTACTTCCATCTGTTATGGCGATCCTCACCGGCGTCCATCGAGCACACCCCCAAAAAATGAGTATGACAATAAATTATAGTGGTTTCTAAATATAGATTTTAACCAAAAAACGAGGCTCTAGATGTGGTTTTTACCACTCCCTCTCTCAAAAATAGAATAAGACGAACTGAACCACCTTCCACCATCGTGAGCTGTCGCCGCAGTAGGATGACAGCGCCGGAACGACAACCCCTCCATCTTTCTCTCTTGATGTTGTCGGTTGAACAAGTTTATTAGGGTTTTAGAGTTTTGAGGGCGAGTTTATAAGTGGAGTAGGCTGTAAATTAGGGAGAAAATAGAAAAATCTGGAAAGAATAGAGAGATTTTTTAGTGAAAGAAAATATTGGAAGGATGAAAAAGATGAGCAGAGGTTGAAATAATAATGGTGGAATGTAATAACGACTTTTTTGAATAAACATAAATGCAATTATGTTACCTGCCATTAAATTTAAAAGAGTATAAAAATCAAGAAAACTTAGTTTTTATTAAAACTTTCAATTGTATAGGTAAGCTTATGTTAATTAGCATTTTTAGTCAACATTCTATTGTAAATCTCTTGGACTATAGCATAGTAACTTCTATTCACATACACACACATATATGTATTTATCGAGATTGTTTTGATTTCCATTTCCAATCTTCTCTCTATACCTTCATAAATTGTGCATTTAGTATATGAAATTTGTAGTAGAACACATAATTGTTAAAATAATTAGATATGAAATTAAAAAAATTGAAATCTATTAAATGAATTTAACAAATTTAATGTTATTTGATGACAAAACAACAATAAAAGAACCACAATATATCATCATGACCACCACCTACAACGAGGGGAGGGGATTGCGGCGTTGGTGGAGATGACAACATGGTGGGTATAGCGGTGCCGGTTTGTGGCGACAATAGTGTGTGGCTGACACAATAGTGGTGAGAGATTTCAATTACTTTGGTTGAATTTCTTTACAATTTAAAAAGAACGTTAAATTTTTTTACACGTAAAATTTTGAATGAACTAATTTCAATTCCAATTCAATCCTCAACTAAACAAACAAACAATGAAATCAGAGATATCAAACCCCCCTTATCAAATAAAATCTTGTTCATGTTCGTTTGTTTAGGATTGACTTTATTCACGAACGATTCATGAATAATTTATCGAACATTTACAAACGTAATCGAACGAACCTGACCAACATATTCATGATTCCTTATCTATACTATATATAAAGCATATGAGAGGGGTATTTTAAGATACCATAAAATTAAGAATAAATACTTAATTTAATGCATAAGATACAATCAATTTTGAGAGTAAAAAAGTATTTTTAACATTATTTACATATTACCCTTTATAATTAGTTACATAATAACCTTACACTTACTAACACTTAAAATTTTTCATTATCTACCCATAAATAAATAAAAAACTTAATTTGTTTAAGATTTCAGCTATATCTTTTAATATATCACATTTAAAAACTTTTTAAGACTACAATTGTAACCTGTGTTTTATTTTAAATGTTTCGGTGTAAATTTTTTGCTGAACCGATATGTATTTTGTGAGGTACAACAAGTTAATGCGTAAATGTACAAGTAGTCATACATAACTAATTAATTGGTATTTTAAATTTTAGCTAAGAAAAAACATAATAAACTTTTATAAAAATACTATAACAATAACAAAATATTAAAAACACGTGCCAGATGTAAAATGTCACCCGCCGCATTATACGGGCACTCTTCTAGTTTCTTTATAATAATAATAATGATAATATTTACACTTTAAACATGCTCATCTGTTATTCATGTATGAGGGGACCGAGTCAAATCAGTCGAACCCCATGAAACTCAGTATTCGCCTCTTCCACTCACACCAACATTCAATTCTTTTCATTCTTCACAAATTCATACAATCATCTTCTGAATTCAACTTCCACTTCATCATTTCACCTTCAAATTCCCACTGTTTGATGCATACGACCATCAGTTTCCCCCAATACTACAATTCATTCCGAGAAATTGAATTCTAAAGTTGAAGAATCAGCCACTTTTCTAGTGTATTCGCCTTCGTATCTGTTCATCTGTTGGTACGATTCATTCACTCTCTGTGCTGTTGTTCGGATTGAGTTTTGGACGGTTAACTTATCGGGAATTTGACTTTTAATTTTGTTTGTTTTGTATTTGTTATGATTCTGGTTGGAGTTTGAGTGTAACTGTGTAAGTGTTGTTGACTTGTTTTTTAGGGTTTTTATCTGTTACAATTAGTCAATTAGTGCGTGGATTTAGTTGGAAGTTTTAAGCAGATAGTAGAAGTTTAAGATGATATTATTTTGTATCAGTTTAGTAGTTTTGTCATATTTGTTTGTGTTGTTTCCTGTTTATGAAAATGTTGAAGCAGTTAGCTTCTTAATGGTGTAATACGTCTGTTTAAGTGTTTAGGGTGATTTTAATTGGTACTGGTAGTGAAAATCCTCAGCATATCACGTGAAACATTCAGAAAGTTGATGTTTGGGAAGTCGGGAAGTCTATATGTGGTTTTATTTGAGTTGTAGTTGATCAAAGTCAACGGGGAATGAGTTGCAGTTTTGAAAACTTTCTTTGTATTGTGGCGATTCTGTTTTGAAGTTCATTGATGTTTTGCATACGATGTTTCTATGCAATTATCAGTACTAGGGTGAAACTTGAAGTTTCAATCACCTAATAGAACTTTAAGGTAATGTTGTTATTATTTTTGCTGGTACAGTTGATGAAGAATGTGAAGGTAATGAGCTTCTTGAAGATGATATATGCTAATTTTAATATGATCTTATTTGGTATGCTAATATCAAACCTAAATTTTGCACTTAACATTCATATACATTATATGTGGACTTTTAAACCTGATACCATACTGGATAGATAGTTTCTGGATTGTAAATGAACAAAGGAAAAGAGGCATATACTGATGTTTGGCTTCTATTTGATATGAGGTCTGATTTTTTCTTGAATCTATGGATATGGTATATGGATCTAAGAAGATAAACTTGTTAACCACATAAAATAACCAACAAAACTTATAGCTCAATGCACTTATGCACCTCCCTTTCTTTTGACTTTAGTGGTCTAGCATTTCCTTCTTATCCAAAATCCTGAATAAGAGTCTTAAAGTGCTTGAATTTAAGTAGGAAAATTCAATGTAGAACACTTGATTATTGTATATTTGTTAAGTGTTAGCTAATAATTTAAGGGGGAACTTCTTGTGGGTGATAATGATTCTTGCTTTATGTCATCTAATCTTTGGGAGAAAAGATGTAGATTCATTTTCTTTTCTGTCCTCCTTTTAAAGATTGAAACAGGAGTACCAAGATAGTAATTGAAAGGTAAAAGAATAGAATGTATTTTAAGATAACTTAAGAATTAAGATTTGGTGCTTATAATGGAAACCGTCTTGCTGATGCTCGATTCATTCATGTGAATTAGCAAGAATTAGTATTAGTCTTGGCATTGTAGATGTGTAAGTAGTAATGCCATCTATAATAAGTATTAGTCGTCGAAAGTAACTTTACTTTGGAAGTTAAGCAGTTAGCATAGATAGTAATAACTACTATGACAACATTCATGATCCCTTTCTTTCTCTACTCTATAGTTGTCAAATGCATGTGATGCACTCAAGGCGCAAAGGGCGAGCCTTGGGCTTAGGCGCAAGGTGCTTAAAAAGTGAATGCTTTTTTAAGCGAGGTGCATAGAATAAAAGTACCACTTTTACGGGTTTTAGACATATTGTAGGTTTGTTTTGGGCTAGTTTAGATTGTTTTAGGTTGATTCCAGGTTTTTTTAGGGCCAGTGTTAGTGTTTCAGAGTTCAGACTATACAAACGATTTTTGGCTGGAACCTGACTTGAAAATGCACCTGAGCTCCTGAAAATGGGGCTTTTAAAGCAGGCGACAAGGTTGCATTGGGGTGCAGAGGGCCTAGGCACATGCCTTGTGGGCTTTTGACAACAGAGCTCTACTACAGAAGGGAGTTACTTGTTTATTAAGTTTCAATTCGTCATGGAATTATATATATATATATATATATATATATATATATATATATATATATATATATATGTGTGTGTGTGTGTGTGTGTGGGTGTGTGTGTGTGTGTGTGTTTTAAATGGGATGAGTTTCATATTTGTACCTTAAATTTCTTAAATTTGGTGTTTTTTTTCCAGCAATGCACCGTGTGGGTAGTGCTGGCAATACCTCCAACTCAGTCCGCCCTCGTAGGGAGAAAAGGCTGACATATCTTTTAAATGATGCTGATGACACAAAGGTTAGGGTTTATTGTGTTTTGACTGATTTCCCATTTGTATATCTGTTTTCTCTTTAATTTTTTGGACATAAAATTGTTGCATTCCCAGAATATGATGGCATGCCCTTGTGCCAGCACACTTAAACTTCATAAATGGTTTCCATATAATTTAAAAGTTATGAAGTTAAACTACATTCGACGCCATGAGGGAATCTTTCTAGAGTATATAGTAAACACCTCCGTTTTTCAACAACGGGAGCTAGTATCATTTTTTAGTAGTTTACTAGGTTGGTTGGTCTAGTAATTATTGTGTCCCTAGATATGTTTCTTACTAAAAGAACATGTAGATACATTTATTGTAATGGTTCATATGTTATAATATTATATTTCAAATGAAAACAATAAATTGTGATTTGATAAACATACAAGGTTAAAATCGGATGGGAGTGTAGAAACATGAAAGAATCATATTAGCTATATAGCGTTATTGTTTATGTTAGTCTTTTATTGGTTTTTTGATCCTTATGTGCTGTGTTTCAGGCGTCTGTCCAAATTTATCTTCCTGTCAATGAACAAAACATTAGAATAGATTCTTAATCTCAGTTGTTTTAATCATAAATTTACTAGCAATTTACTCAATTGCAATGTTGAGCCCCTCGATTTGCAGCATTGTGCTGGTGTGAACTGTTTGTCTGTCTTAAAAGCATCAGAGCCAGATAATTGTAGTTACCTGTTCACTGGGAGCCGTGATGGCACGTTGAAAAGATGGGCACTGAGTGAAGAGGGTGCCACTTGTTCAACTACTTTTGAGTCTCATGTTGACTGGGTATATTTTTAATTTATTTTTATTACAGTTAATATTATAATTGTAAATTTTATTATCATTATTGTTATTATTACAATTATTGTTAACATCTATTATGTTCAACTAATAGTATTTCAGTTTGTTTAATGGCTGTATACTACATTAAGAAGTAATTGGGTCGTACAGGTCAATGATGCAGTCCTTGTAGGAGGGAATACCCTTGTATCCTGCTCCTCAGATACTACTGTCAAGGTTTCTCGTTGTGTCTAATTAAAAAATTTTTAATTACAAAATTATGCATTAATGTTGACATAATTCTCACTAATACTATTTTTGATTTATCAGACTTGGGATTGTTTCTCTGATGGAACCTGCACGAGGACTTTCCGTCAGCACACAGATTATGTTACTTGTCTTGCTGCTGCCGAAAAAAATGTAACTTCCAGTCTTCCACCAAGAAATATACCTTTTGCTTTTGTTCTCATTAAAAGAAACCATAGATCTTCAGTTGAAAATTTGGCACCTCTGTAATGGAAATTAAAATTATGAATACGGTTTGCAGTAGAGGTGGTAAGATGGCGTGTCTCGAGTTTGGATAATGGATCAAAACAGGTTCTGGATGAAACATACTGGGGTTGGGGTTGAGTTGACTTGAAGACGCTTCTTTTGTTCGTTTCTTTTTTTTGAAAAATACTGTCTTAATTATGATTGCATTATTGTTGCAATAACAATCTAAATCATTGGAAAAAAAACAGTTTAGCAGGTTTAATTAGTGCGGGCGATTCATGTTGGGTTGGTATCATCCAATCCAAACACGGTTGCTTTAATACATTTCAAAGAACTTAATCCTACTCTTAAACATGCTTAACCATGTAACTTGGTCACAACCCATGTGATCTTTTTATCTAAACACGTCTAATGGATTGGGGGATTAAGTGGGTTGTAAATGGGTTTGTTAAGTCAACGAGTGTGGGTGGGAATTGTAATTATTTTTTATTTTGGTTTTCAATGGATTATCATGTTGACCTATATATGCGAAACCCAACCTGAGCACGTCACATTTCGTTTGTTAAATGGGTTGGATGAGTCAACCTGTTCACGACCTAACCCTGTTTACTCAACCCTAACCCCTTCTTTATGTGTTGGGTTCTTGTCTTGTGTCAATGTTATGTCGGGAGTAGCCACCCTTAGGGCTAATGCCATTAAAACTAGAATTTAGGTGACTTTAATCCCTGTCCTCTTCACTTTTGGCTTACCTTTTTGATTTGATTGACACATTCACATGCTAAATCCTTTTAGTATGCTCTTTCTTTTAGAGCAATATTGTTGCT
Source organism: Flaveria ramosissima (assembly GCA_025215565.1). Lineage (NCBI taxonomy): Eukaryota > Viridiplantae > Streptophyta > Magnoliopsida > Asterales > Asteraceae > Flaveria > Flaveria ramosissima. Next base: position 79,406,107 of record CM046040.1, read on the forward strand.
TCTGGTGGGTTGGGTGGTGAAGTATTCATTTGGGATCTTGAAGCAGCCGTTGCTCCATTCTCCAAGAATAGTGAGATGAACGTTGGTGATTCTTCCAATGGAATTAATGGTTCGGGACCAGTTACAAGTCTACGTGCAATCAGCTCAAGCAACAACATTACATCACATACAAATCAACCTCAAGGATATGTTCCAATTTCTGCTAAAGGACATAAAGAGTCTGTTTATGCATTAGCAATGAACGAAAGTGGAACTCTTTTGGTGTCTGGTGGAACAGAGAAGGTATATTTTATTGATTTGTAAGGATCACTTTTGTTAAAAGTCAACTTTTTTCCCTTTTGTTTTTGGTTTTTACTCATTTTTGCCACGTAACTCAACATATTGATCATTTTGTGCATCTATGTGGATTTCTAATTTCTTGCAGGCTATACGTGTCTGGGACTCAAGAACTGGTTCAAAGATAATGAAGCTTCGAGGGCATACAGATAATATTAGGGCTCTGCTCCTCGACTCTACTAGGAGGTTTGTTTTCTTGTTTATATTATATGCTTAGATAGAGCAATATGAAATGAAGATTTTTTTTAAACACTGGAGCAATATTAGCTGGACATAGCCCAACACATGTTGATAGGGTGTTAGCAATAATGGGCGCTCTAATTACTGGGTTCTAACTCAAGTTATAATGGAGTCTCAATATGTCCTATACAAAGATGGGATTCTATAGCATTTAGGGATTAAATTAATGTTCTTGGGGATCTACATAGTTAAAGCACTTTCATGTCCTTAGACCTTAGTTTGCATCCTGTTCTTTACACTGTTTTTCTTCAAAGATTAGTAAAAAAAACTTTATTTTTTGGGATTATTAAACTATTTGGTTAGTAATACAACATTATTTTGATTGCAGGTTCTGCCTATCAGGATCCTCTGATTCTATGATCAGGTAGGCATTTTACTGGTAACATGTGTGGTAGTTATGATTGTCGTGGCATATTATATACTAATAGGGGACTATAATAAACAAGACAAGAAAACTTGTTTATTAAACTTAACATTTTTATAACAAGTATGATGATTTTATATATATTTTTGGTAGATTGTGGGATCTTGGGCAGCAGCGGTGCGTGCACTCTTATGCTGTTCATACTGATTCTGTTTGGGCACTTGCTAGCACTCCAACATTTAGTCATGTGTATAGTGGTGGAAGAGATCTTTCTGTGAGTTTGCATCTCTGTCTCTAGATTTGTTTATATGAGTCTTGGTAGACTATGAGGTGTTTGGATGTGCATTTCAAAGGTTGTGTTCATTTATCTCTTTCTACTTTAGTTGTACTTGACAGATCTTTCGACAAGAGAGAGTGTATTGCTTTGCACAGAGGAACATCCTATTCAGCAGTTAGCATTACATGATGATGGTATATGGGTTGCAACAACAGATTCTTCTGTGCACAGGTGGCATTCTGAAGGCGTAAGTCCTGAAAAAGTGTTTGAAAGAGGTGGTTCTTTCCTGGCTGGGAATTTGTCGTTTTCAAGGGCTAGGGCTTCTTTAGAAGGATCTACCCCTGTGAGTCATCTTTTCCCTTGTTACAAACTTTAAAATTCTCTGTAAAAGAATTTCTGCAAAATGATGATGATAGATAATGATGTAAATGATGGATAGGTTCCTGTGTATCGAGAAGCCACCTTTAGTATTGATGGAATTCCAGGGATAGTGCAACATGAAATATTGAACAATAAAAGGCATGTCCTGACCAAGGTGATATATTTTTCACCTTTTCTTACAGTTTATAAGTAGTTTTTTAAAAGCACTTTGTCTCCTATTGTCTTGAAGAATATGATTTACAGAACTAATGGCGTAAAGTGTTTGTTTAATAGGATAATGCTGGTTCTGTTAAGCTTTGGGAGATCACTAGAGGTGTTGTGATTGAGGACTATGGACAGGTTACCCACATGCTGTTTTCTATTAACTCTATTCTAGCATATAAAGTAATAGGTAGTTTGGGTGGCAGTTTTGACCCGTTTACCCAGAAATGGGTTGATTTGGGCTTATTTACCCTAATGGGACAGATGGGTAGCCTTGAAAACAAGGTTATATATAGAACTCGTCAAATGAATAAAAGTGACTCTAAAAGGCCATTTGGTTCACATATCTTTAATTTGGGAACTGGAATCTGTCAAAGGAATTGGAAATTTGGAAGAATTGGACTTAAAATTGAATTTTGTCAAGGAATTGTGTTTATGATGTATTTGGTTGATAATAAATCATGTTTGGTTTGTAAATTTACGGTGGTGGTGTTGGTGATGGCAACGATGGCAACGGTGGTGTGGGGTGATAGATCCCATTTCCTTTGGTTGAATTCCTTCACTATGTGGAAGGAATGTTAAGTTTCTTTATTTGAAGGAATTTGAGGGCATCTATTCTCCAACCAAAATGTTTTCCCTTGAACTTGGATTCTTATTCCCACGAATTATGTGAACCAAACCGGTAAGGATAGAAGTCACATTCCAATTCATTTGAATTATGGTGAGTTCCAACAAACCATATTTGCCCTAAGTGTATTTAATTGCTTTCACTTTTTTAAATTCTTCTACTAAACAACTTTGAATACCTAATGATATATAGTTTTTTATTGACCATACTTAATATATTAGTTATTTAAGAAAATTAAGAAAAAGGAACAAAAAATGTTAGCAGGTCAACCCAACCTGATTGACTCGTTATGTCTTGTATAAATATTACACATCCTTTTGCCATTCCTAATATGTAGCATTGACAGCTATTACTTAAAACAATATTATTTGCTTGCTGGTATACTGCATTGTCATTAAACATATTCTTCGTATGTTATACTCATATTTTAAACTTGTATGTTATAGGTTTCTTTTGAAAAGAAGAAGGAAGAACTGTTTGAAATGGTATCTCATATCTAACAAAAGATCATTACGAGAACAATATACACAAATATTAAATAATTATCTTTAAACTATATCTTTGGTTCCAGGTCAGCATTCCTTCATGGTTCACTGCCGATACCAGGCTTGGGAGCTTGTCTATTCATTTAGATACCCCACAGTGCTTTTCTGCAGAAATGTATTCTGCTGACCTCAGCATCACTGAGAAAGCTGAGGATGACAAGGCACACATACCTTCATAATACTTAAAAATTTTCTTAATGTAGTCAACTTAATAGTGGATTGATTTCTTTGTTTTTCGCAGATCAATCTGGCTCGAGAAACCCTCAAAGGACTGTTGGTTCACTGGTTGGCTAAGAAAAAACATAAATTTGGGTCTCAATCTTCAACCAATGGAGAAGGGACAACTGGTAGGAGCATTACACTTTCAAAGGGAGAGGTAGATGGTAATGGTGAAAATGATTCTGTGGTGTATCCACCATTTTCCTTTTCAACTGTCTCACCTCCTTCAATTATTACCGAGGGTTCACAGAGTGGGCCCTGGAGGAAGAAATTTACTGACCTTGATGGAACAGAGGATGAGAAGGAGTTCCCGTCGTGGGTTTTAGAATGTATTTTGCATAATCGGCTGCCCCCAAGGGAACATACCAAGTAATTTCTCTATTCTTATGGCCTTACTTTCTTTTTATATGCTTCCGATAACCTTTTAATTCGGGTTGTATAATTTTGATAACTGGTCAAATGGGTACAATATGAATGTGTAGCCATTAGGAAAGGAGATCAAATGGGTAGAAAGTTGTCTACGGTTCATTAAAATGCTTAAGTACTCCTAAACCGTTATAGTTTAAAGAAATTTGATTATTATCTTAAGGCCTAATTGCATAAATAGATAACCAACTTCATTCCAGTGTATATCTTAGATTTTTATGTCACGATCTTTATATCCAAAAAAAGTTGCTAAACTTAAAAAATTCAATGAAATTTGTCGGTGATAAAAATTCTTACAACATTCAGAAAACTTATGTATATGTTTATGTGCACTAAAGCTGAATTGATGCTGATGGGATGGTTAAATAATGGTTTGTAGTAAAGGTTGAAGATCACTTTAGATCAAACTTTGTGAAGTTTTGGGGATTTTTATAGGGGAAAAGAAGTGGTTTCAAAGTAAAACTTGGAAAGCTGGTCTCTGTTAATTGATTATTTATTTATTTATAAGTTTTCCATTTCCTTAATTATATACTATTTGTAATTGTATCTTGTTAATATATTTTAATTAAATTAATCAAAACAGACCGAAAAGTGTTGGCAGATCTTTCTAATCCCACCCAACATGTTTTGAGCCAAACTTGTAGATGACCCGTTTTTGTCCCGAATCAGTTTTGACCTATTTTTTTGGGCTGCTTGTTTTTTCCACCATATCTGTGTCACGTGTCCATCTTAATATGCAATACGAGAACGTACAGTGAATGACTTCTGGTACACCTATAAAGCTCACAGTTCTGTTTTTAATCACATGCAAACATTGATGACAAAGATTGAGTTGTTGTTTCTCTTATCAGCTATCATTGGAATCTCCTCATATATTATATCCTCCATTTCAGGTGCAGCTTCTATTTACATCCATGTGAAGGTTCAGCTGCCCAGATCTTGACACAAGGGAAGCTGAGTGCACCTCGTATTTTAAAAATACACAAGGTACTGTATTATGACAATGACCTCAATTTGTGTCATTATAGTTCTTGTATAATGTCCTTAAAGCTCACCGACATGTTTATTATTATAGATTATTCATAGATCTTGACTTGTTCCCCACTGAAAGTTGTGGGTCAATTTACACTTTTATCTAGTCCGTACAAGTTGGGCGGATTGGGTAACATGTGAAAACGAGTCATTATTGTTGGTAATCTGACCCAAAATCTAACAAACACAAACACATTATGTTGAACAAAAGCAACCTGCTCGACTCTAAAAATTTATCATCAATCAGAAAGCCACACGAAAATGATGGCCCCTATCCCCTATTTGTAATAACTAAAATTGCTAACCAAGACACCTATTGACTCAAATAGGAAACAAAGCAAAACAAATCTTTGAACCTTGCAGCTAAATAAATGAACTAACTCTAAGAATATAACTCCAAATATTCCAAACACGTAATAGATCCCACAAAATCCTCCAACCTATCTCTTTGACTTATTTACGAACACAATTTTGTCTTTTAACCCTTCAATTTCAATAGCTAACCTGGATTGAATCCCAACTATCGTATCCTTGTACTTTGCCACTGATAGAAACACAAAAGTCGGCTATAGATTACTAGATAAACTAAAGTAGTACAGATAGTGTACCCAATTCGAGAAGGGTATGCTCTCCTAAAACAGGGTGATAAACTCAGTTCAAAGTACTCAAGACACAAGACAGAAACATAAAGAGACTACTACTAAATTTATTCCCTAAAAAAGAGGTACCACACTTCTTTAATTATCTGCTCCACTTCCCCACTAACACACTATCACCTTACTGCTGTTTGACCAAGAACAGCCTTGAACCACTCTCCCATCACCCTGGGTCGACTACCTGATCTGGATTTGGGTCAGCCAGTTGGGTCGGACCTGGGTATGGCTGAACCCAACCCGATAACCCTGGATACGTATCAATTCTTTGGCCCCGGAGAAGCGACTCGTCCTTAAGTCGGGCAAGGGAAAACAGGTCTGCCCTCTCGACCACTTATTCCTGGAACGGTTCAATGGTTAGATGTGGAAACATGGTGGAATTTAAGACCCCTAGTGATACCCCTTGCAACTTAAATTCCTGGCCTGCAATAGTAAACACCAAAAATATTTTCTTCCAATTAGCCTTGGACGGTGTTAAGAGCGGCTAACCATTGTATGCCAAGCACCACATCCGCTCATCCTAAAGAGAACGGGTAAAAGTCTTGGATGACTTGAAGATCCCCGTTTTCAACACCACATCCTTGCAAATGTGGTGACAACTTATTATATCCCCGTTGCCAATCCGTAAGCCAAACGAGGACACCAATTCAGTTGGGATCTACATTTTTTCAACCAGAGAGTTAGTAATAAAATTGTGTGTAGAACCTCTGTCAACCAGAATGAGGACCTCATGTGCATTAATATTTCCGTGAAGGGTAAGGGTAGGTGTTGGTGACTTCCCTAAAATAGCATGAAGGCTGATTCCAGCTATATTCTCCTGCTCGACCACAGTTTCTTTGGGTGTACGTTTTCAAGACGACCGATCTCATAATTGGCCATCAAAAGCTGAAAATTACCCGTCTTACAACGATGACCTGGTCCATATTTTTCTCCGCAGCAAAAACATTCCCCTTTACTGAACCTGGACTGTTTTTCAACTTCAGAAATACGAACGGGAGGTTTCTGTTGGCCCGGTAACGACGATGCAGATTGGGCGGCCTTGTTTGTATCTTCTGGATCAGATTTGCTGCTTGTATTAGTGGCAGAACCCTTGCTAATTCTCTCCTGCCACAACTTTGTCTCATACTCTATCGCTAGACTCATGGCATTGTAAACCGTCCGAGGTTTATGAATGCGAACATCCGACTTCAATTCCTCTTTCAGCCCTCTAAAAACACCCTAAGCAAGCAATGATCGGGTTAATTCGACACTCGCAAACCGCTTGGCAAATTCCCGATGATACTCCTGTACTGTCCCTATCTGTTTGATGCTACACAAGTGCTTGTCTGGGTTTTGAAACTTGACTGGACCAAAGTTCTTTTGTAGTGCACGGACCAGGTCTTCCCAAAAGGCAATTGATTGATTTGCAGACAACCAAGAGTAGAGATCTAGAGCCTCTCCCTCAAGATGCATAGAAGCCACATCGACTTTGTCTTCATCCGAAATATTATAATACCCGAAATACTTCTCGGCCTTCAGTATCCAACCTCGAGGATCGCCATTGCTGAAGGCTGGAAAAACGATTTTGGTTGACGGCCAATGGAAGTAATGCCTCTAAGAGGATTCACCATCCTCAAAACGCCCTGAACCAACACCGGATTTCTCGCGCTGGGACTTCAAGGCTGCGATATCTTCTTTGAGTGACTCAAATGATTCCAATCGGGTAGCAATTGTTGCCAACTAAGCAGAAATAGAGTCTGGGTGAGAACCACTGCCTTTAGTGTTGCTATGAGTGGTGGGTGCCATCTCTAAATTTCCCGGCAATGGAACCATTTGATAGAAACACAAAAGTCGGCTATAGATTACTAGATAAACGAAAGTAATACAGATAATGTGCCCAATTCGAGAAGGGTATGCTCTCCGAAAACAGGGTTATAACCTTAGTTCATAGCACTCAAGACACAAGACAGAAACATAAAGAGACTACTACTAAATATATATCCCTAAAAAAGAGGTACCACACTTCTTTAATTATCTGCTCCACTTCCCCACTAACACACTATCATCTTACTGCTGTTTGACCAAGAACAGCCTTGAACCACTCTCCCATCACCCTGGGTCAACTACCTGATCTGGATTTGGGTCGGTCAGTTGGGTTGGACCTGGGTATGGCTGAACCCGACCTGATAACCCTGGATACGTATCAGCCACCTAAAGTAAGAATCCTCAGGCAAAGTTTATAAGATAAACGCTTTTGTAAGTAGGAATGACTGGATATTTGAATACATTAGAACAAGGGGAAACCCCTGTATGTACAAGAATGTAACAAACCCTAGAGAATCTATATGGGAAAATGGGCCATAAGCTTACAAAAATAAAATTAACTAACATACATATATACAATCACTACTCCTCCTCAAGTTAGAGCATAGATATTAATCATGACCAACTTGCTACATATAAAATCTATTAAAGAGGTTTTGTGAAGACATCAACAAGTTGAAATTATGTCTTCACATGAATTGGCTAAACAAAAAAAGGGTCTGTTTGAGTGCCTACTACTCTATCCCTGATTAAACGCCAACCATCCTCTATATGTTTCATTCTCTCATGAAATACTTGATTCTTGGCTATATGTAATGCTGATTGTTTATCACAATATAACCACATCAAGTCCTTAGAAATGACCTCGAGTTCTTTGAGAAGACGACGAACCCATATCATCTCTGATGTGACATCTGCGATAACACTATACTCCGACTCCGCACTGGATCTAGACATTGTGTGTTGTTTCTTACTCTTCCAAGATACAAGGTTTCCACCAACAAACACACAATACCCAGTCGTAGACCGTCTTGATATGGGACATCCTGCCCAATCTGCATCTGAGAATCTTGATATCCGTCCATCTCCATCCTTCGTAAATGCACCCACACGATAATGAACCTGATTAGAATACAAAATCCCATGACCTAGAGTGGTCTTGACTCTTGAGATCCTTAATATGCGCAGAGCATCATCCTCGTGTCCGATGTATGGTGCAACCATGAATTGACTCCGGACACTCAAGTAAATGAATTATCTAATCGAGTAATCGTCAAGTAGTTAAGCTTCCCAACCAATCATTTGTATCGTTCTGGATCTTTCATTGGGCTCCTGTCCTTTGGAAGGAGCTTTCTTGTGGGAAGCATTGGGCTATCAACTGTCTTACAGCTAAGCAACCCACACTCGGATAACATATCAAGGATATACTTTTGTTGAGAGAGAAGCTAGGTTTTAAAAAGCGAGAAGCGCACCGAGGTGTCAAGGTCTAAAACTGAGATCTAGTGAAAATGTTAAGAATCTCTCTAGTCCGCTCCATCTTCATTGATGGTCTTCTTGTACACTACCTCTGCTTCATCTCATTTTGATTCTTAATCATCAGCACCTGTAAGCTTCAATTTCATCGTCTTTTCCTACTTTTTTGAGCATAAAGCTTCAATTTCATCTTTGAGTACGCGATTTGATGCTGAATTTGCTCCAAAAAAAGGTCTTAAGCGATTAAAGCGAGCTCAGGTGCAAAAGCATGCGCTTCTTGTACATAGGTGCGCCTCATGTAACCCAAATCCCCAGGGCCTGCACCCGAGGTCGCCTTGCGCCTAGGCGTGCTTTTTTAACCCAAGGAGAGAAGTATACCTTGTGGAGATCGAGATATTTCTATGCCAAGGAAGTATAGAAGTCGACCTAAGTCGCTGATCTGAAACTGTGAGCGTAGAAACGGTTTGAGCTTTGTAATACTGACCTCATCATCCCTTGTGATTATAATATCATCCACATAAACAACCGCAATAATTCTTTGGCCCTAACGGTGTCTAAAGAATATAGAATTGTCACATGCACTACGGACCATTTCAAACTCTCTCGTAACATTAGAAAATCGCCAAAACCATGCCCTAGGGACTGCTTAAAACCATATAATGAACGACATAATAGACATACTTTTGAGGCTCCTCCTCAGTAATAAATCCGGGTGGCTGTTCCATATATACATCCTCCTCAAGAACACCATGAAGAAAGGCGTTCTTGACATCAAGCTGGTGGAGTGGCCAATGATTAATAGGAGCAAGAGCAATACAAATGCGTATAGACGACATTTTAGCAAGTGGGAGGTCTCGTCATAACCAATACCATATGCCTAAGAATATCCCCTTCGTAACCGGTTGAGCTTTCAGGCGATGTAGAGAACCATCAGGGTTAAGTTTAACTAACTGTGAACACCCAACAACAACCAAGAACAAGCTTACCGGGAGGACGCGACTCAAGGTCCCAAGTATGATTTGCCCGTAGAGCTTCTATATCGTCTTCCATGGCATGTTGTCATCCTGGGTGAGAAAGAGCTGCCATCACATCCTTGGGAACCAAGTAGGAATTACGGGAAACAATATAGACATAGGACTCAGACGAGAGGTGAGAGGTGAGAATAACCAACATAATCTTGAATAGGGTAACGAGTGTGGTGTCTTGGTTCCTCGGGATAGGTATATCAGGAAATGGTGCATCGGGTGGATCATAAACAGGAGTTGAATTGGTCATAGAGGCTATACAATTTGGCAAGGGTGCAATCAAGGTTTAAAAGAACGAAAACGAGCCTCGAGGCGAAACGAGGCGTAAACCCGAGGCGGAAATAATAAATAAATAGAAAAATTATATATCTTATAAAAATAAAATACTAAGACATCAAACAAAGCATATTCCTAAGCAAATTCATCATCAAATTTAAAAAGTCATCACACATAACGTATCACAAAGTCTAAAACATAAAATAGATACGGAAGTAAGCACACATTAAAATTTTATAATCTAATTCAACTTCAAACAACATAAAAGGCATCACTTTCTAATTCGTTATCCTCACAATCATCTTCTTCTACAGAATTCGTTTCACCATCTTTATCCTCATCCTCGTCACTCAAATATATTTGAACGCTTTTTCTTTTCCTAGATGACGAACTTCCACCTGCACAGCTACTTCCCTCCCCACATGCTCCGCCACCTCCATCCAAACCTGCATCGCCACCTCCAATTTCCTCTTCATTGGCATCAATTGGGCCAGCTAACCACTCATCATCAGACAACACATCTTCAACAACCAACGAATCATCTTCTTCTTTTAAAGTAGTCTTCCTCAAGAATTTCTGCCTCAACTTTTTATTGTACATAATGTAGACCAAGTTGTTCATTCTTTCGGTTGTCAACCGGTATTGTCTCTTTGTATGGACTTGATTAAAAGTACTCCAATTACGTTCACAAGCCGAAGCAGAACACGTAAGACCCAAAACTTTAATTGCAAAAGCCTCGAGTTCGGGAGTCTCATCTCCATATTCGCCCCACCATTTAGCTATATATGTTTATAAAAGATTAGTGAATAATTTAATTTATATAAAATATGAATTATAATAAAAAATATCAACAAATAATTTACCCGGTGGATGTGTCTGATATGTCGCCAAAGAACCTCTATATCCAAATAATCCCCTATTTTCTTTATACGCGATTAGTTGATCTTCGATCTTCATATAAACACTAGGATCTTTAATTAGTCTATCCATAACATCATATAATTCTCCCTTGATCTCCAGATGCTCAGAAACATTGGGACTCCATCGATATTGTGGATTTAAGTAGTAGGCAACCGCATGTAAATCACGATGCATTTGGAACTCCCATCTTTTATCAGTGATGTCCCATATCTTTTTATAAGAAGAGAGTTTGTTATCCAAGTTCTTTGCTATTTTTTTACATCTATCCATCGCGCCTTAAATAAATCCCAAGGGTGGTGTCTGCTCCCCATCAACAATTCTGAAAACTTCAACAAGTGGCATTGTGGTTTTAATGGAATAAACCACACTAGGTCAAAAACTTCTCTCATCCATGATTATTGTTTTAACCTCTTTTCCATCAACTTTCTTAGCCCAAGCACATGTCCCCCGTTCGGTTGAAACAAACATTTGTTGTAAAGCGTCTTTCGATTCATAAATACTTTGTATAGTAAAAAATGTCGTGGTGAATCTTGTGGCAGGTTGAAGAAGATCTTTCTTTAAAATCTTTCAGGCTAAACTCAACACCCACTAATGGTTATAGATAAAATTGCTAACTTTTTTTGCTTTAAGCAAAAGACTTTTATGTTGCATCAAATTACCGATATCTTCAAGCATCAAATCAATGCAATGAGCGGCACACGGGGTCCAATACAAGTTTTTTCTCTTCTCCATTAACAATGCTCCTGCAGCTTTGTATGCACTAGCATTGTCGACACCACTTGAACTACAATATCTTCACCGATCTCTTCAACTTCATCAAGCAACTCGAAATTTTTTAGCATTTATTATACAATCTGATGCATCAATAGTTCTAAAAAAAACAGTACCATATTGATTGTTGGCCAAAAAATTAATCAAACTTCTATTTCTCATGTCTGATCAATCATATGATAACAAAGAAACCCTGGTGGTCTTCCATGTAGCTTTTATGTCCTCCACCATTGTAGTGGTCGTGTTAACTTCTTCCTTAAGGATCCAAGTCCTTAACTCATGCATGGTAGGGGGCTTCAATCCTCGGCTGGAGTTCCCAACTGAACTTAGCATACTAGTAAATGATGGACTACTTGCTACGTTAAACAGTATTCCATTCTATTTTTTTTTCCAATATCCAAACAAACTCTGTTTCGATGCTCTTTTGCACTTGCTGGTGTCATTTTTTCGGTCGGGAGTGATCCTTCTTCGCTATCTTTCGCATCCCCTACAAACCGATCCATTGGCCCTCTAACACCCCTAGAGGTAGCACATGGCCTTCAAAGTTTCGTTGGGCAGCAAACTTTGCATCTTGAAACTGCTTCAAATATTGCTTTATTTCATCTTTTACTTCAGAGGGCACATTGACACAAGGCATGACATCTTTATATGTGCCAGCAAGACGTTCCTTCACTATTTTCACTCCTCCTCTAATAACTTTACTACAAAACTTGCACTTTAGATACTTGTAACCCTTTTTACCACCTTGAGGAGGTACCTCAAATTCGTCCTCGTACTTCCAAGCCGGATCTTTCCTTGCACCTTTACTAGCCATCGTAAAAAAACTATGTACATAAAAAAACAAATGTTCAACATGAGAATCAAGTATACTATATATTTGTATGTAAACATTCACAAAACAGATTCCTTTTGCTACATTCACATTCACAATTGACAATTCACAAATCTAGTATATAAACTTTAAACCCATACACACTAATTCTGCAGTAGCATACAAATCTTCAATCTTTTAAAATCAAAATCATAATTCATACAAGATAACATTTAATTCTAAAGTAACATGAGACTCAAGTATATAAAGTATAAACAATCACAAATCAAATCCATTTTGCTACATTCACATTCATAATTCTAGTGTATAAACTAAAAACCTTAAACCCATACACATAACACATTAACACACTAATTCTAAAGTATATAAACATTCACAATAAGTATATAAACATTCACAAATCAGATTCCTTTTGCTCCATTCACAATTCACAAATCTAGTGTATAAACTAATAGACCTTAAACATGATAACAAGCACAAACATCAACCATTCACAAACCATAAACATCAACCATTCACAAACCACAAACATCAACCATATACAAACCACAAACATCAAACCATTCACTGTTCGGTTGTTCACATACCATTAACAAACCATAAACCTTACTGCACTAACAAAACATGTCCCAAATCAACAAAACAAACTCTTGAATCAAATATACAAAACTAACATCAACAATATTAGAAAATCAGAAAGAAGAACCTTTGAAGTCGCGAAAACCAGAAGAAAATCAGAAAATCAGTTGCGATGTCGGAATGTCGGGTACTCAGGTTGATGCCTGGTGCGATGGGGTTGTGCGATGGGGGTGTCGGGTGTGTGATGGGGGTGTCGGGTCAGGTGTGCGATGGGGATGTTATGTGGTGTGCGATGGGGGTGTTGTGTGCGATAGGTGCTAGTTCACGATGGTATTTTTGGGTTTTATTTTTAGGGTGCAACTTTTGTGGTTTAATTTACAATATGTACTTTTCCCGCCCAAACGTACGCCTCACCCCTTTCGTACCGCCTCACGATACGCCTCAGGTGTCGAGGCGTACGTATCTGTAATCCCCTATGAGGTAGGCCCGTCGATTTTATCCGTACCCGATTAACCTGCACGACCCGATCCCACCCGTACCTGAAGAAACCCGACCCAAACAACCCGAAAACTGATTTTATTCGGGTCGGGTTTCGGATAAACTTTCAAGCCTCAAAAACCCGAATAACCCGAACCGATTAACCCGAAATCCGAATAACCCGATCAACCCATATTATAATTAAGTAAATTATATGTATACACTTGTTTAGATTATCCAAATTGATCAAATTGTTTGTATATAAATATATATTTAAGCACATTTTATAAATTATAGATGTAAACTAGTTTATGTCCATAAGATTTCAAATGAAAACTCACTAAAATCTACTAAATTAAGTCTATTGTTTAATACCCGAAACCCGACCCAAACAATCCGTTACCCGAATAACCCGAAACCGATTAAACCGATTGTTATTCGGGTCGGGTTTCGGGTCGGGTTTCGGGTATACTTTCAACGTTGAAAAACCCGAAAAACCCGAACCGATTAACCCGAAACCCGATTAACTTACCCGATCAACACCCCTACTATGAGTCGCCGCCTCATATACGATTTTCGGCCGTTTCGCTTCGAGGCGCGCCTCGAGGCGGACACCTCTTCTGTTTTTTAAAACCATGGGTGCAATAGGGGTATTATCTGGCAAGGGTGTATGAGGTGTAGTGAGGAGTTGAAACTGTGGACATACCGGGATCATGATCCGGCTGTAAAACAATCGACTATTGTTTTGTCCTTATGTCGTCGAGCATTAGTGAAAAGTAACCGCATAGCCTATGTAGCAGGAACATGATACGTGGAATCGGATATTGGAGGAGTAGATGAACCAAAGGACGCTGAAATGGTAGGAATGGTAAAAGACTTGGAAATAACAGGGTCAGGATCAGGAAACAGGGAACAGGTAAGGAACGGGAGGGGAAGACTCGAGCAACATTTAACAAATGGCGATTCTTGCTTTAAGCAACGCCATTTTGATGGAGTGTGTACACACACGAAGACTCGTGAACAATGCCATGTGATCTCAAATAAGTAGACAATTCAGAGGATAAGTATTCTTTTGCATTATAAGTGTGTAATGTTTTAATAGAGGTATTAAACTGATTTTTGACATAAGAATGAAACTTAGGAAAAATAGAACTAACTTCACTAAGGGACTTAAGCAGATAGACCCACATTGCACGAGTAATTATCAATAAAGGTGATAAAATACTGAAAACCAGAAGGGGTTTCGACAGGACATAGACCCCCTAAAATATCAGAGTGCACGAGTTCAAATACATTATCAGCTCAACTCGACACTTTTGGAGGATAAGGACGTCTGGTATGCTTACCAAGTTGACATGACTCGGTGAAAATTGTTAGGAACATGGAGGTTTGGTCTAAATTTCCTCGTGATTGTTACAGAAAGATGGCCTAACCGAGAGTGAGCCTCTCTAATACTAGAGTCACGTATGTTTGCTGTAGGACGCGACAACGAAGACATACGATACAGACCTCCTGATTCGAATCTAGTGTCAATAACCCGTTTTGTGCCTCGTTCCATAAAAACATAGTGACTCAGTGAGTAGAATAAAATGTGACATAACAAATGTTTTGCTTAGTAAGTTGACTTACGGAACAAAGGTTGTAAAGAAACTTGGGAATACATAGAACCGAAGATAGGTTCAAGTTTGTCAAGGATTGAGAGATCCAATGGCACGAACAAGGGTGGAGGATCCTTCAGCTAGTTGAACTGGTGAGTGGGAAACATCACGTAGGCTAGTAAAAATCCCTTGATTCCCAGTCATGTTATGTGTATTTGAAAAAATACCCACGATGAGTCACAGCTAGACAATGTATCTGGGTTTGTCGTGTTGGTTTGAGGACCCGGGAATTGGGAGGCAAGAAACCGTTGAATCAAGTCAAACTCCTCCTTGGTGATTGTGTACGAACTCAAGAAGAGAATAAGGAACCGGTGGTGAATGGAGCAAAGACTGTGATATTTAGAATTAGGAACAGGTGACAATTGGGATAGGTGATCGTGAATACAAGAGAAGTTATCTTAGGTGTTCTGAAATTAAACCTTGTAATTGTGATTTGTATTGAGTAATTGTGTGTATAAGGTTATAATAGAGAGTCCTTTATATAAAGGACAATATTACTAATTAACCCTAAACTATTCACTAATAATAACCCAATCTAATATTTCCCCGCAAGCTAAGCTCGGGAGAGATTTAGCTTGAAGTCTAAAACCAAAAAACTAAAACCATAAAAAAAGGAAAATAAGTAAAGTAAATTATTGAGTCTTGTTCAATATCTGATTTAGGCCACTTGATTACACCATCACTTCTCATCCGACCCCATCATATCCATTCAAAATAAGGGTTTTTGTCAGTGTTGTAGAAATCGCTAGGCGCTAGTCGGCGGTGTGGTATTGCCGTACCGACTAGGGATTAATCGGAATTAACTGGATCGGACTTTTGTGTATAATTTTACAAATTTATGTGTCTATAACATTATTTTTATACTTATTTATGTATTAGTTTACAAGTCGGGCGGTGTGATACCGACTGGAAAACGTTCTGAGGAAATGAACTCACACAAGGTCTCCCAGTTGGAACAACACCTGTCGTCGCCCCTTATCAACTTGTGCCATGACACGGTCATTCATCTTGGAAATTTAAGCTCGAACCTGCTCATGGAGGGACTTTATTTCAAGTGCTTTGTCACTACCTACTTTACTGAACGACAAGGTTGTATATAATGCAGCCAAATCAATGGGCGTACAAGGATTGCAGCCATAAATCACTTGAAAAGGTCTGAATCCAGTAGCCTTATTTGGTGCCCGGTTATACGCGAATTCAGCCTAAGGGAGCAGCTCCTCCCATTGCTTGGTGTTGGTCTTGATTAACGCCCGTAGCAGTGCTCCCAAAGTATGATTAATAACTTCAGTCTGCCCATCAGTTTGGGGGTGACTTGAAGTGCTAAATTTCAACTTGGTTCCCATGAATGTCCAAAGTCATGGGTTCAATGCTAACAATGTGAAGAGGTCAGACACTTTGCATATGAATGTCCAAAGTCCAAACTGAAGCATGAGGAGGCCAACTTGGTTTGTGAAGATGATGAACCGACTCTAGTTTAGAGAAGAAAGACCACATTAGGATTAAGGGGGTGATTGTTAGAAGTTAATCCTAATTTTAGTCATATGTGGAAGTTTAGGGGGGAGAATCGTCAAGAGGCTTAAAGATAGGTTTGTTTTATCTAGTAAGTTTTAATTAGCTTCATTTAAGGTATTTAGTGTTTATCTTTTGGCTGTGAATTGACTGTCATTCCAGCTGTGTTTGAGTGGAGTTTTCATTGGTAATTAAGGTTAGGATTAGTATAAAAGAGGGTCATTGTCTAAGAGTTTTTGGTGTGGTTATTATTCAATAAAGAAGAAAAAAGTCGTGGGTGTGTTTTCCCACAAAAATCCTGCTGTTGTTTGCTTCTCTTGATCCAGTTGTCTAACATTAGATTCGTCCTACTTTCAACTGCTGCCCCTGTATCTTGATCTACTGCTTCCCATAAACCATAAGCTTGTATAATCATTTCCATCATGATTGACCAACTTGTGTAGTTCACAGATGACAGCTTAAGACATTGTAATGATACATTAGCTTATTGCACCACTTGTTTCTGTTCTTGCCATTGTTCTAACTTAATTCTTCACTGCTCCTTGCCGTTTGATCACTACTTCTTGCTGTTCATCTCCTTTTTCTTGCTGATCACTATTTTTTGCTGTTCTTTCTTGATATTCTTACTGCTGTTCTTGTTTTCTTTTCTGTTCTTGCAGTCTTCTTGCTTGGCTCCTTGCCTCTGTAACATTTGGCTTTATATTTTAACCAAATACTGATTCAAAACTTCCTTCTTGCCTGCTTCGATCTCTTCTTGCTTGTTTCGATCAACCTGTTGATTGATCAGGATTCTTGCTCTTGCGCTTGCGTTCGATCAGCCTGCTGTTGCTGATAAATTTCTTCTTGCTCACTTGCCTGCTTCCGACCAGCCTGCTGTTGCTGATTAGATTTTCCTTCTTGCTCACTTGCCTGCTTCTATCAACCTACTGTGATTAATTTCATCATCTTTGCTTTCTTTCCTGCTTCAATCGTTCCAGCAACCGGTCTAGTTCTGGCCTCTTGGGTCACAAATCAAACTTGACTCGGGAAAGAAGGTGATCAAGCCGTTAAGGCTTTGGATACCAATCGTTGGCAATCACCCCCAGAATCGAACAAACACAAAGACAATATGCTAGAGCAACTTTCTTGAGACTAAACTTTTTATTATCAATCAGAAAGCAACACCAAAACAATAACCTTGATCCCCTATTTGTAATAACCAAAGGACTTGCTAACCAAGACACCTAATTGACTCAAATAGGAAAAAAGTCTAAGCAGATCCTTAAACTTGCAACTAAATATTCAAAACTAATTCTAATAATTATCTCCAAATCTTCTAAGCCGAATAAGATCTCACAAAATCTTCGAGCTGTTTTCTTTGACTTCTTTTCTTCTGAAATTTCTACTTTAACTCTCATGAATTAACCTTTCACATGTGAACCCAAATTCCGTATTAACTTCAACAATTATTCAGTACAGGGTGGGTTGACCTGACAGCCCCTTTTTGTCCATTTTAATTTTTTATCAGTAGTAATGTATTAAAGTTGACTGCAAAAGTGATTCTGTTACCATAATAATCTGAATCTATGAATAAAAGCAATTTAGGAGGGTTTATGCATTTAAATTATACTTCCGGTGAATTTCATGCATTTTACCAGTAAAACCCATCTATCACTCATACTCTTTCTTAATAGATAATAAAGCACAGCAATGGTCCTCAAATAAAAAAATGAACATAATAGTTTTTAAATTTTTTTTACAGGTTGTTAACTACGTAACGGATAAGATGGTTCTAGACAAGCCACTCGATAGCTTGAATGGTGATGGAACGTTTGGTCCTGGATCAGTTGATGGATCTTTTAGATCTGGATTTAAGCCTTGGAAGCTTAAGCCTTCTATAGAGATCTTGTGCAATAATCAGGCAACCTCCTAACGTTCAAAATCATGTTGCTTTTTTACTGTTATTGCTTCACTCAACTCAATAGTCTTATTAATGATCTTGGATTTTTTTATTTTCAAACATGAAAATCCAAGATCGGATTTAATTGGGTTTAAGTGTCGTGGGTTAGGTAACGGGTCAAACGAGTAAATTTTTGTTACGGGTCAGGCTTACCACAAACACTGTACAGAAAATTTGAATTGTTTATAGATATTTAGTGTAATTTTATTATTATAGTGATCTAAGTTTTTAAGTAAAAAGATTCAAAAGGTTTTATGCACCAAAAATACACTTCGGGCGGATTATGACATTTTCAATCCTGTTTATTTTGAGCTAAACTTTTTTAATCAATTTCATCTATGAAAGAGAAAGCATAACCTGAATCGATCCGTTTATAAGTTAGGATCAAAGTGGCCACCACGAGCTTTGAACTTTAAACATTTTGCAAGTTCAACCCCACTATTATTCCAGAATCTCAAGAAACTCATCGACTTCTTTTCCTTCATTATTCTTTGTATTATTTGGTCACATTTTCTGTATGAACTGTAGCTGTTCTTTTAATTCAACATAGGAAACTTGTAGAACATTTTGCTTCAAAAACATGATCTGTTTATAGTACAAATTGATCAATCACCTTATGCCTATATTTTAATTCAACATAGGAAACTTGTAGAACATTTTGCTTGTTCTCATACTATTGTCTTGTTATGCAGGTCTTAAAACCTGACATGAGCTTAGCAACCGTCCGAACTTATATTTGGAAAAAACCCGAGGATCTTGTTCTCAATTACAGGATTCCGCCGTCAAGATAAATGTATTCTACCCATGAATGTAAGTGCTTCGGCTAGGTTCGTAACATTTTATAAATTTTTCCTCTTGTTGATTCCTGCTAAAATAATTCAGTTGGGTGGACCCATTAACTTTTATATCTTAAATGCAAAAATATATTGAAGATGATCATAGACTTTGTTCTTTAGTTTGTAACTTAGGAGGTTGTAAATGTTTTGAGCTACCCTTATTTAGCTATTTCTTTTACTTGAAATAAGATGGCCATTATCAATAAAATATGAACCCAAACCCGCCTTATTATGATGACTTTTTAAAACTTTTATCACTTGTACAAAATCCAGGTTCAACTTGTGCCCCATAACCCGAACTTTGAATCTATTCGCTATATTGGTAAGACCGAGTTATTCGGGTTGACATTGTACAAATTTGTATTCTACTAAATAACCTAAAAAGAAATGTGTCAAAAGAGTTGAAAAGGAGCCAAAATGTGTTGCTAATGCTAAGAACTTCCTAATTTATATATTACAATACTTAGATTGCTATTGAAGCAATAAAGCTCTTTTAATAATATCTGACACTAATTATGTTCACAATATTAATGAATTTTGAACAAAAAGTATTTTAGGACAACCCGACCCTGTTTCTGACTTGCTATCCATCCTGCCCATCTTGCCAGCCGTTTTTTATTTTTATTCATATTCTCACACAAGATATGAACCTAGACTCGTAGTTTCTCATTTACCAAGCATTTATTAACTATATCGTTTGCTTAAACATGTTCATCTGTTTCTTTTGTAGGTTTAGCGTAAGCAATCACGAGTGACTTTTCAGCTTCCAAAACATTTGTGATTAGTTAACTCGTTATCTTTCGTCACACGTGCTAGTCATATGTATCGCGTCCTGTAAATCTGATAATCGGTATAAAGATTCGTAATCTGACTATTTGACCAGAGAGCTGTTGACTTGAGAGAAAGAAAAGTCAAAATAGAAGAAAACAACTCTCTTGTAGGAATCCTTTTCTGGTTGCTGAGTTTATTCATGAGAAATCATAAACTTTATTATGTTAGTTTTTTGTTTTGTTTTCGTTATTTTTTTAGTAATATATATATGATGTCTATCTTATTGATGATAGTGATATGATTTTGGTACAAAAGTTTATAATAGTTTGTTTGTCCAGATAACATTTATTTATAAAGTTTAAAAAGTGTACCCATAATATAATGAATTTCAATGGCTTTTCAGCATTGTAAGGAGTCATTAATAGTGTACGGTATGGTTTGTGTTTTCTTTGCCCAATTATTTTTTATATATCTTATTAAACAATTATATAAGCACATCTGCAGGTTTGTACTATTCGATTTGATATAAATCTTATTTTTTGGTTATCTTATTAAAATTTGATATAAATCTTATGAGAAGTCATCTTTTTTAATTGGGTTATTGTATTTTAATAATCCTAATTTTTATATATTGGCCGGGATTAATCTCAACTCAACAAATGTTTACGGACACTTCTAACATTGAGTTTATTTTCCTGCAACGATCCCTTACTAACTAAGAGTTAACATCGTTAGTTTTTTTTTTATGATGTGGACTACTTATATGAGCAAAACACTAAGCAGAAAGTTGAAATCAACTGTTGGGTCCGTCAATCTAAAACTTCTGCAACCTAAAACTTGTCAATCTTCACCTTTTGATTTGAACCACTTGATTCGCTAAAGGTAGATTCAAATGACGATGGATGCTAGACACTAAAAAAAAGACCTAACAGAGGTTGGGCGACGACGAAGTTGAAAAATGACTCAAAGTTAGTCCCATTTCATCAAAAAACTAATGGGCATTAACTCTCAATTAATAAGAGATTGTTGAAGGAATATAAGCTCAAAGTTAAAAGTGTCTGTAAACAATTCCTGAGTTGGGATTAATTTCGGCCAATAAATGAAAGTTATTAAAATCCAATAACTCTTAATTTGATGTGTGGATTCCATCTTTACTTCAAACAAACATTAAATTCTAGTGAAAATTTTAAAGATAAACGTTGAATGTAGAGAATAATTACAGCATCTACTGAAATATAAGATGAACAATGTAATTTTTAATACACCTAAAAGAAGAAAAGTATGATTATGTTGAAGAATAATATATGTTACAGAATCACAACTTGTCATAAAATATTTTCTCAACCTAGTAGCAACATACCAAATGAATTTATTTTTTTTTATAGAATTCTCCAACATGTACACACCTTTAATTACAATATAGATATCCTTTTCGTTGGATATATTATAGATAGAATATATATCTATATATCCTCTTAGTTGGATATATTATAGAATTCTCCAACATACCTGGTTTGTGCTAAATCATCGTCTTTTTATTAAATCAGTCAATACATTACTCATATATGGTCGACCCACCCCTATTTAATTAGTCACATCTTCTCTTTACTCACAAGAATGATACGTTAAACACAAAAAAATACGTTTATGGAATCTATTGTTTAGTTATGGACTTAATATATCCGACAGTGACTAGAGAATCCTTTCTCTCTTTTACATATTAAGAAAACAATATATATAACACTGGATGCTTCGTACAGAAATTTAAAAAAAAACTAGGATATGAAAAGAAGCATTTTTAGCTATTAGATGATATTTTAATGGTTGGTATGTTATTCTCTTATATCTGCTTCATATATCTGTTTCATTCTACCAATTCTCTCATAGTCTCATGTTATAGTTTCAATAATGAAAAGTTAAAAAAGTTTATTTCATACACAGACGCACAAATTTTGATCAAAAATAAATTCCTTAGTAAGTAATATTATTATTGATCTCATTATATTAATGATTAAGATCGTGACGGTGACAAAGTTCTAAATAATAAAAAGTTACAAATGGCCAAAGGGTAAAAAGGAATCAACCAAAATTTTGTTTGAAACTAGTTTCATCATTATTTTACATCTAAAATATTATATTATCGAATATTTAGAAAAGGTTGATGCCGCGGTGCATATAACACATTACAGTTCCGTAAGCTCAAGCATTGGTAAATAGTCTATCTAATCCATACAACAGTGTGTCTAACATTCGTTTATTACGACCAAAATTAGCGTATTTATTCCTTGTCATAGGATAAGCGCGAAGATTTTTGACAATTCTATCCTATTTAAAATAAGCAGCCGTGTGTATATAATGAATCGGGTTAACTTCAAGAATCGTAAACACAAAGTTGCCTTTTGATATCATTGTTGCCACTATGAGTTTATATAATAAAGTTATCATTTTGGATTGTTGATAGAAGCACTACGGTATATAAATAGGTAGTGATTCAATACCTATCCTTCGAACAAAACATAATAATTCTTCAAATAGAAAAAGTGCACACTTAAGACATTCAGATAATAATTAACATTTCTAAATTTGAACATTTAATATATTATACATCGAAAAGAAAATAATTTGAGTATGAACAGTAAAAAATGGGATGCGTATATATAGTGCTAACATTATTTCACGTCAAAGTGTCAAACACTACTTTGATAAATAATACACCAGTCTGTAGTTGCGAAGTTTTAATTTTTAATCACCTTCTCACACATCATCATTAGACGTATATTCGCTTGAGAATTTAACTACCTTGAACGAGCCGGGAAAAAAATCCATTGGGTCTAAACTAAATTGTATAAACTAAATTTTTTTAAATAAAAACAAACGTTTTAGCAATAAACGTAGCAAAATTATAATATTAGAATAACATACCGTAATAACTAACCAATAACTTGTGAAAATTAAAAACAACTAACAATTAACTTGATCTGATTTTTGATTTTGGTGTGTTGAAGTCCAAATGATCAGCTCTGTTATATTCCAATCGAGAATCGTGTCCTTCTGTTTCTCTGTTTTTTCCAATCGATGATGATATAGAAGTCTAATCGACTCCTTTTTTCCGGTAATCTCTTTTGGCTGACAATACCAATTGGGATTTGGGTTTTTGTTTTCTGGGGAAGGGATTCCTAGGGTAGGGTTATCTTGAGAACCATCATTTTTTGTGAAAACACTAGGGACTAATATCAGCTATACATTTTAGTTACATGCAAGTCACAAATCAATTTCATCTTTTTTTAAAACGTTCGTAACTTTTTTTCACGATATTATTTTTTCAAAAAAATTTCACCATTAATCTTAGTATTTTTTTTATCTTTTCAACGCCTACCATATTGATATATTTTTTTAAAAAAGTTATCCAACCGTTATTTACACATGTGTAAATCTGGTTATACGCATGTGTAATATCGGATTTACACATGTGTAAATCCATTATTACACATATGTAAAATAAATTCCGTAACAAAAAATGGGATTTTTTTTATTTTTTATAATTTTTTTTATGAAAGCGGGAAATGAAAGAAACATTTTGTGCTTTTATTTTTTTATATTTATGTTATTTTTCGATTTATAAATTTTTAATATGTTTTTGTTAATTACAATTTTGCCATTGAAAACTAGTGGCTGAGATTGGTTTCTAGAGTTCTAAAAAAATGTGAGTTCTCATTTGATCCCTCCCTGAGACTTCTAATAAGGTTAATGAAATTGGTTACAATTAATAAGTTTGTTTAACAAAAATGGGCCCAAGGAATTATATTTATGTTAAGAGAGAGTTAGGTTAAACTATTTTGTTTTTATTTTAATTTTGTCCCCTTCCTCCTGCCCCCTTAATGAGGGAGTGGGCCCCTGATAGAAGTCCATCTTGCCCTCACCAGGGGCCGAATCT
The DNA here is from genome assembly GCA_025215565.1 of Flaveria ramosissima. Classification (NCBI taxonomy): domain Eukaryota; kingdom Viridiplantae; phylum Streptophyta; class Magnoliopsida; order Asterales; family Asteraceae; genus Flaveria; species Flaveria ramosissima. The sequence goes on from CM046040.1 coordinate 79,430,213, forward strand.
GATATGTAACACCTTAAAAATCTCGGTTTGAAGAATAAAAGAAAAAAGTTTATCATAAAGTTATGAAACAAAGGAAGAAACCCTGATAAATCCTATAAATGGACAAAGGGGCCACCCTTTGCACCTTAAGCTTGCTAAAATGATAGAGAGAGTAAGACCGATTCTACAGAGAGAAAGTCAAAGAAGATGCTAAATGTATGAATATTCATATGTTTTCATAGATCTAAGCTAGATCTACACATATGTTGTGATTATAGCTTGGTTACAACGATAAATTATACGCCTTTATTATGCATGCATGTAGATCTTGAGCACTCCTTCCTGATTTTAAGATTTTCTTTGAGATCATCAAAGAAGTGAGCTCTAGAACCTCATTTTTACATGTTTTGTATTATTTTGGGGCGAGTACAGTTATGTGACATAGTTTTTGATAACGAATGATGGTTTTCATGGTAAAGTTTGTATTTTTTTTATAAAGTTTTACCTGCACGTGTACCTCATCTATTTAATGCACATATCCTTAAAAAAGCATAATCTCATCTTGAAATATTGCTAAAATTGAAAAGAATAATGGTTACGTGTTGAACCTTAGAACTATGAAGCGACCGAAAATTCTACGTTCAGTATTGATCCAGAAATGCTGAAACCTCCTAAGTACTAAACTACGGTCTATCAACACTTGTGTACAGCCTGATGATCAGTTGATTCACTACTCATTAGACAAAACTATCAGTACCATGGATTAGTGGTGACAACATACTTCTACAACTGCTGATCTTATAAAGTACTGATCTCTTGTGTTTTCTTGTAGATATCTTTGTAACCAACAGTAATGCACATTCGTTGTATGTCCTAATGTGTAGATCAATGGCTAAAACACGTCATTGATCCTAAATGAAGTCCAAATGATCAGCTCTGTTATGTTCCAATCGAGAATCGTGTCCTTCTGTTTCTCTGTTTTTTCCAATCGATGATGATATAGAAGTCTAATCGACTCTTTTTTCCGGTAATCTCTTTTGGCTGACAATACCAATTGGGATTTGGGTTTTTGTTTTTTGGGAAAGGGATTTCTAGGATAGGGTTATCTTGAGAACCATCATTTTTTGTGAAAACTCTAGGAACCAATATAAGCTACACATTTTAGTCACATGTCAATTTCATCTTTTTTTAAAACGTTCATAACTTTTTTCACGACATTATTTTTTCAAAATAATTTCACCATTAATCTTAGTATTTTTTTTATCTTTCAACGCCTACCATATTGATATATTTTTTTAAAAAAAAGTTATCCAACCGTTATTTACACATGTGTAAATCTGGTTATACACATGTGTAATATCGGATTTACACATGTGTAAATCAATTATTACACATATGTAAAATGAATTCCGTAACAAAAAATCGGATTTTTTTTATTTTTTATAATTTTTTTTATTTTTATGAAAGAGGAAAACGAAAGAAACATCTTGTGCTTTTTTATTTTTTAATTTTTATGTTATTTTTTAATTTATAAATTTTTTAAAATGTTTTTGTTAATTACAATTTCGCCATGGAAAACTAGTGGCTGAGATTGGTTCCTAGAGTTCTAAAAAAAGTGAGTTATCATCTGATCCCTCCCCGGGACTTCTAATAAGGTTAATGAAATTGGTTACAATTAATAAGTTTGTTTATCAAAAATGGGCCAAGGAATTATATTTAGGTTAAGAGAGAGTTAGGTTAAACTATTTTGTTTTTATTTTAATTTTGTCCCCTCCTCCCGCCCCCTTAATGAGGGAGTGGGCCCCTGATAGAAGTCCATCTTGCCCCTCATCAGGGGCCGAATCTGATATGTAACACCTTAAAAATCTCGTTTTGAAGAATAAAAGAAAAAAGTTAATCATAAAGTTATGAAACAAAGAAATAAACCCCGATAAATCCTATAAATGGACAAAGGGGCCACCCTTTGCACCTTAAGCTTGCTAAAATGATAGAGAGAGTAGGACCGATTCTACAGAGAGGAAGTCAAAGAAGATGCTAAATGTATGAATATTCATATGTTTTCATAGATCTAAGCTAGATCTACACATATGTTGTGATTATAGCTTGGTTACAACGATAAATTATACGCCTTTATTATGCATGCATGTAGATCTTGAGTACTCCTTCTTGATTTTAAGATTTTCTTTGAGATCATCAAAGAAGTGAGCTCTAGAACCTCATTTTTACATGTTTTGCATTATTTTGGGGCGAGTACAATTATGTGACATAGTTTTTGATAACGAATGATGGTTTTCATGGTAAAGTTTGTATTTTTTTATAAAGTTATACGTGCACGTGTACCTCATCTATTTAATGCACATATCCTTAAAAAGCATAATGTGATCTTGAAATAATGGTTACGTGTTGAACCTTAAGAACTATGAAGCGGCCGAAAATTCTACGTTCAGTATTGATCCACAAATGCTGAAACCTCCTAAGTACTAAACTACGGTCAATCAACACTTGTGTACAGTCTGATGATCAGTTGATTCACTACTGCATTAGACAAAACTATCAGTACCATGGATTAGTGGTGACAACATACTTCTACAACTGTTGATCTTCTAAAGTACTGATTTCCTGTCTTTTCTTGTAGATATCTTTGTAACCAACAGTAATGCACATTCGTTGTATGTCCTAATGTGTAGATCAATGGCTGATACACGTCATTGATCCTAAACCTAAAATAGATTATCGGGATTCACTCTAGTGTTTAGCTTTCATAGGATAAGTACCTCACATTTGTATAGTTTTAAGGTTAGTTTGTTTCCCACTTGTATTGTTATTGACCTTTGTAATTAAAAAAATTATCAAGTGAATACTTTGAAAGAAATTCCCGCGTTATTATTTACTCAAATTGTTGTGTTTGTTAGTATACAGTTAACTTAGATTTCATATTTTTTAACTGCTGATTATTAAAAAAGTCTTGTTTAGTTCAAACCCGATCCAACAAGTGGTATCAGAGATTGGGATCTTGATTTGCTGAAGTTTTCTTTTCAATAAATCATTGTTTTTCTTTAGATCACACTTTCAAACACCTAATTCTTTCATTTCGAGTAAGCATGATTCGGAAAATGGTACTCAAACCAGACCTTCAATGTTCACTCCAAATGATTATGATACTTGAAAAATCAGAATGGAAGATTTTCTAAGGAATCAGAAGCTGTGGCTCTAAATTCTGAATGGACTTTATGTCCCTATGGTTCAAGTTGCTGGTAAAGGAGGTGGTATGATTCCTAAGGATCCCACAAACTACTTAGAGAAAGATCTAAATAAGATGTGACTCGAAACTCTATGGTTGATCAAGATGAGTATACTAAACAACATCTTATTCATTTCACGTGGCCTAGGGTAACCCAAACCTAGGATATGATAATTACTCGCTTTGTATTCAGACATTACTATGACTAACACGAACTTTGCCCCTAATAAGGACCAAGGCAGTCTCAGATAATAGTTAAGGAGGGATGTGATACTACGTAGTTACCATCGTGGTCGGCTTTACGCAACTATACCTAGTTTAAGCATGGTGATCAATCTATGTCTGGTCTAGGGTTAACTTATCCAACACTAGCTTGACAATGACCCTATTCCTAACACTTAATATTATACAAACCCTTAAATTTAGAATTTATAATTAAAGACTAAAGACTTGAATGTGTACCTGCTTGAGAAAGAGCGAATATTTGTGATCTTAATGTTGTTTACTTATTTATACTTGCTTTAGACCGACTTTGATGAAATATTCAAGTCGATTTATGCTATCACTTTATATTTTTGAGTAAACTTTACTTTTGCTTCAAGTGGTTTGTTTCAAATAGCACTTTGCATATAAAGGTTTCAAAATCTTAATTTTATTTTCTCTGCTTTCCCCTTTGTATCAATTAACTCTAACTCACTAACATTTTTAATTATATGTTAACATATAAATGATAAAATCGTCCATTTAGGTGGTAGAGATCTAAATGATGCCAAGCTTATTAGGGTCATATTGTTTTCATGCAAATTATCTATTTCTTCTTTTTTTGATTAAATAATTATTAATAAATTATGAAGATAAGAAATTCTAAAGATCACCAATAAGAAAATGATATTCTTAAAGTTATACATTTATTCAGATAACATTTTTTGGCAATTATAATTGGATTTGGTTGGAATATATACTGATTTAGTTTAAGAGGTTAAATTATATATCATATCTTATCTGAGTAAAAAAAAAGAGTAAATCTGAAAGAAACAAAGTGAAGACTTAAAAGGAAAGGAATAAACAAGATTCAAATTATGAAGACATGCACAAACTATGTTGATTGATGTAAGGGAGAAGCCAAGAAACTTCAACCATTGTCCTAAAAAATTCAAAACGAGTCATATTGATGTTACATGGACTGTATTACGGGTAGTAGGAAAACCTAAAAACTATCTACTTAAAGATCAGTTATGGCAAAAATTGGAGAGTTCGGCTAGAGCATGCATTTACACAATCTAGAAAGATTTTGGGGGAAATTCTACATATGAGTGGAAGGCGTTTCAACATCGGTTCAAGACTTTGCATGCGTTTAACGTGTATTGCTCATTTACTGTTAGATTGGGTTTCATCTTTTGTTTGTTTCTGATTATGATTATGATACTAACCGAGTTCATGTTTAGTTTAACCATGTTTGGCTAGTTTTCTTTTATCTAAGTAGAGATAAATCTTGGTTGATTGTTGACTTGTTGTTTTGACTTTATATATGTAGGGATGAATCTTGATTGATTGTTAATACAAATGAGATAAAGCAAAGCTAGTGACTTAAGTATTTCACGAAGAATTATAATTGATTATGAGAAGACATATTTATCGGTGGAAGATGCAATCCTTTTTCAACATCTTATTAGCATGGTAATACAATGAGAGAATTGATATGCATTTTATTAATGTTGTGCGCACATAATATTAAAATGTCAATGAAATTCCCTAAAGCATTTAAATTATCAAAATCATTTAATTAAGTTCCAGATAACAATATCATTTTTGAGAATGCATTATGGTTGTTGTATATGTTATTGAAGTGAATATTAATGAAACTTATAATAAGTTTCTAAAGGAGTTGAGTGCTTAAGAGTATTTCAAACATCCTGAAGATGTAATACTCGTGTGATAATAAACATGATGAAGGGAAGATGTGACTATGATACCTTAATGTATGAGAATGATATAATATGTATTGGAAATTGATTTGCCAAATGAAAAAGTTTGTGTGCCATGAGATAAGATACCCAAGACTTTATTACAATATGAGGAGGTCTTGGTTCAAGTCCCCTCTTGTGATATAAAAAAAAGGTTTCAGGTTATGTCATGAAATTTTTCAATCTAATATGAGTATTTTAACTAGGGCGTTCTCTTAGTGACTTATGAGAAAAGCTGATGTACGAGCTTCCATTCAATACGTGTCAGCCTAGTGCACATGCTCCAAGGTTTCGTACTCGAGTAATGAAAATGATAGAACGGGTAGTGAATTGTCAGTGATCCAATCGGCTGTTAATAACAAAATAAAATAGAGATTGTGTATCAAAACTTTAAGAATGAATAAACATGCATAATTGCTCAAGTTGCAAAAAAGTACATGACAAACTGTAAATGCATCAAGCATTTATATAAAGCCTTAAAAATATCTTTTATAAAGTTAACAAGATAACTATGGACTAAAATAGTCAATTTTAATGTTGTATAGCTGATTTCGTGATATCTTTGAAACAAGAGATAGATATACAAAGTAATTGGTACTTATTTTTTTATAAAATACGTTCAAGGTTTTGAAGTTTTTACATATATGTTAAAATATCATTATATGTCTCGAAAGATTTAAAAAAAAGTACAAATTATTTCAGGAAGAATTTAAACTGAAAGAGGATATTATAGATTTACAACTTAATATGTAGTAAAAAAAAGTTTGTAGTTTTACCAATTAATCAAAGTACATCTAGGATATACTATATTTTGTTCCACAAGTTTTTCTATACTATATATACTCATTATATTCCACTTCATTATATTCTATTGTATTGCACACTTAATTAATTAAATTTCTTATGTCTTTCTAACAATGTTTGTTCTCTGTTGTGCTATTAGAATTGTTTTAAAAACAGTATATTCTTTTTAATTAATTTGCATTGTAGGTTGATTTTAATAGTCGAAAAGCAAGAATAGGCAAAGGTCCTAAAAAGGAACTCCATTCAAATATCTTCCTTATCTTCAATCAACCAGGCTGGGGTATGTTGTTGTGCATTCAACTAAATTATTTTCAAGTGTAATGATACATCCACTATAACAAAAATATTATTTATAAGCCGTTAACTAGATGTTAGTATCTATATTATATATATATTTGTATTAAAAATATTTATAACAATCTTCACATGCTTTAAAATTTTCTTACGAGAACACGAATACTACAATCTGTTATTTGAACGAGTCAAAAAGATTAAAGGGTAGTAAATGAGTTTCTATTTATAAATATGTTGTAATCAATTTGTTGCATGTCGTAAAGAATTTGTAATAAAATTATAGACCACTGAACTAGTTAAACTTATATGTTATATTTGTTCTAACTTCATAGGATCACGAATTGACTAGTTTCTTACAACTCAACTCAGATATGACGTTTTTACTAGCAAATTAACTAGCTTAACCTGTTTATGGTTCGAATCAATTAACCTCAATTTAATACCTGATTAGGTTTTTTTTTTCTTGTTATGTTATGAATTACCAATCCTAGACCGAAGTTTAAGGAGTGTAATTAATAGTCAATTCTCAATTTTCTCATCATGTTAAAAATAAAATAATGTATCATTAAATCAAATTTTAATTAGACCCATCCTAAACAATTATAACCAAAAGGTTGAGTCATCAAAAATCTAAATGGAAGACGTAATGCACTAAATTAGATCATGAATATCTTACTAGCTTGTATAGTTTATTAGTCGTTTGTTGCAATTAAAAACTATATATTGAAGATATAAAGTTGATTAAAGCATCCTCCCACTTCTATATGTTTATGAATTTTATCCACAGCACACTTGTACGTTATGTTAAGTCTCTTGTACTTTCACTTTACGTACACACACTTGTACCATATTACAGCTTATGCTTCTCTTTCCAAGTATTTGTATACGCCCTAACACTTGGCACCACTTAACCACAATGATTTCAATCATTACCATAACTTCAAAAGAAATCATATCCAAACAATTATCAATAAAAACAAATCTATATTAATTATTGATTAGATATTGATTATATATGCATCTTGCAAATCTATATTGTTGGTGATGTATATGTTTAATTTGCTAAATTTACTATTTTTGTCTTGTTAAAGTTAAACTCATAATAGTTGAAAGTGGACCAAAAGTCACCACCGATCGACTAAAAATATACTAAGGTGTAATATATGATCTAAGGTGGCATCGATGTAACACATAAGAAGCTTTTTGAGTTCATTGATGTGTGACTCTTACAGAATGATGCATAATTAATCAAATTGTTATGATAATTTGAAATTGTGTAGCATCCTAGAGCTTGTGAAAAAGTTGTTTCTTGTTTTTACCATAATTTTCAAACAATATTTGTTTAATTCTAAGAAATGAATATGGATTTTGCAAATATTACAATATGCTTATTGCTTTAGGTGGATATGGATTTTCCACTTGTACATTCGCTCATAATTCTTACCCAAGAGTTAATTTCTTCATTATTATCTCTCTAAATAAACAATTTGTACTTATTTGCACTTTTATAAAGATCCATTAATTTTTATAAATCTTTGACTTCATTTTATAGATATATTTAGCATCTTAAAGTCGATTTATAACAATTTTGTTTTGGAAAACATATTAGTTTATTATTGTCAAGTTATAAACACTTTGTTTTCCCAAAACTTTGTAAGACAACATAGGTGCTTTTTTCGACATACACCATTTATCGTTTATTAAGCATCGTGCATAACCACCTGATACTTCATTTGTTTTCGAGCTTGGCTTTTGTTGACAATATTTATTGACTTGAAAGCTTTAGTTTAACAATCTTGAATGAGCATGTATGTTTGATCCATTATTGAGGAAAATATGCTTTGGGTTTTTTTGTTTGATCTTATTTTCATAATTTTTCCGTGATCTTGGATGCTTGATACATCTGGCATCCATAGTACCAATTGTGGTACTTGGTCAACGAAATTGTGATTTTTGTTTGATGTATTAGGTGGTTGATTCATGGTTAAAGTGTGGCTTCTCTCTCCCATATTTAAAATTTTATCACATAAATATCATGCATTTATTATTATGATCCATGCACACACTAATAACTTTCTTTTTTTAACGACAAAAGTGAAGGAAATTTTGCAAGAATCTTCATCTTCATCTTCATCTTCATCTTCATCTTCATCTTCATCTTCATACTCTAATAAAAGGGTAAATGGGGTGCCACGTGTCAGCACCACAATCATTGGGATGACATGTGTCAGCACCACAATCTTCCTCATCAAAATTTTCCCTCCTCTCTCTCCTATTAAATAATTACCTTAATTACTAATAATATTAATTTAATACTTTTAAATAATTAATAAATTAAGAAAGAAATCTTTTATTAAGGTTATATCTAAATAAATTACTATTTTTAAATTATCAAATTTGGAAGTTGTAATAAGAAAACTTTTAAAAATGATATTTTTATACGGTTTGTTTTAAAACAAAATATTTATTTTCAATAAAAGAAATTTACAAACAAAATTTTAAAAAGTTGATGTTACCGTTTTTTTATTTCAGTCATATCATATCTTAGAATATTATTATTTAATTAATAAATTTATTATATTAATATTTTATTTATTTAAACCGTGTAATACACGGGTTTACTAAAGCTAGTGTTAAATATATATGTTTTTCTTTAAATGTTGCGTACCATATTCTCACACCTTTTTGTCAAAGAAAAGAAATAAGGTCTTGAATATGTTGTAGCAAATCCCACATTGACAATGCACAATAAAAAATAGCTAATCTTAAATACCATCAACATGTCTTAAGCGCATATATTATGTATGATAGGAGATTCCTACCGTTTTGCATGACTATATACGAAAAATCCCAGAATGTATAACTTTCTAAAAAGTTCTTACTAGGTAACAAAATGTATATGTGAGATTCTTAAGGGTAAAATAATAATAATTATTGGTATGAAGGGTCAGATGGTATAAATGGTATCAGAGTCACTGTTAAACTATTCGTAATGGTGGCATATTCCTCATAACAAGCGGCAAGTTAGGTGTTTGGGACAGCTTAATTGAATCTCACATCTCTAATTCGGATGTAAGGATAAAACATCATTGTGAAGTATGAATTTCAAAAGAGATGATCGTAACACACTAGCAAATCTTTCATTGGTCCTGGAAATGAAAGATGTTAAATTCATAAAAATCTCTGATTCAAATACTACTAATAAGTTTAAATGCATTGGTTGCGGGTAATAATGACTATGCCAACCATATGATTAGGGACATCACATATAATATATATACATTGTTAACATCATTAATCTTTTGTACATAGCTAAAATTTTGTTTGGGCTGAAACTTGGAAAAACCTGTGTCATAAAATGACTATGAGATGAGGTGTGTGGTACAAAAGTCTCAAATTATCTTTATCATATCTTTTACATATACCAAACTTAAGCTAAAAGTGAACACAGTGCTTGCGTATGTCTATGCCATCATTAGCATTAGCGTATCTAATACAAAATTTTAAAATGGTTATTGCGTTTAAATAAAACTTGTCTAAGTGTTTTTGAACCATGTTTAATTATATTGTGTCTCTTTATTAGCATTGCTAATATGTCTTTGAATTTGTATTTCATAAATAAAGTCTTAAAAGAATTAGAATGGATGATAAATTTTTGAAATAAGGATCATACTCAATTTGTAGGGTTAACTCTTGTATATGCTATTATAACGCTAAAGAGGATTGAGATGGAAACATATTTCATTCATTTACATTACAAATAAAAGTATAGATACAAATGAGAAAAAGAAGGAAACTTATTCGGGAAGTCACAAAAACTATTTGTCCTGGTGATTTAACCCCAACAACAACAATAGCAACAACAAAAATAATTTTTTTTTGTCCTTAATTGGTACAACAAGATGGAGAATCCATCAGATACTCTAATCTTAGATCAAATCTGGATGAAAGATGTGTGTGACTTAGAGGTTTTCCTACTTGATAAGCGATATTAATAAGATGGACTTTCAATGTACGAGATGTGACCTTTTCCCTTCAAAGTGGTAGTCTAAGGCAACATGTTTCATGCAGGAGTGATAAACATGATTAACAAATTAGTTGGTAGCTCTTGTGTTATCATAGTATAGTAAAGGTACATGCAATGGGAAATAACAAACTCCTAACATAAATTTTAAACCCATTATACCTTGGCTACCACATTAGCAAAGGCTTTATACTTCGCTTCTGTGGATGATATAAAAACATATTCTTGATGATGAAGAACAACAAGAGATAATGTTAGAACCTAGATATAAGATGTATGTTGTAGTAGATGGTCCACTATTGAAGAGCCCTCCCCAATTAGAATCCGAAAAAGTCGTGGGATCAAATGATAAGTGACGATTTAATAATAACCCATAATGGATAGTTTCATTGAGAAACCATAGGACCCATATAAAAGAAGTGGGTAAAGAGAGTGCATGAATCGAGAAAGCTTATTTATAGCTAATGAAACATTGCTTTTAGTAAATGCGAAATATTATAGAGAACCAATCAATTTTCAATATTTTTTCGAATCAACTGGGGGAGATCTATTAGAATCCAAGAGAATGAATGACGAGCAGAGTTGAGTTGTCACATTTATAGCTCCATTAATGTGAAATTGGGTGAGAATTGCTAGAATGTGATGATGTTGAGGAAGAAAGAGGCCAACAAGGATGGATATCACCTTAATTCCAAGAAAGTGTTGAAGAGGATCAAGATTTTCAATAGAGAACTAAGCATATAGAGAGGTAATAAAATGGTCCAGATAGATGTTTCTATGTCGGTAAGAAAAATATCATCAGCATACACTATGAAGTAAGATATATCGCGGTCACATTGATAGTTAATGGAGAAGATCAACAAAGGACTTGAAAAAACTGAAGTGAAATAAAGTTAGTTAACTTAATATACCACACATATGGTGCGTGCTTGAAACCATAAAGGGACTTGTATAATTTACATACATGATTAGGGAATTATGGATGAATATAACAAGCTGGTTCAACTATAAAGACATCCTCGTAAAGGGTGCCATGGAGGAATGTATTATTTACATCTAGTTGTTTCATACATTAATTTGTGGACAACACAACTGATAAAACCATTTAAATTTAGCTAAAAAGTGACATGACTATATGTATTAAAATAATCATTTCAATATCCTTAAAGAAAGCCTTTCATAACCAAGAATGCTTCATACTTAGCAATGGACCCATGGTTTATTTAATACAATAAACCCACTTGTAACTAATGGGTTTGTGAGATGTTTATTGAACAAGATCCCTAGTCCTACTTTGAAGGATAACATTAAATTCATCCACCATTTTAGATCTTTAAGCACTTGGGTTGGAATGGAGCGTAAAACCCTAAGTTAAAATAAAACCTACGACCCAAAACAATTGCGAGACAGTGGGGATTCGGGGCAGAAACCCCTTAAAGCGGGGTCCAAGGGCTGGCAGTAGCCCGTGATGGGTTGCAAGGGGCAAAGCCCATAGCTAGGGTTGAGATAGGGTAAGGATACAATCCAAAGGTGACATGTGGATGTTGACTAATGGATAAAGTTTGTGAGGCCAATCGAGCGATGAGACGTTTTTGGTATGATGAAGTTAAAAGAGAGCTTGAATGGAGGTAGGGTAGATATAGTCTTGTTCTCACCCTATATGAGCGGCGCCCTAGTGCAATGATCCTTAATAAGAAAATAGAAGGGGGAAAATTCAACAGAAACATTGAACGCACGAAAAGTTAAGCAATGAAGATTAGGGTTTTACTAAGATTAGGAATATATAAAACATTAGGAAGTGACAAGGTATGGCCGAAATTGGTCACTTAAAAGGGTTATGCTCAGAAGTCTTTGCTGTGTAGGCGATTGATATTGTGGTTGGGCTACCTTTGAGCATAGTTTGCGGTCATAGTGATGTGTTTTCCGTTGGACTTTTAGATTCCTTCAAATCTCATTCAGTCCACACGTTTATCAAACATTGCATCGTATGAAACAAGGGGTGTTCTGAATCTTGAAGGAAGCAATGGTATTAGTGTATTCTTCCACATATTGATTTAGGATATGAACTATAAGATCTTCTACATCTACTAGGCTTTGTGCCAAAGCAAGTTCATATGCTATGGCTCTCATTTTCATGTAAAATTTAGCAATACGGAAATTATTTTTCGGGTTTATTGTAAGCTTCAATTATAGAGGGATCATTCGAGACCAAGAAACACTTGCATAGCTTGTATTAAGCTTTACCCAAAATTCAGGAGTAGTTGTAGCAGACGATAGTATTAGTCGAATCATATCAGCAGCTTCGTGAATTGCTTTTATTAGTTTCTAATCTTGAAAAAATAATTGAGTGAAATCAGAGTTCGGCTTTTTATTCTATGCATCAAGAAATTTCGCAAGCGGTGACAAGGAACTAATAATGAGTTTTTTAAGATCTATCATTCTATCCTAGTATGGGTTTAGTGGATTTGGTTAGAAGTTAGAACAAGTGTTGTATCCTTGGAATATGAATTATTTTTATTACACTATAACTATTAAACATTATGTATTATATTTAATATGTATTATAATCTGTATTTCTTTTAACAAGTGTTCGATTTTGAAAAATTTCGGACCAATTTTTTAATCAAATTTAAAAAAGAGTTAATTATTGTGTTATAAGATATTTACTTAAAAAGGATAAATTTTACAAGATGTGAGGGGAGAAGAGCAAATTTTACAAATGTGGTAAGAACCTTATAGTATATAAATCTTCTTACTCTAATAAAAGAGTAATTTGAGGTGCTACATAGCAGCACCACGATCATACTCACCAAAATTTTCATGTCTCTCTCTCTCATCTTACATAATTACCTTAATTACTAATAATATTATTTAACATTTTTTTATATTTAATAAGTTATAAAAAAGATATATTTATTAATTTTATTTCTAAATAAAAAGTTTTTGTTAATAAAATAATAAATTTTTATAAAGCATAAATTTTTTTAAAAATATGAAATATTTTAAAAATTGGTATTTTTAAAAATTCAATTTACTAAAACCAAAAATAATTCATTTGGGAGTTATAATGAGAAAATTTTCAAAAATGACTTTTTTATACGGGTTATTTGGAAAAAAAATATAAAAATAAAATTTAAAAAAGTTGATATCACTGTTTTATTAGTTATAGTCATTTTTCATACGTAATTTTCAATATATTATATCTTAGAATATAATTTTATAATTAATTAATTTTATTATATTAATATTTTATATATTCAACCCGTGTAATACACGGGTTTACTAAAGCTAGTGTTTGTATATTTTTGTTTGTCAATAATACAACAATGTTACTAGTTACATCGAGGGATGCTCTCTTTTTACGATTATATCATCATCCTAATTAAAATACTATCATAATTATACTTGATCTATTTTAATTTATGTTCCTATGAAAAAGAATACAATAAGAAAATAGTTGTTTTATGTAGACTAAAAATACCAAATTCTAATGAAAGTTACTATACGTACAATGACAAACTTACACTCCTAATAATCTACTCTTAAACCTATATAATTTTCTCATGGACTTGAACACCCACCATATGCAAAGGACACCACACATTGATACCATTATGGTACGTCTCCTTTAGTAAAAAATACATGTTATCTCTAGATTATTCTTTCATATTTTTCTTTTAATAAGATATCACCAAGTGCTTAAAGTTAAATATGTTAGTCATCTCTAACACGTACTTTCTTGTTGTGTTATATAAACATACACTAACATTATTTGTTTTATCAATTCATCGCTAGAATTGCAACGGTTTTATTTAATTAACACAATTTCCCAAAAGTTTTAATACATGGTATATAATCTAGGCCATTGAAAATCTTTATACATGGTCCTATATATATGTTTGTATGTGATGCAATGGTAATTGTTCCAAAGGATTGGATTATGTTATGTATTTCTTTTGTTTGGTTCTCGACTTATTTAATAATTGGCAAGATATGGTTTGTACCTAATTCACTTCCTAAAGGTTTGGATATTATTGGTCACGTTCTTCCGACTCTTTCCTATGTTTATTTATAAGTTAATGTTTAAAGTAATTGCAAGTTTGTTCTTTTCGAAGTGCAGTATGAACTATTAATCATTTGTTGATAACAATTTTAATAATAACATTCCTAACTTTCTTTCATTGCACGCCTAGGACAATTTAAGTAACATAATCTTCAAAAGTTTTCATTTGATTTCGACTCGATTTCTCTCACAACGATGATTATGAACGAAATGAAAAAAAAAACAAACAGAACTGTGTGCAAAATTAAATGTAAACCAAATATAAATCTACGATGATTATAGTATTAGGATTGCCCTTGAGAACTAAAGTGAAAGTGGTCTGCCATTGCTCAAATGTAATATGGAATATTATCGACTAATGATGTATAAATTGTCTTTTCCTCTAGGGTAACTAGATGCACAAATAAAATGAACTATTAAGCCATTATGCTAGTTTAGGTAACTTTTAGATTCATGCCAAACTGTCACTTTTAATCGTTAGTTCATACATCTCAACTTAATATGCATACTAAAATTTAGTATTGTTGGATGATTTCTTTTAACTTTTACATCACTTGGCAATTCATAGTATTTCATAATAGCAATACTAATTGCATCATAACATAACTCAACATGGTATAAACATATCATAACATGATATAATTATACTATCCCTTAGTAGTTGTGGAGTGCATAGCCCACTACACCACCATACATTTCTTTCTAGATTAGTGCACATTTAATTTTAAAGTAAACCTTCAGTTTTCAATATCTAAAAGAAACGCGCCTCAATCAGACACTATCATAAGACAGATGCCCTTAATACATTGTCATATGACAGACGCCCTTAATACACTGTTCATGAAATTACTTTTAATAAGGTATATAATATATAATTATTGTTACTTCTAAACGTCTAGTACATAAACATTTTATATACAATCACGAATTTGAGGATGTTATTTTTAGATTGAGGGATTGGTCTTGAATCACTATCCATATTATATACGCTAGTGCTTCTATATATTAACAAACCAACTTAATTGATTATGGAAAACTTCATATTATATAGACACCATGGCAACAATGATGGTTAAATTTTTCATAAAATCAAAAGGACAACTTTGTGTTAGTGGTGCTCAACGGTAAACAAAAATCTTTAATTAATTGTATATTAATTAAAAATTCGCATAAAAGTGTTTTTATGTCGAAATGCACCTTGCAAGTTGTCAAATCACAGGTTTTTTCCATTTTGATAGTCGTTTGTGTTGAACAATTATATCTAAGATTCTATGAAGAAAGTTCAGGCTTTTGTACGTTACTATCAAGCCAAAAGTTTATTCGGAATGACTTGGGTATTAACACAATATAATCAACTTCACATTATTTTAGACAACTTTAGTTGCATGTTTAAAGGCATGCATATATACTTCTGTCTCTCTCTTTATCCATTGCTCTCTAGATCCATACAACATGCAAGCAAGCATACATGCATACATACATACAGACAGACATACATACATACATACAGACAGACATACATACATACATACATACAGACAGACAGACAGACAGACAGACAGACATACAGACATACAGACATACATACAGACAGACAGACATACAGACAGACATACAGACAGACAGACAGACAGACAGACAGACATACAGACAGACATACAGACAGACAGACATACATACAGACAGACAGACATACAGACATACATACAGACAGACAACAGACAGACAGACATACAGACAGACAGACAGACAGACAGACAGACATACAGACGACAGACATACAGACAGACAACATACAGACAGACAGACAGACAGACAGACAGACAGACAGACGACAGACATACATACATACAGACAGACAGACATACATACAGACAGACATACAGACAGACAGACATACAGACAGACATACAGACAGACAGACACAGACAGACATACAGACAGACAGACATACAGACATACAGACAGACAGACAGACATAGAAGACATACAGACAACAGACATACAGACAACGACAGACACAGACAGACAGACATACACATACATACAGACAGACAGACATACAGACTACAGACAGACAGACAGACAGACAGACATACAGACAGACAGACAGACAGACAGACAGGACAGACATACAGACAGACAGACATGACAGACATACAGACATACAGACAGACAACATACAGACAGACAGACATACAGACAGACAGACATACAGACAGACATACATACAGACATACAGACATACATACATACAGACAGACATACATACAGCATACAGACAGACAGACACATACAGACATACATACATACAGACATACAGACAGAACATACAGACAGACATACAGACAGACATACATACAGACATACAGACAGACACAGACATACATACAGACATACATACATACATACAGACATACACATACATACATACATACATACATACATACAGACATACATACATACATACATACATACATACATACATACATACATACATACATACATACATACATACATACATACATACATACATACATACATACATACATACATACATACATACATACATACATACATACATACATACATACATACATACATACATACATACATACATACATACATACATACATACATACATACATACATACATACATACATACATACATACATAGTGTAGGCTCAACCTTTCTTGTGGTGTAACCTTTGAAATTAAGGCCTCTTTCATTGGAAATTTTTGCATTAAAAAGAAATATGTTAAAATTTTAAACCATGCGTATAATGTTTAATATTAAATACAGGTAAGGCTGTACAAAAACTTCGTGGCTCGAAGTTCGCTCAAGAAAAGCTCGAAAAAAGCTCGGCTCGAAAAAAGCTCGAATCTAAACGAGCCGGTTCGGCTCGGCTCGAATTCTAAACGAACCGAACTCGAGCCAGGGTTAGCTCGGTTCGAGCTCGGCTCGTGGCTCGGTTCGTTCGCTCGGCTCGTGGCTCGGTGCATATAATATATGTGTATATATATTTATATAGTATAATAATAATTATTATTATTACTACTACTGTTAATATGATTATTATTTTTATATTAGGATTTTAAAAAGGTTTTCTTAAAATATAAATTGATTCTTTTTAGAAACATTAAGTATTTTGTTTAAAATATATATAACTTGATAGTAAATTGTTTATATATTCAAAATCATGATATTTGTTCCCCTAAGTACGGAGTACCCAACAAAATGTAAAAGCCCTAATATATATTTTTTGTGTTTTCATATGAATTAATGTGAAAAAATAAAAAAATTAAAATCGCGCCGGCTCGAACGAGCTGGCTCGAGCTTTTCACGAGCCAAACTCGAGCCGGTGTTTTGAGCTCGTTAAAATTTTCGAGCTGGCTCGGCTCGGCTCGATAAGCTTCGGGCTCGAGCTCGAACCCATCCTGGCTCGGCTCGGCTCGTTTTCAGCCCTAAATACATGTCGAATTATATTTAAAATAGATTTATTCATTTTGTAATATGCTGTAAATTTTTATCACAATTATGAATGAAAATATAGTTAAAAACAAGCATGTTAATATTTTTAACATATTATGTTGCAAATAAAAAAATAAACAAATTATATACAAAGTATTACACAAAAAGAAAGAAGAAAGAGAAAATCCCTATTTTTTTTAAGTAAAAAACTCATTTTTAGATATACGAATATGTATATTCTAGAACCAGTCAGAATGTGACAATCATCCATCTTCTCCACAGTCACTTGCCTTTCTCAAAGGGTCCTAATATAAAGACATCCATCCGGATAAATTGACACCTCTTTATATGTCGTGTATAGGTTCATACGCGGCGTATAGGATCGAATACATTGAAAACGAGGAAAATTCAGGGGGGCTGTCAGAGAGCTATACGCCTCATATAGCCCTGTACGACCCCTTACGACACATATAAGGCTATACGACGCGTATAACAAATTTTGACACTGACTACGAGGAAAAATTCAAGTGGCTGTCAGAGGGGTTATACGCCCCGTATAGGGCTATACGACCCCCATATACGACGCGTATGATGCTATACGACCCGTATAGAAATTTGGGGTGTTAATTTATAATATTGGGGTGTCTCAATATCCACACCCTTCTCAAATCTCTTTTTTCTCTAGAAAATATAGCAACTCCATAATTAAACCTTCATTATTTTTTTATTTCTTTTTCATCCTGAAAATTATTAATGTATCTCAGGAATATTTTCAACTTAGAAAATAAGTGTAACTAGTAGCTTTCGTTATCGCGCGATGCGCGATATTTTGGTTCCCCTAGACACTTCGGTATCGATGTGGCCATGCTACTCAAAGTTGCACAACAACACAATGATAGAGTATTAATGGACCGTAATTACATAAACTATTCATAACATAAGACTAAAACTAAGTTTGTTCTTTCACCTACACACATGATCCACACCCTGCGTCTACAAAACAGAAAACAGACATATATAGAATGGACCCACAAACAACTGATCTATGTACCATAGAGCATATCAATATGACATTAAAAAGCAACATAACGCAAAATATTGTAGACGCCATACATTTACAAACACATGATTCTAAGGCAGGCAAACAAAATTGCATTCACAACAACATATACGGCAACAACAGATTAATACACACAACAGCAACCTTGACAATGACAAGAACTCACAGAGCCCCATGAACGTGCATCTAAAATGATTTCCACTAAATTAAATCTTATCATTGAAGCAAAATTCGATTCTTGAAACTAAAACTTAGTTTAATGTATACCACAAACCCCTAGATATAACCAAATAAATATCTGAAAGCATAAATGTGAAGTATAAAACTCAATACAAGTGAACTTCCGAATGATAAATCTTCTTCTTCCGAAGCTTAACATATTCTTCCGAAGCTAAGTTGATATCTTCCGAAGGTTATGTTTACTTCGGAAGGGTGTTGTTGTGTACTTTGGATTTCTTCCGAAGTATACATATGTTAGTAGGAAATCTTCCGAAGGGTTACTTCCGTTCGGAAGATATAGTATAGGGTCCTTTATGTAAATTCTCAATTTAAGTTGAGAGTTAGTTAGAGTTAGTTAGATGCTATAAATAAGGACCTATTGTAATCGGTGAGGGGATCCGAAATCATTCAATCACTAATAATCATTTAAAGTTTCTTGTTCACGTTTATTCTTTCTAAGATCATCTTTGTATTGATTGTTATTCCGCGTTCATATTCTCAATCATTTTTACAACAATTGGTATCAGAGCCTGGTTAGTGGCTCAATTGAGAATCAAGATTCAATTAAAGATCGATCGGCGGCAACGATGGTGTCAACAAAGTTCGAAGTTGAGAAATTCGACGGGAAGAACGACTTGGGGTTATGGCGGTTGAAGATGAGGGCGTTGCTCGTTCACCAACGAGTGGTAGATGCCTTGGCCGGAGAATCCAAGTTGCCGGATACATTGTCGGACAAGGAGAAGAAAGAGATGCTAGAACAGGCACACAGTTCAATCATCTTGAACTTGGAGGATCGAGTACTCAGAGAGGTCTCGAAGGAGAAGTCTGCTGCAGGGGTCTGGTCAAAATTGGAAAGTCTGTATATGACGAAGTCTCTTGCTAACAGATTGTATCTCAAGAAACGGTTGTACACGTTCCAAATGGCTCCTGGGAAGTCAATTGAAGATCATACTGATGAATTCAACAAATTGGTGTTAGATCTTGAGAACATCGAAGTTGTGTTGGAGGATGAAGACCGAGCAATCATATTCTTGACAACTCTGCTATCATCTTATGAGCACTTTGTGGGTACTTTGATGTATGGTAGGGATACACTTACCATGGAAGAAGTGCTGGCAGCTCTCAATTCAAAGGAATTAAAGAAGAGAACTGACTATAAAGAAGATGGTGGAAAGGGCTTGGTAGTCAGGGGAAGATCTGATCAAAGAAACTTCAAGCAGAGAAGTGTCTCAAAGTCCAGGTCCAAGTACAAGAGGAGGTGTTATGTGTGTGGATCAGAAAAGCATTTCAAGAAAGATTGTCCTGACTTGAAAAGAAAGAAGGGTGAATCAAGTGGATCAAAGACTCATTCCGGACACAATGCACATGATGATTCTTCTGATGGATATGAAAGTGCAGATGTGTTGGCTGTTACAAACAGTGGTAAGGAGTGTGAGTGGATTATGGATTCAGGGTGCTCATATCATATGACACCTGTGAAGGAGTTCTTTAAAGAACTGAAGATTGAAGATCTTGGATCAGTGAAGCTAGGGGATGATAGACCTTTGCAAGATTGTGGGTCATGGAACAGTGACTCTGAAATTGAAGAGTGGTTTGGAAGTGGATCTTCATGATGTAAGGTATATTCCTAGTCTTAAAAGAAGCTTGTTGTCTTTAGGGCTATTGGAGAGTTCTGGTTACCATGTTAGTCTTAGAGATGGTAAGGCTAAGGTGATGAAAGGGTCAATGGTAGTATTGTCTGGGAGTAGAAGGGAGAATAATATCTACTTGTTAGATAGTGCTGGTGTAGTAGAATCTCAGGTAGCATCTGCTTCAGGTGATAGTAGTTCTAAGGCTATGTTGTGGCATAGAAGGCTTGGTCACATCAATCATCAGGGACTGGTGGAGTTGCATAAGCAGCAACTAATGACTGAGCTGAGTAGCTGTGATTTTGGTTTTTGTGAAACTTGTATTCTTGGTAAACACAAGAGAGTGAAGTTTTCACAGGCCAGGCATATCACAAGTGGGATATTAGACTACATTCATTCTGATTTATGGGGTCCTGCTAAGGTTGATTCTTTGGGTGGTGCTAGATACTTTATGACCTTGATTGATGATTTCTCTAGGAGAGTTTGGGTTGTTGTACTGAAGAATAAGAGTGATGCTTTCAGTAAATTCAAGGAATGGAAAGTCCTTGTGGAAACTCAGACTGAGAGGAAAGTCAAGAAGTTAAGAACAGATAATGGGTTGGAGTTCTTCAGTCATGAGTTTAATCAGTTTTGTAAAACTCATGGTATTGCTAGACATAGAACTGTACCAGGGACTCCTCAGCAGAATGGGCTGGCTGAGAGGATGAATAGAACTTTACTTGAAAAGGTAAGGTGTATGTTGGCTAGTTCTGGTTTACCCAAGATGTTCTGGGCTGAAGCTGTTTTCACTACAACATATTTGGTCAATAGGTCTCCATCAGCAGCTTTAGACATGAAGACACCTATGGAGACATGGTCAGGAAGAAAGGGTGACTATGGGGGACTTAAGGTGTTTGGATCTTTGGCTTATGTTCATATTAGCCAAGGGAAGTTGGAACCTAGAGCTTGTAAATGTGTCTTTCTAGGATACCCTGAGGGTGTTAAAAGGTATAGATTATGGAGGCTAGAAGGGGACAGGCCTAAGGTGATAGTGAGCAGAGATGTTGTTTTTCAAGAGAATGTTATGTAGAAAGACTTTCTAGAAAAAGGGAAGTCAAAGGTTGAAGATCAGAGTGGGGTTCAGATTGAGGTGGAGCAGCAGGGTGTGAGTGATCAAGGTATGGATCAAGGTACCTCTGGTAGCTAAGGGGATGGTTTGGATGATTACCAGTTGGCTAGGGATAGACAGAGGAGACAAGTGGTGCCTCCACTCAGGTATAGAGTGGGGACGGATTTGTCTGCATTAGCCTTTGTTGCTGCTGAAGAAGAAAGCATCTATGAACCATTGTCATACTCTGAGGCAATTTCTGTGAAAGAAAGTGATAAATGGTGTAAGGCCATGGAGAAAGAGATGGAATCTCTGTATAAAAATAACACATGGGAGCTCGTTGATAAACCTGAGGGTCACAAGCCTGTTTCATGTAAATGGCTGTTCAAACTGAAAGATGGGATTTCTGGAGGTGAACCTCCTAGGTACAAGGCTAGACTAGTAGCTAAGGGGTTTACACAGAAACCAGGTGTGGATTATAATGAAATATTCTCACCTGTGATGAAACATTCATCTATCAGGGTTATGTTGTCATTGACTGCTTCTATGGATATGGAGCTTCATCAGCTGGATGTAAAGACTGCATTTTTGCATTGGAAGCTGGATGAGACTATCTATATGAAGCAGCCAGAAGGGTTTGAGGTAAAGGGACAGGAAGAGAAGGTATGTCTCTTGAAGAAGTCTTTGTATGGGCTGAAGCAATCCCCTAGACAGTGGTATAAAAGATTTGATGAACACATGATGACTAATGGGTTTAACAGGAGCAGCTATGATAGTTGTGTGTATTTTAAAAAGTACAGTGATAACAAATTTGTGTATTTGTTGCTGTATGTTGATGACATGTTGGTGGCTTGCTCAGACTTGGAGGAAGTTGAAGCTACTAAGAAAATGTTGATGTCAGAGTTTGAGATGAAAGATCTAGGTGAAGCAAAGAAGATATTGGGCATGAAAATTACAAGGGACAGAGAGAACAGGGTGTTGAGACTGTCTCAAAAGTCTTACTTGGAGAAGGTGCTAAGTAACTATAGGATGGGTGATGTGAAGCCATTGACTGTTCCTATAGGTGCTCATATTAAGCTGTCAAGTTCTGATTGTCCTAAGTTAGATGAAGAAGTTGAATATATGGAGAAAGTACCTTATGCCAATGTTGTTGGGAGCTTGATGTACTTGATGGTTTGTACAAGGCCGGATATTGGTTATGCTGTGAGTTTAGTCAGCAAGTATCTGTCAAATCCGGAAAAAGCTTATTGGGTTGCTGTAAAATGGATCTTGAGATATCTCAGGGGTACTAAGCATTATGGTTTTGGCATCATGAACATGAGAAGGTTGACAGGATTGTTGGTTATGTGGATTCAGATTTTGCCAAGGACCTGAATAGAGGTAGATCTATTACAGGGTATGCATTTCAAGTGCTGGGTAACTTGGTGAGTTGGAAAGCTCAGTTGCAGCATGTGGTGGCATTATCTACAACAGAGGCTGAGTATATAGCTTTGACTGAGGGAGTCAAGGAAGCTATATGGCTGCATGGTTTTGTTTCTGAGTTGGGAATCAAAGTGGCAGGCTCAGTGGTATTCTGTGATAACCAGGGTGCAGTTCAGTTGTCAAAGAACAGCATGTTTTATGAGAGAACAAAGCACATTAATGTGAAGTTACACTTCATAAGGGATGTGGTGAATGCTGGACATGTGAAAGTGGAAGGTGTGTCTACTTTGGAGAATCCAGCGGATGTGTTTACAAAGTCTCTACCTGGTGGAAAGTTCAAGTTTTGTTTGGATACATTGGGAGTTGGTTAAAATCTTGTATTGGATTTTAAGGTGGAGATTGTGAAGTATAAAACCCAATACAAGTGAACTTCCGAAGGATAAGTCTTCTTCTTCCGAAGCTTAACATATTCTTCCGAAGCTAAGTTGATATCTTCCGAAGGTTATGTTTGCTTCGGAAGGGTGTTGTTGTGTACTTTGGATTTCTTCCGAAGTATACATATGTTAGTAGGAAATCTTCCGAAGGGTTACTTCCGTTCGGAAGATATAGTATAGGGTCCTTTATGTAAATTCTCAATTTAAGTTGAGAGTTAGTTAGAGTTAGTTAGATGCTATAAATAAGGACCTATTGTAATCGGTGAGGGGATCCGAAATCATTCAATCACTAATAATCATTTGAAGTTTCTTGTTCACGTTTATTCTTTCTAAGATCATCTTTGTATTGATTGTTATTCCGCGTTCATATTCTCAATCATTTTTACAACAATAAACTATTTAAACTTTTATTATTACTTGAAAGATATAGTTAATAGAGCAATGTAGTTCCAAATGAACCCAGATTCAAGTTTCTAAGATTGAAAATAAAATTTAGAAACTGAAGGAAAATAAAGATCATATGCCTAAATTATTGACTTGAAGTGAAAATGTACTAAAATTTTGTATTCTAATGGTATGTTTAGGACTTCAATTGGAAATAAATCATCCGACAATGGCATGAATAATATGTAATCAGTTTGAAAAGTAGGTTACAAACACAAAATCACTTTAAAAGAGTCCCCAAATGCTGTAGAAACTAAAAATAGGTATTGCATTACTATATAGAAAAAAAACACAAACCTATCCTTGTCATCTTTCTGTAACTAACTCCAAAAGGCTCAAGACAGTTTAACGTGAAACCAACGATGTGAATGAGCTAATATACATAATTGGTTCAATCAAAATGCAAACGGTATAGTAATCACAATGGATATTAAGATGAGTCTCACCTCAATCGGTTCCGATGTAGTTGAGAGTAGAACATGCAAACTACGATTCGGTGAAAGGTAATCGGTGACAGGATGTATACGTGTCTTAACCGGAAATGATCTGTAGGAGAAAATAAACAAAAAGTCTCCACGCAACAGGATGCACTGTTCATTCCCTTCTAAAATTAATATATAGGTAAATTAGTTTTTTCAGATCGCGGGCCTCTCGGATTTGAAGGCCTAAAGCTCTTACTTTAGGTGGTTTCACTGTAAGGAAGCCCTTGTACATACATACGTACGTACATACACGCGCACACCTACATACCTACGTACATATATACGTACATACGTACCTACATACGTACGTACATACGTACCTACGTTCGTACCTACATACGTACAAAAACACATACACACATACACATACACGAACACAAACACACACACACGAGCACGCAAATGCACACAGGCACAATATATATATATATATATATATATATATATATATATATATATATATATATATATATATATATATATATATATATATATATATATATATATATATGAAAATGATAAAATAAGAACTTTATATCTTACGAGAACTCACAAGAAAGCAACAAATTCATTATGATGATGAGCACACTAATAACTTACATGTGTTTTTCACCCATCTACAATCCTGCCATCACATGATATATTTGATCTAACATATCTAGTGATTTTAATTGTAGTGATTCTCATTTAAGGATACCTACGTCTTGTTAACTACACACAAGAACATGTGACTATTATGAAAATACATTTTTTTAACAAACAATGGTATAGATAAAAGTGATTGAATATGTGGACTATTCATACATCTTGTAATTTAATCATAATAACTAATGGTATTCTCTCATGCCTTGTAGTGAGAGCTTTTGATGTGGTTCCAATGTCATGTATATATCATAATGTTTCATATATCATAACTAAAATCTTAATTTAATTGTAATAAATTAAGAGTTTAAGACAGTAGGTTTATTCGTTGTATGCTTGGTGCCTACGTGGCTACGTGTGTGTTTATCAAACCGTGTCCAAACATTCATTTGTTGTAGCAATACATAAACGTTATCCACTGATTTAGTTGTAATCGATGTCTTATGTGTCCGTAATATTACCCTTGAAGGATAAAGGTTTATCGTTTCTTGTTATGCCGAAAAAAAACGGGAGAATTATTTTTCTCATTTTTGTGGCTAGAAGTGAAAAAAGTTTAGGCTTAAATTTGCTTTGGTCTTTCATCATCGCCTATCGCAAATGCGGCTTGCATTAATAGCGGTTGCCATAAAAAAATTTAAGATCTTCACATTACCATAACGGTTTTCATGTGAGCACAACAAAAATTACAACTGATCAATCAGTTTAGTATTAGCTTGGTTGGGTGGCAACTCATATCGGTTTCGATTGGTCAAATTTATTCTTTTATCCTTACATGCCAATATAGTAATATGGTGATAACAAAGTAAAAAACTGAAAATCTAGTTGATTATGGAGAAGTCACGAGTCAGGGTCATCCAATTACAATAAGTTAAGTGTTAGAGCATTCATAGTAGGTGTCCTATTTTAATATGAATGTGTGTCCTATATTATACCATATTTTAAATGTTGCAACGGTTGGGTCCAACGAGTACTATTACTGTCGTTTAATGACCACATGCACCAACATGTAGGTTGTGCATGTTCATGAGCCCGAAGCCTCCACCAGAACCACTTGCGATGATGTTTCCAATTAGTTGCTCGAGCCTGGGCTTGACCCCGTCCAACCTTAGAGAGAATAACTAATTTACTTTGATAATACTTGTCTCACACACACACACACACACACACACACACATATATATATATATATATATATATATATATATATATATATATATATATATATATATATATATATATATATATGTATATGTATGTATATATATATATATGTATATATATGTATGTATATATTATAATTAGTTTTTAAATTAAAAGTAGAAGGAAATTGAAACTTTAAATATTAACAGTTCAAGCATCTTCTATCTAAGTAATTCAAATTTAAAAATGTTTTTGGGGGACACGTATTATCAGTCTAGCATGTATACTCTTATCTTATTCAAATAACTCTCTCATATCCCAACTACAATATTTGTTGAAAATTTTGTAGTTCCTATAAAAAAAATTTTGTGAACTTTTTATTTCACTATTATTATTTTACTTCAACTTAAGTTTGTTTTTTTCCATTAAAAATCAAAATCATATGAAGTCACTGTCCAAAAAATATTTTCATCACTCGAACCATCTGTAAAATACATCTATATATACCCGCAAAAGTAATGTAATTAGATGACTCTGTTTTCACCTAGACAAGTCCGCCCCTGCTTGTACGTCTTTATGCTCATATGCCTATGTTATTTGTGTGTAATAAAATAGTCCCACCTAATGATGCTAATTTCTAGTAATACATAATAGGGATCATTATATGTAGAAGTCTATATTAGCCTAGTGTAATCTAATAAATCAAAATCTTTATGTGACATATGATATTTTCTAGCATGTTCACGTTATCGTCATATAGGATTGTCCATGTGTAACAACCACAATAAATTATTATTATGGTAAAAATCTTGACTTCAAAAAAGTTTTCTTAATAACTCTCATTTAATACCATATTAATCAAGATAATTTATTTATATAAATAAATAATATTTTATTATAAATAGTTTAATGAGACTTAATTTTTTAATTATAATTTAATTCTGTAGTTAAGCATTGTTAAAAATAAAATACTTGAAAATGATATATAAAGAGTTTTATGGATATTTATGAATAATATTTTTTTTCTTTTTATACTATTATATTACTTAAATATGTTTGTTATATATAATAATATTATTGATATGTTATCTATAATATATATTAGATTATACATATATATAATCTATTATATAACTTTTTATTTTAACGCGTGTAATGCACGGTTATCTAACCTAGTATAATATAAATACATTTATAGATTAACCATTAGTCAGTCTAAAACAAAATGTAAGATTAAAAATGAAATCCTTCAAAGATCAAAATAGAGGGTTAACTTTATAAAATAATAATCATGTTTTAACATTGCTCTAATTAAATCACTTATAATTTTTTTTATTTCAATCAGGTCACTAATAAATCTTTTCTTTCAATCATTTCACTAAAGTTTCATATTCATAAATTGCAAAAAAATTAAAAAAATAAAATATTAATAAAAACTAATAATATTTATAAAAACCGAATTGTTTAAAAAATTTTGTGACTTATTTAAAAATTAAAAAAAATATATGAGTGTCCTAATTGAAACACACTACAAAAACTCTAGTAACTTGATTGAAACAAATAAAATTATTAGTGATCTGATTAAAACAAATAAAAATATAAATAATTTAATTAAAACTTGCTTACTCTATACACTTTCCCAATCAAAAAACATAAAAACTGACTAGCTCAATTTTTAACAACGTATTAGGCCATGTCTTGTAAAAATATAGAGTGATAAAAAGTATGACATGTTCGCACATAAACGCCGACTAGACACAACATGAATGTGTGTTGTGAGCAGGGTAAAAAGCGACGAGTGATATGGTATTATATTATTAGCATTTAATAATTTGTTTCTTAATTAAATACAAAAATAACATCAATTTAAACAAAACAAATAGAATACATATATTTTTAAAACAATAGGAAATGTTACCAATCAAGGACGCGTAAACAATGCCCTTAATTCTTTAAGGCTGCGTTTGATTGGAAAATGTAATGGAATGGAATGGAATGTAAATGATAAATTAGTATATTTCAAAATCTTTTCACTTAGAAAGGGAATTTGAAATCGCACAACCAAAAGAATTTGAGGTGAAACATTCCCTTTGGTTTTATATTTCATTACCCACTCAAACATAATTTACTTAAAAATTATATTAGTTTCTTAATTTCATTTTATTCCATTTTACATTCCTTTCAACTAAACGCAGCCTAAATATAACCAAATTCAAACGAAAGTTACCATTTTTTTTCTTTAGAAAGGCAAGTAAAATTATATATCACTAACATTTATGAACCACATTTACAGTAATGCACATCAACTTAAAGCCAGTTATATTTATGTGTGAGAAGAAAAAGTAAAGGGAAAACAGAGGATTTTGAAACCGAAAAATTAAAAAGCTTCACGCTTTTCATCATCAAAACTGAAGCTTTTACGTAAACTTTTCCTTCAATCCAAGCATTATAATAAAATAAAAACTTTCAGAAAATAAATCAAAAAAAAACTTTAAATTTCATCTGAAAATCAGTTTTCTTTTACATTATAGACAGAGTATGATGAAATTGCTGACGTTTATAAGCTCCACCATTTTCATTATCAAACGTAAACCATTAAAATTAGATTTAATAAAATGTTAAGAAAATTGAAACAAAAAAAAAACCAAAATTAGTTCATTAAAAATAAGAGAACGCAGATTTCCCTTCTAGCAAATCATTAATCCACCGGTTCCTGTCAAAATCTCTTTAAGATCACGCGTTGCGATTTATCTGATCCCATTGTTAGCAGAGTATTAACGAATTATTAATTGTTAAAGAAAAAAAACAGAGAAAACAGAGTGTTTGAAAGCTTGCTGGCAATCACATTCAGATCACTGTACATTCAAGATTTCTATCAAAAACCAAAATAAGAATTAAAAAAAAGGAAAAAAAACAAAACTAATTATAAACAATATTTAATTAACAAAATTCTCAACACGGGTTTGTTTCATCAGACTGAAACAAACCCGGCTCCAGTTTATTCCTGCATACAGGGCAAACCGGGTTCCTAGAGAACCAGGTATCGGCGCATTGTAGATGAAACCCGTGGTTACACCCGGGCACCACCCTCACCGGTTGCTCCGCCTCGATATCATCCAAACACACAGCGCACTCCGTCGCCGGCCCGAGTTCTTTCCCGGTGGTTTTCGGCAGTTTGTCGAGCTCCGCCGCGGAAAGCCCGGTTCCGGCGGCGGGTTTCGCCGGAGCTGTGAGTTCAGGAAGGTGACGAGCGGCGTACCATAGCAAGCACATGTACACAAGAAACACCACACTCATCCCGGCGCACGGTAGAAACAAGGCTAGAAACAAAGATGGCATCATTTTGAGAAAGATTGATGTATTATGATGTTATCGTACGCACCACAAGGTGCAAGATAAGGTTTGAAACCCTTTAAAATGCACCTTTGGGTGTTTTATGTTGTGAAGAATGTTAATAATTTATACATGAGGTGCCTTTGGTGAGAAAAACACTTTAATAACACATTCCTTTAGTTATTTTTATATATATATATTTTATATTTGGAATTAAAGATATTTTGTCAAGATATATATTTAATATGAGTCATCATTTTCCAACTTTTGGTTTGCAAACAAGTAAAATGATGACATAAATGGCATTTTGGGTTCATAATCATTATTGAAAATATGACATCCATCGTGCATAAATCCAAAACGTATGTGTATTGTAGTTGTGTACACATTGAAGAAGTTGAGGTTGAGGTTGTATATATTTAATAAAGAATTAAATGGGTACAGCTGGGATCTGTTTTATTATTTTTATTAATTTTTGAGAGGATCTTTCTAGAGTCTTTATTTAATAAACAAGTAGAAATCTCTTACTTATAAATAAAAACAAATTCGAACACTTGTCATCATTTAAGTCATCTAATAGTTGTTTTTCCATTTCTTTCTCCTTTTAATTATAAATGATATAATAGCTTTTTATTAATTAATAATATCCATAATTAAAATTTTAAATATGTTAACTTTAAATTTTCAAATGTGTAATACATATGTTTATTCAATCTGTATAATACATAATATTTAAACCATAACTTTTTATATTATAAATCATGTTACAGTTAATTTTTGTAGCTCGTGTATTACACGAGATTGTAACCAACAAAAAAAATAAAGAAAACCAACAAAAAAATATACCATGAGTGGATCACATGTCAAATTATGGTTAGACTAAAAAATATTTTAGAGAAGCAAATGAAAAAGATACATGGTTTAAATAGCAACTCTATTATCTACTTAAAATTGAAAATTTGAGGGAGCATGTTATAACTTTATGAGTAACCGAAATGTAACATCAAAAGGTCATGATCAAAAAGCTTGTACATGATGTTTAAAAGACTTGTAAACTTGGACATGCATGACACTACGAATAGTGTTCTCATGTTGGTTTTTATACGGGGGTGTATATAGATACACATACATATACATGTTAACAAAAGTTTTAATGATGTATTTATACTTAAAACACATTATATGAACAATTTTATAAGAAAATGGATACTATCTGCATTCCAACTTTAATATCCGTTCGTTTTATCTATTAAATGAATAAAATTATTGTCTAAATAAACGAAAACGAATAATTCCTCTTTTCATGGGCAGCCGGGGGAGGGGGGGTGACCTTTCAGGGTTAATCTCTCGGGGGTCGGAAATTATTAAAATATATATATTATATATGTATGTTTATCCCGAAAAAAAAAACCTATATGTCCTAAACAAACCCAATAACAAATTAATTATTTTAATTTATTAAACCTTAGATAAAATGTATGTTTAACGACTACCATTTATCCAAACTAAACTCAATTTAAAGCTTAAATTACAAAAATAAAATGGCGACTAAGGTACATAGGGGGCAAAATTTCGATCAACTCCTCTGCAATAGAATAGGGACGAGTTCTGGGGCTGAATCACATCACAAAGGATATGAATCTTCAGCTATTAGGGACGATTCAAAGTTTCTAACCTACAATATCACATATAAGCTTTGTAATAAAAATTCGTAGGAGAACCTCAATATTCATTGAAATCAATTAGATTATCTTGCTAAAATACCTTTGTTTTGTAAAGTGGTATAACAATTATTATCGTATTATAATTTTTTATATACGGGTTATTTATTTTATATTACAAGGGCTCATTTTTTTTCTATTTGCTTAGTGCCCAAAACTTTTCTATGCTTCCTATATTCCCGCCTTTTATACCCCACCAAATAGATTGCATGTTTGGTTTTTTTTAACGGTTAATTGGATCATTAACGGATCAATAGCCTAACTGATCATCTCCATTATTCGAGTATGTAACCCGAGACCACCCTCTGCAGAAACTCACCATAGGTGAGAGAAAACCTACTTTTTTGTCACATGTGTGATTTAAACTCAATACTTTCTCCTATTTTAATGAAGTTTTGAGCTACCTTCTCTCAATCATTTGAGCTGAGAATCATTGGTGTGCTTGGTAGAATAGCAATAAGAGTGTGTGCATAACAAATTTACGGGACTCGATCATACAAAAAGCATATATATAAGAAGTTTGTTCATTAATTTCATCTAAGCTAGAAGTTATTGTGTAACATTATGAGTCACGTCATCATGAATGTAATTTTTATAATTGTGTACATATGCATCCAAGTATGCATGATTAGGTAGGAACCAAATAAGTACCTCTCATTCATGAATTATCATGAACAAACTCTAATCATTTGCTTGTGGTGAATGATATATATGACTTGTACATTTCATATAACATAAAATCTTGCACTATTATTGTATTATTATAATCTAATATATAATCATAACATATGTAAGTCATCTCCTTTTCTTTTAGTTAAGAGAATTTAAACAATTCAAAATTAAATGTCTAATTTTTCAACACTAAATTTCAAATAATAAAAGACAATTATTCAGTCAAATGAAAAATTTTATTGTATTGCAAATTAAATAGATCGATAAAGTTGAAAGAAACTAACAAGCTTGAGAGTAAAGAAACTAAAACCATACATAGAAGGGGTTAGGATTCTATCTTAAGAGGTTGGACCAAATGAGCTAAAGTAACTATAACCGTAAATCTCTTTCTTTTTCAATAGGAAGGTAAGAGAATATTTTTATTGCATTTTAAGACCAAAATTCAATCTCTTACGGAAAGGGACCTACTTGATATCTTTGTCAAACAAGAGTAACTTGTTTTTTTAAACAGAAATTTACAACACTGCTTCGGAAATATGTGTTATCTTAATTGGACTTAAATATTTGTTTTTTCAGCCAGGATCGCACCCACAACCCCTCAGAAGAAAACCTATAATTAAGAAAAAGCCACCGGTTCAACCCTAAATATTTTTACTCGTAGTGAGAGTTGAGCCCAAGACATTCTCATATTATACTTGTCTTGGAACCTCATATTAACCACTTGGGATAGAGATCATTAGTTAGTAACGTATTTAGTTAGACATTTTGATGCTCTATAATCTCTAAACCACTGCTGGTGGTTTCCATGACATCTTCTTTTGAGTCACTAGCCTCTTGGTTTTTACTTCCATAAATATAAGAATTAAAAAGTTTGAAGAGGTTCATAAGAGGATTAGGCGGAATGTTAGGTTTTATATGTCTAAAGTGCGGCTAATTACTACAAAATCAATATAAACAAAGTTTTGAAGTCATGCACTTCATATTGGCTTCTACCTAAAGTGATGGTTACTTGTGTAGGGATGTACATGGAGGATATCAAGATTTTTGGTTTTCTATGGGTGTAAAACCACATGAAAGATCAATTGTTGGGCCAGAAACAACGGTGTAATTTTCAACGATGAAGGTTTTCGGTGCTGGTTATCTAGTTACAGAAGCGACCCCATAGGTTTTCGCTTTCGCGTCTCTCTAAAATTGCAGTCATGATAAAATCTTGGTTTATTTAATTATCAGGGACTCCCAAGCCCACGAATTGTGCCTTAGGTATTTTTACTCTCCGTTTTTAAAGTTTTTTGTATTTTGGTGGCCTAGCTTCTTGGTAGTCTCATTGTTGACTTTTATTTTTTTTTAATTATACTCTCTTTCCGAAAAAAAAAAGAAATTTGTGTAGGGATATAAACTATTGTATGATATAATTACCTACACAAGTTAACTGGACATGTTATACCACTTGCCTCACGCTTGTGTTATAGAGTAAAACAATCTTATTTTGAACTTTGGGGGTAAAACAACTATTCTATAACGGTTGATCGCTCTACGAGTTGCTCGTAGTAGTCGCCTCACAAGATGGTAGGTTTTAGCATGCATGTTTGGTGTCTCAAATTCTAACAACAACGCGTAACAATGTATTAAATAGAACTGCATCTAATCGTTCATATGAAGTAAATGGTTCATAATATAAGTAAGGATGTTATCTTGCATTAGTATATAACTGAATATCACTTTTTGTCAAGTCGTTTACTTATCTGGACACTGAAGATATGACAAGTTTCAAAAAAGCACAAGAAACTACAAGAATGAAATGAGTATTTGGAATGCTCAAAGATAAGTGGGTTATAATTCAAAACCCAACTCAATTAATGCATTATAGAAGGATTAGAAAAATAATGTACGCTTGCTTTATAATGCACAACATGTTTCTAGCAGAAGAAGGTTGAAACTATGTCCTTTTGTTGAAAACATACTTTCTAGTGAAGATAAAGTTTTTATGGTTAACGTGGAAGCACATCGACATGTGCATGGCCAAAAACTTACTACCTTGTATCAAGGCATTTTTTGTTAAATCTATCTGCACAAGCATCAATGTATAGTTCTGTATTGATGTATGATCCACAAGACTCGCATGATATAAGATGACGGAAAAAGTTAACGCTTGTAAAAGAGTTTAAACATGTAGACGTGAAAAGAGACATGACTTTAGTTAGTTTTATAAAATATTTTTTCTAACTAAAAATACTAATGTATATAAAAGTTATTTAATTTGAAAAAAGATGAAACTATAATTTAGTGACTAAAGTAAAAAAAAAACTTCTTTTCATTGAATATGGAGGTTTTCTTTAATTAAAAAAGCATGACGAAATACCCTAAATCTAATTAACCACTACACTATTTGTCAATTGATGAGATTTCATCAGTCTCATCCATTGACATGATAATGAATAATAAATTTGTTCGGTTAAGTGTAATTGTAACGTGTTCCTTATTTTGTTTGGTTAAATTTAAACAAACGAACACGAACAATCCCTTTTTCGCGTTCATTCCGTTCTTGAATGGCAGCCGGGGGGGGGGGGGGGGGGGGCTAGGGATGAGCATTTGGTACCCAGTACCCGTACCGGTACCCGTACCGTACCGATACTGGTACCCAACTGGTACCGAAAATATGTATAAGGTACCGGTACTTGATTTTCTTATATTTCGGGATCGATATTGACCGGTACCGGTACCGGTACTTTACCCAAAAGTCCCGTATAGTCCCGCTAATACCCTAGAAATGTATAGTGGACTAATGTGTGGACTGAGTTAGTAGAAATGAGAAAAGAAAAAAAATATCATTTTATGTGGATGTTTTTTTTATATTTTATTTTTATTTAGTTATTAAAAACTTTTAAAGATATCGAGTATCAAACATGTACCGGGTAACATGTACAAAAACAGGTACTGAGTATCGTAACCAAACATGCATCATGTAGCAAGCCTAAAAAATAATGTTGTAGAGTTAACGGGTACCAAAGAGGTATCGGGTACCGAAATATCGGTACCGTACCAGTACCGGTACCGGTACCTGTACCCATATACAAAATTCGGCACCGGTATCGGTACTTCTTTTTTATAGAATTCGGGACCAGGTACTTTCGGTAACGGTACCGGTTCGGTACAGAGCTCATCCCTAAGGGGGGCAACCACCAAATGCCCAATTTCTCTCAGGGCCTAAAACTTAAAAGATACACACACACACACACACACACATATATATATATATATATATATATATATATATATTTATATATATATATATATATATATAAATATATATATATATATATATATATATTCTAAAAATGCCTAGACGTCATTAACAAACATAATAACAGTTTAATAATTTTAAAATACTAAACCTTAAAGCTCATTAACATTTGATTAAGGTAATCCACTAACATTTATCCAATCTAAACTTAATCTAAATCCTGAATTACAAAATTAAAAAGACGACTAAGGCAATTGATCAATCAACTCCTCTGCAATACAATATGGACGAGTTCTAGGGCAGATCGACCTCACATCACCAGGGACGAATTCACATCACATGGGACGATTCTACAGCTTTAAGAGATAATTTTAGATTTCTAACCTACAAAATCATATATAAGTTTTATTTTCAAAAACGCTAGGAGAATCCCACGATTTGTTTAAGTCAATCATTTTTTGTTATAATACTTTTGTTTGTGTAATTGATATAAAAATTATGTCATATTATAGATATTTTACATACAAGTTATTGATTTTATGTTATAAAAACTCATTTATTTATTCGCTCAGCGCCCAAAATTTTTCTATGCTTCTAGAGAACGGCCATGCCGTCTTTTATAGTCCTACATCTCCGCCTTTTTTACTCACCAAATAGATTGTTGTGCTAGGTAGAATAGCGATACGAGTATGTGGGTAACAATTTACGCTTCTTACGAACTCTGTCATACAAAAAACATATACATAAGAAGTTTTTTCTGTATAGTAATTTCTTCTAAGCTAGAAGTTCTTGTGTAACATTATGAATCACGTCATCATGAATGTGATTTGTAAGTGTAGATATGCATCCAAGTATGCATGATTAGGTAGGAACCAAATAAGTACCTATCATTCATGAATTATCATGAACATACTCTAATCATTGCTTATAGTGAATGATATGTATATGATTTGCACATTTCATATAACATAAAATCTTGCATTATTATTGTGTTATTTTAATCTAATAAATAATCTTAACATACGTAAATTACTAAGCACTTTCTTTTCTTCTATATCAAGAGAATTTAAACTATTCAAAATTATATGTCTAATTTATCAACACAAAAAGTTCAAACAATAAAAACTATTTTTAGACAAATGAAAATAATTAAGTGTATATCAAAATAGATTAAGTTGAAGGAATTGAAACTAACAAGGTTGAGAATACAGAAACTAAAACCATACAAAGAAGGGGTTATGATTCTATCTTAAGAGGTTGAAACAAATGAGCTAAAGTAACTAAAACCATAAATCACTTTCTTTTTCAATAATAAGATAAGGGAATATTATTATTGATGAATAAGACCAATAACCAATCTCTTACGGAAAGGGACCTACTTGATATCTTTAGCAACCCATAGTAACATGTTGCTTAATTAGTCATTTGATGCTCTATAAACCCTCAAACCCCCGCTAGTAGTTTCTAACTTCTATTTTAAGTCATTAACATTTCTCAGTTTTTATCTCTATAAATAGAACAACTAAAAATTTGAATAGGGGTTGGTAGCCTACTAAGAAGGAACAAATACTCTTTGAATACCACACATGTTCAAACCTGTTTAGAAGACTCTAAAATAAGGTATTGATGTTAAAAAATTGATTAGCGGTATGATTGGTACTTAATCTAAACTGCGGCTAATTACTACAAAATCAATAGGAACAGAGTTTGAAGTCACGCACTTGATATCGGCTTAAATTGGTGGTAGTTTTGTGTAGGAATGTGAACTATCGTATAATTAACTGCAAAAGTTAATAGGACATGTATAAATCATCGACTTTAAAATTAAATCATCGAAAAATATTAAGAGAACAGAAAATTCAAGTCTTTGTAACTTGGGAAAAAGGGGGTGCAAGAGTATGGGTTCTGGAGAGGTGAGGTGGCACTTGGGTGCCGTGGTGTACACAACCTCACCTCCCTCGCGGCAGAGCGCGCTTTTTTTTAAAAGGGTTTCCTGACCTCTCATAACCTTTTTTGTTTTTATTAGCATTATTAGTTATATATTTATATCATTTTATTCAATTTTTTTATAAAAAAATCCTATAGCATATTTTCTTAATCTCAATACTATATAGCTTATATGTAGGCTAATTGACTTTTTTGTGTGTTCATGTGTATTTTATCAACTTGTAAAGCTAGTGGGTCCGATCTTAAAGTATTCATAGTAGGTTTCCTATATTATTATGAGTGTGTTTTTTATCATATAAGAAATAGTTATTAGTAGTTGTGTATGAGTTGACAACAATGAAAAATTTCCTTGTCATCTATATATTTTTTTGAAGCACTGTTCAACTGTTATAATTTTTTTAATATTTTTAAAATGGTGAGTGGAAAAAAGAGACAATATAATGACAAATGTTTATAAAGTATTATTTAATTGAAAATTAGAGAGAAAAAATAGTGATTTTTATTGTAATTATAAAGATATGAATATGAAATCTGATGTGAATGCTCTTAAATGATATTTTACTGTCAACTGATTTAGATAAAAAAAATGAGTACTAATTTAATTTTATTTTGTCTTTAAGTTGACCGCCGATAATAACACGTGATATTTATCCATCATAAACCATAATTGGCTATTGCTATCCTTTTAACCAAATTGAACATGTCACCTTTAATATAAACAAAAATTTGCATGCAAATATAAGACTAAGGTGTTGTTTGTTTTTTTACAGAAAAACGTCTGCAGTATACAGACCACATCTGCAGACATCTGCAGCAGAAGAGGTGGACCAAACGTCAGCAGTCTGGAAGAAAAAAACTGTTTGTTTTTTAACCACTGCAGACTATTAATATTACAAATCAAACAAAGTCTTAAACCAAATAATATAACACAAATCAACTAAAACCTTAAACCAAAACACAAATTATGCTTAGGGTTTCAACATAGATAATGGTAGATTCACCGGTGGCGGGTGGGCCAGTGATGGCGGGTGGGCCGGTGGTGGTGGGGTGGGCCGGTGGTGGTTGAGCTAGAAGGCGCAGCAAGGACGGGTGGCTCCAGCGGCGATGGAGGTTGATGGTGAGAGGGAAGGCGAAGCAGGGACGGGCGCAAGTGGGCGACCGCAGGTGGGTGGGCAGTTGATTTGTTGCGATGGTGGTCGATGGGGGCTTACGGTGGTCGATGGGGGCGACGATGGTCGATGGGGGTGGTTGCAGGGAGGCGGGCGCAGGTGGACGGCCGCAGGTGGGTGGGCAGTTGATTTGTGGCGACGGTGGTCGATGGGGGGCTACGGTGGTCGATGGGGGCGACGGTGGTCGATGGGGGTGATTGTAGGGAGGCGGGCACAGGTGGGCAGCGGTAGGTGGGTAGGCGTAAATGGGTGGGCGCAGCTAGGTGGGCGCAAGTTGCGGGAGGGGGCCGCCGGTGGGAGGAGGTGGGGCAGCGGTGCTAATACTTGAGAGGGATGCGGGGGAGCACGGCGGCCGGTCGGAGGGCGGCGGCGTGGGCGACGACGACGGGAGACGGGCTGCATTGAGGAGAGGAGTGGTGGGTTGAAGGGTTGAACACAAATGACAAGAAAAGTCTGAAAGGTTGGGGGTAAAGAGGAGAATAAGTTGAGAAGACCTGAGAAGTTATAACACCATATCATCTCCATGCAGACATCCGGAAGACGTTTTTAATGAAACGTCTTCCAAAAAACAAACAGTCTGCACAATCAAAAGCTCTTACCGCGTCTGCGTGCACGCAGATGAAGAGGTGGGAAAGAGCTTTTGCCAAAAAACAAACACCACCTAAAAATGTATATCTTATGTTATCATATTTTCTTGAAAGTGTTCTTCATAGCGTCACATGCATTGGACAAAATGTAGCAATAGTCTTATCACATAACAATAATTAAAAGTTATTTTTATATTTAGTTGGATTTGTGTTTTTCTTCTCTAGACCTGTTTATTAAACAGAGTCAGGGATGTGAAAAGATGGGAGATTTCAATGGGATTTGTGGTAATTAGGCTCAGCTACTTAGTCAAACGTCATTGACTTTGTAGCCAATAGTCTAGAATCTAGATCATAATTTTGAATCTAGGCAATCTCATTATATTAGTTGCAAATAAGGTGGTAAAATAAACGGATCAGTGAATAGATGAGTCAAAACATGTATTTTAGTGTGGGTCAAGTCCAACCATGAGTCCATATAAAGATTGAACCTATAGTCTCGGGAAATTAAGAACAAGATAATGAAACTAAAGTATTTGCGCGAGAACTTTGAACCGCATTATAGTAACTTATCGCGCGAGACCTTTTGTTTAGTATAAATAGTTTGTGTTGTTTATTTTGTTTGTGAATCCTAAAATTTCATACTTTTGTAATCGTATTATCAGAGAGACATACAATCGAATATATATAGATTGTGCTTGTGTTTACTTGATCTAGTTCTTATTATCATTCTTTCTC
This sequence comes from Flaveria ramosissima, assembly GCA_025215565.1. Taxonomy (NCBI): domain Eukaryota; kingdom Viridiplantae; phylum Streptophyta; class Magnoliopsida; order Asterales; family Asteraceae; genus Flaveria; species Flaveria ramosissima. The sequence goes on from CM046040.1 coordinate 79,470,018, forward strand.
GTGATTGATTCATTCCGTGTTTCTTTCACAAGATCAACCTATTGGGATTATAATGATCTTTACAGTTGGTATCCGAGCCTTGTGTGCTCTAGATTGATTTGGATTGAACTTCAAGTGATTTGAAGAAGTTTCGAGCTATAAATTTAATTTCAACATGAAGATAGGATTGGATTGATCGAATTTGTGTTTATTTTAAAGTGTTTGAGATTAAAAACCTGTTGAACAAACTTATTCAAACATTTTAAGACATTTGAATGGTTAATTGACTTTAAATGAATCAATTAGTGGCAATTAGGATTAAACTTGAATATATTTCACTAAATCGAAGCTTAATTATCAATTTTGAACAAATTGATGAGTGAATTCAAGGTGAAAAAGCCTGTTTTGGCTAGAAAAGAACTTGTGAAAAGTTATTGACTTCATGCAAAAAGTTGTTTTTTCGCGCGAGAAGCTTAACTAATCACGTAAGACGGTTACAAAAGATTCCATTCGAACGAGAAGATCAACTAATCGCAAAAGTCTGTTACAAATTCGTCTCGCGAAAAGTTCCAATTTGTCGCGCGAGAAGTTTCAAATTTTCAAGAAATCTGGAGAAGTTTGAATTTTAATTTTCAAAATGGCCTAAAACCCTAATTTGAAAAATCTTACTGCTACACAGAGTTTGGATACTAAGATCGGAACAAGCACCAAACCACCAAGACTCTTAAGTGAAGATGATTATACCGACTGGGTTTATCGATTTGAGAACCATGCCATTACACTGAACCGACGATGTTACGGTCGATCAAATATGGACCCTACATTCCTCCGTATAAAAATGACAAAGCAGAAATGGTTCAAAAACCGAATCATCTTTGGGATGAGGAATATATGAAGAAGCTGGAACTTGGTGACAAAGCCTATGGAGCTATAACCATGGCTTTGAATACTAAGATTGCAAAGAAATTCAAAGAATTCAGAGGGGCCAAAGTTCTATGGGACGTAATGGAAACGTAAATTATAGGCAACAAAGACATGAGAGAAAGCAAGAAGGACATGCTCAACCAAAATTTTAACATGTTCAATTATGTTTTTGGTGAAACTCTTGAAACTCAAATTTCAAGATTTGTTAAACTGCTAACAAAGATAAAGAGTGTTGGCATTATCTTGGAAAATATTATCGTAAGCAAGAAGCTTTTAAACTCACTGCCTTATAGCTAGAACAACAACTACATAATAATCAAAAGGACAAAGGATTCTTATATTCTTTTAGTTTTTTGTTAGCCTAAAATAATTCTCATTATCATATTTGAAGTTTAGAATGACATCTTGACATCTACCAAGGTTTCCCACCAACTTAATGTGTCTAGGCATCGGTTTTTAAAAGAATTAGAATCTACCTCATGTTCCTTTGCCATGTATGCATCTACCAAAGGCTTAGCTTCAATATTCTGATCTTCCTTGATCTTTGCCATGAAAGCTTAACTGTTGGCAGCTTATTCTAGATAGACACTCCAATCATAAGCTTCATCATGCTATTAAACAAGTGTAGTTCAAGTGACAAGCTCCATTGGGTTTGTTATTTAGATTTGAACTTTAAGTGCACTAATTAGTTTGGTTTGGTCTTGCTAACCTAGATAAAGGGTTCTTTAGCTTCTCACACGCAAAGTGTCTAAAGTTGTAACACATAACTTTTGATTTATGAAACCATATCCTTGACTTATTGTTTCCATCAATCGACTTCCTTCCTGATCTACTTAGAAATCTTTTAGCCCTTCTCGTCAACATAGTTATCTACCATTGTATATCTATATCCTCCAATTGATCAGTTTTAACTTGATCATAATCTTCATCTATCAGATCCAGTTGAGCAATCCTTCCCTTGATAAAATTATCATATGAACTGAATATAGAATAAAACTTGGTAAAACGCTCTTCAAACATTTCAGCATTTGGAGGTGTTGCCTAAGAAGAACTTGAGTTGAGGTTAGAGTTGTTGCATGGTGAACTTGAACAATTGTGAGAATAGTGTTGATAATGCTGATAACTTGATGAATCTTGCCTTTCATTTCTAGAAAATAATGCAACTCTATCACTTAAGCTTGAAGACGAAGAAGTCTTTGTATAATACAATCCAAGATTTTGGACCAGATCATTTTCAGTTTTTTTTTTTCTTTTTCTTCATATGCCTAAATCTTGGCAATGACATCCTCAACAGGCATTTCTTAAAATCATAATGATTCTTGATCACTGTAGTATAGACTTTAAACTTTGAAGAGAATTCATCCCATATTATTTCATTAAGCTTTTCATTGGTATATACAATTCCATATTGCACCAACTCACTTAACAAATAAGCATATCTCTTGATGATTTTATCAATAGTTCCATTTTTGTATACTTGAAAATATCAAATTCTTCAACAAATCCCATCTATTCTTCTTCAAGTCCACATACCCTTCACAATGCTTTTGCGATGCTTTCTATAAAGATTTTGAATTCAAAAACTTTTTGAAGTTATGGAAAACTTCCTTAGGTAAAGCCATGATTAGAACTACCAAAGTTTTCTTATTTCTATCATATGCTTTCCTTTCTTCCTTGGTAAGCATCGATATCAGTTTAGGCATGTCCGATCTTCCCACGAAGACGAAAGTTACTTGCATTGGTAAGTTCTTATTTCATATTTTAGCTTTTCAAGTGTTACTAGCACATTTTCCTTTTATTTTATTTAACCAATTTATTTAGATCAACTCACGTGAAGACATCACACGCTAAATTATTGATAGATATGACATTCACATGTTTAGCCCAAATATCATATCTAAGTGGATACATCATACATTGTATTTTGTAGTACGGTAATTGAAAGTGACGTGCACTTAAAGGTACATGAAACTGATAAAAGTTGTGTGTACCGTGCGAGACAAGAAACCTTATATAAGTGTCACCTTCTTAACTGCCTACTTCTATTATCATGTCATTATGTCGTTTCCGTATAATTAACATTGCACAAATAGTCCCTAAAGTTCAAGTTTTTTATAAATTTTGACCACTAAAAGCTTTACTATAATAGTTTATGGCAAATAGGTTTTTTCTCCCCGGCGAACCTCTCATATGCAACGTTGCGTTACTTTGGTCGTTATCTGTTTGTTCATCAGAAACCATAAAAATCAAATATTTGTGGTAAAATTTTAAAATACTAAACTTTAGTTTGGTTGTTATCTGTCTGTTCATGAGAAACCATAAAATCACAATCGCACGCTATGCAATGGGGGTCTAGTTAGTTTTCACACGAGCAACGTTGTGTTACATTGGTAGTATTGGTCTGGCTCGTTGGAAACCATAACATGAAAGTTTGATGGTAAAACTTAAAACTAAACTTTAGTGACCAAACTCAAAAACTAAAAATTCACTATTAATAGTTTAGTAATAAAACTCTAACATCTAAAACTTTACTGACTAAAGTTAAGAAAAACAAATGAATTGTCAAACTTTAAGATCCTAAACTTTAGTGGTCAAATTAAAAAAAAAACAAATCAGTAGCCAAAATTAAAAAAAATAGTAAACTCTAGTGATCCTAAACTTTCATTGTAAATAGTTTGGTGGCTGAACTAAAAAATTTAAACTTTAATGGCCAAAATCAAATAACTAAAAGTTGGGGTAAAAAATAAAAATGCTTGAACCTAATGTGGTTAAAATTTTAAAAATCAAAACTAAACTATTCATTTTTTCATCATAAATAATAAATAATCTTTTTACTCTAATAAATAAACAACTAGGATTGACACATGCCAACACCACATATCTTTTCACTACAAATTTTTCGTTTTTCTCTTCTATTAAATAATTACATTTATTACGGATAATTATTTAATTCTTTAGATTAAAAATAGTTTTTAACAAATCAAAAAAGGGATCATTTTATTAAAGTTATTTTTAGATAAACAAATTTTATAAGATAATTTTTTTTTTTGAAAACATCAAACTTCCTTAAAAATATGTTAAACTTGATGTTTTTAAAAAGTATTTTTTATAAACCAAACATAATTAAAATTGTGTGATTTGTTGTTCGAAGCTTTAATTCGAACATGTTTTCTATCTACCGTATGATTTGCTTTTTGATGAGGTTTATTGTTGATTTCTTATGTTTGATTTCATAGGTTTTAGATTAAGATTTAATTTTTCACATTGAAGAAGACTTGGAAGATAGATTTATTTCATGGTTTTTTTTATTTAAGTTGATTGCATTTGTAAATTAGAAGGAAGATTATGACTGTTTGGGATACATATATGTAACTTGAAAGATGATGAATACTTATTATGGAACTTGGTTAAAGTATATGTAACTTGGGTTACATATACGTAACTTGCGTAATTATAAATATAATTTGCGTAATTATGTACCTTTTATGCGTAATTATAGCGCGGACGAAACTATCCCACGTCAAAAAACACGTGTCATGCGTTGGTGACTCCGTACGCTTCGCACGAAAATTACACTTATATATGGTAGAGTTCATTTAAAACCAAAAGAAATTAAGAAAACTTTTAAACTAATTCTAAACTATTGATATTATTAAAATCCAAACATCCATGGTTCAAAATGATATTGAAAAGAGTCTCACACATGTACGAATCTTTACTCTTTTATTTTCATTTATAGATTTTAATTTTATATTTTATTTATTTTAAGTGATATTTTGGCCTTTACACGATTATTTAACTGGAAAAAAACGAAAAAGGTTCATACTAATTATAATGATTCAGATTTGTTGGCTAAAGTTTTAGCAAGAAAAAAGTAAAATATATGTTACTTAGATATTTATAAAGGCAAACTCTTCCTAGAAGAAAAGAGAGATTTGTTGGGGTTTTGGCCCACAAATAAAGGCCCAAATATAGCCCATTTGTTTTATGCCTTTAACTTCGGAGGAGTTGTTTATGTAATGATTTGGTGGTTCTTTTGATCCCGTGAACAAGAAGCAAAAACACACAAAAAACATGAATTAATAATAAAAAATAAAAGTTTGAATTGTTAAAAAAATCTTATAATTTTAACACCACCCCCCCCCCTCCCTCAATTCAAACCAGAAACTATATTTACCAGTTGCAACTTTTTACACAAATATTCATGTTGAGCAGTATTCAAACCCTTAGTAAAGATATCTGTTGGTTGATCATTTGTGTCTATCTTCAAAACTTTTAAAACTCCAGCAACAACCTTCTCACGAACAAAATGCAAGTCTATTTCAAAATGTTTTGTACGGTCGTGAAAAACAGGATTAGAAGAGATTAATAAAGCGGCCTTATTATCACAAATATATTAACAGGTAAAGTTTGAGAAACTCTTAAATCTTTTAGTAATTTTAACAACCATATTATCTCACAACTAAGAACAGACATAGCACAATACTCGGATTCAGCAGAAGACGGAGACACAGTAGCTGCTTTTTACTTTTCCAAGAAATCAGAGAATTGCTAAGATAAACACAAAATCCTAAAATACACCTACGAGTTGCTAAACACTTGCCCCAATCTGAATCAAAATAACCTCTTAATTCAAAATAATCGGACTTACTAAACAAATTTCCTTTTCCTGGACAATTTTTCAAATATCGAAGAAGTCTTAACGCAATTTTCTGATGAGACACTAAAGGTCGATGCATAACCTGACTAAGACACCCCACAATATATGAAATATCGGGTCTTCTAAGAGTTAAATAAATCAACTTTCCGATTAATTTTTTGGTATGCAGTAACATTAGACAACTCGTAATCCTTTTCATATGAATTTTGTTTTCAATTTCAATAACATTTTTTTCTATTGGATTTTGTTTAGCACCCAACATTCCAAATTCTTGTAATAAATCCAAACAATATTTTCGTTGAGACAAAACCAACCCTTCATTAGTCTCGAACACCTCTATTCCCAAGAAATATTTGAGCTTTCCTAAGTCTTTTATCATGAATTTTGCGCTCAACCAATTTTTTATCTTTTCTAATTCAGTCAAAGAATTCCCGGTTAAAACAATATCATCCACATAGACAAGCAATATACTTATGATACTATCATTAGTTTTAACAAATAAAGAGTAATTACTTTTACTTTGTTCAAAACCCGCTTCAACAAGTGTTTTAGTTAATTTTTCGTTCCATTGGCGAGAAGCCTGTTTTAAACCATAAAGGGACTTAATTAACTTGCATACTTTAGTTTCAGATTTATTAAAAACAACCTTATGGAGGTGTCATATAAACTTCTTTTGTTAAGGTACCGTATAGAAAAGCATTGTTCACATCCAATTGGAGAAAAGACCAACTATTTTGAATAGCTATACTAATAACAGTCCTAATAGTAACCATCTTGACTACTAGCGAAAAAGTCTCTTCAAAGTCCAAACCCTCCTTTTGACTATATCCTTTAAAAACTAAACGTGCCTTATATCTTTTTATTTGACCACCAGCACTATGTTTGATTTTATAAACCCATTTGCAATCCACTGGTTTCCTACCATCTGGTAAATCAGTTAAGACCCAAGTGTTGTTTCTTAAAAGAGCCTCTATTTCTTCATTCATTGCACTCATCTAGTTAGGATCTAGAGCAGCCTTTTTATAATTCTTAGGTTCTACAAACTTATCTAAAGATGACACAAAACAATAACTTTCTAAGGGAAGCTTTGAGTAATTTACTACCTTCTCTATACCATACTTCACCCTTCCTTCCACAACAAAATCATTAAAATGTTTAGTGGAACAATATTTCTAGTAGACCTCCTAAAATGAGTTGTTTGATCTTAGGTACCCTCAGAGAAACAGACCCATTTCCTCAAAGTTCTCACTCATTCTAACAGCTTCAAAGGCATCACTAGAATCAGTAGTAGAATCCTGATTACTAAATTTGCTCTTATCATGTGTAGAACTATTCTTATCATTAATTAGGTTACTACATGTCTGATTTGAGTTACATCGTGAGCTATCAGAAGAGCTTGAACTATTAGGACTAAGATCATGTGCTATGTTTTCATCATTGGGCATTGGTTGACCTTTGTCTAGTATTAAAGAAAAAATCATTTATGTCAAGACAGGTTGTTTGAATTGATTCTAAAAGATTTTTTTGTTTGAAAGGGTAAATATGTTCATAAAATTTCACATCTCGGGAGTACAAAACAGTTTACCTTCTAAATCCCACAATATATAACCCTTTTCTTTAAAACATAGTACCCAATTAAGACACATTTAATAGAACAACTATCAAACTTGTTATCAAGGTTTAGGTTTACAAAGAAGACAAGGCAACCAAAATTACGAAGATGATCTAAAGACGGTTTTGAGTCAAATAATAGCTCATATGGAGACCTACAATTCAGAACAGAAGATGGTGTACAATTAATAAGATAGGCAGCAGTTAGAATAAACTCACTCCACATGTATAACGACAACCCCCTTGAAACATAAGGGACCTCGCGGTATTAAGAAGGTGTCTATGTTTTCGTTCAACAACCACATTCTGCTGAGAAGTGTAGGCACATGAGGTTTGATGTAACACACCATTTTTATCAAAAAAAACTTGCTAATCTTTGATTGGTGAACTCTGTTCCATTATCACTTCTACAAACTTTAATAATTTTTCCAAATTGTGTTTTGATTAAAGAAAAGAATGATTCAACGTTTTGAAAAACCTGATCTTTGGATTTCAATAGATACAACCAAACAGCCCGAGAACAAATCATCAACCACAGTTAAAAAATATTTGTAACCTTCTCTACTAGCTATTTTAAAAGTACCCCAGAGATCAAAGTGAACCAGTTCCCCTACACCGTTAGTTTTAGTAATACTGTTTGAAAAGGTATATTGAGTTTGTTTGGACATATGACAGACTTCACATGGATGAGAAACATCAATTTTAGACAAAGACAACTCATTTTTAAGAACATTTAATACTTGGTCAGATGGGTGCCCAAGCCTACTATGCCACAACTCAAAAGAGGTTGAAGAACTAAACAAGTTACTTGAACAACCAAAAAACTGATCTTTACTTGCAGAATCTATGACATATAGACCACCTGATTCTCTACCAGTCATAACTAGTTTCTGTTCTAATAAGTCCTGAACATAGCCATAAGATTCAGTAAAAAAAGAATACAATTTATTTTCTTTAGCCATTTTATTAACTGAGATTAGATCTACACAATAATCAGGAATAACCATCACATCTTTTAGAATAACATCTTTGGATGATTTTGAGTTACCAATTTTTTGAAATTTTTGCTTTTGTTCCATTTGGATGGCCCACTGTTATGTTAAATTTAGACACATCAAGAGTATTGATCATGTTTGTATTACTAGTGACCATATGTTGATTAGCTCCAGAGTCAATTATCCTCATTTTAGACTTATCGAGATCTTGATTACTGTTGGAGAAGAATACATGATTAAGTTTTTCATTAAGACTTAAAGAGTTTGGTTTACCTGACATGTTCAGTAATAAAGAATCTGTTGTATTCTTAGAAATCAAAGACATTAATCTTGCTATCTGTAAGGATTCCTTAAGTCTGATGCAACCCAAAAACATCCAAAGTGTCTCTGCAACATGCACTAAGTACTGAAGTGAAGAATGCTTCGGAAGTTTTACAGAATGCATTAGAAAATACTCTAAGTGTAAAATCTTCCGAAGCCAAGACCAATATCTTCCGAAGCCAAACATGAAGTCTTCCGAAGCCTCAGAGACAAAGTCTTCCGAAGCTTCAACCTATGAAGACAGATTTCTTCCGAAGACTTTTAGTACACATGCTTTATCTGATGTACTGTTCCATAAAGCACCTTTTCCGCTGCATCTCTGTAAAGTCACCAACTTACATGAGTTGGTGAAAAGGTCCATGCTTTTGGTAACTGTACATTGAGGTCTTGAGTCTGTAACTTTCCACTTTATGTACTTTATCCTTTTTGTAATGTATAAGGATGTGAGCTATGGCATGTCATAGTCACAAGGTCAAAAGGCAGATATGCCTTTTGATCCTACAATTGATTTTGTTAGTGTCTAGTCAATTGTATCCAGCTTGCTTTCAAAGTATAGCCGGCTGTAGGTTGTAGTATAAGTATTCCAAGTTCTTGTATCTTTCTTTATGCTTTGTAACATTTGTAAAAAAACTTGAGAAAGCAATATACTGCCTCCTTGAAACCCATACTCTCTTGTTCTGTCTCTTTGCTTTACTTGTGTTCTTTGTATCATCTTGGTTAATCCAGTTCACTGTTTGATTAAAGTTTAGTTAATCTCCTCATTGTGTTGCTGTGTTGTAATTGTGTTAAAGCCCTTAAACGGTCCTGCAATTGGTATCAGAGCATTCCAGGCTCTTGATATAAGATCTAACCATCTTAAGATCCCTCACACACACAAAAAACTAAACCTTTCAAATGGCTTCCATCTCAAAGACTGATATGGAGACTGGAACCATGAACAAATCCCCACTGATCACTCTTGATGATTTTGACACCTGGTGCATAAGGATGGAAGGCTTCATCAGGTCTCTTGATTCAAGAATGTGGGAATCTGTTGAGAATGGACCTTTCATACCCAGCACCCCCTCTGCTACTGGTGCTGGTATGATTCCAAAAGATGTGGCCAACTACTCAGATGAAGATAGAAAAAGAGTAGAGATTGATAGGAAGGCCATGACTGCTCTTCAGACTGCTCTCCCAAACTCTGTATACAGAGGTTTTAAGAAGTGCAAAACAGCTAAACAGTTGTGGGATGCACTGAAGCTGATGTATGAAGGCTCCTCTGAAGCCAAGGAGAACAAGAAAGATCTTCTGAAGCAGCAGTTTGAAAACTTCACCTTCAAAGCAGGTGAAACCATGACCCAACAATACTTCAGGTATGTTGAGATTGTGGATACCCTAGTGGATGGAGGAGTTCCTCTTGAGAACAGGGACATTGTAAGGAAGTTCATGTCCTCACTTTCTAGGCAATGGACACACTATTGTGTGGTGATCAAGAGGACTGAGAACCTTAAAACTCTTACTCTGACAGAGTTGTATGGGATTCTCAGCGGATACCAGATGGAGATGAACATGCAAGGTTCATCTGGCAACTCTAACAATCAAATGGGTTCAGCCCTTCATGTGGTTGAAAGGGACAGCATAGAACCCCAACATCATCTCATATGCTACCCTGACAACTCACAAAAGGGTCCTTTCATCACCTTCCCGGAGACACCAAGGGAGAACTTTACTCAAGGAAGCCCGTTCCAAGAGACAAGTTCTTCTCAAGCCTTTGTGTCTACTGATGAAAGCTGTGGGAATTATCTCTTCACTCTTGAAGACCTGGACTGTATCCATCCAGATGACCTGGAATACATGGAGATAGTTCAGCAGATGGCTCTCCTCACTCACAGAGCCAAGAAGTTCTACAAGAGAACAGGAAGAAGATTTCCAAGCAATGCTACCAGTGGTAAGTTTGGGCTGGATAAAAGCAAAGTTAAGTGTTACAATTGTAACCTTATGGGCCACTTTGCTAGGGAGTGTAAGGCACCTAAAACAAATGGGGGCCAAACACAACCCAGACCAAACTACACTGACAAAGCCCCTCAGACTGAGAAGCCAAAGCAACATGCTGTTGTTGCTGTTGAAGAGGGAGGCTTTGACTGGAGCTTTCAGGTGGAAGATGCTTCTCCAAACAAGCACTGATGGCTGACCATGATGAAGCCAAGGTATTGGAACATCTCTGTACTCCTGAATGCATTGCTAAAGTAAATAGATACAGGTCCTGCAACTTAGAGATGAGATCTGATCTTGAGTCATTAAACATATTAAAATCTGATTTTAGAAAGTCTGAAAATGATTACAAGTTAAAGATAGAGGACTTGGAGAAAACCATTTCAGTACTAAAACATGAACATACAGATTTTAGAACTCAGATCAAAGATCTCATAACTAAGTTGACTGAGTGCCAGGCTGAGCTTGTGATCAGCAAAGCCAAGGCAGAGAAAAGTGTTCTTGAAGAAGAGACCTTCAAGAACATGATATCCTCATCCCTGCACAACAAAGTATGCTATCAAAATAGACAGGGACTGGGATCAAATGAGATAGCTCCTTCACACATAATCTTGTCTGTAAGATCTCCTAGGTGTGGAACTTGTGAAGATGAGCTTCCTCTCATAGATCCTATAAGTGAGGATGATGAAGAAGTGATAGTGAAGAATTCCTCTGAGAAGAGTGAAGAAGAGGATTCTTCCAAGGGCCACTATCCTTCTGAGGAGAAGAAATCTACTGTGATGACCAAGTCCAAGAGAAAAACTTGATCAGGAAGAGCAAAAGGAAAGCAAAGAAGGCTCAAGAAATCAAGGCTACCTTTGATGCTAAGCAGAAACAAGTTTTTATCTCTGCAGGTTTCAAAGTAGTAAGGACTGAAGACATCAACCAAGACTCCTCAGCTAAGAGTCCTGGTTCTTGTTCAAATCATCTCAGTGCAAAGAAGAAGACTGAGCTGCTGTGTACCACTGCTGCACAGCCTGGACCATCAAACTCCAAGAACAGTTCACAGCCCAAAAGAACTGTCTCAGCATCTACCAAGATGAAGGTGGAGAAGGGATGTGACCAAAGCCAGTCTTGCTCTCAAAAGGAGACTTGTTTGAAGAAGAAAATGTTATGTGTTATGTGTGAAAGTACTTCTCACATTGCTAAGGATTGCCCATACAATCCTAAAAGTACTATCCACATGACCAATACAAAGACTTCAAAGAGTCTCAAGAAGTCTCAAGCTTCGGAAGGAAAGTCTGTTTCCTTCGGAAGCTCCAAATCAAAGAAGAAGGTAAATGGAAAATTACCTTCGGAAGCAAAATTGGTCTCGGAAGAAAGGAGTTCTTCCGAAGCACTGAAGTCTGCTGCAGTGACTGTAGAATCTTCCGAAGGTTCAGTCATCAAAACTTGTGAAGTCTCAAAAGCTTCTAAGGTTTTGAAGGTCAAGTCCAAGACTCCAAAGGTGGTGTGGAAGTCTAAGAAAGACCAAATGACTGAAGTTTCTCCATCAACAACAGCTGAAGATCCCCATAGTACAACCATAGGATCTATTACTGTTGCATTACCTTCTATTACACTTAATGAGCCCAAGACAAGTAAGGCTTGGGTTTTCAAATGTAACTAATCATTTTCTTTGTGCAGGAACAGCTCAAGACAAACAGGAATGTCTGGATAATTGACAGTGGCTGTTCCAGGCACATGACAGGCAATAGGTCTCTACTCCATAATTTTGAGAGAATTGATGGAGGACCAGTTGCTTTTGGAGGAGATGAAGGTGGTTACATTTCTGGAAGGGGCAAGGTCACAAATGGTAAGCTCAGCATTGAGAAGGTAAACTTTGTTAAGGAGCTTGGGTACAATCTTCTGAGTGTATCCCAATTTTGTGATCAGAGTCATAACATGCTCTTTACTGAGCATGAGTGCATTGTTCTCAAGCCTGGAGTGGTCATTCCTCATGAGCATATCCTGCTCAGAGCCCCCAGGAAAGGGAACATGTACAAGATGGATTTGCAAGAAACATCTCCCTCTGGAGAAGTTTCATGCTTTCTATCTAAAGCAAATAGTGATGAGTCTTTCCTATGGCATAAAAGAATGTGCCATGTAAACTTTAAGAACATGAATAAATTAATTAAACATGATCTGGTAACTGGAATGCCAAAGAAAGAGTTTACAAGTGATGATCATTGTGTTGCATGCCTGAAAGGGAAGCAACACAAGGTATCTCACAAGCCTAAGGAAAAGAACTCCATCACTACTCCCCTACACTTGTTACATATGGATCTCTTTGGCCCCACCAGTGTAATGAGTCTAGGAAGGACCTCTTACTGTTTGGTGATCACAGATGATTTTACAAGATTCACTTGGGTCTTCTTCCTTAGAACTAAGGATGAAACCCCTGAGATTCTGAAGAATTTCATCTTAAAAGTTGAGAATCAATGTGATCACAAGGTCAAAACCATAAGATGTGATCAAGGAACTGAATTCAAGAACCAAATCCTTGATACATTTTGTGATGAAAAAGGTATTACAAGACAATATAGTGCTCCCAGGACTCCTCAGCAAAACGGAGTTGCTGAGAGGAGAAACAGGACACTTATTGAAGCTGCAAGAACTATGTTGTCTGACTCTAAACTGCCTATCACCTTCTGGGCAGAGGCAGTTAATACTGCTTGCTATGTGCAAAACAGAGTTTTAGTAGTTAAGACACATGGTAAGACTCCTTATGAACTTTGGCACAAGAGGAAACCTTTCATTGGTTTTCTCAGGTCATTTGGATGTCCCTGCACCATCTTGAATACCAAAGATCAAATTGCCAAGTTTGCTGAGAAATCAGATGATGGACACTTCATTGGATACTCTTCTCAAGCTAAAGCTTATAGAGTATACAATCTCAGAACTAGAATTGTTGAGGAGTCAGCCAATGTGACTTTCAATGAGCACACACCCTGTGTGGCTGGTTCTGGTCCGGATTGGCTGTTTGATCTTGATTTAGTTACCAACTGTTTTAACAAATCTTGTGAGCATGTTTCAGGATCTGCAGAAAATTTAAATACAGGTGATCCTGATCCAAGATTTGAGCTAGGAAGACCCTCAACTCATACATCTTCAGCTCCAGTTGGAACTACTTCAGCAAATGAGGTTTCTATCAGCACAACAATGACAAATTCAGCTGATACATCTGGTATGCCTTCAAATTCCAGCTCAGAGGCTTCTCAACCAGATAAAGACACCTCAATTGTAGAAGACAACAATGGTGATGGTGATAGTGATCAGGAATTCCTTGATGCTAATAACCACACCATAGATGACAACATCAATGATGTCACACACTCATTGGATCAAGTTAATCTTGATAAGTGTGATAATGTGGAGGGTGAATCTTCCAGGCCAGATCTAAATTTCTCAAATTTGGATCTTTCTCAACAACTTGCTGTGATCCCTCAGCTAAGGATCCACAAGTCTCACCCCACCACAAACATCATTGGAGATGTTGTCACAGGGGTAAGAACAAGAGGACAAACCCATGAAGCAAATGTTTGTCTTCACTCTTGTTTCTTATCTCAGATAGAGCCAAAGAAAGTTGATGAAGCTCTAAAGGATGGAAGTTGGGTTGAAGCTATGCAACAAGAGCTGCTTCAATTCAAAAGGCAGAAAGTTTGGAACCTTTGTCCTCTTCCTCATGGGAAGACTACCATTGGAACCAAATGGGTTTTTAGGAATAAGAAGGATGATAGAGGAATCATCATCAAGAACAAGGCAAGACTAGTTGTTCAAGGATACACACAAGAAGAAGGGATTGACTACACTGATGTCTTTGCTCCTGTAGCAAGACTAGAAGCTGTTAGGATATTCCTGGCATTTGCTGCATCCAAGAACTTCAAGGTCTACCAACTTGATGTAAAGTGTGCTTTCTTATATGGAGTGATTGATGAAGAGGTTTATGTCAAACAGCCACCTGGTTTTGTAGACCCTGATCATCCTGATTATGTCTGCAAGCTTGACAAAGCTCTTTATGGGCTGCATCAGGCACCCAGAAGTGGTATGAGACACTATCTGAGTATCTTTGTAAACATGGATACAAGAGAGGTACTATAGATGGAACTCTCTTCATCAAAGGACAGGGAAATGACTTATTGCTGGTTCAAGTATATGTAGATGACATCATCTTTGGTTCAACTAATCCAAAGCTCTGCAAAGACTTTGAGAAGCTGATGAAAGACAGATTTGAAATGAGTTCAATGGGAGAACTCAATTTCTTTCTGGGAATTCAAGTGAAGCAGGTTGAAGATGGCATCTTCATAAGTCAGTCAAAGTATGTTCAAGACATACTCAAGAGGTTCAACATGACTGATTGTAAGATTGCTAAGACACCCATAGCCAGAAACCACTCCCTTGGTCCTGATCTTGAGGGGGAGTGTGTAGATGAACACTATACAGGGCTATGATTGGGTCTCTTATGTATCTTACAGCTAGCAGGCCTGATATCATGTTTGCTACATGTATTTGTGCAAGATATCAAGCCAACCCTAAGATGTCTCACTTAATCACTGTGAAAAGGATTTTAAGATACCTCAAAGGTGCTTCAACACTTGGTCTATGGTATCCAAAGAATCCTAATTTCAATCTGTATGCCTATACAGATAGTGATTATGGTGGTTGCAACATGACTGCAAAGTCTACATCTGGGGGATGTCAATTCCTTGGTGGAAGGGTTGTCTCATGGCAATGCAAGAAACAATCCTGTGTGTCTGCATCAACTGCTGAGGCTGAATACATTGCTGCTGCAAGCTGCTGTGCTCAAGTGCTTTGGATTCAAAATCAGATGCTGGACTATGGATTTAACTTCAAAGAGACTCCTATCCACATAGACAACAATAGTGCTATCTCTATCACTGAGAACCCTGTGCAGCACTCAAGGACCAAACACATCAACATCAGGTATCATTTAATAAGAGATAACTATGAAAAGGGATTAATTAAACTAGTCAAAGTTCATACAGATGAACAATATGCTGATCTGTTCACAAAAGCTTTTGATGAACAGAGATTTAAGTATCTGATATCAGCTATTGGGATGATTAACTTTGAGTAGACTTTTTCTTAAAACTAATTCTAATTATTTCTTCTTAAAATATGTGTGTCCTAAGTTGTCTAGTTCATCACTTTCATAAGCTCATGTTTTCTTTGGATGTAAAATTCTTTTTGAAGACTTTCCTTAGATTCTTGAAAATTTTTGATACTTCGGAAGATAAAGTTTTATCTTCGGAAGAAAAACATGTCTTCAAAATAAATAACTGTCTAAGAGATTTTACCTTCGGAAGAAGTCAAATTCATCTTCCGAAGCTTAAAATTCTTATCTCAGACACTTATTCATTTTTAAGGACTTTTTCCTTCCGAAGCAAAATTAACCTTCGGAAGCTTTGTTTATTCCTATACAAAGCATCCAAGGGTTTATTTCTCTTCCGAAGCATAAATTTCAAGACTCTCAGGAAAATCTTCCGAAGCCATTTTAGCTTCGGAAGCTTTTTCAATCAAAACTTCCGAAGACAAATTACCTTCGGAAGCTTTTCGAATTCCAAGAAAACTACTTTTTGAGCAAAAGTAAACTACCTTTTCAGAGGTGGGACCGACTTCCGGATTTCAAAGTTTATCCTCTTTCATTAACTTTGGTTCAAATCCCTTTTCACATAAATACCCAACGGTTCCCCCTCTTTCCCACTATCTTCCTCAATTCCACTATTCCTCTAACCTAATTCTCTAAACCGCCTTTGCTTTCTACCTTTCTTCACCCTTAAGCTTCTGAAATGGCCAACCACCGCAGAAACAACCCAGATTTCTCCATGCAACTTCACAGGCAACATAATCAAGTTGCTCTGTTAAGCTCTGAGAAAGATGCAAGTTTCTCAGAGATTTGCCAATTCTTGACTCTGTCAAACTATTTCACCTCCCTGACCATTGATCCTACTCTATATGAGGATCACTTGCTTGAATTCTGGAAGACCTGCCAAGAGGTCATTATGGATGGGGAGAAGGCACTGTCTGCCACAGTGCAAGGGAGGACAATCTTCATCACTCCGGCCATCATTAACCAACATTTGCAGCTGGATGATGAAGAAGGTGAGGTGTCCTTCCCAAAGGAAGTTGTTAATCATTCCTTTGAGCAGATGGGCTATGAGGGAGATTTCTCTGTAAAGACCTTCAGGAAAGGGAAGGTCTCATCCCAGTGGAAATACCTGCTCCATGTGGTTATCCACAGCTTATCAAACAAGCATGGTGGATGGGACCAGATTCCTGAGGATCTCTCCTTTATAGTTCATGGAATGGTTCAGGGGGTCAAGTTCAGGTATTCACAATTTGTTTATACTAATTTACTTGCAAACTTAGACTCCTTAGAGTATTACATGTTTCCTAGATATGTTCAACACATTCTCAACTGTGAACTGGGCTCACAGTTGAGGGAAACAAGTAATATTCTTAAATTGGGACAGATGAAGCCCGGCATCTTTAAAATAATGAAGAAGCCAACTGTAGGCTTCTCAGGGGTAGAAACAGCCCTAGTCCCAAAATGTTAGAGCTCATTGCTCAAGGTGACAACCTAGCAACACAAGCTAGTGTTGAACCCACACCTCTTTTATCCTTACCTCTAAAAAGACCAGAAATCACCCTCACCTACCAAAGAAAATCCAAACGAACCCCTGCTCAGGCTATTGAGTCTGTGCAGGCCCCCATATACTCAACCTTACAGGAGGAAGTGGACACTAGAGCTCCCACTTCTCCTGAGGAGCAAACCACTCCCATTTCTTCACCTATCAGGGCTGAGGTTCCTCATGCTCACCCTGATGAGCTCACTAGCCCAACAGCCTTAAGCCTTCACTCTGAGTCTCAACACTCAAGTGAACAACCTTCAGGGGACAGCTACCATCCCCAGCCTTTAGATCTCAACCAACCAATTCCCAACCTATCCTTCTATACTGATGAAGACTTAGGATTCAGTGAGTACCATGAGTCTCTCTTCTCCTCCCCTACTCAAAGAGAGATGAGTACCTCTGACTCTCCTCAGTCTATCCCACATCAGTCACCTATTACTGAGGTGGACACTTCTGAACCTGTTCAGGATGTCCATATGGAAGAGGCTCTCACTTTTGAAAGTGATTACATCATTAAGACCTCAACCATGGCAACTCAGCCCACTGGCATCTCAACTGAGGCTGCCAGTGAGCAGAGGAAAACCAGCAGCCAAGAACCTCAAGCTGGTGGTGAGAGAGAGGACTTTGGTCCAATCATCTCATCCCCCAATGATTCTTCTGATGAAGATGAGGGGAATTTGAGACTAAAGGTGCAAAAACTGTCAAAAACATGCTCCTATTTAGTCTCTAAGGTTAGTCACTTGGAATCTCAGGTGACTACCTTACATAACAGGGTCAATGATCAGCAACTTCAGATTTCATATCTAAAGGAAAAACTAGCTGGGAGACCTTTAAGGAGAGCTCAACCAGGAACACAAGAACCTGTGGAAGTGATTGACTTATCCTCCAGCTCACCTATGCAAGTGGGTGATGCTACCAAAAAGGGGGAGAAAGTTATTACAACCACAGAACCTGGGAGTTCTTCACAGAGAATGGACATAGAGGACTCACCATCCTCACTTGCTGTTGTGCATTCTCAGCAACTTCCTCAAGTTCACATTAATGTGGACTCTATAGACTCAATCATCAGGAGTCTCTTTGAGGAAGGTATACCAAGGGCTGTCTCATCTCCACCACAAGGAACTGGCAACTACATCATAAGGTGGAGGTATGATGATGACAGAAGAGCCCTTATCCTTCACAGAGTTCAAGGCAACAAGAAGTTTTTCATTTCCAAAGCCTGAACTTCTATGAAAGACTGGATTTAGTCAACATGCCACTTGTCAATCCAAGCAATTCAAGACAAGCTGACAGGCTGGCTCAAAGAATCCAAGATAGGATCCTTGCAGAGTTCTCTCTAAGAAGGAGACTTAGGCAATCAGGCAATGTCATCGGTCAACTGGATGTTGAGGTGGACCCTAAGATTAGTTTCATAGGGGAAACCTTGACTGAAGGCCCAGTGGCAGAACCTGAGACCCCTGTCTCATCATCAACAACTGCTGCAGAGGTCCAAACTCCCTCTGAGACACCTGCTGGTGAAGGTGTTTCTCAGCCTCTCTCTGGCCAGAGCATGGAAGCTACACCAAGCAATGAAGGCCAAGCCTCAATCCACCCTGAGTCACAAAGGTCTGTTGGTGACAAAGGGAAAAGGATAATGACTCCTGAGGAAATTGAGGAGGAAGAGAGAGAGGAAAAGGAGACTAAGGGAGAAAGTTCTACTGGGTCATCTAGCTTCATGCAAGCTGCAATCAGGGCTGCTCCCAGACCAAATACTCAAGATGATGAGTAAGGGCAGTCAGGATTACCTATTTACAGACCAGGAACTATGATATTGATGAAATCATCTCCCTCCCCTTAGAAGAGTTAAATGAACTGGCTGACATGGAAGTGTCAAGAGAGATGAAGGAGAAAGAGGATGCAAGGCTACTTCTTCAATTCAAAGAGGAGAAGAGACAGAAAAGACTTTACAAGCATGCTCCCACTCTCTCTCCAGTTCAAGAAAGTCCTGCACAGGAAGATGTGGCTCCACAAGAACCTCAGGTAGATAAAGAAGAAGATAGGATCAAGATGATCAACTACCTGAGTGCCACAGGCTTCTATCAGGCAGATGCACTTCTTCCCTTGTCCTATGACTTCATTGAGTTTGAGTACCTAAAGCAACTTGAGCTTGAGCTAGTCAAAGAAAGAAAGACAACCAAAAGGAAGCTAAGGGAAGAAGCTGCAAAGTCAAGAGCCATCATTCAAAAGAATGCAAAGAAGTCTGCTGACAGACAAAGAATGATGAACTTCTTGAAGCTATATGGATTCTCCGGAAGGAGACTTGGCCCCATGTCTCTATCCACTATGGATGAGCATATAAGGGTGATCAAGCAGAAGATTAAGAGTGGAGAACTGATTGACTTGCACTCTCTTCCAAGTCAAGTCCCACCTGAAGTGGAGGTCAAGTTTGAACAACCAGAGACACCTCAACCAGAACCTCCAGCTGAGCCTCAGCAAGCTTCATCTTCTGATCCAAGGCAGGGTCAAACTCCCTCTCCTTCTGAACCTGTGAGGGAGGAACACCCAACTGAGAAAGACACTGATGATCAACATGGTGCTGCAGACCAGTCTTCTCAGTTAAAGTCATCTAAGAGGAAGAAGAGAATGGCTTCTAAACCAAAGACTAAGAAGAAGAAGCCTAAGTCATCTACCTCTACACCTCAGGCTGAATCAGATCAACCTGAGGAAGTGCATGATAAGGCAGCCCAATCAACTCCTATGCAAGTGGCTCCTCTAACAACTGAGACACCCATCTTGTTCTGGACTTACTCTACTAATCCAGAAAGATGGCATGTTATCAGAGATCAAGGTGTTGAGAATGTCACTCCTGGCAAGACATAATCAACTTACCTCTGCATGATCTCTTTGAGATGAGAAGATACTATGAGAGTCTTGATGATCCTGACCATCTAATGAAGAAAAGAATGGTTATGATTGTACTGAAGACTACCAACATCTGAAGATCTTCTAAGTGTTTTGGTAGCATCAGCCTAGGGGGAGTTTGTAAGGATTCCTTAAGTCTGATGCAACCCAAAAACATCCAAAGTGTCTCTGCAACATGCACTAAGTACTGAAGTGAAGAATGCTTCGGAAGTTTTACAGAATGCATTAGAAAATACTCTAAGTGTAAAATCTTCCGAAGCCAAGACCAATATCTTCCGAAGCCAAACATGAAGTCTTCCGAAGCCTCAGAGACAAAGTCTTCTGAAGCTTCAACCTATGAAGACAGATTTCTTCCGAAGACTTTTAGTACACATGCTTTATCTGATGTACTGTTCCATAAAGCACCTTTTCCGTTGCATCTCTGTAAAGTCACCAACTTACATGAGTTGGTGAAAAGGTCCATGCTTTTGGTAACTGTACATTGAGGTCTTGAGTCTGTAACTTTCCACTTTATGTACTTTATCCTTTTTGTAATGTATAAGGATGTGAGCTATGGCATGTCATAGTCACAAGGTCAAAAGGCAGATATGTCTTTTGATCCTACAATTGATTTTGTTAGTGTCTAGTCAATTGTATCCAGCTGGCTTTCAAAGTATAGCCGGCTGTAGGTTGTAGTATAAGTATTCCAAGTTCTTGTATCTTTCTTTATGCTTTGTAACACTTGTAAAAGAACTTGAGAAAGCAATATACTGCCTCCTTGAAACCCATACTCTCTTGTTCTGTCTCTTTGCTTTACTTGTGTTCTTTGTATCATCTTGGTTAATCCAGTTCACTGTTTGATTAAAGTTTAGTTAATCTCCTCATTGTGTTGCTGTGTTGTAATTGTGTTAAAGCCCTTAAACGGTCCTGCACTATCTGTGCAGAGGTAAAAGGCAATGACGGATAACTAGAAGAGTCAATAACACCATTTTGTTCACAAGCAGCATTAGATTTAATTTGAATTCTTTGAGGATTTGGTTTCTTTTTGTAATTTAGGGGGTAACCAATTATTTCAAAACATTTGTTTTCCGTATGACCAGTGAGATTACAATGAGTACACTTAAGAGGTTGTAACCTGTTAAATATTTTTTTTGGATGAATCATTGAATTTTGCATTACAGGCAGCCATTTGAGTTTTTGAGTTAAAAGCAACAGCTTGAGATTTTTGATTTGATTGACTTACATTAGTTTCTATGTGAGATTCTTCGGTAGATATGATTGCAAATGCATTTTTAACAGTTGGGAGAGTTTCTTTTGAAAGAAGGTTTGTTCTTAAAGGTTGATATATGTCATCAAGTCCCATTAGAAACTACATTAGCTTGAGTTGATTATTGAATTCAGTTAATTTCACGAATGAGTTACAGGTGCACTTGGGTAATTTTGTAATTGCGTCATATTGTCTCCATAACGAGTTAAGTTTATGATAGTAATCAGAAATAGAGGAGCCATTTTGTGTAGTAGAGTTAATTAGTTTATAAAGGTTATACACAACAGACCCATCTATTTTACTATATGTCTCTTTTAACTCTTCCCAAACATCTTGAGCAATTTTAGAAAAAATTTGTCAAGCATACAGTTCAGCAAAAATTGAGTTCAAAATCCAGTACAGTACAACTGCATTGCATCTATCCCATTGTTTGCTTAAGGCTTGATCACTTAAATCTTTTACAACCGACCCATCAATAAAACCTAATTTATTTTCTATTTGAAGTGCAAGTTCCATAGTATTTGCCCAAATGTTATAATTTTATGTTCCTTTAAATTGATATTAGTTATTGAAACATTTGATGTATCACTTGATGGAGGTAAAGAGGGGTTCCAAAGTCAAGATCATATAGTTTTGTATATCCATCTTTTATAATCATATTTGACTTAGGGGTTTCTTCTCCTGCCATTAGGTTCAATTTTATGTAGCTAAACAAAAAATTAACAAGAATTAGTAAGTCAGTAACAAGAAGACCCAAGCAAGCACAAAACAGTAAACAAAAGAATAACAAAACCGGAACAGACAAAAGATGCACCACGAAATCAATGCAACACACAAACAGGGTATGAATCTCCATGTATACAAGATCAATGCTGGTACCCCTAACCCAACCAATAATATGCCTAAACGAGATCAGAATATAAACAAAAGGTAATAAAGGATGAGAAGTTCTCAAGGTAAGGCTCCCTAAATTCAGAAAACCAGAGGAAACTTTGTTGGATATAAATGGAATTTAAGGAAGAAGCAATAGATGGTATCACATAGCCTATTAGATATGAAATTCCAGGGTCAACAACGAACGAGATCAACACCACAGTATGAGAAAACGGTCAAAAAACCAATATACTTTTAAGTTTTTCTCACAAAAATCCCTAAATAACTTTTTACACATAAAAAACCAACATACTTTATGTTTTGTCTCACAAAAGTCTCTCAATAAATTTTTGCACATAAAAAACCAACATATTTTTTTTTCTCACAAAAGTCCCTAAACAATATTTTCACACATTAAACTTCCTTCACGTACTCATATTAAAAAAGATAATTGTTTTAATCTTAATTTGTATGTAGTAAGTATTAAACATTTACCTCAATCTCAAATAAACATATGTCAAGAACAATTGCATAATGCCATTACAGAAAATTAACTAAGAACCTATTCACAATAATAATAAATTCTTTAATTTTGCTCGAATTTAACAAACAGGGTGACTAAAATATATAAATAATTGTTGAAGGATTTTTATGTAAAAAACATCAACTATGTTATGTTTTTATATGCAAAAAATGTTTGAGAGACTTTTGTGAGTAAAAACGAAAGTATATTGATTTTTTATGTGTAAAAAATTGTTAAGAGACTTTAGTAAGATAAAATAGAAAGTATGTTTATTTTTTATGTATAAAAAGTTATTCAGGGACTTTTTAAGAAAAAAAAGCTAAAAGAATATTAGTTTTTTATGGTATTTACCCAAAAAAAACCCAAGGCCGATGGAAAAACCATTAATATTCAAGAATGAGACCAAGAATATGATAGAAAAATAAAATTCTAAGGGTTTCAGGTATGGGTATAATATAAGGTAATACCATGACTGATTTTCCAAAGGCATATACTCGAACTATATACATGAAAATTTTAATATTAAATTTGATTTTAATTTTTATTTATTGTATTTAATCATTGTCTCATAATACTTCATTTTACTAGGTTCATTGTGTGAAAAGAAAAAACTTTTCTTTGTCAATATATATTTAATGATTCATATTTTATTTATAGGAAATACAGATTTATTATAGTGATTTACAATCAAAATTCGACTCCATTTAACATCTGTGTAATCCGATAAATCATTCGCGTGTAACCCGTGAAATAGGTTTATCTGATAGTGTATCAAGATTCAGAGATTGATCCAAGTTTGGTTATTTGAAAATTACATTCAAGTTCCAAAATTCATCAAGTTTTAGGTTTGTTTATTTGGTTCGTTTTCACGTTCTAGACCATAGATTTCAACAGATTGTGTAGACATAGGGGAGCTATGAAGAGACTCTGGGGTTTCAAGATTCGAGTGAACAAAGAGTCTTTTTAGTTCTTTCGGAAGACTATGGTTTGAATTCGTTTCAACTCATGTAAATTATATTAACTGGTATATTCGGTTTGTATGCGGTATTACAATTTTGTACTTCTCATCAATAATGTTATTATTATTTTATTAATTATCAATAAAAGTAAACACATGTTCTACAGTTATGCCTGCTTCTAAAGTTTTCTCCAAACTGAATGATTGTGAACAAAACATAACGGAAAACAGATGAGAAATAAGCTGCAACCATGAAGAGAATTAAAACAAGATCATGGTATGTGTTTGATTAGCACCATACTTTCATGAATTGGCATAAAAGTCCCTGGAAATCTTCAATAAGCAACCCTAGACCATCTAGATTCTAGAATGATCCAGCACACCAAATGATTCCTTAACCTCACAAAATAAACAAAAAAGTGTATAAACAGCCAAACAATAAACTTGAAGGTTAGAATTGAAAATGTTTTTTTTTTAATTTTAACGGCAACTAGTATTAAGTCCCCCGCGTTGCGGCGGGGGACGTAAAACCATACCAAGTAGAACCAGTGTCACCCCACCGTAAGCGACCATTAACAACAGAAAATAAATACAAACACAAAGCAGACGTGCAAACGTTGAACCACACACGTGAAACCTAAAACATTAAAAATAATATTTAAGTCGATCTAGGTCTCACCTGTTACAACAGGGATGTTAAATGGAAAAATTAAACATAACAACATTGAACCACACGTGTACGTTATAACGTGTTAACTCTCAAAATTTAGACTGTAAATAAAAAAGTTTGTAAAAAATAATTCGGAATCAAAGTCGAAAGTGAAATATTGTAGGGGATAAATTGTGAAATATGTAAAAGTATTGGGTTTAAAACAAAAAATAAAAGAAAAAATAGGTTTGTACAACCTTTAATGCACATAGTATAACAATTAATGCATCCATTAGTTGATAAATTGTATTATTTAAATTGTGCAATAAGGAGTTTTTAGTATGAGATTAGGGACAATAAGAAGATAGGGTCTAATACCTGTAAGGCCCCGTTCCCGGGACGATTACAGCTGGCCATTCATCGCATATAAAATATATATTTACATTAACTTAAATAAATCATTGTAGCGGAAACATTAAAACATACATTTCATTTCATTATAAAAGCTTTTGCAAAATAATACATCGTTATCGAATTACTAAATACTTGTTGCATTACATCACAAAAGCATTATAAAAATGGTGTCATCCAAAATAAGCCAAGTAGCCGCCTCGTGCCATCCTTAGTAACATTTACCTGCCAACTAGAAAATCAGTTAAAAACTTGTAAAATAGGGGTCATAGAACTCACTCAGCAACGCTGACTTTTTATGCATTTTCCAGTTGGTAGGTAAATGTTGCTGAGGATGGCACGAGGTGGCTACTTGGCTTATTTTGGATGGCATCCATTTTTATAATGCTTTTGTGATGTAATGCAACAAGTATTTTGTAATTCGATAACGATGTATTATTTTGCAAAAGCTTTTATAATGAAATGAAATATTTGTTTTAATGTTTCCGCTGTAATGATTTATTTAAGTTAATGTAAATATATGTTTTATGTGCGATGAATGGCCAGCTGTAAGCGTCCCGGGAACGGGGCTTTACAAGTTGGTATCAGAGCCAAAGTTTAAGTGAAACGGGTAAATTTTTAAAAGAAACCTAAACTTAAACTGAAAATAGGACGCAAAGAGAAGGGATGCCAATCTGAGTAGCTGCGTGCCATCAGGTATTTTCTTAATTTTAATTGGTATTACGTGCGCATGTTATGTGGTTTATGTGCTGCTTGTAGATTTAGATACTGACGTAGTCAGGATAGGTAATGCTCGGGGTATGAAGAGTAAAGTAAGTGGCTAATCACAACTGGCCACTATAATTAAGGACTTACTATACTTGACATAAACTGAGCTGTTCCCTTGAATGACCGTGTTGGTGTTTGAATCTTTCAGTGTGTTAGAGGATGGCTGGTGGTAGATCATCTAAAGCTTCGCATGGTGGAGGTCGTGGTGGAAGTGGTGCTGAACCGCGGCCTAAAAGAGGAAGGCCTAGAGTCGAAAAGGTGGTTCATGAAGAACCCGAGACCCCTCATCCGGAGGGCGGTGATGAGAGTGCTAATTTGAGAGCCTCAGTAAAGGAGGCTATTGTGGAAGAAGTTCATCAAGTCATGCAGACAATCTTACCGTCTGTGGTGACCAAAGTGATTAAGGCTGTGTGAGAAGGAGAGAGAAAGGAGAGGAACAGGTCCGCGGGAGGACGTTAACAGCCGGAAACTGAGACGGTTCTCTCTGATGATGATGAGGAGGAAGATGAGCCTGAGCAGGAGGCGGCTCGAGGCTGTAATTATGGGGCATTTATGAGATGCAAGCCCCCAATTTTAGATGGTAACGGCACTGCTGCTGCTGCTGCTGCTCACTGGTGGGTGAGGGAGATGGAAGCCGTTCTTGATATCAGCGAGTGTCGGGAAGACCAAAAGGTAAAGTTTGCGCCCACTCGTTTGTGGACTCGGATCTGTGTTGGTGGGACAATATTGTCCAAGCCGAGGGTAGTCGGGCAATTGGAAAAATGAGGTGGTCTGAGTTAAAGAAGCTGGTAATTGAAGAGTTCTATCCTCACCGGGAGATGGATAAGGTGGAAAGGGAGTTCCTACATCTGGAGGCGGGAACGATGACACATCAACAATACACCACCAAATTCAATGAGATGGCACGGCTGGTGCCGGATCAGGTGACGCCCCTGTCACGAAAGATTAAGCGGTATATTCAGGGCTTGCCGGTGGATATCCGTAGGCATATGATCGCTGCCCGACCGAGCACGTTTAGGTCAGTGGTTGATTTGGCAGGAAGGTTGTATGACGAGCGAGACGTGGTGGTGGCTAAGGTGAGAAAGAAAGGTAGTGGCGACCGGAATTGGAATGGGAAAAGGTTTGGTCGGGGTGGTGCCCCGACGAGTAACAAGAAGGCACGGGTGGATGACCGCTGTGTGGTCATAACTGGTGCGGGGTTGAAGAGGTGTGGCAAATGCGGGAAGGAGCATTCGGGAGAATGAAAATGGGGATCAAACATCTGCTTCAAGTGTGGGAAGCCTGGTCATATGGCTAGAGATTGCGGGGTTATGAGGTGTTACAACTGTGGGGAAAGTGGTCACATGAGTAGGGACTGCAAGAAGACGAGGGTTGAGGGTTCGGGAATGAAGAAGGCTGGAGGGGAAGGACAGAGGGCGAACGCCAGAGCGTTCACGATGACATAGGAGGAGGCTAGGATGGACCCCGATGTGGTGTCAGGTACATTCCTAGTAAACCAAACTTTAGCCTCTGTGTTATTCGATTCTGGTGCTAGTTAAAGTTTTATTTCTGCTGCATTCTGTGCTAAACTGCATGTTAGTAGTAGGAGAGTTGATGCGCCCTTTGATGTAGAAACTGCCATAGGTAAGTCTACCAGGATTTCTAAGATGATAGAAGGGTGTGACGTGGAATTAGAAGGTCATAAGTTTCCTATTAGACCATTCGTTTGGGATGGATTGGTTAGCGGACTACGAGGCGAACATTGTATGTCGCAAGAAGATGATTCGGTTAACAGCGCCGACGGGAGTATGGTGACGGTTTATGGTGATCGGGTCACTACGATTCCGAAAGTGATTTCAATGGCGGTGGCGGGAAAGTGCATGAGGCGTGGATGTAGTGCCTACTTGGCCTACGTAAAGGACGTGGATATGCCAACACCAAAACTATCTGATGTACCGGTTGTGTGTGACTTTCCAGATGTATTTCCCGAAGACTTACCAGGAGTGCCACCTGAGTGTGAGATTGAGTTTCAGATCGACCTGATACCGGGTGCCCAACCTGTAGCTAAGGCACCGTATCGGTTGGCTCCGACTGAGATGAAGGAGTTGATGGAGCAACTACAAGAGCTGCTTGATAAGGGGTTCATTAGACCAAGTATCTCTCTGTGGGGTGCTCCGGTCTTATTCGTGAAGAAGAAATACGGTAGCATGAGGATGTGTATCGACTACCGTGAGTTGAATAAGCTGACAGTGAAGAATCGATACCCGTTACCGAGGATTGATGATTTGTTTGATCAGCTCCAAGGTGCCAGTTGGTTTTTGAGGATAGACCTTCGATCTGGCTACCATCAGCTAAAGGTGAAAAAGCAGGATATCCTTAAAACAGCTTTTCGCACGCGTTATGGTCACTACGAGTTTCTCGTTATGTCATTTGGTTTGACCAACGCACCAGCTGCTTTTATGGACTTGATGAATCAAGTGTGTCGGCCAATGTTGGATAAATCAGTGATTGTGTTTATTGATGACATCCTGATCTATTCGAGGAGCGAGAATGAGTATGCCGGTCACATTCGAGAGGTATTGGAAACGTTGAGAAGGGAGACGTTGTATGCTAAATTCTCCAAGTGCGCGTTCTGGTTACGCGAGGTTTGGTTCTTGGGTCACGTGGTGAATCCTGAAGGTATTATGGTGGACACGGCAAAGGTGGAGGCGGTGATGCAATGGAAGTCTCCAAAGACGCCATCCGAGATTCGTAGTTTCTTGGGTTTGGCGGGCTATTACAGAAGGTTTATTCAAGACTTCTCTAAGATCGCCTCTCCACTAACCAAGTTGACCCATGAGGATGTAAAGTTTGTGTGGGGTCAAGCTCAAGAGAAGGCGTTCGAGGAATTAAAGACCAGGTTGACTCAAGCTCCTGTTTTGTCGTTACCCGATGGAAGTGAAGATTTGGTGGTTTATTATGATGCTTCCTACTCGGGGTTGGGGTGTGTGTTAATGCAGAGATGAAGGGTTATAGCCTATGCATCCCGATAGTTGAAGGTTCATGAGGTCAATTATCCTACTCATGACTTGGAGCTAGCAGCCGTGGTCTTTGCGTTAAAGATTTGGAGGCACTACCTGTATGGGACGAAGTGCACCATATTCACTGACCATAAGAGCTTGAAGTACTTCTTCAAGCAGAAATATTTGAACATGAGGCAAAGGAGATGGTTGGAGCTTATAAAGGACTATGATTGCGAGATCCATTACCATCCGGGCAAAGCCAACGTGGTGGCGGATGCCCTTAGCCGAAAAGAGAGACCCGAGCCGATTCGGGTGAAAGCTTACCACTTGATCATGATCTCAGATGTGATGAAGCAAGTTAAGGAGTTTCAGGATGAGGCATTGAAAGAAGATCATCTTAACTCCGAAAGAATGAGAGGTCTGGTTGCAGAGTTGGGTGAAAACACACTCGGTGTTAGAACCCGATTCGGGCGGATGTGGATTCCTCGTTTTGAGGATCTACGTGTGAAGATCATGGACGAAGCTCATAAGACTCGATACTCTATTCATCCCGGTGCTACAAAGATGTATCAAGACATGAAGAAAGATTATTGGTGCCCGGGTATGAAGCGTGATGTGGTGGAGTATGTGAGTAAATGCCTTACTTGTTTACAAGTGAAGGCCGAGCATCAAAAGCCGTATGGGAAGATCCAACCTTTGGATATACTGGAGTGGAAGTGGGAGCACATCACCATGGATTTTATTACGAAGCTGCCGCGTACCGCGCGAGGGTATGATGCCATATGGGTGATAGTTGATCGTTTGACGAATGAGTGCTCACTTCCTACCAATTCGCAAGACGTATTCTTCTGAAAGATTAGCGGATCTTTTCATCAAGGAGATTGTAACTCGTCAAGGTGTGCCAGTGTTGTGTCTAATCGTGACACCCGGTTTACATTTAAGTTTTGGAATAAATTCCATGATGCGATGGGGACGAGGTTACACATTATCACGGCTTATCATCCTCAGACGGATGGTCAATCGGAAAGGACGATTCAGACGCTGGAAGATATGCTTCGGGCATGCGTCATTGATTTTGGAGGAAGTTGGGATGACCACTTACCATTAGCTGAGTTCTCATATAACAAGAGTTATCATGCCAGTATCGGTATGCCTCCTTATGAGATGCTATACAGTAGGAGATGTAGAACCCCTGTTTGTTGGGGTGATATTGGTCAGAAGGAGTTGGGGAGTGTTGAGGTGATCGAGGCTACGACTAAGAAGCTGGAAAGGATCAAGGCCTT
This sequence comes from Flaveria ramosissima, assembly GCA_025215565.1. Classification (NCBI taxonomy): domain Eukaryota; kingdom Viridiplantae; phylum Streptophyta; class Magnoliopsida; order Asterales; family Asteraceae; genus Flaveria; species Flaveria ramosissima. The sequence continues at coordinate 79,499,746 of CM046040.1, forward strand.
CATGAAGGCAGCCAAAGATAGACAGAAGTCGTATGCTAATAAACAACGTAGACCGATCGAGTTCCAGGTGGGTGATAGAGTTAAGTTGAAAGTCTCACCTTGGAAGGGTATCATTCGGTTCAGAAAGCGGGGCAAGTTGAGCCCGAGATACATAGGGCCTTTCCGAATCATTGCTCGAGTAGGAGAGGTGGCCTATAGATTAGAATTACCAGAGGAGTTAAGTGGAATTCACCCGACATTCCATGTATCTCATCTGAGTAAATGTTTAGCAGACGAGGATATGGTTGTACCACTGGAAGATATCGAGGTAGATGAATGGCTCAATTATGTGGATCAACCAGTGGCGATCATTGATCGTAAAGAGAAGAGGTTGAGGAATAAAGTGGTTCCTCTTGTGCGCGTACAGTGGAAGCACAGGAAGGGATCTGAGTCTGCGTGGGAGACTGAAGAAGAGATGAGACAGCATTACCCACATTTGTTCGAGGAATAACAGGTTTCGAGGACGAAACCTATATAAGGGGGTGGACTTGTAACGTCCGGTTATTTTTTTTAAGTCAAAGAAAGAAGAAAAAGAAAGAAAAGAAATAAAGTCCAAGTTGAGGGACCAATCTTGCCAAAAGGACAAAATCTTTGGAAGAGTGGGTGTAAAAGGGGCATGGCTGCCCACACCCCTCTCCCATTCTCATTTTCAATCGGCCAAGAGAGGAAAAGGGAAAAAAAGGGGCAAACTTCGGGTTTTGAAGAATCAAGGTGCAAAAGTCGAAGTCAAGTGGGTTTGTGAGAAGCTCTACTCGAAGGGGCTGCTAATGTGAGTTCTAGGACCCCTATTTTATGAGTTTTTAACTGATTTTGGGGCTGGAATGCATATGAAACCGTTTTTGGTCATGTTGGGTGTGTACCCGCTTGTATGTGTTTGTGTGTGTTGTGCGATCGGGTGGGGTTCGGATTTGGGGTTTGAATGGTGATGTGAATGTGTTTCTAAGGCTTAGAATGGGTGGTTTGAGCTTAGAACAGGTTGAAAAGGGTCGGAGGCCGAAATCTGCAGTTAGGGTTCGAAGGGGGCTGCATTCTGCACCCAGCTAGGGCTCATGCGACTGGAAGCCATGAGACCGAATGGCATGCGACTGGAGGCCATACGGCCGAAAGGCATGCGACTGAAGTCCATGCGCCTGAATGCCATGCGACTGAGGGTCATACGCATGGGAGTCATGTGACTGAAGTTCATGCGCCTGAAAGGCATGCGATTGAAGGTTATGCGACTGAAGGCCATACGGCCGAATGGTCATGCGACTAAAGGTCACACGACTGAAAGTCATGCGACTGAAGGCTATGCGACTGAGGGTTCATATGCCTAAGTGTTCATGCGTCTGGAAGCTCTCCATACGCCTAGGTGTTCATTCGCCCCATAGTGTCCATATGCTTAAGTGTTCTCATGCGCCTGGAAGGCCATGCGACTGAATAGTGCCCATACGCTCAAATAGGGCTCATGCGCCCGAAAAAACTTAGTTTATTCTCTGATTCTCGGGATAAAAGAGTAAATGTAGGCTTTGACTTGGGAGGTTCTCGGGGGTATGTAAGTTGACTTTTTGAGGTCATAGTTGATGTGATGTGATGTGGTGTATGATTGATGCCTATGCATGATGATGTGTGATTGATGATGTTTGATGATTGTACGTTATGTTTCTTATTACGTATGATGATGTGACTTTACATGGTGTGATATTGTTAATGAACGTAAAGTATTATCTTAACAAAGTGAAAGATTTAAGATAATGAAAGTGGAACATAATGAACGAATGGAAAGCCTTGCAAGCAAATGAAAGGAGGATCACAACTCATTGAGAGTTGTTAGCTCAATTGTGTGTGTCTACAGCGTGCGATTTTGGCTAACTCATAAGGGTTCATACACACAGTATGAGTTCAGTCTCGGTGACTGCTCCAATACGTGCGATTTCCTTATTACTGTGTGTTATACAGCGTGCGATTTTGACTAACCCATAAGAGTTCACACACACAGGGGGAGTCTGTCCTAGTGACCACTCCACACGTGCGAAATGGGGTCCTTGTCGCTTAACCCTAAATGAATTGCTTAGTGCTCTAGAGGGGGGTTAAGTACAGGACCTAGACAGAAGCGAAAGATAATAATGTACAAAAAGTGCGATAAGTACGAAATGTGCGAAACGTGCGAAATGTACGAAACGAACGATGATGAAGATAATAATTATTACATTGATGTACGTATGATGTGTGATCACGTGCGATAGTAATGAAAATGCTTTAATGAATGAAAGGTAATGTAATGTTTTTATAAAACTAGAACTCACTCAGCAACGCTGACTTTTTATGCATTTTCCAGTTGGCAGGTAAATATTGCTGAGGATGGCACGAGACGGCTACTTGGCTTATTTTGGATGGCATCCATTTTTATAATGCTTTTGTGATGTAATGCAACAAGTATTTTGTACTTCGATAACGATGTATTATTTTGCAAAAGCTTTTATAATGAAATGAAATGTTTATTTTAATGTTTCCGCTGTAATGATTTATTTAAGTTAATATAAATATATATTTAATGTGCGATGAATGGCCAGCTGTAAGCGTCCTGGAAACGAGGTCTTACAATACCATTTGTCAAGATCGAACAAAGGTGGCTCTTAACTTTTTATCAGTTTGATTAATGTGCACTCACGCTCACAAACAGTTAAATATATGAATAAAAATCATTTGTAGAGTATATATATAATAAGAACAAAACTAGTATTAAGGCCCTCGTGTTGCGGCAGGGGGTGTAAAACATTGTCAAGTAGCATCAATTTTACACCACCATCGGCGACCACCAACAGCGAAAAACTCGTATACAAAATAAAAAACGGAAAAATTAAAAATGAACAGAAAGTAGACGTAAAACATTAAACCCCACATATGAAACGTAAAACATTAAAAACAATAAATAAGTCGATCTAAGACCCGCGCGATATGTTGGGGCCGTTAAACGGGAAAAAAAGACGTAAAAACGTTGAACCCCACACATATGTTGCAGCGTGTTGAGATTAAGAGTAAGAAAATTTAAAAAAAAATGTGTACAACCCACTAAAGCTTAGATACAACTCATAATGTACAAATAAGTTGATAATTAGTAATATATATAATTAATATGTTAACTATATAAGAATTATTGAATGTACAACCTTTAAAGCTTAAAGTACAACCACAATGCACGAACTAAGTTGTTAATTAGTATTATATTAATATTCACTTTTTAAAAGGGTTGGGTTATACAAACATTCATTTATGTTATTAAGACATTCTATTGTTTATATCTCTCTCCATGTATCTATATGTATGTATAAAAAAATATAGAGAGGATAAAATAAATTGGGTATATCAATAACATACCACTTTTAAAAATGCAAAGTTATAGTGTTGTGATGATTAAAAACATGAAAAACATTCTATACTAGAATTCAAAAACAATCATTAGAATGTCCACTGTCATTATAATCATTTGTGGTAATTTAAATTCTACTAATTATCAAGTTGTTTATGCATTAAGTTGTTGTACAATGTGCTTTATGTCTTTTTTTTATATTGTAGTTGTTATGTGTTTGCTTAACTTCACATTTAAATTACTAAATTATCAACTTAAGGTTCTATCAATTGTTGTACTATGAGCTTTAAAAGTTATAATTTTTTTGTTTTTTCTTTCTTTTAAATTTTTATTTTAAAACCCAGTAATTTTACAATTTAACACTTAAAAATTGTTTACTTTCAACTTTGATCTCCTATATCTTTTATCTTTTATAATTTTTTCATTTACATTGTGCTCTAAATTTTGAGAGTTGACATGCTATTACGTGCGATCATGGCTCTGACGTAACGTGTGAGTCATAGATCGATTTAGTTATTATATTTTCCGTTTCACATGTCTGGTTCAACTTTTTAACGTCTACTTTCTATTTGGATTATAAAGAAATTAACGTCTACTTTTTAATGTCTACTTTCCATTCTTTATTGATACGGTGGTGTGCCATTGGTGCTATGTGGTATGGTTTTTGCCCCCGCTGCAACGTGGGAGGCGTAATACTAGTTAATTGTAATACTAATCTAACTATACTATAATATTGTATAGGGTCCTAATAAGGAGACACCCACTTGTATAAATCGACACCAGCCTATACGTCACGTATGGTATCATACGCGGCGTATAGGATCGAAAATACTGAAAAGGAGGAAAATGTAAGGGGGTTATCAGATTGCTATACGCCACATATAGCCCAATACGACCCCCTATACGACACATATATGGCTATACGACGCGTATAGTGAATTTCGACACTGACTACGAGGAAAAATTCAAGGGGGATGTTAGATTGTTATACGACATATATAGCCCTATACGACCCCCTTATACGACGTGTATGTGGCTATACGATACGTTTAGAAATTTGAGGTGTTGCTTTATAATTATGGGGTGTGTAAATATCGATATCCATTGTATAATATTGTGTGTACGATCAGTTATGAACCCAAAAATAATATTTAGGAGGGTAGGAAAGTTCTAAGGTTCAATTGACCATAGCTAAATATATATTAAACTTTTTTATTGGATCTGAGTCGGTCGAGTCACGCCACACAATAAAAAGTTAATATGAAGTTAAATATATAGAAATAAAATTACTTTAACTTTAATAAATAAAAACATAAAGCAATATGCATTGTCGGTTTTCATATTTTCAAAATTATAAATTAAAAATCACATCAATCAACAAATTTAATTATATAAACCTAAATTCATAGTCTTTTCCACCTATTCGGTCACCTTGATATCAAATTTTTATTAACGATTAAAAAAATAAGGGTTAATGGATATGTGGATAAATGTAATAGAATTGGGTATTAAGAGTTGTGCTTTGGTAAAGTTTATTTAGTAAATAAATGATGAGTTAAATTGTTAAATTGAATCTATAACTAATAAAGGCTAGTGAGTAATGGTCCAAAATTAAATTATATAAGCTTATGTAAGTGAATCATTTTTATAATTAACGGTTTATATTTGTAATATAGATAAATTTTATAAAAAATAATATAGTTAACTTAAATAAGTTTAACGTTCAGGTCTTGATTTATTACAGTTTCATATTTTTGTAAACGTGAGGGTTTATATAAAAGACACGATGTGAAGGTATACTTAAAAACTATGTCGCGTGTTTTACCCTTGCGAACTCAATTCCCTGGTCCGATTTAACCATTTTCATCTTTTTAATTTATTTGTGTTTTGATATTTTTTAATTCTTTCTTAATATTTAAAAAAATGGTTTTATTTATTATAATTTACATTCTATTCTTTGTGTTTTCTATAAATTTTAGTTGACCCGTGTCTGTGTTTTTAATTTTTGAAGTAAAATATCTAAACAATTTCTTTTTGGTATATAAAGCCGCAAGTTACGACGTCACTATTTCGTCTTTTATTCTTAATTCTACATGTTATCATCGCCCACATCATAATGTATGGGGAATTGATATCCTTATTTTTAGGGGAGGGTGAGTGTTATTATTTTAGGGTTGAGTTATATAAACACTCATTTATGTTATTAAAACATTCTATTATTTCTATCTCTCTTCATGTATCTATATGTATGTATAGAAAGATATAAAGATGATAAAATAAATTGGGTGTATCAATAACATATCCCTTATTTTATCTAGTTTTTTCAGGCAACACATGCACGCCAAATCAACTTTTTCCATTTTATTTTTTCTATGTTCTATATGATTTCATCCCAATTTTTTTAATTTCTTAATTTTTATCAAATTAATTTATTTATTAAATTTATATTTATATTTCATTTTTGTAAGTAAATTAAAATAAATACATAAAAAAACAATAAAGAAACAACAATACTCAAAAATAAAAATACAAGACAACATTTTATTAATAAATTAAAATAAAACTGACAGTTCATTTCATGCGATTGATACAAATGATTTAAAATAAGAAGGTTATCATGGATTGTGCATAATCATAAACATAAAATTTTATCGTGCTAATTTCGGCACGAATCTCAATCATAAACAAACTCTAACTCAAATAACACCAACTTAAAAAAACAAACAAACATATTCAACTAAGGGGCTGTTTGGTAATTTCTGAATGATTAAGTACTGAACCAATAAGACGTTTGGACCATTAAGAGCTAGTATATCACTTAATTATTCACATGCAAATGTCTGACAAATTCAGATAAGATGTCTTAACCATTCAGCATTAGCATAATGTTTAACCATTCAAAGTCAAATGTCTGGACCATTCAGACATTTGATCGCGAAACATACAGTCTAAACCATTAAATGCTAAACCATTTAGACATCCGAACCATTTAAAGATTGTAAAACAACCCTAACACTATAACACCAATTCAACATAAAAATCCAAAATAGGATGTTACCTATTTGTCCTCACATTTTGCCTATTTTTTCTAAGGTAAGTTAGTGATGTCTCACGTGGACCATATCACACAATCCCATATTCCATTATTCTCCACTCAACCTCAATATATCAAACACAACATCTCTCATCGTTCACAAATAAACAAACACCACCATGTCAAACCCCTTATTTACTCTCATGTTCATCATTCTAACATACTCATTTGTTTTACTCCGATCACAACCTATAATTCCATCGCGATACGACGGATTCGTGTACCGCAAACGCGCTGCGTCCACGGCCACTGTGTTGATCGAGGCGTTTTACGACCCCGTGTGCCCCGATAGCAGGGACTCGTGGGCGCCGCTTAAACAAGCGGTGGATCACTACGGGCCTGATGTTGTTTCTCTCATCGTTCATACGTTCCCGTTACCGTTAGTGTTCTATCTCTATACTTTTTTCCATCTCTTTTTTTATATAAGTGTTAAAACTAGTAACATATGATCGGTGGGATAATGACCCGTCAGTGATCTAATTAGCGGTTAAAAAAAAGATAATTAAACATATTAACGAGTTGTTTAAAAAGAATATTATGTTCGTCATTGTTGATTCCTTTTTTCTGAGGAATAATTCATGCTTTTAGAGTGATTATGCTTTGATGACATGTAAATTTGGCATTAGAAGTCAGTGTTATATGTTGGGTAATAAATGCTTGATTTTTATTATATATTTTTTTAATTATTTATTTTCAGGCATTATGTCGTTTCGAATGATTAATCATGTGTTAAATTAGAAGTTAGACGTAGTTAATGTTAGTTAAGTATTTACGTATAAATTTTTGATCAAAATTAGTGGCGTAATAAATTCTTTCATATAACTCTTTATTAGCTATAAACTGCAATAGTTTCAACGTGTTTCAATATTCTGAATTTGTTATTGATGTGAAGTATATGAATAATTGTCATTTTTAAGTTACATTTTTGTTAACGATGAACTGTAATATTCTACTTTGAATGATAGATGTTAGTTTAACCAGACATTCGTTTTCTAGCTAGAATTGCACTCCCAACTTCAACAGAAGGAAATCTGCAACTGAAAAAACCCCTTAGGTCAACTCAAAATATTTTTAAGCTGATATTGCAACATTTGATGACAGATAATAAAATAGATTAAATAGTTATTTAAAAAAAGGATTTCTGTTTGTTTTGATACCGAGGATGTTTTGTTCGATAATTCATTTTTTCTGTTTGTTTTAATTGAAAACAAGAGAAACATAATAATAATTTTTAATATAATTATAAAAATAAAATAGAAAACCTAATGTTAATGCATGTTTTATTTATTATTATAATTTTGATAGAAACTAGTTTATTATTTGTCGGGTAATGAATGCTTTGTATCTCCGTCATTTATGCCCTTACAAATGATTAATTATCTGGTTAAATTAATGTCTTACAAAAATATAGTATAAAATTTGTTTTTTAAAATTATTAAAGTGATAAATGACAACGTAGTTTTTGTTGGGAAGTAAAACACAACTAAGAGCATCTTTTCAAAAGATTATATAATTTAGATATACTATTCGTATCATATGTTCCATTTCTTATATTTTTTTAGTTTGGGTGGTAAAAGAGAAACAAGCAATAAAATAAGAATAAATGTAAAATACATTACTAAACAGGGACAAATATGGGAAATAAATATATAAGGTTTTTAAAAAATAATACATTTTATGGATAAACATGATTTTTGTTCAAATTATATGGATAAGAACGAGTAAATTCTATAAAATGTTTTACTCTAATGTAATAAAATTTGATTTTCTTATTGTTTAATATAATTATCTATTTTTTAAGATATTTTCTTATGTCATCTGCTAACTGTTTGATAATATTCTTAAAATCAAACTACGAAGTTGATATTGTATAGTTTATTAAATGATAACGGAACTAAAGGTTGTTATATAAAAAAGTAAATAGGAAAGTTTCTTTTTGGTAGAATGATAATACATGTCAGATTCATGATTGTTTAGAGTTAACTTGTTTTCTAAGGGATATACAAATCAAAACTAAAGTAAAATCAATATCTCAAAATAAAAAGTATATAAAGAGAGACAATGGATCTTACTTTTCTCGTAGTAAGATGTCACATCTTTATCAAGCGTTTATTTTTCGAAAAAACTACAAATATAAGTAGTTAATATGAATAAACTAGAAACTTTTATAAGTAAACTTATTGTTTATAACCTACTTATCTTGATAGATTAAAACTCAAGTTTTTAAACTATAATATTCAAATTTCTATCACTACTACAAAAATAGCATTTACGACCAAAGAGTAGTCGCAAATTTTGACAGCAATTGCTCAGTTTTCTAATGCAGTACTACAAAACTGAGCATTCACAACCATACAGTGGTCGTAAATTTTGGCAGCAATTTCTCATTTTTCTTGTAGTGTATACTTGGACAATAATATTGGACACATGTTGTATAATACTTGATGTTATTTTTTTTATAGTAATTAAGTGCGATGATTTTATTTTAGAAAATTTAGGTGACGTCGTATAAAATGATATTACTTGTTGAATGCACCAAATTTAGAACGTTTTTCAGGAGTAACAATGTAAATATAATCTCAAAATAAACACGTTAGTTGTGATTGGTTAGTATAACATTTAAGCATACAGTACATGTTTGTATTACAATATTTTCGCTATAAAGGAGCACATTATTACATTAGACATGGGTTGAGTTCACCTTCTGTTCTAATAGCACCAAATTGTCAACTTTCTTTATTTGGGATAAGATAGTAAGCTTTGTAAAGCAAAAGCATTCTAATATTATTTGCTACATCAAGGTACAACATTTTAAGCTGATATTACAACATTTAATGCATTCTTGTGAAGCGACAGGATTTGGTTGGATGATAAAGATGTTTTTTCTTGATAAAAGTTAGATGCTTCTTGTCATTAATTATTGATTTTGATTTATAAATTATAACTATTTCACTAAAAGTTTGACTATATTTTTGAATTTGTAAGATCGCAATTTTTTTTAAGTTTATATTTAAAGTAAATAAATGGGTGTTTAATGGGCGAAACTAGAGGGCGGTTTGACTGTTTCTTAACTCTCTAGAAACGTCGTTATTTTCTTATAGTTTAACCTCAATCTAACAGTTGTTTCTATATAATAGTTGAAACGAATAATTGACATGAATTTAAAAAAAGAATTTACTATGACCCAGTTAAATAGTCCTCATTTCGTTATTGGGATGTTTAGTTGGTCAGCAAAGTTCGTAATCGCTTGGCGTAATTAGTTTTGAGAGTTTGGGGTATACGGGGAACGGTCTTAAATTTGGGATTAAGCATTAGATCTTTAGAAATATTTTTAAGAATTCTGATTATTGAGCTAATTGTTGCAATATCAACCTATTATATATTTATCATCCAGTTTTGTTTTCGAGTCGGTTCCTCTTGATTGATAAGAATTGTGTTGCAGATACCATGACAACGCTTTTGTTACTTCTCGGGCTTTGCATATCGTCAATGAGTTAAACGCTTCAGCTACATACCATTTGTTGAACGCGTTTTTTAAGCATCAGGTGACAACTCCAAACTTCACTTCTAGTGATTTCGCATAACGAGAGTTATACGTAAAAGAAGTACTTTAAATTGATCTTTTTAAAGGAAAAGTACTTTCAAAATCAACGTTTGAAGGCATGCTATATGTTTATTAACCAGCATTCTGGCAACATGTCTCCTTTTTTATTGCCTACCATATATATTATTAGGGGTGGTAATCATCTTGGGTCAATGTACCGCTACTAGAACAAAAAACTTTTCCTTCGCAAACGCATAGGAAAACCATGTTGCTACGCATTTGTGACAAAAAAATTAATTACATTTGTGACACAATTTATTACACAATTGCAACTCAAAATTTTGTGTCACAAAGTTTCGCAAAAAAAGGTGTTTTATAGTAATGTGTTCGAATCACTAGACATGAACATGATCCATATATTTATTTGTGTCAAATACATCAACCTTAACACACATAAAAGTGTATGACCGAACACAATTTGTTTAACTCATTTATTTAAAAGGGTTGATGGGTTGTAAACTTGCTAAACAAAACATAAATTGGCTGGTGAATTATGATAAAAGATTAGTGGGTTGACCTGTATAACTAAAAAGGTTAAACATGTGTGTTGAAGACAACATGTTTATTAAATAAATTATATGTGAGAACCAAAAACAAAACCTAATTATTTTCTTGTCGTGTAAAGAATCATTACCCTTACATAATATTGATATATAACATCTTAAACATAAATTTTAGAACTATGTTTTAGATTAATATAAAATATGTTTCTTTTAGATGCAATGTTTCACAATCATGGTTTTCCAAAACCTATTCTAAATTGATCATGTGTTTTTCGACAAATAACCAGGAGCGATTTTATAGCACCCAGACCTTGAATATGTCCCGAGAAGCCGTTCTTGATGAAGTTATAGATTTCGTGTCAAGCACTCTTGGGAACTCGATGCAATCCGCTATCAAGTCTGGATTCAATAACTCGTATACGAGTATCAAAACTAGGGTTTCCTTCAAGGTAAAATCGAACAACCCTGCATCGTCAAGAACTATGCTCTATGTGTTGTATGTTTTCCTTTAAAAGTAGTATCATTATGTGAAGACCATTAGTGGATTATATACAGGCTAAGGTTTATTGTTTACGGTTTAGGGTTGTAGCATATTTCATTTGTGTTAATAGTGTTTGTATATGGGCTTTTGAGAGTTGCATTTAGTAGATAAATAATTTCACAATGTAAATCCAAAACACACCTTTGGCATAATACTAACGAAACACATTTGTTTTCGTCTTTGTAGTATGGTTGCTCAAGAGGGGTGTATGGCACGCCGTTTTTCTTTGTTAACGGATTTATGATTCCGTTCAACGATTCTGAAGCAATAGACTACAATGGATGGAGAAAAATCATCGATCCGCTTACTACCAAACGACACTATCCTTCAAATATCTTCTGATAGAGACATTGTTGTTCTTTTAGTTACCTTTCGATCAAAACTGTGTCTTTTTAAATATCTTCTTATTGAGAAATTATTCTTGTTCCATTCGCCTATAAGAAACAATGGTTGTTGCCCGATGTCTTGTATGAATAAAATAGTATAGCTTGGTGTCTATTTTTATATGAATAAAACATTGATAATGCATGTCACTTGACATATCAAGTAAAATAGCGTTGACCCCTAGACCATGAGGTGCTGACATCATCTATGCTAGTTTGCATAAACTATTTGGAGTCCAAAAAGACTGGTATTTGCCATTTCATCGGGACTATAACTTTTTTGTTAACGTCAATGTGAGGCTAGATCATTTGTAGAGGCTTTGCCTTTTAGAGAGAAGGTCTTGGGTTCAAACCCAAGCATTGATATAATTTGGTATAATATAAGAGTAGGATTCCTTTGCTATTCAAAACCTTTTTTAACGGCGGAATCATTTCATCGTGTCGATAACCAAGTAAATTTCACTTGCTTATTGTACTTTTTATAGATATTTATTATTTATAAATAATTATAATTTGACTATGTGTTATTAAGAATTTAAGATAAACAAAAGTTACAACTATATAATACAAAACCCATGATTAGATTGGTAATTTTCTATTTTTTATAAGATGCCTAAAACAACTATTTAAGCATATGGTACAAGTGTCCCTAAATTGCATCATTTAATAAACTTATTCTAATTCATGCATGAGTTAATGCATATGATTTAATTCACTATATTAAATATAATTTTTATTTATAATAATTTAAAGTAACATTAAATTTATATTTTTTATTTATATTTTTACTATTTAAATTAATTATTTTACTATTAAAAAATACTAATAGAAATAATAACTAAATAATAACTAAATACAATTTAAATTATATTATTATATTATTAACTAAATAATAATACTAATAATAGTATTACTAAATACAATAAATAGTAATATAATAATAATAATAGTACTAAATAATAAAAATATAATATTATTATTATTATATAACTAAATAATAATAATAGTGATAATAATAATAATAATAATAATAATAATAATAATATTATTATTATTATTAATGAAATACTATTTACCAAATATCTAAATAATAATAATAATAATAATAATAATAACAATAATAATAATAATAATAATAATAATAATAATAATAATAATAATAGTAATATTATCATAATAATAATAATAATAATAATAATAATAATAATAATTTTACTAAATAATAATAATAATGATAATAATAATATTATAATAATAATAATGATACTAATAGTAGTAATAATAATAATAATAATAATAATAATAATAGTAATAATAATAATAATAATAATAATAATAATAATAATAATAATAATAATAATAATAATAATAATAATAATAATAATAATAATATAATCAGTATCTAAGGTTGGTCGGAAAAGAGACTTAGTAACACCCACGCATCACGTGAGTCAATTTATTATACATAACATTTCAAAAGCGATGATGAATATTTATATTATCTATACTATTTATAAAGTATTTTATGATGTCAAAATAATAATTTTATCTTGACAATATAGGGTTAGAATGATAATATTATGGTAGATTTTAATTTAATTTTTTAATCCATATGAATTCATTGAATTTAATAATAATAATAATAATAATAATAATAATAATAATAATATAATAATAATAATAATAATAATAATAATAATAATACTAATAATAATAATAATAATAATAATAATAATAATAATAATAATAATAATAATAATAATAGTATTTAAAGTAATAATGTGTAATAATATACAAATCATTAAACTAAAAATATACAAGCTCTCAATACTGCTTCAAAGTTCTGTATCTTATATCGTTTTTCTCTTATAATCATAAAAATATGATGATTTATAAAATCTAAATTGGTCGTTATGATGTGCTAGATTATATCAATATTTCCACATGATTTTTCTTTTCAAAACAGAGTTGGTAATATATTATTTTATCCATAACTTCGAATTGAATATTAATGTACTAGTAATCGAAATCAAACGTTACAAATTTTAACAACTTTATGTGAGTGTGTGTATATATATATATATCCAATTCATTAAAAACAGTTAAATAACCATTTTAGCCTTGGTTTCAATAAAAATTTACATTTTTAACTGTAATCACAAAAAATTCTCAAATTCTTAATCCACCTTTTTCCACCCAATCTCAAATTGAACTTTAACATAAAGAATAAACTATTTTAAACATAAAAACTCAAGACTCAAGTATCCATTTCCTTTTACCAACAAAAATATTTTTTAAAGGTTGTCCTTTATCCTTTCACAGCTTCTCAAAATCTCAAGCTTAAAACAAATTTCATACTCCACTTCTTTGACCTTAAGAAGATGCTTAAAAAAATATGCACACCTAACTGGCTAACAGTCTAACAATGACGAATAGAAAACAAAATAAATTTAATTCGTAGTAGACTGCAATTGTGCCTCATCATCTCAGCCACTAAAGCTTTTCAAGCTTTTAATGTCAATGTATTAGTATCTACAATTTTAAACTTTAATTTTTCGGTTACAAATCACTGCCAAATCACAAGTTGGATGTTAAAGATAAGAGTTAAGGTGGATTTTATCAAGATTAGGTTTACTAAGGTCCGGCATGGGTTTGGATCTGTTCATCCATAGTAGCCTTAGGTTTATTATGAAACGTTGATGGATATCAATGGGTGATGGACGGAAACAATGAAGATGAACCGATGATAGATGGAGGTGATTATGGTTGGACATGGTTTTAACATTTTGATGTGTTGCCGACGATGGTGGCTATGATGATCGATGGTGGCTAGAATGTAGATGGTAACTAATGAAATAGATGAAAAAAAGACAAGAAAAAATGGGCATAATAGAAAGTGGTAGAATAGTCCATTCTTTAAAATTATGTATATATGATATTTTAATATTTGTTTGGGTATATATGATAGTTGTAATATTTATAAGGGCATATAGAAAATTATAATTCTCCGTTTAAAAAAATATTATTGCTACTTTAAATTAGACAAACATTTTGATTGAGCACTTAAAAAATTAACTTGAGCGCTAAACTTTAGCATGCGTTTAGAAACAAAAAAGCTCTTTATCAAAAAGAGGGATTAAGAGAATTTTATAGCCCAAAAATATACAATTGTCATTATAGATTGAATGTGTCACCACTAAAACATGATGATACTAGAGTTTATCAATTCCAATCTTATTCTCTTTGGCAAGTTGTCAAGCGTTAGAACAACTTTTGTCAGGTTGGAATATAGTCACAACACTTTGATTTTTAGATTCATCTGATTGCATGATTGCATGAGGGTTAAAACTCGAAAGACTTACCAGAACTATAAGAAAATTATCATCGTGTAAGTTATCAAAGAATGGTTTTTTTTTACAAAACTCGAATTAGGCATTGTAAGGATCCTATAAGTCTGATGCAGCCAAAACATCTAAAGTCTTTCTGTATGCATGCACTAAAGAACAGAAGTAGAAATGATTCGGAAGATTTACACCTTGCATTAGAAATATTATAAGTGTAAAAATCTTTCGAAGCCAAGACCAACATCTTCCGAAGCCAAAAGTGAAGTCTTCTGAAGCTTCAAAGACAAAGTCTTCCGAAGCTAAAGAGTGAAGACAGATTTCTTCCGAAGACTTTTAGATACATGCTTTTATCTGATGTACTTTACCATAAAGCTGGACCATCTTTCCGCTGCAACTCTGTTTAGTCACCAACTTACATGAGTTGGTGAAAAGGTTCATGCTTTTGGTAACTGTACATTGAGATCTTGAGTCTGTGCTTTCTACTTCATGTACTTTTCTCCTTTTTGTAATATATTAGGATGTGAGCTATGACATGTCATAGTCACTAGTCAAAAGACAATCTGCCTTTTGACTCTACATTTGATTTTGTAGTTGTCTAGTCTTATGTATCTAGCTGGCCTTCAAAGTATGGCTGGCTGTAGGATGTAGTATAAAGTATCTCAAGTACTTGTAACTTTCCATCATATGCTTTGTAACATTTGTAAAAGAACTTGAGAAGCAATATACACCATTCTTGAAAACCAAATACTTGTGTTGTTAGCTATCTTGCTCTGTCTCATTTTTACTTGTGTTCTTAGCATCTTTCACATAAGTTAACCAGTTCCCTATTTGATCTGTTAAGTGTTCTAAGGAACTCTCCTCATTGTGTTGGTGTATTGTAATTGCATACCCTTCACCGGTCCTGCAGGCCTCCTTAATTGTGAGAAACCTCATTACCACTCTACCACTTATCACTTCTTGTAAGATATGTAGGGCTGCAAACGAACCGAACGAACACGAACAAAGCCTTGTTCGTGTTCGTTTGTTAAGAAATAAACTTGTTCATGAACTGTTCACGAACACTTACCGAACGAGATTTCTTGTTCCTGTTCGTTCATTATGAAAATGAACATGTTCATGAACTGTTCACGAACACTTACTGAACGCAAATGAACACAAACAAAGTAAACGAACACAAATAACTATTCATGAACATGACGAACACTAAGAAGCTCATGAACACAAACGAATACAAATGATTATAGATTTATTTTAGAATAGCATTTATATTTTTTATTACAAACATTACATAAAATCAATCAAAAATAAATAAGTATCATAAATATTAAAATAATAGTCATTAAAATAACTTACACAAAAATTAAAAATATAAACGAACACCTTAACGAACATAAACGAACACATTATCGAACGTTCATGAACGAAAATAAACGAACATATTATCGAACATTCACGAACATAAATGAACGAACACGGTTTGTGTTCATGTTCGTTCGTTTAACTAAATTGTAACATCCAGTATTTTTACGTTAATTAAAAGTTAATATCGTTTATGTTGTAAGGGCCTTTATTGCCTAATATGGAACTCATGGGTTACTTATACTCATAACTTTAAATTTGTCTTTTAATCCTTAAACTCGAAAGATTATAATTGTTATTTAATAATAATATTAATGATAATAATATAAATAACAATAATAATCATAATAATAATGATTATAACAATAACAAAGAATAATAAGTGTTAACCTTTGAGATAAAAAAAATAATAATAATAATATAAGTTCTATTATTTTAAAACTTGTATTTAAATTAGTTTCAGCATAAAATAATACCATTTTAAACTTCAGGGTTTAAAGTGTAAATTATTTACAACTAATACAAAACTTTAAAACTCAAATAAAAACCCTTGGAAACCTCAGGGACCAAATGTGTAATTTCTTCTAAAAAGTCCCAAACACCCGTCGCATATCCCCGTCGAGAACTTCTCCGGCCACCGCCGGCCACCGTCTCCGGCGACCCTTTTCAAACCAAAAACGTCCTATTAAAACGCAATTAAACTATATTAAACCGCTCGTGGACCTACTTCGAACTCAAGGACCCGTTTTAATGGAGTTAATCGACGGTTATAGTGATGTTTCTTTGAAACCGAAACTTTCATTTAAAATTTTTACTTGTTCGACATGAAACAGACGAAATCAAGACAAGATAATCAGATTAAAACTTTTGAATCAAATCCTTGAACCATCTGCACCTTCAATTCCATCTGTAACACACCTGCAGCCGCGATCGACCATCAACATCTTCTTCGACCTACAGTTCAGTTGAAATCCGTCTTCTGTGTGTTTTGAATTAAAATTGATTGAGGGCTTCGAATCATAAACACTCTCTGAAGCTTCACACGAAACGAATTTGATTATGATCAACTCGAATCACCACCAACTAAGTTCCACCCTCGCGACTCGTTCGTAAACCCGAGAGCATCAATTCGAATTCAACAACGTAAGTTTCATACATCATTACACTCGGTTTAACGTGGGAAAACAAAGCCCTAATATCAATTTCATTATCATAATCATCTGATGTTCAATTGGATTCAATTCATTTCTAGGGTTTATATCAATTTGGGGGATTTCTTAATTAATGGATGTATAAAATTATTTTCGAAAACCAAACAGATTGGGGCTCTAGCCCAACCGGTAACAACACCCCACTCTAGGCAGGAGGTCCCGGGTTCGAACCGGGCCTCTGCCAATTTCTTTTATTTAATTATTTTCTTACATTTGTTTTATTCTAAAAACTATTTTTATACTAATTAACCTAAGAAAAATTATTTTGTTATCAAAAGGGTTTCTGAAATTATTAAACTAAGTTTTTAAAAGGTTTTAAAAACTTATGTTTTATTTTGTTAAATTTAATTACTTTGTAAAAGGTAACAAAAATAATAAAAATATATTATTAGTTATTTTATTTAAATAAAATTATATTGGTTCAAATGTAGATTATTTGAAACATTATAAATCTACATGTTTTAAATAAATAATTATTGAAATAGTTATTTTAATAGTTATTTAAATAGTTATTTATTCATCTATTATTTAATTGTGTTATATCATAATTAGTTAGTAAATTTATTTCTTAAACTCTTATTAAAATTTATGAATTTATAAAATAATAGCATTTTCTATTTAAGGCTTTGATATTATAAGACCTTTATAAAAATCAATTAAAAGTTTAAAAACTTTATAAAATGATTTTGAATAACTCTAAACTACCTTTTGCAAGTCATTTAAATAATTAATTACTCAATTAATTATTTTGAATAAGCTTTAAATAATTAATTACTCAATTAGTTATTTTGAATAAGCTTTAAATAATTAATCTCTAGGTTTATTATTTCTTTTCGCAACGCTAATATTTAAGTAATGCTTATTGTACAATTTCGCTAATGATTATTATTATTTCAATTATAATCATTCATCTTTATGAAAATAAAATATAATTAGCTATATTATTTTATTTACCCTAATTATTAAAACCCCAAATTCCAATTGAAACCCTAGATCACGTCAAATTGTTAAACATATTATTTAACCTAACCTTGAAATTAACACGTTTAGGTAACTTGTAAAGGAAATCGTTGAAGCCTCGTTTAATTTCTTATTATCATCTTATTATATCATGTGAGTATTCCATACCCCTTTTTATTTTATTTCACACTTTGGGGTGAAACATGTTAACATATACTTTGCACTTGTAAACTTATTTGAGACTTATAAACTTTATGGCAATTCATCATGTTAAGTTGTGGTTAGTTGAACTTATGTGGTTACCATGTTATGACGTTATATGTACAATCATTAACTATTGCTAGCCCAGCGAAGTCATAGATCTATGGGTAAGACAAGCCTGCTTGGTTGATCCAAGTACACTTAGCTGATCGTATATACTTTTAACGTTTGCGACTTGTAAAACTATTGTCAAGGTTTGATTGTTGCATTGTTCATAACATCCCTAATCACTTTATTCACTAACTTATGACTTGAATTGCCATCTTTTATATACTTATGTATTGAAACTATGGAATGCTCACCAACATTTTTATGTTGACCTTTTATTTTTAACATGTTTCAGGAATACCCCAAGTATGATATCTACCCTTTGAAGATTGCACAACTAGGAATGGACCTAGATAAATAGATGAAATAAGAATGACTTGTTACATTTTATGTTATGCTTTTATTCTTTTTGAGACTTATGTTTGTAATGTGACATTTGAAACTTATGGTTAAATTATATTTGGTTTATTAATAGCGTTATGTGGCTGTGAACGATCTTAACTCTCACTCCTCGACGTTTCCGCCGTCAAGGTTGGGGTGTGACAGATTGGTATCAGAGCCCATAACTATAGGGATTTAGGTTATTAGAAATGGTGACCTAGACTATAGTTGCATGAACCTCATAGAAAGATCCTTATACATTTGTGCTTACATGTTGTTTGCATGCTATATAATGCTATGCCTTTTGTGCAACTTGATGCCTTAGCATAGGATTGCCTTATGTATGCTTAAACTTAGTTACTTGTCTCCCTAAACTTAACTTTGACTCTTTGACTCTTTGACTCTTTGACTCTTTGACTCTTTGACTCTCCCCGACAAAATGAACTTCCTAAACTTATTCTTAACGACATGTGGAATCTACACTTATCATCTGGGTTCAATTCCTTAGACTCTATGTCTAATCTATGAAAATCTCATCAAGGTTTTGATTTCATAAACCAAAGAAATTTGTGTGACACATAGACACCTGTATTCTGGATTTCCTGGCAAAAGGCCTTCGGGCTAAGGCAAGCATATCGTATAAATCTTATTGTGAGACCAGATATGCTTACCTGGGGATTTCTGGGATGAGTGATAAACTATGGTCAACATACACAAGTCTCTCTGGCAAATGGGTCAATTTACCTTGACATGTCAACGATTCCAAATGGTAATGCGTTACCAAATGGAACCATCCTCTTCGTATCTTAAAAATCTTTGATTCTTTGAACTGGTATCTCCTCGTTCTTATTATACATAATGTTCCTGTTAATACTGAACCTAACCTACATTTCAACTCTTACGTTTAAACACCGTTATACGTTGAGCGTTTCATGTAACTAATTCTATATCTTGACCAACGTGAACATGGATCTTAATATATCCAAAGATATTGGGAATCCAAATCGGATGGTCATCAAAAACTTTAAACCGTTACTTATGGTTCTCAAGTCTTTTTAAGGATGTGTCCTATAATCAAGAACATGCAATGCTATAGGAGGAATTCCTACATCTTGAGATACTTTGTCTAGGCAAAGTGTAAATGGTGATTTGACTCGATCATTGAATCCATTTACTTGACTCGAAACCCTTGAGATGAGTGATCGCTTATAAGTACGCATGTCCTTAATAAGGTTATGGTTGACCTCATGTCTTGAGGAGTTCATGTATTCCTTTCGATTGTGAATCGAATGTTCACATCTCATTGTGGTGTTGAATAATTTCATACCCTTGATTTCGTCTTCCCGATTGAAACCATCCAAGATTTGAACACCGCAACAACTTCGGTTATCTTGAACTTTGATCTTAAGCTTGTAAGCATGATTTTCCTTTTGTTACATTGATGTAACTTGAAATTTTCCCGAATTTCTAATTGATATTATTTTTCTTTCGTCGTTAAGTCAAACTCCGTACCGCCTGCACCGTGAGAGATGCAAATGTTTGCAAGTCAACCTATGACTAAGAACACCTGTATCTCCTAAATGATTCTAACTTATCAAAAGGGGTGATTCCCTTACTTTGATGATTCTCTATTCGTTTCGATAAATGGTTTCTAATTGTGATCTATAAAATTTCATCCTCTGGATCGGGGTGATTTCCTTATCCCGAGGATTGACTTAAATTATTTTCTTTGAATTGGCATTCCACAAATGACATGATCTCACCAAAATAGGATTGAAACCCGTACTTTGGTGACAAATGTCAATTTTCGACTGTTTTCTTGCTATTATGAAATTCAATCATCAAGATAGGCGTGAATTCCATACCTTGATGATAATATCATCTTATTGAATTGTATTTGTTCAAATGAGACGACTTCATCAAAGTAGGAGTGAATTCTGGATTTTGATGAAGAAGTTTATCTTGTTATATTTTGTTTTTTTTTGTAAAACTTCACCGTTAAGATAGGAGTGATTTCCCTTACCTTAATGGTGAGTTACCTCGTCTTATTTTTGTGGATCCTCAACAAGGAGTTGGGATCAAACTTTTTGATTGGTAAGCTAGCGGTCATACCTTGGGAATGCACCATCAAGTTAGGAGTGAAAACCGCACCTTGATGACTAATCTCATTTCTTGATCTCCAACTTACCAAGGTTTTAATCAAGTGACAAGAATCATGTAGTAACTTGAAGGGTAAACCAATGTTAGTGTTTGGACCTATCAAGCCAAAGCATGATTTCTGAACTTGAAAGGAGACCCGATCGCTCTAGGTTGATTTTGATTCCGAGCTTGGAGCATTTAAATTCTTAAACTGATTTCTTTCCCTTTATCCTTATGTTTTGATATGATCTAGCTATATCGAACCATTTATTCCTTACTTATCAACTTTCATTTTGAGATATCATCAACACATGTTTGTGTGATGGTAGTCTTCTTAAACAATCTTGCTACTAAATAAAGACATTATCAACTTGTGGTTATGTCTTTCTA
Organism: Flaveria ramosissima; assembly: GCA_025215565.1. NCBI lineage: Eukaryota > Viridiplantae > Streptophyta > Magnoliopsida > Asterales > Asteraceae > Flaveria > Flaveria ramosissima. The sequence continues at coordinate 79,521,352 of CM046040.1, forward strand.
GTCATACGAATGTTCTCGACTATACTTATGGGTTTGATGAACTACGTATGCAATCTATACTTGGAAACTTGCTATCTTGCAAAACATGTTTACAAATACTTTTCTTAATGTTTGCGTCATTTCTTGAATCGCTTTTGGACCCTTAACCTTGAAAATCAATGAAATTTTATCTTGGTTTTGAACAACAAGACTCGTTATTATTCTCATTGCGATGTGGATATAAGGGTTCATAAAATTCCATAATTTGTAGTCATATGTGTGGCATAAAAGAAAAAGACATAATTTGGTATATGTCCAAGTGTCTTACTTTCACATATAACAAAACCTAACATTCGTGATCCTATGGATCTCCTGTTTAACTTTTCATTCACTAAGTGTCTCCTATCTTAGCTGTCATGATGACAATTGGTGCATTATAGACCGATCGGTTAATTGCATATCAACTCATGTGGGATAACGGGTCGAGAAATTGGCTTGTATCTATCTCAAATAGTCGTATACCGTGGTATGTCATTAAACATCGATCATTAATGTGGATGACCAATTTATTTTCTGCTTTTAATAATGTTCCTAACCATCGTTGTGAACTTATTCCAAAATCTTCACATATCGTATTATTCTTAGGCCGATGATTGGTCAAAGGAGAGATACATATTCTCAAGATATGCGTTAAGATCGTTTCATATGGTGACGTTTGGGATTCTTAAATCCTGACGGTTAACCTTTCTTATAAATTGTTGGTCTTTATTGATTTCTAAACATCATTATATTCTAGAAGCTGTGACTTATAAATCTAAGGTACCACGGTAACTCGTCATCAACGTTTCATATCAAAACGTCTCGCGTTTATTATGCAAGATTTCATAAGGTGAAGCGTTCCACCTGTAATCAAACGTCAAACACTGTTCGTTGAACACTTACCTTTCATTTTAGTTCCTTTTGTACATCTAAGTTCATTCTTAATTTCGGGACGAAATTCTTTAAAGTTGGGGAGACTGTAACATCCAGTATTTTTACGTTAATTAAAAGTTAATATCGTTTATGTTGTAAGGGCCTTTATTGCCTAATATGGAACTCATGGGTTACTTATACTCATAACTTTAAATTTGTCTTTTAATCCTTAAACTCGAAAGATTATAATTGTTATTTAATAATAATATTAATGATAATAATATAAATAACAATAATAATCATAATAATAATGATTATAACAATAACAAAGAATAATAAGTGTTAACCTTTGAGATAAAAAAAAATTATAATAATAATATAAGTTCTATTATTTTAAAACTTGTATTTAAATTAGTTTCAGCATAAAATAATACCATTTTAAACTTCAGGGTTTAAAGTGTAAATTATTTACAACTAATACAAAACTTTAAAACTCAAATAAAAACCCTTGGAAACCTCAGGGACCAAATGTGTAATTTCTTCTAAAAAGTCCCAAACACCCGTCGCATATCCCCGTCGAGAATTTCTCCGGCCACCGCCGGCCACCGTCTCCGGCGACCCTTTTCAAACCAAAAACGTCCTATTAAAACGCAATTAAACTATATTAAACCGCTCGTGGACCTACTTCGAACTCAAGGACCCGTTTTAATGGAGTTAATCGACGGTTATAGTGATGTTTCTTTGAAACCGAAACTTTCATTTAAAATTTTTACTTGTTCGACATGAAACAGACGAAATCAAGACAAGATAATCAGATTAAAACTTTTGAATCAAATCCTTGAACCATCTGCACCTTCAATTCCATCTGTAACACACCTGCAGCCGCGATCGACCATCAACATCTTCTTCGACCTACAGTTCAGTTGAAATCCGTCTTCTGTGTGTTTTGAATTAAAATTGATTGAGGGCTTCGAATCATAAACACTCTCTGAAGCTTCACACGAAACGAATTTGATTATGATCAACTCGAATCACCACCAACTAAGTTCCACCCTCGCGACTCGTTCGTAAACCCGAGAGCATCAATTCGAATTCAACAACGTAAGTTTCATACATCATTACACTCGGTTTAACGTGGGAAAACAAAGCCCTAATATCAATTTCATTATCATAATCATCTGATGTTCAATTGGATTCAATTCATTTCTAGGGTTTATATCAATTTGGGGGATTTCTTAATTAATGGATGTATAAAATTATTTTCGAAAACCAAACAGATTGGGGCTCTAGCCCAACCGGTAACAACACCCCACTCTAGGCAGGAGGTCCCGGGTTCGAACCGGGCCTCTGCCAATTTCTTTTATTTAATTATTTTCTTACATTTGTTTTATTCTAAAAACTATTTTTATACTAATTAACCTAAGAAAAATTATTTTGTTATCAAAAGGGTTTCTGAAATTATTAAACTAAGTTTTTAAAAGGTTTTAAAAACTTATGTTTTATTTTGTTAAATTTAATTACTTTGTAAAAGGTAACAAAAATAATAAAAATATATTATTAGTTATTTTATTTAAATAAAATTATATTGGTTCAAATGTAGATTATTTGAAACATTATAAATCTACATGTTTTAAATAAATAATTATTGAAATAGTTATTTTAATAGTTATTTAAATAGTTATTTATTCATCTATTATTTAATTGTGTTATATCATAATTAGTTAGTAAATTTATTTCTTAAACTCTTATTAAAATTTATGAATTTATAAAATAATAGCATTTTCTATTTAAGGCTTTGATATTATAAGACCTTTATAAAAATCAATTAAAAGTTTAAAAACTTTATAAAATGATTTTGAATAACTCTAAACTACCTTTTGCAAGTCATTTAAATAATTAATTACTCAATTAATTATTTTGAATAAGCTTTAAATAATTAATTACTCAATTAGTTATTTTGAATAAGCTTTAAATAATTAATCTCTAGGTTTATTATTTCTTTTCGCAACGCTAATATTTAAGTAATGCTTATTGTACAATTTCGCTAATGATTATTATTATTTCAATTATAATCATTCATCTTTATGAAAATAAAATATAATTAGCTATATTATTTTATTTACCCTAATTATTAAAACCCCAAATTCCAATTGAAACCCTAGATCACGTCAAATTGTTAAACATATTATTTAACCTAACCTTGAAATTAACACGTTTAGGTAACTTGTAAAGGAAATCGTTGAAGCCTCGTTTAATTTCTTATTATCATCTTATTATATCATGTGAGTATTTCATACCCCTTTTTATTTTATTTCACACTTTGGGGTGAAACATGTTAACATATACTTTGCACTTGTAAACTTATTTGAGACTTGTAAACTTTATGGCAATTCATCATGTTAAGTTGTGGTTAGTTGAACTTATGTGGTTACCATGTTATGGCGTTATATGTACAATCATTAACTATTGCTAGCCCAGCGAAGTCATAGATCTATGGGTAAGACAAGCCTGCTTGGTTGATCCAAGTACACTTAGCTGATCGTATATACTTTTAACGTTTGAGACTTGTAAAACTATTGTCAAGGTTTGATTGTTGCATTGTTCATAACATCCCTAATCACTTTATTCACTAACTTATGACTTGAATTGCCATCTTTTATATACTTATGTATTGAAACTATGGAATGCTCACCAACATTTTTATGTTGACCTTTTATTTTTAACATGTTTCAGGAATACCCCAAGTATGATATCTACCCTTTGAAGATTGCACAACTAGGAATGGACCTAGATAAATAGATGAAATAAGAATGACTTGTTACATTTTATGTTATGCTTTTATTCTTTTTGAGACTTATGTTTGTAATGTGACATTTGAAACTTATAGTTAAATTATATTTGGTTTATTAATAGCGTTATGTGGCTGTGAACGATCTTAACTCTCACTCCTCGACGTTTCCGCCGTCAAGGTTGGGGTGTGACATAAATGAACGGAATTTTCTTGTTCGTGTTCGTTCATTTACTAAACGAACGAACATAGACGAACTTTTCGCCGAACAGTTCACGAATTGTTCGCTGAACGTTCAGTTCGCTTGCAGCCCTATATGACTCCGTATTTTTCTTATCCAAATCTTCTTGACCACTATTATATCTTGTAACACATTTATTAGCATCTATCTGTTTCCAAAAGTAGAAGAAGAAGTTAACCGTGTGGAGAATTAATTGTATCATTGGAAAACTTATCGTTGGACTGTTACTAACCAATCAGGGGACTTATACATCCTGATCAAACACATACTTGCTATTTCAAAGATTATTTCTCATTTGTTGAAAACACAATACTATGATAACTCTTTAGAATCAATCAAACTTTTATCTTTTTTGTTTCCGAAAACACTTTCAAACCTCAACATAGTATCACACCATCACCAATTCGTATTAGTTCCTCTAGTTCAGATGAGTCATAATTCAGTCATGTTTCATCGCCAAGAATGACAGTTTCTCTAAAGAAAACCATGATATCGGCTTATCTCAATTAAAATTAATATGAAGAAAGAATCAAGATCACAATCGAAGCAACGAAGCACTGTCCATTTATGAAGCTTCTTACTAAATCTAAGTTTGCACCCAAAAGATTTCTGCTTCAAACGTGAAAATAAATAAGGTAAATATGATGAAAAAGGAGGATGAAGAAGAAGAAAACGACTCAATTATGGTAGATATGGATGAAGAATTTCTTTTAACTCTAAATCTAGACGACTTTAGAAAGATATTTGACTTTGAGAACATCATATGATCTTAATATTTCCCTATGAAAGAAAAAATATTTCCAACAATGGAATATGTAGGATATTTGAAAGGCTTCAAGAACATAGGGTCCGGAAATCCAAACTATGTCTTGTATGAATAAAAAAGTATAGCTTGGTGTCTATTTTTATATGAACAAAACATTAAAAAACAAGTAAAATAGTGTTGACCCCTAGACCATGAGGTGCTGACGTCATCTAAGCTAGTTTGCATAAACTATTTGGAGTCCAAAAAGACTATTATTTGTCATATCCTCGGGCCTATAACTTTTTTTAACGGCGGAATCATTTCATCGTGCCAATAACTAAGTTACTTAATTTCACTTGCTTGTTGTTCTTTTTATAGATATTTGTTATTTATAAATAATTATAATTTGATTATATGTAATTAAGAATTTAAGATTAACAATAGTTTGCTACTATATAATACAAAACCCATGAGTAGATTGGTAATTTCGTATTTTTCGTAAGATGCCTAAAACAACTATGTAAGCATATGGTACAAGTTTTCCTAAATTGCATCATTTAATAAACTTATTCTAATTAATGCAGAGTGAATGCATATGACTTAATTCACTATATTAAATATAATTTTTATTTATAATAATTTAAACATTGAATGTATATTGTTTATTTATATTTTTACTATTTAAATTAATTATTATATTATTAACTAAATACTAATAATAATAATAACTAAATAATAACTAACTATTATTTAAATTATATTATTAACTAAATAATAATACTAATAATAGTATTACTAAATAATAATAATATAATAATAATATTATTATTATTATATAACTGAATATCTCATCAAGTAAATTAGGGTGGTGAAGAAAATTATAGTAAAATATGCTTGAAAGTTGTGTGGGTACTTAAAGTTTAACAAATATATAATTGTGAGACTATGTGAAAGTCAATAATAGGTAGATTCAACTTTCGTGTATTTTACCTCAAATGTTATACCAAAACACCTCAAAATGGTAATTATAAGAAATTAAAATTCCAGATAGGATTTCATAAACTAGTTTATCTGTGATTTACAAAGATGGTAGAGATAATAAGAAATTCCACATGAAAGTGAAGTCGATTTAGATCAAGTTGAAGATTAAAAAAGGAGAAGGACAATGATGTGAAAAGAAAGGCAACTAAGTTATTGACACTTGAATCATGTGGATCGAAGAAATGAAGTAGCTATAGAAGCAATGCTCTAGGAATATAGAAAAAAGTATATTATAAAAAAGTACACTAAAATTTGAATCTTAATATTCCCACCTTATATGTATTTATCTCCTTAAAATTGTTTTCTTGTATGAACTCTTTTATGTTATTTTCTTAAGTTCATTATTGTTAATATTGCAGGTTTTTCTTTCAGAACTTAGGAGAGATTGCTAGACAAAAAAATAGTTAAGAAAACAAAAGATTAAAAGATTGTATTATTTACTAGGGTTGTCATGTCTTGCAATCCTTAGTTACATGTAGCAGTTCTTAACTAAATATGGCAACCGTCATATTTTTTTCTAGCCTTAGATTATTTGGCACAACAATATTTCATAAAATAGGATAATCTCTTATTTGGACTTTGTAACTTCACATCTTCTCGAAAAGAAATGAATTAATTTGGTTTTAACGAGGGAGGGGGTTACTTGACCTAATAAAATTTAAAATAAAATATGAATAAGCAAGAATACCTACTATTAAACAAACAAATAAGACAATTTCAAGAATGAGAACGGTATTACCATGTGAAGACTCCTAATAGTGACTCTTGGAATTCTATCGATTATGGACACTATGATGGGACTGGGATCTAAACATACGACACCCGTAAGTGACCTAGTGGTTCCCTGATCATTCTCAGGGTGTGACCGGGACCCTAAGGGCATGTGAACTACAGTGGTTGGTTGGATCACCTCACGATATTTCTAACGACACTAATGTACCCAAAAGATAGATTACCTCTTAGTCTCACTATCTCAATTCACCCTAAAGTGCAAAGGGTAACCTAAATACAATTGATAAGACATGGATAACAATGAAATTAGGAAATTTAGGGAACCGTCTTCTCAAAGCCTTTACGCCGAAACACTTAACCATAAAGACCACACAACTATCTATTACCTCTTGGTCTCTAGATAGGTAGAATATTAAGTTCCAAAATTTCATTAATAAATGTCCCTATGGATTACTACGTCTATCAAAACCATTAAACAACCACAAACACTTAATAAATGGTCTAAATATGCAACTATAACTGAAAGACATTCAACAAGAAGCATATAAAACATAAAATCAACGCTAAATCAGATCTAAATACGCAAACACGTCATAATGTTTGTACATAGGTTCTTTACTTTAGCATCAATCCATCACAAATCCATAAAAACAAATAAAAAGCCAATAATCAACAAATGTTCATCCGACCTAGGTAGCAACAAGAGGTTAGCCATTAACCATGTTCAAAATCAATAAACAAGTCATATCTAACATAAACATGATGTCTAGGATTCTAGAAAATGAATCCAAGTTAAGAATCATAAACCAAAAACGTTGCAACATACGCTAATCTTGACCCTTGTTTCAACTCTTGATCAAAACCTTGCTCTCCAATCTTCAAATCGTTATAGAACCCTCTCCTTTTCGAATGAGAGGCTAATTTGTTTAAATATTCAAATTGGTATTTTTTTTTTGAAATTACAGCATCATTTCATCACTAAAAATAAGGCCACAACTTTAGCGTTATGGCAAATCCAAATTAGTCGGGCCCCGGTCTGGACTTCTTCGCGCAGCGCTAAGGTCTGCCCATCAGCCTGATTAACACGCCAAACCTAGAATATTCATATTCTCTCTTCATATCTTGAAAATTTTCTCCCGCATGCTTGTTTCCTCACGTTTTAGTCTCGTTTTCTATTCATTTTGCACATCAACACTAGTAAAACACATGAACTATTGAATATAAGCTAAAAGCACACAAAAACGAATAAATAAACAACTAAAACTAACTAAATATAGATCATCAACATTTAGATCATCAACATACACAGCTATGATCACATATCCTGATGTTGTTTTCCTTAATGAAGATGCATAGACAAATAAGATTACTTGTGTATCCTTTACTTGTCAAATAATCACTCAAACGATTGTACCATATCCTTCCAGATTGTTTGAGTCCATACAAGGACCTTTGTAATTTGATGGAATACATTTTCTTAGGCTTTGAGCTTAATGCTTCGGGGAATTTAAAACCTTCAGGAATTTTCATATAGATGTCACTATCTAGTGATCCATACAAGTAAGCTGTAACAACATCCATAAGACGCATCTCTAAATTTCTAGAGACTACTAAACTAATTAAGTATCTAAAGGTTATTGCATCCATAACAGGGGAGTATGTTTTCTCATAATCAATCCCTGGCCTTTGTGAAAAACCCTAAGCTACAAGTCTAGATTTATACCTTGTAACTTCATTTTTCTCATTTCATTTTCGTACAAAAACCCATTTATACCCTACAGGCTTTACGGTCATCGGAGTAATAACAATAGGTCCAAAGACCTTTCGTTTGTTAAGTGACTCTAATTAGCTTGAATAGCTCCTTTCCATTTATCCCAATCATGTCTATTTTTACAGTCACTTACTGACTATGGTTCAAGATCGTCATCTCCACTTATGATGTCACTTGCTACGGAATAAGAAAATATTTCATCAATAATTTACATTTCATCTTGATTCCATAAGATATCTGTGTGACCATAGTTAATTGACATTTCTTTGTTATTTTCATCCAAATCCTCCTCATGAGAGGTTTTGGCATGTAGCGTTTCATCAAGATCATTCACTTTATTGTCAACTTCCTTTTCATGAGTTTTTCTTTTTCGAGGATTTTTATCCTTGGAACCGATGGGTCTTCCTCGTTTCAAACGTTTTTGAGATTCATGAGCCATTGTGTTATCTATTTGCTCATTTGGAATCTCAAAATCGAGCTGGAGCATTAGCAGCTGGTATATGAGATTTAGTAACTCTGTTTGTATCAGTAAATGAATCAGTAATTGATTTGCAATTTCTTGCAGGTGTATTATCTTTTGAACTTCTGTCTCACATTGTTTAGTTACTGGATCAAGATGCAATAATGAAGGAACATACCATGAGACATTATTTTTTTGTTTTTTCTTTTCTCCCCCTAATTCCAGGAAAATTGACTAGTTAAAGTGACAATCAACAAAACGTGCTGTAAATACATCTCCCGTTAAAGGTTCAAGATATCTTATGATGGAACCTGATTCATATCCAACATATATTCCCAACCTTCTTTGAGGACCCATTTTTGTGTGTTGTGGTGGTGCAATAGGGACACACACAGCACACCCAAAAATTCTAAGGTGGGAAATATTTGGCTCATTACCAGTAACAAGTTGTAACGGAGAGTATTTAAGATTTGCACTTGGTCTCATACGAATTAGTGATCCAGCATGAAGAATTGCATGACCCCAAATAGACACAGGGAGTTTTATCCTCATTATTAATGGTCTAGCTATTAGTTGTAGATGTTTGATTAACGACTCAGCTAAGCCATTTTGTGTGTGTACATGAGCAACAGGGTGTTCAACAATAATTCCCACAGACATGCAATAATCATTAAAAGCATGTGATGTGAATTCACCAGTATTATCAAGTCTCACCCTTTTAATAGTATAATCAGGGAAATGTGCTCGTAAATTGATAATTTGTGCAAGAAATTTTGCAAATGCTACATTACGATTTGATAACAAAGAGACATGTGAACATCTACTTGATGCGTCTATCAAAACCATAAAGTATCTAAATGGTCCACATGGTGGATGAATTGGTCCACATATATCTCCTTGAATTCTTTCAAGAAACAAATGTGATTCTTTTTTCAATTTTCACAGGCGAAGGCCTTGTGAGTAATTTCCCAAGAGAACAAGATGTACATAAAGGGATTTTATTCGATTGTGTGATTTTTTGATATTTTAATGCATGCCCATGAGTGCTTTCAATTATTCTTTTCATCATTGTAGATCCTGGATGACCAAATCTATCATGCCATAAGTTAAGTGTTTCAGGATCACAAAATTTTTTTTTAACTGCCATATATGTCTGAGGCACATTGATGTGTGTATAATGTAAACCAGACTGAAGCATTGGCAGTTTTTCTAATATCTGATATTTGCTTATGATATGAAAATATTTTTCATTATCAACAGTCCTTGACTGAGTATCATATCCGTTATGATATATGTTTTTGAAACTCAACAGATTTCTTGTTGATTTTGGGGAAAATAAAGCATTCTTTATAATAAGCTTTGTACAATTTGGTAATGCTAAATTAGTTTTTCCCACTCCTTCTATCAGGTTTGTAGGGCCTGATATTGTATTAACGATTCCTTTTGTTGGTTTAAGTTCATAAAAATCTTTTTTAGATCTAAGTATAGTGTGTGTGGCTCCACCATCCACTATACATATATCTGCTTCATCTGTTTGATCTTGCGCTCCAGTGATGTTCATTTTAATCTTGAAAGTATGAAGAAAAATAATAAGTGAATAACGACGACATTGTTATATTTTAATAAAAACTTTATTTAATCGAAAGAAAACATTATATGAAGAAAAATACATGATTAAAGATAGAAAAACACTTAATTGTTGCATATGACTCTTGTGGTAAAGCAACATGTGTTTCAAAGGTCTATGTCAAAGTCTGCAGTGTTCAACTCAACATTGAGATCATTAAAATTATCAACATGGTTCACTTCCTTCTCTTTTCTTTTAAGAGAGGCTTGGTATAGTTCACACAAATGTGGAGCTGTACGACAAGCCTTCGACCAGTGGTTTGTGCTACCACATCTAAAACAGGAAGTGTCATTGTTTTCGGACCTACCAGCTTCATTCCCCTTGTACTGGTTGGAATTGTTTTGTGGGGCGTGGTAATTGACTGTTCTTTGATTTCTACCACGGCCATATCCACGGCCACGACCACGTCCACGGTTATAAAAGTTACCTTGGTAATTATTATTACCTTTAAAAGAATTGTTTCGGTTATTAAGGTAACTTTTATCAAAAGAACCTCAGCCACGACCTCGTCCCCACTTTCTTCCAGAGTTTTTAGTAGCAACATTTATCTCTGAAATTGCTAATGATCTTGTGGGGCGAGCTTGATGATTTTTCATCAAGAGCTCATTGTTTTTTCTGCTACGAGGAGAAATGAATTCAAATCAGAATATCTTTTAAATTTTTGCAACCTATATTGTTGTTGCAAGTTTATATTTGATGCATGAAATGTGGAGAAAGTTTTCTCCAACATATCTTCATCGGTTACAGTTTGCCCACAAAATCTGAGGGTCGAGCATATTTTGAACAAAGCAGATGTGTACTCGTTTACTTTTTTAAAATCTTGGAACCTGAGATTATTCTATTCATCTCTAGCAGTGGGAAGTAGAACTTCCCTTTGATGATCAAATCTGCTTTGTATGTCTTTCCATAAAACATACGGATCCTCACAATTTGAATATTCAAATTGTAACATTTCATCGATATGTTTATGTAAAAAGACATCGGCTTTCGCCTTGTCTTGCTCTGAACAAGCATTCCCCTCTTGTATTGTTTTTAAGACACCCATTGATTTAAGATGTCTTCTCACATGGGCCGTCCAAGGCATATAGTTTTCTCCATTGATACTAAGAGCCGGGAATTCAATTTTTGCAATATTCGACATTCTGATTTCTAAACAAGAATTAAGCAAATAGTAAGATGTTTATTAGAATCCATATATATCAATAAACATTGCGATACAATAAAGTGGTAGAGCTATGAACAAATACAAAAATAAAAAAAGTTTAAATTCTTCGGGTGGTAGTTCAGCAATGGGGATAAGAATTAAAATAAGCATTATGGTTGCCAGTATTAAAACTGGGTGTATCATCTTTGAAAGATTTTCTTGGATAAACTTCAGAGATGATCTGTTTATTGTAAACGAAAATAAATTGATAGTGGTCAATTTATAGTTTAAAATTATAACCGTTTGTAACGGTTATGTGATTGTTTACAACGGCTATATAACCGTTCATAACGGCTATATAACCATCGTCTATGTATATATCAACAATAATTTTTAAATAAGTATAAGATTATGTTATAAAAACATGAATTTAGTTTATAAAAACAAAATAGAATAAGAACGACAAATTAGGATAAGAATAAGACGTTAGTACGAATAAATGTTAACAATATAATCAAAATGTTAGTTGACATAAAAGGAAATGTTAGTTGTATAAATAAAGATTAAGTAAAGGTTAGAGCATAAGTAAATGTTAGTTGACATAAGATAAAATGTTAGTTGCATAATCAAAAAGTTAGATGCATAAATAAAAGTTAGTTTGTTAGTAGTCCCATGGTTATCAAAATATCCATAATAAGATCTTCTTTATGCTTATTTTATTTATATTAGTTATCTTCTCAATATAAGATATTATATATTATTATTTAATGAAGGTCTTACCTTGATTAGTAGATGACTTTGTGCTCAATTAGCCTTCTTGATTAGAGTTTAAGAGCTCTCGTGCTGATAACGTGTTATAATATCACAATAATAAAACAAAATTAGTGTTATAATCTTAAGAACTTTAAAAAGAATTGCAAAAACAAGAAGAAGAGAAATGTATAACTTATGAAAGTGTATACAAAAGATGCATCTTCTCCTCTACGTTGATGTGGTATTTATACTACAAATATCAATCATTTTGGTAGACAAGGTAAACTATTCTAGTAGATAACTAGCATAGTAAACTTATCTATAAGTTTGACAAAAAGTTCATCCACTTGCTATGGTAATAATTCATAATAGTACTTTCTTTTTTGTACATATATTCACAAAAAGGGACACATGAACCGGGGAGCCCGGCCCAGCAGCGATAAGCAAATCAACTAACCGGTTCAACGGTTTAGACGTCAGTTTAGGGCAAGCATCTGCTATAAATACCCCAACTCCATACACAAACAGTTTAGGGCTTAAACGAACAACATTGAAGCCGGAGAAGAGGGCTGTTCCTTCATCGTCTTATCTTAAAATCAATCAAATCAATTAACTCACAGGTATATCCTCAAAATTCACTTCAAATTCCTTCATTCTTATTGTTCTGATGTAATTCACAAGATTCCAATTCATGTTTCCCGTTTTCGGACCCATTTTTCACTTTGATTCTGTTGTGGTTACGTTGTTTTGTTTGTATGTTAGTGGTTGAAATTTATTATTTGAATGATGATGTTTGTACCTTTTTTCTGACGGTGTTTTACTGTTGTGTAATCTTAGATCGTACTAATATTCTGTTGATTATAATATAATAATCATAGCCATTATCTCCTCCTTTTTGGTTTGATTTTAATTATTAGTTTATTTATATTTTGATTATTTCGTTTTGTGGTCTTATTATATTCTTCTAATAAAGGCAGATTTTGAATTTAACTACTTTTGTCTTTGATTTTGATTTTTGTTTTGATGTTTTTAACTGTTGTTAGACTCCAGTTTAAATGCTTTTTGAGTTCATTTGCTAATGATTTTGTAGTTGATAATGGGAGTTATGGTTTCAGTCGAGGTCTTAGAAGGTTTAGTTAATGAGTTTTCTGTTATCCTGTGAAAAGCAGTGTAATGCGCACACTCTCCTTAATCATACATGCTATCCATTATAAGAAATGATGAGCAAAACTCTTATGCTTTTAAATATCAGTCATTAGGCTCTCTTTTTCTTGACATTTCTCATTGATTGAGCCGTTTTCTGTTAGGGGTGTTCGTAAACCGTTAAAACCGACCACAGCTGAGCACCCAAACTTAAGCAAGTTTAGAACTTTGACTGGTCATGTAAATTGAACTGACTGTTTAACTTCTTTTTTTTATATCTATATTTTTCGTTCTATAAATACAAATCTACAAATTTTAATACAAACTAATGATTTTTGAAAATTATATGTTGGTTCAAACCGCATGGAATTACTGTCTGACTGCATACTTTCATCATAAAGCTAGGCAGTTGTTGAGGAAATAGCATGTTTTACACTCTTAGAAGTTAGAATTATGAGCTTCTAGTGATTTATATAAGATTTTGATTTGTGGATTTGAGCTTTGAAGATGGATCGGTACCAAAAGGTGGAAAAGCCAAGAGCAGAGCAACCAATTGATGAGAATGAGATTCGAATTACCAGCCAGGGAAGGATGCGGAACTATATCACCTATGCCATCAGTTTGCTTCAGGTATTTTTATTTCTTCCAAACAGTAGAAGTTGTTGCGAAATGGATACGTTGACCTTCTGGCTTTAATCCATTATACTTGTGCATGTATACAAGGCTGTCTGAAAAGTAACATTTAAGGCTAGACTTAGTTTCCTATGGTATGTAACCTGTTCTTGGAGAATTAGTATTCGTACTGATTTGTGATTGCTGTGTTTTGTTGTTTTTCTTTTCTGTCACAATCATGTAATTATGCTGATGCTTTGCCTGTCACAATCATGTAAATATGCTGATGCTCATCTTCCAATAATAATGTTGGAAGCTACTGGAAGCATGCTGCTTTAACTGTTTTGATAATGAGCATGATTGAGTTATATTGTTATTATTTTATTATATTTTGCTGACATTGAATGACCTGACTATTGACATGCTCAATTTCTTGCTAGAAAACAGACATATGTATTTACTTTGCTTTGTTTTAAATGAAAGTAAAATGTAAATTTTGAAGTCTGGTTAAGAATATGCTAATTTTGATAGTCATATAACTGTTTCTTAATATTATGTGAACTTGTAAGAATTGACACTCTTCTTTTGGCACATATATATCAGGTCTTTCTATTTTTAAGTCGGTACCTATTTCTTCGTATAACTAAGTATTGGATGTTCTTATAACCATTTGTTTTTGTACACGTCACCTTATTATTTCATTTAATAGGAAAAAGGATCGTCAGAAATTGTGTTTAAAGCAATGGGCAGAGCAATCAATAAAACTGTTACAATTGTGGAGCTAATAAAGGTATGTAATGCTTCTCATCTTAAATCTTTCACCATTTGTTGTTATGTTCCAGTTCTGAAGTCTTAATGTATCACAGAGGAGAGTCGTTGGTCTTCATCAAATTACAACCATTGGATCAACAGACATAACTGATACATGGGAACCGCTAGAGGAAGGCTTACTTCCGTAAGATAATCTCTATGCTTATATTGTAAATTGGGCTTTCTTGTACATGGTTGTGAAAATTTGGATATCATTGATGTATGTTTATTATTAAAATTTATTTATGTTTTGTGCATCTACAGCCTTGAAACCACAAGGCATGTCTCAATGATCACTGTAACTCTCTCTAAGAAGGAGCTAAATACATCAGCAATTGGGTGAGTTGATTTATTATGTTTGCTATGTTTCTTTTTTGTAGCTACAGTAATGATTCCATTAAAAGTATACAGTTCTTGATAGTATTGATTAAATATGTATATGTTTCGGGGTGTTTCTAACTACTACATGCGATGCAAAGTCTGTTTTTAATGCATGCATAGAGCCATAGACTTTTGAGTTATTATATTCCAAGAGATCGATGATCATTGTAATTATATTATTTCTGTAATTATACTTATGAATTAACCTTTTTCAGATATCAGCCTCCATTGCCAGCTGATCAGGTGAAGGTGGCAACTGAATTTGAGTATGAAGGAGGTATCTCATTCTAGGCATCCTATATTTAGTGACTTTCTATATTTTTTAACTATTTGGTGGATCTATTGACTTTATTGCTTATGCAGAGGGATCACCGAGTGCAAGGGGCAGGGGACGTGGTGGAAGGGGAAGGGGAAGAGGAAGGTCTCGAGCCACCATGCCTGGTATGATTTAATTTAGCAAAATTCAGCATTGATGTAACTTTTCATTTCATTAATATGAAGAGTCAAATAGCTTTTGAAAGCTTTCTCAAGTTAAGCCGTCCCTAAAGATCGACTTTTTACATGATGGATACCATGCTGCAAAACCAGAATCTGTGATTGGATTATATGTTTGGTGTGGTTTTCTCACTGTTATCTACTTTGGTACAGCCATAGGCTCATAGACACGATAAATAAAACAATTAAGGTTTTTGCCACGGACTGGCTAGCGAACAAAGTTTTTTAATCTAAAATAAAGTTTTTGTTTAAAGTGGTTTACTATGTGTTGGTATTTGTTTATTGAAACCTAATAAATTTAGAACAATGTAGGCATTATTGTATTAAAAGTGTTTAATCTGATTACTTTGCTGTAACAAGTATAGAACAGCCTATCTTGTTAAATATGCTTATGAGACTCATATTATCATAATAATCTAATTTTTTAAAATTAAGTGCTTCAGTAGGTTGTATGCATTAACAATAGACTTTGGGGTGTTGTCCTGTTTGTCTTGTTTCCTTCTTTAAGATGTCTATAATCACAAGATTAAAAATGGTTATTCAACAGGAGAGTATGAGGATGGGGCTTGGGATGCACCTCGTGATTTCACAAGGGGTAGGGGCCGAGGACGAGGTCGTAATTTCAGAGGTCGTGGAAGGGGAGGTTACAATCATAATAATGGTCCCTACATGGATGATCAATATGAAGGAGGATATAACCAAGAAGCACTGCCCATGCAGCAAGGGAGAGGTACTGCCTTTTAATCTTTTAAAGACTCGTAGTATGAATTTTCATATTAATGGTTACAGGGTTAGCTTTGTAATTGGTCAGTCATAAAAAAGGAAAAAAAATTAGGTATAGAAGAAACAGATCAGTAGAGTCAAACATGTGAGAAATCCTGAAGGGTAAATCTAATCCATACAACCTGCTAAACTGCTTATTCAGAAAATTAGTTTTCTAATTTTCTTTTGAACAGTACTTATTTTACTCTATCTAATCCACACCACAAGTAATTCATACAAACCTGCCATAGGCAGGGCTTGAACTTTTGACCTCAATGGGAGGTTCACCACTTTAACTCCTAATGGATTTGCCATTAGACCCAACCCCTACCCTAGAAAATTAGATTATTATCGTAAATTTGAAATAAGATAGCTTTGTAAGTTGTAACCATATGTGCATAGTAATATTTAAATTTTTTTGACAACCAAGTGTTTGTGCGTCAACCCAATTCATCCTGGCCCAGAAAGTTTATCGGACCTGAACGCAATTGACCAGTTACCGGACCTGCCTGTTTTGCCACCCTTACAATGTTATTGTTTAGGCGCTGGATTTGTTTTTATTGTACTATGTGTAGGACTGTTCATCTAAGATGACAAAAACCAAGCGTGTGGATCCATAAATCATAATAAAATATGTGTGATGTGAGAATCTTTTGCTTGAATTTTATTCTCTCATTATTCTTGTGAGCCCATAAAATTGACCTGTTTATACACCAATGGGTCAGTATGGGTTGTGTTTTTACCTCTAGCAGATCAAGTGGGCTATGCTATTAGATCCCAAAAAACCAAACGGGTCAAATTGGTTGAGGTGGTCAAATGGGTTGAAAGCCATTTGAAATCTATTCAAATGCATAGAACTAACCAAATTGTTTTATTAATATGCTTTTTTAATTGTTACAGTAAATTAGTAATGATATAGTTTTGTAAAACGATATAACTAACAAAAAAAGGACAAAAACCTGTTTGTGGATTGGACAGACTTGGGCCAACCCGACATCTTTCGACCTAATCATGCTATTGTACCCATGATCTCCTCATTCGTGTTTAGTGCGTTTTGCAGGACGTGGACGTGGTAGGGGAGCCCGTGGCAGGGGTCGTGGATTCAGATCAAACGGGCCGACCCAGGCTGCAGCTGGAGATGGTATGTAAAGACAGGCTTGTTTCACCATGGTGACTGTTTGCATGTGGTCTATGTTTTATGTATTTCTGCAGCAACCTAGAACATGAGTTTGTAAGAGTTTTACACTTTTATTTTAGTGCCTTCAAATTGTCACATGTCATGCCAGCCATTTTATAGTGAGCTTGAGCTTTTTCCATCTTGTAATTTTTTTATTCTTTTTTTTCTTTTAAAAAGATGTCGTTTGTTTAAAACAATATTTCTAGGCTCTATAATTACTTGCTTAATAAGACCGGTCTTTCAAGTGTGATTGTAAGCTTTGTACACTTAATTCTATCATTGTTATTTTATTAATTAAACTTTGAGATCTAATATTTGGTCTTTATGAGAAAGATGACTCCTTATTATTTATTTATTTATTTTCCATTTCTATCGAATTGGAACTTTGTTTTGAAAACAAGACTTAAGAGTTGAAAATAGAGTTTTAGACGGTTCATATAGAACTTGGTTACAGTGTCACGACGGGCTAGTTGATTTTGCTAGAACTGGTTAACCTGGATTGGTCATCGGGTTTTGAACTCGGTCAATGTTTGATTAAAGGTTTGTAAGTTTACATATTTAAAAGAGAGGAGTGAGTCCTAGGACGTGTGTTTCATGATTGAACCTGTGACCTCTGAGAATGGGTTTTTCATCTATGCCTAGATGAAGTTGCAAGGCGATACCAACTAATGAGAAAAAATGCATTGTAGGTTATTCAATGGCCGCATTGGTAAGGAAAGTGTAAATTTTCTATCGTTGCGTGTGGGTGGTTATGGTGATTGAAACCAGGGTGGTAGGTAATTCCTTGACTTTGCTTCAGCCCATGACCCAAGTGATAGGCACCAACATGAGCAACGGAATAGATCAAGAAAGTAAAACCGATGGATAGGCTATTGGACTGTTATGATACAGATTCACCACATAAGAATCGCAATAGGGCGGTCCCACACGAATCTAAGAATATAGATGCACCACCTAAGACCCGAGATGGGCTCCAAAAACACCACACAAATATGCCAAATTTGTGCTAGCAACGGAAACAAATGGATCTCATGAGAGAGAAACAAGAGTAAAAGTTTAACATCAAAATCATCATCCTTTCACCCTTTAATAAAATTTAAAGCTAGTACATATAGCAATTGAGCCACTAACCCACATCCTATATTTTAGATAGGCAATTTGAATTTTAATAATCCAAACTATTATTCATTGACCGACAAATAATTCATACTATTGATTCCCAACTTTTATTTTTATTACCAATAACAGTTCTAATAGCATTATTATCATACATTCACAGACAATTTGTATTTAATTTAGGTTTGATTTAGCTTGTATATTTTCTCATTTCATTCATAATCATTATTGTAAATGAAATCGAGTACAAATCAAGTGTAAAGTTTTAATAATTATATTACTGAGACTATTGTCGGTAATAAAAATGAAAGTTGGAATTGTTACTGGCCAAATTAATAGTGTAGATTATTATCGGCCAATTAATAATAGTTTGGTTATTAAAATCCAATTTGCCTTCTAAAAAAATAAAAGGCTAAAGGTACTACCTATTAAGCTTGGAAAACAATTCATAAAGTATAGAAAGAAAAATTATAGTGAAACAAATAAAAAAACATGGGAAAGATGCCATAGGTGGTGGTTACGTGGGTGTCAAGCAGGAGACTATTTTTGCATGGGGCACGGATTTGGGTCGAATTAAACCGACCCGGTTGGACCATATCATCTAGTAGGGGTGTTCAAAAATATCCGAATCCGAAATATCCGAAAATCCGAAATTCGGATATCCGAAATTTCGGATTCGGATTCGGATAGTGATTTTGAGAATTTTCGGATATTTCGGATATCCGAAATATCCAAAATATTTTTATAAAATTTAAAAAATATTAAATATTAATTACATATTTTAGATATTTTCAGATATTTCAGATATTTTAATAAATACTTTGGATATATGAAATAAATTTTAATAAAATTTATTATATTTTTATAAAATTTATCAAATAATACAATTTTTTTTGAAATTCGGATATCCGAACGGATATCCGAATCCGAATCCGAAATTTCGGATATCCGAAATTTCGGATTCGGATTCGGATAGTGAAATCCACTATCCGAAATTTTCGGATATCCGAAATTCGGATATCCGAATTTCGGATATCCGAAAATGAACACCCCTATCATCTAGCGAGTTTGAATCGGTGATGGTTCGGCTATCACTAAGTATCAAATATTCGTCCTTTAACAAAAGAGATCACATTTGATTATTTATAGTATAGGTGAACGTAACAGATATTTTTTGATAATTCGTCGTGTGGGCATAAAGAGTCCTGTTGGTGGAATGAGGATGATCAAAGCAAGATAAGGGATAATCAAGAGAGTTGTAAAAGAAGAAAACAAGTTTGAAGAACAGATAAAAGAGATCAAACAGAATGCGAAAGAAAATCATAGTTTGTAAGGAGATGTATTATGTATAGGTGTTTAGAGACTCATAAAGAAAATAACACATGTTAACTGTTAGTGCATAGATGGTCATAAATATGAATGTTCTATATATTATTTTTACAAACATAAGAACATGTGATATGTCATGTTACTTACAATGATCATATGTTCATAATTCATTCCCATGATATTGTATGGAAACATCAAAGAGCTGAGATAAAGAATTTATACAAAATGTACAGAAGCTTGCGATCAATAGAGATCATTCGTAACAATTATGTTGAAAAGTTGCACGAGTTAAAGAAAGTAATATCACAGTTAATGCTATGGTTGGACCATACATCGATCGTGCAAAGGTAATCTGTAAATAAAAAAATGAAGCAAAGTAGAAGACCTTCGGTCGACGCCACAATTGGATCTTGAATCAACCATCCAACCACAGGATATCTTTCTAAACAATGGATCAATTCTAATATGCAATATTAATATAGATAAAGTCAAGATCAAAAAAAGATAAAATATCAAGTGACAAAACAATATCGGATAAACACCTAAAGTTATATGATGAAAAATCTCACTAGAAAGCTTTACAAATGTTGTAATAAACTTTATAAAAGTATATATATATATATTTATAAAATAAAGGGGGCATTTGGTTCCCGAAATGTGTTAGAATTGGAAATGAAATTAGATTTGGAATTCATATTTTACAAATGATTTGAAATTCAACGGAATTGAAATCTATTAAAATAATTAAAATTCCAAATGCAAATTTTTATGACAAAACACTCATAAAAAATTGGAATTTATCACTCATTGCAAATACCCACCACCTCCGGTTATCAATCACCACCGCTACATACCACCGACCGTGCGGCGCCCGCACCACCAACATTCAATAATGGCGATCACACGTTTCTTTCATATCACTACTACCCCTCCACAGCAAACATAAAAAAAAAAACAAATCATCACGCATGTCGCATAACGCATACTAAGACATCAAATTCCTTAGTGGCCTATCCATTAACCATTATGGAAGCTCTACCAGAGAAAAGGAACCCAAATATTCATTCCCTCTATTTATTTCCAAAGTTCGTTAAAGTTCATTAAGCCAACGATGTCATCTAGAAAATCACAATTCAAGACATCAAAAGATTTCTCGAAATCTAACTTGAAAATACAAAGCTCAGCCTTTCTAGTTTTTTTCACCGCGACCATATCTACTCAAGCCAAACTCAACATAAGAAACTTAGACTCGACTATCAGTTTATTAAGCTCGAGCTCAACTTGTTTTAACTCTCGTTTACGAAACGGTGTTCATTATATAAGCTACCACAAAGAAAAGCAAATACACCCACAATGTCAAGGCAACAAGCTCTTCGAGCATTCAACAATCATCACACTCACTCCACCACCATCCTCAACTCCCTGCAAATCCCCACACTTTCTCTCCCACAAACACGTCAAACCCACGCCCAAATCCTCCGCAATGGTCTCTTTTTCAACCCCCATTTCACCACAAAGCTCCTCTCACTCTACGCAAACCACCACCGTTTTTCAGAAGCCAACACCCTCATCAAATCCATCGAAAACCCACATGTATTCTCCTTCTCCACCCTCATTCACGCATACTCAAAGCTCAATCGATTCACTGAAGCCATTGTGCTCTTCTCTCGCATGATCTCACATGGGTTGTCGCCTGATTCGCGTGTGATCCCTTCTATCGTTAAAGCGTGTGGTGGGTTAAACGATTTGAGAACTGGGAAAAAGATTCATGGGTTTTGTTTAACATCTGGGCTTTGTCAAGATTCGTTTGTGCAGTCTTCTTTGGTTCATTTGTATGTGAAATGTAGTGAATTGGATTGTGCACGTAAGGTGTTTGATGAAATGTCTCAACCGGATGTTGTTTCGTGTAGCGCGTTGGTTTCGGGTTATGCGCGAGAAGGGTGTGTGGAAGAGGCTAAGATGGTGTTTGGGAGGATGGTGGAGTTAGGGGTTGAGCCAAATTTGGTGTCTTGGAATGGTTTGGTGGCTGGGTTTAATCAAAGTAGGCATTGTTTCGAGGCGGTGATGGTGTTTCGAGATATGCATTTGTCGGGGTTTAAGCCCGATGGAACGACTGTTTCTAGTGTTCTTCCTGCTGTTGGGGACTTGGAGGATGTTTTGGTGGGTGTTCAGATACATGGGTACGCGTATAAGCAGGGTGTTGGATCGGATAAATGTGTGGTGAGTGCATTGATTGATATGTATGGGAAATGCTCATTGACTATGGAGATGTCACAAGTGTTTGATGAAATGGCTTTTAAAGATGTTGGTGCTTGTAATGCTTTGGTTTCAGGGTTTGCTAGGAATGGTTTAACCGACGATGCATTGAAAGCGTTTAATTGGTTACGAAGTCAAGAATTGGAGTTGAATGTAGTATCTTGGACATCTATTATAGCATGCTGTTCACAACATGGAAAAGACATTGAAGCTCTTGATCTCTTCAGAGAAATGCAACTTTCTGGCGTGAAACCGAATTCTGTAACGATCCCTTGCTTACTTCCTGCGTGTGGGAACATTGCTGCATTGATGCATGGGAAAGCAGCACATGGATTCTCTTTAAGAACAGGAATATCAGATAATGTTTATGTTGGAAGTGCTTTAATCGACATGTATGCAAATTGTGGAAGAATACATTTAGCTCGGGTTTGTTTTGATAGGATGCCTGTTCGTAATATAGTTTGTTGGAACGCGATCATGGGAGGATACGCGATGCATGGAAATGCTAAAGAAGTTATTGAAATATTCCATTTGATGGAGAAAAGTGATCAAAAACCGGACTTTATCACTTTTACTTCTTTATTATCTGCTTGTAGTCATAGTGGTTTCACAGAGCAAGGTGAACAATTCTTTAACAAAATGTCTGAGGATTATGGAATTAAACCAAGAATCGAGCATTACGCTTGTTTAGTTACACTTCTTGGTCGTGCGGGGAAGCTTAATGAAGCTTTTTCCACCATTGAAAATATGCCATTTGAGCCTGATGCTTGTGTTTGGGGAGCTTTACTTAGTTCATGTAGAGTTCATAACAACATGAGGTTAGCAGAAGTGGCTGCTGATAAACTATTTGAGTTAGAACCGAATAATCCTGGGAATTATGTTTTACTATCCAACATCTACGCGAATAAAGGACTATGGAAAGAAGTAGATCGAGTTAGGGATCTGATGAAATCAATGGGAATGAAGAAGAATCCCGGATGTAGTTGGATTGAGATCAAGAACAAGGTGCACATGCTTCTAGCAGGTGATGTATCTCATCCTCAAATGACTGAAATATTAGAAAAGATGGATAATTTGAGTATGGAAATGAAGAAATTAGGATGTTTGCCGGTTACTTCATTTGTGTTGCAAGATGTTGAAGATCAAGAAAAGGAACATATTTTGTGTGGGCATAGTGAAAAACTAGCAGTGGTGCTTGGGCTTTTGAATACTCCACAAGGGTCTACTCTTCAAGTGATTAAAAACCTTAGAATTTGTGGGGATTGTCATGATTTTATAAAGTTTATATCTAAGTTTGAGCAGAGAGAGATATTTGTTAGAGACACGAATCGTTTTCATCACTTCAAAGATGGGTTGTGTTCGTGTGGGGATTATTGGTGAAAAGTTTATTGGAAGCTTGGTTTAATGCTTGCATTCACTGTCACTGCACTTCAAGAAACAAATGTCCTAAATCAACCAATTGCAGCCATGGTTGGTAAGCATTCAGTACAAACTTTTCTTTCATTCTTTTTCTTTAAATTTTGTAGCATATATGAACAAATTAATCACCATCTCAACACTCTTGTAAATGCCTGAAATCTTCAAAAATTTAATAATGAAAACCAAAAAAATTATCAACACTAGTTTATCATGATAGTGTTGTATATCACCTAAAGGCTTCGCATTTACCAGATAACATAGTCATGGCAGCAGCGGCAGCAGCAGCAGCGATCCGAGACCCACCGGTTCGTTGTACGACTATCAGACAGCAGCGGGCCAACGTTGCGGAGAATGCAGTATGTATCAGACAAAGTCATATTCCTTCAAGCATCTGGTCATGGCGTCGTCACCTCCTACGCGTTTTGTTGTTGCTGCTTCCAGATCCTCAAAAGAAGAAGCAAATATGATCTTCATCTTTTGTTCATGTCTCAGGTCTGGATCTAATTACATGTGATCTATCTTCGATACATCACACGCAGATCATCGTGATATCTCCAGAATATGTTTTCAGTTTGCCTTATTGACTCATATTTTAATCTGAGATTAGGTTTATAAATCCAGCAAAAATAATAATGAATCATGATCAGGACTCAATACTCTTAGAGCATTCACATCATATCTATCCATCTCTTTTGAATTTGTTATTTCACTCAAACATCTACTTGCAAGGATAATGGAATTAATCGAAAATCAGAATGTCATATAATCAGTTTAAATTTTCATGTTTTTTTGTTTTTAGTTTCTCATTCAAATTGCATGAATAATCATATGATTGCTCTGATAAACAGGATGATCTGAACTTCTTGTTGAAGCTCGGGTGTTTTGCAGGTGCACCTGCAATAAAATATGGCAGCATTCTTGTGCCAAAATAAAGATCTACAGGTTGTCATTGAACCAATTTAAAGCTCTTTCACTACAGACCTCCAGTATGAAAGAAGCATATTAACCACCAGATAAAGATTCAAGCAACCCTTTTCCTGGGGTCTAAGCATCAACCAAAAGAATTATGGGGCTATGGACCCAAGTATGCTACCTTTGAAGTAATAATTACTTAAAACAAGAGAATAAGTAATTAACATATCAGTTTCAGGTGTTCTAGTCCCTTTGATACACCTATAAAAGCTTGATGATAGGAGTACAAAAATGGTTCATTTGAGAATAGAATCGGGAACGAAAGCCTACCACCTCTTTAATCCACAACAAGGTAAGGTACATGTAAGTCACAATGTGAAATTTGAAGAAAATAGAAGTGACATTGGACTCAATATCTCAATAAAGTTACCAATAATGGGTTAGGATGGGATAACTTTTTCGTGAGCTCAGATAATGGGATATCTCAAGAAGACGGGCCTATCAGCGAAGGAACAAACCAAGTGGATCCGTCACAACCAAGAGCCCGTGATAAGAACAAGGGCCACTCGCCTACAACCCATTATGCGTCGAATAGTTTTACATCAAGAACTAAAGGAAAACGTCTACATGTATCAACCCGAAGGGTTTGTCAAGAAAGGTAAAGAACAAATGGTGTATAAGCACTTTATAGATTACAACAAGCACCACATGCATGGAACTCCCGACTCAACAATGCAATGAAACAAGTTGGTCTCGTTAAAAGCCCTCAAGGAAGTGATCGATAAATTCAAAACCAAATCGAAAATGAATTCGAGATGTCTAATTTCATGGTGTAGCTATGGAATCGATGAAAGTGTTGGCAGAAGTACAATTGGAACAGTTCCTATTTATATAAGGCCCGATCACTGGGTGGTATTCAAAAACAATAAAACTGTGGATTAATCTATGTGTCAGGCAGAATTCATGATAGCTACATCAACAACATGTCAAACGATATGGTTGAGCAATATGTTGCAAGATCTAACAGGGTATAAGCTAGATAAGAACAAGCTTCTAGTCGATAACAAATCAGCCAAAACCTTAATGAAGAACACAATATTTCATTACAGGAGCAAACACATCAATATATGACAAGAACTATGGTATAACCTCGTGTATTACCTGGGTTGAATAACAAAAACACTAAAATTTTATTTATGAAAAGTTGGTAAATGTATAACGTTATTTTTGATGTAGGTATAATTGAAATTGCGTATTAGTAAGTACTTTGATTAATTGATAAATATTTTTTAGTATTTCTAAATTTTGCATTTTGTTATTGTTTAGATAAAAATTCATATTTTATCAATATTTCGTAATTAAAAACTCCGGGTTTGTTTTGTAAATCTTCTTAGATATAAAACTTTTATTTTATAAATAGAATGATTTTATAATTAAATTTTATTATATAAAAAAGTTTTGTTGTTTTAGAAAAAACTCATAGTTTTAGAAAAATTTGGTTTTGAAAAAGTGTATTGTTTAAATCAAAATACTTAGTTTTTATTTAATGAAAAATATTCTTTTAATATTATTGATTCAAAAGGAACATAGATTCATATAGAGAGAGAAAAAGAAAGTTTAGGAAATTAGTTATTTGATATTTTAAAATGTAATAAATAGTTTAGACATGAAAATAAATAGTAACGTAAATATGAGAATGACATGTGTCAGAAAATGTAAAGAATTATTAGGATAGATATGTGGAGAAGAACAAGTTGTTGTCAACCATGTTAGTGATGAAGAATAGCATCCAAACATGTTAACAAGGAATAAAGGATATTGGTGTTTTGAATATGAATTATGGAGGAGAATGTTAGAATACAATTCCAATTTACAATTTGTTATACGTTTGTCTTCTATTTCGATGTGAAAAAAAACTTCTAATCAGAATGAATTTATGTATGAAACCAGTGTATAGATTGAACTAAAAGATAATTTAGCAAGTATTAGGTTTATTATTTTTGTTCCTTAGCTTCAAAGGCGGTATATTTTGAATTTTAGTAGCTTGTTTTTTTGTTTAAATACCATAGTTGTATACAATATTATTATCCATATTATAATATTTTGTGCCGATCTTAAAGTTCATATAAAACATATTTTGGGTATGGATACTTCATGGAAACACGACGACCTATTAAACAACATAAAAACATAGAGATGTACGTATCATGTACTATTATGATAACAGTTTAAATATCTTTCTTGAACACCGCCATATATAAATTAAAAAGAAAACACTCAGATCTAATGTTAATGCAATTAATTAAATATATATATATATTTAACATTGCAATCTTTCTTTGATATTTTATTTGCATTTATATGGATTTTCTATATTATTTATTTATAACAGAACCTTCTCTTCTATTGTAATTTTATTGTTCATTTACAACTCAATATTCTTTAGATCTAAGTAGTTATGTATATTTACTTACCACTATAATTTGTCTAAATTTTTATTCTATATCTTTCTTTGTTATTTGTACTGAAAAACATTTACAGTAGATTTCTTATATTTATGTGAGTATGTTGTTTATATTATATGGAATGATCTTGCTTTGTTATTTGTAATGTTAAAAACATTTACAGTAGATTTCTTATATTTATATGAGTATGTTATATGGAATGATTATAAGTGATTGTGAGTAGATAATAAAGAAAATGTTATTGTTCAACTGTATATTTGATGAAACTTCGTTCATTCCTTATAAATTTTAATATTCTTTAAAAATGCATTTATTAGAAATGATTATAAGTAGAGGAGAGAGAATATATAATGATAAATGTATAAAAAATATTATTTAATTGAAAATAAAAAAAAATATTTAATATAATTATTAAGGATAAAAATAAAGATACTAGTTTAAATACTCTAAGACTGTTAGTAGTGTGTATCTATCTAGTAGATTAAAGGACCATAGTGTTATATAAAGGATTAGATTAAAAAAACTATAAAAGAGTAACCATTTTAAATATTATTTAAATCAAGCCATTTAAACTTTCTTTTATCTTACATGACATTTTTTTATATATTTATTTAATACTAGATTAGTATCTCGTGTACTACACAAGAGAAGTGTTTCAAATCATTGCTATTTCTATATAATAAGTTAACATCTTACATGAAATTTTTTAACATTTATTTAATACTAGATTAGTATCTCGTGTATTACACAAGTTGAATTAAGAAAGAATTAAATAATCACTAACGAAGATTTAAAATTATAAAACGGTACTTTATGATAAATACGATTATAATTTTGTATAATCAGCTACTTTAGTTAAGTAATACCGCAATGATATCATTTTTTAATTACTTTTAAAAATATTTGTTTAAGTTGTTTTTTAAACATCTGTTTAAACAACTTTTTTAAAATGTAGTTTTTTTAATAAAAAGTTGTTTTATTGTATATTATAACAATTATATATGTATTTTTTAAAAAGTATGTTTCTAATAAAAAGATCAGTTTTTATTTTACTAAAAATATTTTTGATTAAAAAAGTGTATGAATAATATTATTAGTATTTAATATCATTATTAAATGATTAACTTGTTATGTATATATGACATGGTGAGGTGAAAAAAAAGAGCAATTATTTTTTTCATCCTTTTCTTTTTCTTGTCTTAAAAATGTTACAATGTATTTAACAATCTTTTTTTTATATGCTACAATCATTTTTTTTCTTTTTTTTTTTAACCGAACATTCTTGTTTTTCTTTTTCGATACAAGTCATCTAAGATGGACTCCCCACAAAGATGCGTTCATGACATCGAAATGAGCACTCTCTATTTACCCCAATTACTTTATATTCCTTTACTATGATTTGTTTTATATTCTAACAAATTGTTTGTTATTTTGATTTGAAGAGCCGCTCGAAATCAATAAAGTTCAATAGCAAATGTCATATTATCTTCGTCTATCTATTTATACTAATAAAAAAAGATTTTTTGGTGACACATGACGTAATTATAAAACTTTTAAATCTTATTTTTACGGCTTCTCTAACCTAATAAATAGTTGCATTAACTACTAATAATTGCATTTAATTCATTTTAAATTAATTTTTTTTATAAATTAAGAAAATAGATCTTTTTATAAATGTAATATCTAAATAAACAACTTTTTTTATAAAATAAGATTTTTTTCTAAAATATCAAACTTTTATAAAAATAAGAAATATTTTAAAACTTTTGTGTTAAAGATAAAAATTTTTTATCAAACAAAATTGATTAAAATTCAAACTTTTCATAAGAAAAAGTTTAAAATTTGCATTTTTAAAAATGTTTTGTTTTGAAACAAAATGTATAAAAGATACTTTTACAAAATATAAAATATAAAAGTTTAAAAATGATATTGTTGTTTTATTATTTAAAGCTCCTTACTCGTACGTAATTTCAATAATATCATATCTCAAGATATTGTTTTATAATTCATAAATTTCCGTTACTAGCTATTTAATATCTATTTATACAACCCGTGTAATACACACGATTCTAACACAGTATTGATATATACTAATGATTTTATTGACTTTCTGGTAATTAATCACTCCACTTTAATATGTGTGTGTTTGTACTATAACAAATTGTTGGTTATTTTAGTATGTAGCACAATAAGTTTTACAGACTCAATTTCAATATGATCAATAACAAATGCAGCTTAACGTTCAACCACCATTGGTGAAGACTACTAAAGAACTAGATCAAGTGAAACAAGTCAAAAGAAGAACTAAAAGGATTTAAGGTTTGGTTTCTTGATTAAAAAGTCATGTCGTTAATGTTGATGCACCTAATCCAATCTCCTTTTCTACGTCTCCCGTGATGTTTCCCGTCATAGATGACTTTTTTTTCTTTTTACATATGTGACGTTGTTAACTATTTGCTGATGGCTGATTAGATATCACTATCATGCATTTGTTTGAGACGTAAGTTCCTTTTATTTTTTTTGTTACAATAACTATTTTAGATATGTACTAATGTTATTAACTTTATCTTATGTATTTTATTTCTTGGTTTAAGGTTCTTTTATGATACGTTCAAACATAAAGGTCACTCATGTGGTTTTTTTAGTACAAAATCAATCACAACTAATTATATGTGCCAAACATCAACCTAAAGAAGTTCAAAGTTACATACCATCTCCATAGAATTACTCGAATTCGAATGAAACCATTTCCATCTTTAATTGAGAAATGAATGAGAATTCAGTGAGTATATAACGCATACCTGAAAGGTAGAGATAGTTAAATAAGTGGATTTACTCGCTCGTCCTCTCTCTACTCCCTTACAATCAATGTTAACTTCTTTATATAGTTTTTTTGAGCGTTATTATCGTCTCTATCTTAAGTATTAAAAAAACTTGATCAAGGTCCACATCTACTCCCAAAGATTGTAATTTTTTTTATATTTTTTATTTTGTTTCAACACACACGTATTTGAAAGAAAGTAAATGCAAGTCCCGAAGATATGAGCTTATAATTCAATCTTTGCGTATCTGTGCGAATCCATGTTCAGAGCTGGATGCAATGAATACGAATAGATCACTGAAGGATATTTTAATTCATGTATTATTATTATTATTATTGGCATTTCTTTTTCTCTATTTTAATATGTTACATGGGGTGTGACCCATCAAGATCAAGGTGCCATTTTTATTAAATAAAAAAAAACAAAATATACTTCCCTTTTATATATACCTTAATACCTTAAAAAGTAGAAAAATAATATGCATGGACACAAATTATTAAATCTTGTTTTTTTATTAAACAATAACGCTTAAACTTTTAAAATAAAATCATCACGTCCAACACCATGTAGGATTAAAACCCACAATTAGATTTTAGTTATACCATCACGAAGTATTTTAGGTTTAGCTCTTTTAGTTAGATAAAATCTTGATGCGAAACATCAAAAAATTATATAAATGATATTATTTGGAAGCAGTCTCTTGAACTTATGGGATAAACGTAGATTTGTACTTTAATTTATGATCGAGATATTAACCGATAAGTATATTAGTTTGTTTAGCCTAAAGATGTAGGCAATGTAGTACATGTATTTTCTTAATTTTTGAATTTGAGAGAGAAGTTAGTAAATGCCTTACAATATGCAGAAGTCAAAAAGCATGTGCATGAAATATCAACTTGAAACTAAATGTGGGAATAATTGAATGAGTTTTAGAATCTCTTTCAACTTGTGATAACATAAATTAAATGAATTAAAATGTAAAAAAAATGAATCAATACTTGCAGGTTACATGTGAAGATGTTCCACTCATGACCCTCTTGATTAATTTATTTTAGTATCTTTCTAGTGATCTTATAAATCCATAAATCTCATCATACCCACTTCAATTCTCTTCATCCCTACCTCCTTCTTCATTCTTTTGCGGGGCAAAAATGGCAAAAACTCACATTCTTCTGTTAACTGTGTTCTTCTATCTTCTTACTGACGTTGAATCTTTAATCGCTTCTAGTTGGATCAGAGGTCATGCGACATTTTATGGAGGCAGTGATGCCTCAGGAACAATGGGTAAGTGTTCGAATCATCCAATTATATAATAGGGGCGGCTCTATTAAATAAAATTTTAGACATGGCCTAGGGCCCCCGAAATTATCTGGCCGGTAAAAAAAGATTTTTTTTATATATTTTTTCTAGTATGGTAATTCAGTTTTTTGTTTTGAGCCTAAAAATATTCTAAGTCTAGATATATAAAAGTGTTCTTTTTATATATTCATATTCCACTCTGCAACTATAAACTTTTTAGTTTATTATTGTTTGTCTCAACCCCATAGTATAGTTTATAAAATGGCATTTGAAAAGGTTTCTGGATTTTTATTTCTCGTGGCGCCTCCAAAAGGTTGAGTCGCCCTTGTTTCATAAATCGTTGAAGTTTCCGTACGAAGTTTTCATTTTTAATGCATGCAGTACGAAAACCATTAACGATCGCGTTTGATTGCAGGGGGTGCTTGTGGTTACGGTGATTTGTTCTCAGCTGGTTATGGCACAAGAACTGCTGCACTAAGCACTGCTTTGTTCAACCAAGGTGCCGCTTGCGGCCAATGCTACAAGATCGTATGTGACCGCAAGGCTGACCCTCGATGGTGCAAGAAAGGGTCTGTAACCATTACTGCCACCAACTTTTGCCCACCAAATTTCGACGGTCCATCCGGGTGGTGCAACCCGCCCCTCCAACATTTCGATATGGCGCAGCCCGCCTGGGAGAAAATTGGCATTTACAAAGCTGGAATAATTCCTGTTATTTTTAAAAGGTATCAGTTTTTTCCTTTAGTGTTAGTTGTATTCATGAGTGACATAGGTTGAGTAATTGATCAAAACATAAAATTTACGTATTGAGTTTATTAAATTGCTATCATAGAGCATTTGACAGTTAAAACCATGGTAAATCCATTGTAAATAAATACATGATTTATGATGGATTTGCTACGGTTTTAACAAAATAAAGATTTGCTACGGTTTTAACACTTTTCATTAATATTATATAAATAATTAATGTATTAAATATATTATCTTAAAAAAACTCATTACATTCATGATGTAATTATCTTTTTCTGGTTCAACTTTTAAGCTTTACTAATATCATTAGACGTTATCAATAAAATACATCTAAATTTACTTATTTTCACATAACTAGTTTAAAATATTCCAAATTTACTCTAATCAATGGTATAAGTCTAGATGTGTCGCTAAAAATTGCACATTGTTATGGGTTTTCAGGGTACCATGTAAGAGACATGGCGGAGTTAGGTTTACAGTGAACGGGAGAGATTACTTTGAGCTTGTTTCAATAAAGAACGTTGGTGGAGCTGGATCAATTCAGTCAGTAAAGATAAAGGGGTCTAGAACCGGTTGGACACCAATGTCAAGGAACTGGGGGTCTAACTGGCAATCGAACTCGTACTTGAACGGCCAATCTATCTCGTTCATGATCACAACCACTGATGGAGTGACAAGAACTTTTTCTAACATCATCCCATCAAATTGGAGATTTGGTCAAACCTACTCAAGTCGAGTGCAATTTTAAACTTATTTCAAGATTTTGGATTTGGTGTTTGTGGTTGTGGAATGCTTACTCTTTTTAAGGAAGCAATCCGTTTATTTTTTATTTTTCTCTCAATGGGTAAGTGGATTTAGAAGCATAATGAGTTTACTCTTAGTCAAATGTGATAAACTTGCATTTTAGTCCAATGTACTTAACAATATAGAATAATAAAATTGATGAGTAATGTATTATGTATTATTGATTTATAGAAGTATCTTGTGATTTAAAAAATTGATAATAAGTTCTATTCATGTGATAAACTCTATCTAATATATTATATTAATAAAATATAACTTATGTATGAAACTAGCGTGTAGTTACCGCGCTCCGCGGCGGTTCGATTTTGTATAAAAATAATCACGTTGCAAGGTATATCCGTAATTTATAAATTTGATGTCACATTGTAATAAAAATAAGACGTTGACGAAAACGAAAGCTAATTCAAAAAAATATTTACAATCTACTTTAAAAACATATTTAAATATGAGGTATAAGTTTAAAAGAAAATATAAAATTTCTAAAAACTTAAAAGGTAAGCAAATTAAATTAAAATTTACATTTTAAAAATAATCACTAAATGATAAAATATACATTGTTAATACTTCACACAGTTTAGATTGTATAACAGGTAATTGACAATGCTTTGCATCGGGTCGTTTATATTATGTAAGACTTAAGAGAACGTTACATTGTAAAAATAAACGTAAAAAAACATGAAAACCAATTTGAAAAAAGAAATGTTAACCTATTCTATAAGCGTAATCTGTATGCACAAAAATAAATAAAAACTACTAAAACAAAAGAGTAGGCAGCACTTAAAAAAACTAAATCAGATTTAGAAAGGAAAAATTAAAAAGAAAACTAAAAACAAAATAAAAATTAAACAAACAATGAAAAAAGAAAACCGTAGAACAAAACTGAAAAAGTCAAAATAAAGTAAATGGCATATAATAACAAAATCACAAAATAAAAATAGAACACCCAAGGATATTAAAACTATTATTTGCATTTGTTATTTTTAGTGTTTTCAAAATATAATAATAAATGATAGTTTGTGCGTAACTCTAGAAAAATGGAGAAATGAATTCATTGGTATAGTTACGTCATTGTATTATTAAGGTGTTAACATGCAAAAGGAAATGCATCTTTAGAAATTTTATTAATTCAACGCGATTTTAAAAAGAAAATTTATTAGTTTTGTTGCAATTCCCAAACCACAGCTACATATGGAAACTACATAAACCACTATTGAATGACAGTTTTAGTTGGATCTTAACATATGCATCGGCTAATTGTAAACTTTGCTTAGTTTACTGTTGATCAAGTTGATAATGTATGTATATAACTAGTGGAATCCCCGCGCGATGCGGCGGAATTCTGGTAATCCTAGTAGAAGTTGACATAACTTGCTTTTTAATAAAATTCGTAATGTATAAAATCGAGTATTTTATTCTATTTAATATGAGTATAGAATTGTTATATTCAAAAAAAGTCAACGCTTTGTTTTAAATGTTTATGTGTAGTGCGTAAAACTTGCGTGATTATTAACTGCGTAATTATAAACATAACTTGCGTAATTATGAACATAACTTACGTAGTTATCATATAACTTGCGTAACTACAAATATAACTTATGTAACTATTTTTTTTATAACATGGGTAATTTTAATAGCTATAACTTGTATAATAATGAATATAACTTGCGTAATTATGTATCTTTTATGCTTAATTATGGGGCGGACGAAACTACCCATCCGCGAAAGAACACGTTTCACACCCTGGTGACTTCGTAGGCTACGCACGTAAATTGCAATTTGTATAGTAACCGCCTCCCTTATATATATATATATATATATATATATATATATATATATATATATATATATATATATATATATATCAAAGATATAAAAGAAATCAAAATTCAGCACGCTCGATTGTAAATAAAATTCATGTTGTAATGTAAGGAAATATAAAAATGATGTAACATTATACTTAAAATTTTATGAAAACGTTATATACCCAAAATAATTGTAAAAGACAAAATTGAACCTTGCTCCAGTTTAGATATAATTATGTAAAGTTGTTATCAAATTATCGACATCAAAACAATATATATTATATATATTAAATATTATTAAAGGAAAACAAAATATAGCTAAAAGTAAAATAAATAATAAAATAATAAAACAAATAAAATATAACAAACTGATCTTTTAATATGTCAAAAAATCAAGAGGTGTAAATGAAATTTGATATTCAAAATAGATAAAAGGTTGTTGATCGTGAATAATTAAATTGAAGGGAAGCACGCAAAACAATGTCATCTAGACGACTATAGTTTATAGTGGAAGTAATATACTAACCAATTTAAATAAAAAGATCAACAACACATAGTACCTTTTAGCATACTCATTTGTATATTACTGTACATCCAATTGCCTTTTGTAAGTATATAATTTGAAATGAAATGCATAAGAATTACTTTGCCTGACAAAAGAAAGTTATGGAAAACTATAATGATTAAACTGAGAGGAAATTGAAAAAGAACACATATATTCATTTCTTTGAATGGGGATGACAAGTCGGGTTCAGTGACATACCTTTTATAGCTCAGGTTCGTCTTTACCTCAGACGAGATTTCAACCATTAACCGTTAGTTTGACACTCGAGGATCGCGCAACCCATTCTAGGAGGAAACCAACTAGCTTGTAAAACCCCTTGATTTACATATGCCTAGAGAGTTTAATGACAATCTCTATTAATGGCGGTAAGATTTTTGTGCTGGAGTTAAATTCGAACTTATGACTTTTGAGGCCATAGAGCTCTCATCCATACTAGCTATTGCCAGTACACCAAATGGCCAGTAGCACACATATTTACATAATTTAAGTAAACATTTGCACAAATTTTAAAATGTAACACCCCTTCTTAAATTTTGAGGTAACTAAGTCATACACTTAATGTGATAGCATAAACTTGTTAAATGAGCACCTGCAAGGAAAATGTTCAAATAAAATTTTTAATAAAAACTAAAACGTGTAAAAATGAATTTTAATAATCAATTTTTTTAGTAAATACGAGATCAAATTGTAAGAAAAAAATATGTTAAAGTGGTATTTCAAACATAGCCATTTTTGTTGATTTTTTTCAAGTTTCATCACTTCTTTTTAAACGTTTATAACTTTTATATATGACATTAATTTTTTTTATAAAATTACATAAGTGTTTTTTATCTTTAAAATGAGTACAATAATCTTTATATAAAAAGATAATAATTTTATTACGTTTTTCAGCTCATATGAAATATGTTCGTTATCATGTCTTTAGCGCAGTTCATTGTGTCTGTTTGTTAATAATTGTGTTTTTCTAAAATACTATTGTATTTTTTTAAAATGATGAATTCTAAAAAACCAAATTATGAAATAACATTGGTATGTAATTCTAGTATGTAAAACATGATGATAAATTAATAATTAATTGATCTAATATATTAAAAAACAATAACAAAATAACACAAAATGATATAAAACATAAAACAGAATGATAAAAAAATCTTATTATGTTTTTTGCTCAACATTGTATTATTCTGAACATAATGGGTTTTGAAAAATATATTGATGAAATAACAACAAATTTATATAATATAAAAACAACTATAATTATAACATGAAATGATCTAAAATGTAAACACAATAGTGAATATATATAACAAATGATTCAGTTTTTTAACAGAACGACTTGACTTATTAAACACAACGATCTAACGTATTTGACACAATGACCAAATGTCATCCCCTTTAAAACAATAGGACACATGTCATGCCTATAATCGTTCTTAGGTTTTTTAGATTAAATATTTTTTTACTATAAACATACCCTAAGTAATATGTATAAATTATTGGCTATAAGTTGTTGTGGAAAGTTATTAATTCAAAACTATAAAATCTTTAATAGGCGTTCTCGACATCTCAGTATGTGAAGAGTAAATCACATGTTCTAAAGCAATAGATGGTCCAAGGCCGGATGGGCGGGGTGGGCGAAGGCCCAAGCCCTTATTTCCTTATGGGCCTAAAAAAATTACTTTTTTAATCTATTATATTATCACACCCCTGCTTGTAGCGAAATCACGGGAATGTGATGAACGACAATGTCATACACACATTGGATAGTTAAGAGAAATTCTAAATGAAATTCAAACAAAGGGTCATGATTTTGTTCGACACTATGTAGTGACTTGTGCCTAGGTTAGCCAATTCATCAAACAAGAAAGTTTAAAAACAATCAAGCCTAAGTCCCAAACAGGGATAGTGTACAGGAAAAAAAACATGCCCAACCAAGTCCACGTCCAAACAAACACACAATTCACAAGTATAAGTCTAAATCCAAAAGAAACCAAAACTACTAAAATCAAAAGTACACATATATCCCACACATGGGCCTTCTTATCGTTCTTCCTAAATCTTTACTTCACTATATGTCGTCACGTATTGTTATTATCTAAAAAGAGTTGTTCGAAAATGTCAACACTAGTTGTGTGTGTAATTAAGTACAAAAGTAATAAGAATACTTAGTAAGGGTTCATAACCAAGCCTATTATGTGCATGCCCCAAGAACAAGTACAAATCACAAACATAACCGAATTATATTCACCCAGGGACAAGTTGTGTGTGTAATAGTTCATAATTCAGTAGTTAAATCAATTTCTTATAAATCAAAGTACAATACACCGACTACTAATTCCACGATGATCAAGAACCCTACTTACCTTAACTAGTTTAAGGTGAATAGTAACACACATTTTACATCTTATTTGATTGGTACTTCGACATCAATCAAATACCTCTAACGATATCATAAACTGTGTTGATTTTAGGTCAAACACCTCTAAAGATGGCACATAACAAAATATATATGTAACAGAAAACTCAAAATATTTAGGTGAGAAAGACTATAGAAAAAAAGCCACACCAACATATGATGAAAAGGCTAACACACTAATATTTCTCAGTGACCTGCTTATAGTAAAATAAAAAAACATCTAAGAGGGTTATTAAGCATTTATCTTTACAATGTTTAATATTTATGAGAAAGTTGGATGACGACTTGCTATACAAATGATGAGCTATATTGTCGTTGCTTATGTAAAAATATATGAGCATATGTTGTCATTTTTCTGCACAATATCCTATCAAAATCACAACGTACCAGCGATGTAATCTTCCCAATAACATAACCTACAAACATAAATATACATAAAAGTAAAGAAATAATAATATTTATCAACTATAAATGATTTTAACATAAGATCTATTTTAAAAGGTCATCAAACTAAACTCAACATACTTTTAAAATATTTAAATATTACTAATTACTAATTTTGAGATGCATTATAGGTTGTACTTAAGTATTAAAAGGTTATATCCATTTTTGTTTTTTTCTTTCTTTTTAGTTTTTCTTTCTTTTAATTTTTAACCCCAATACTTTTATATCTTTTACAACTTAACCTTTCTATTTTTCACTTTCAACTTTGGTTCTCTATATTTTTCATGCATCTTTAATAGACTTTTCGTTTTACGTTTCGGCTTAAATTTTACGAGTTAACACACCGCAACATATGCGTGCAGTTCAACATTTTTACGCCTATTTTTTCTCGTTTATCGGTCACGTCATAACACACGGATCTTAGATTGACTTAGCTATTGTTTTTAATATTTTATGTTTCACGTGTTGGGTTCAATGTTTTTTATGTTTACTTTTCGTTCGGTTTTATTATTTCATTTTTTTTAATACAAGTTTTTTGGGTGTTGGTGATCGCCTATGGGTGGTGTGAAATTGGTGCTATCTGACATGATTTTACGTCCCCCGCTGCAACACGGGGGCTTAATACTAGTTTAACTCTAGAAACCAAAACTATTTTCTAGACAATCCAAAAATCCAAGAAACAAAAACGAAACGTATTCCCTGTAAAAATCATTCTCAGATCTTGATTACAAACAAAATACTTAAATAAACCCAATTAACTTCTTTCAAACACAATTCAACTCAAACATGTCTGTTTTGGGCTAAAAGGTAAATAAGAAACCATACATGAATGAGAAATGTTGTAAGGATTCCTATAAGTCTGATGCAACAAAACATTTAAAGTCTCTCTGCATGCATGCACTGAAGAACAGAAGTAGAAATGCTTCGGAAGTTTTACACCTTGCATTAGAAATATTCTAAGTGTAAAATCTTTCGAATCCAATACCAACATCTTCCGAAGCTTCAAAGACAAAGTCTTTCGAAGCCAAAGAGTGAAGACAGATTTCTTCCGAAGACTTTTAGAGACATGTTTTTATCTGATGTACTTTACCATAACTATAAAGCTGGACCACCTTTTTGCTGCAACTCTGTTTAGTTACCAACTTACATGAGTTGGTGAAAAGATCCATGCTTTTGGTAACTGTACATTGAGGTCTTGAGTCTATGCTTTCTAATTTATGTACTTTTATCCTTTTGTAATATATTAGGATGTGAGCTATGGCATGTCATAGTCACTAGTCAAAAGACAATCTGCCTTTTGACTCTACATTTGATTTTGTTGTCTAGTCTTATGTATCCAGCTGGCCTTCAAAGTATGGCCGACTGTAGGATGTAGTATAAAGTATCTCAAGTACTTGTAACTTTCCATCGTATGTTTTGTAATATTTGTAAAAGAACTTGAGAAGCATTCTTGAAAACCAAATACTTGTGTTGTTTGCTATCTTGTATGTCTCATTTTTACTTGTGTTCTTAGCATCTTTCACTTAAGTTAACCAGTTCCCTATTTGATCTGTTAAGTGTTCTAAGTAACTCTCCTCATTGTGTTGTTGTGTTGTAATTGCATACCCTTCACTGGTCCTGCATTTGGTATCAGAGCATTTCAGGCTTTTGATATAAGATCTCACCATCTTAAGATCCCTCACACACACAAAATACTTAACAACTCAAATGGCAGCCATTACCAAAGCTGATCTGGAAACTGGAACTATGACAAAGTCTCCACTGATCACTCCTGAAGACTTTGATACTTGGTGTCAAAGAATGGAAGGCTTCATCAAGTCTCAAGACTCCAGGATGTGGGACTCTGTTGTTGAAGGACCTTACATACCAAGCACAACTTCTGCTACTGGTGGTGGTATGATTCCAAAGGCTGTCACTGATTACTCTGAAGAAGACAGGAAGAGAATAGAGATTGATCAGAAAGCCATGACAGCCCTTCAAACTACTCTTCGAAACTCCATCAACAGAAGCTTCAAGAAGTGCAAAACTGCCAAGCAACTATAGGAAGCACTGAAGCTGATGTATGAGGGGTCCACTGCAGCAAAGGAGAACAAGAAGGATCTCCTGAAGCAGCAGTTTGAAAACTTCACCTTCAAGGTAGGTGAAACCATGACTCAACAATACTTCAGGTATGTTGAGATTGTGGATACTCTAATGGATGTTGGAGTAACTCTTGAGAACAGGGACATTGTAAGGAAGGTTATGTCCTCTCTTTCTAGACAATGGACACATTATTATGTTGTTATCAAGAGGACTGAGAACCTTAAGACTCTTACTCTCATAGAGTTGTATGGTATTATTAGTGGCTACCAGATGGAGATGAATATGCAAAACTCATCTGGTAACTCCAGCAATTAACTGAGTTCAGCCCTTCATGTGGTTGAAAGGGAAAGCATTAAACCACAAAATCATCTTATATGCTACCCTGACAACTCACAAAAGGGCCCTTTCATCACCTTCCCAGAGACTCCAAGAGAAAGCTATACTCAAGGAAGTCCTTTCCAAGAGACAAGCTCTTCTCATGCCTTTGTCTCTGCTGATGAAACCACAAGCAACTTACTTTTCACCCTTGAAGACCTGGACTGTATCTATCCAGATGATCTGGAGTACATGGAGATAGTTCAGCGGATGGCTCTTCTCACTCACAAAGCCAAGAAGTTCTACAAGAGGACAGGGAGGAAGTTTCCAAGCAATGTAGCCAGTGGAAAGTTTGGGCTGGATAAAAGCAAAGTAAAGTGTTACAAGTGTAACCAGATAGGACACTTTGCAAGGGAGTGTAAGGCACCAAGGACAAAAGGTGGCCAAACACAAACCAGACCAAACTACACTGACAAAGCTCCCTAGAATGAGAAGCCAAAGCAGCAAGCTGCAGTTGCTGTTGAAGAAGGAGGCTTTGACTGGAGCTTTCAGGTAGAAGATGCATCTCCAAACCAAGCACTCATTGCAGACCACAATGAAGCCAAGGTATTGGAACATCTTTGTACTCCTGAATGTAGTTGAAGTTAATAGATACATGTCTTATAACTTAGAAATGAGATTTGATCTTGAGTCCTTAAATATTTTAAAAGATGGTTTTAAGAGAGCTGAAAATGATTATAAACTAAAGATAGAGGATTTAGAGAAAACCATTTCAACTCTTAAACATGAGCACACAAACTACAGGACTCAGATCAAAGACCTCATTACTAAGTTAACGGAATACTAGACTGAGCTTGTGATTAGCAAAGCCAAGACAGAAAAATGTGTTCTTGAAGAAGAGACCTTCAAGAACATAATATCCTCATCCTCGCATGCAAAAGTTTATTATCAAAATAAGCAAGGACTGGGATCTTGTGAGATAGCTCCTCCACACACAATCTTGTCTGTAAGATCTCCTAGGTGTGAAACTTGTGAAGATGAGCTTCCCCTCATAGACCCTTTGACTGAAGAGGATGAAGAGGAGATGGTGAAGAATGGATCTGAGAAGAGTGAAGATGACCAAGTCCAGGAGAAAGAACTTGATCAGGAAGGCCAAAAGAAAGTCCAAGAAGGCTCAAGAGATCAAGGCCACCTTCAACTCTGCACGGAAACAAGTCTTCATCTCTGCAGGATTCGAAGTGGTAAAGGCTGAAGACACCAACTTGAACTCCATCAACAAGAGTTCTGGTTCATGTACAAATCTTCCCATCATCAAGAAGAAGGTTGATTAGTTATGCACCATTGCTGTACAACCTAAACCATCCAGCTCCAAAGGTAGTTCTATCCCCACAAGAATTGCCACAGCATCTGCAAAGATGAAGATGGAGAAGGAAAATGATCAAGTTCAGCCTTGTTCACAAAGAAAAACTCCTAGAAGGAAGAAAATGGACTGTGTTATGTGTGGGAGTACCTCTAATCTTGCTAAGGATTGTGTTTACAATCCAAAGAGTACTCTCCACATGACCAACAAAGAAACTTCTAAGAGTTTGGAGAAGAAGAAGCAAGCTTCATAAGGAAAATCTCTTTCCTTCGAAAGCTCCAAAATGAAGAAGAAGACAAGTGAAAACTTGTCTTCGAAAGAAAATTTGGTCTCGGAAGAAAGGAATACTTCTGAAGCACTAAAGCCTGCTGCAGTGAAAACAAGATTATCCGAAGGTCCAGTCATCAAAACTTCTGAAGTCAACAAAACTTTTGAAGTATTGAAGGTCAAGTCTAAGCTTCCAAAGGTGGTGTGGAAGTCAAAGAAAGACCAAGTGGCTGAAAGTTCTTCATCAACATCAGCAAATGATCCTTCTAGCATGACTATAGGATCAATTACTGTTACACTGTCTTCAACTTCTTTTGATGAACCCAAGACTAATGAGGCTTGGGTTTTCAAATGTAGTAAACCATCTCTTTTGTGCAAGAACAGCTCAAGACAAACAGAAATGTATGGATCATTGATAGTGGTTGTTCCAAGCACATGACAGGCAATAGGTCACTACTCCAAAAGTTTGAAAGAATTGATGGAGGACCAGTTGCTTTTGGAGGAGATGCAAGAGGTTACATTACAGGAAGGGGAAAGGTCATAAATGGTAAGCTCAGTATTGAGAAGGTAAACTTTGTCTAGGAGCTTGGGTACAATCTTTTGAGTGTATCCTAATTTTGTGATCAGAGTCATAACATGCTCTTTACTGAGCATGAGTGCATTGTTCTCAGGCCCGGGGTGGTCATTCCTCATGAGCACATCCTGCTCAGAGCCCCCAGGAAAGGGAACATGTACAAGATGGATTTGCAAAAAACATCTCCCTCAGGAGAAGTTTCAGGCTTTCTATCTAAAGCAAATAATGACGAGTCTTTCCTCTGGCATAAAAGAATGTGCCATGTAAACTTTAAAAATATGAATAAATTAATTAAGAATGATTTGGTAACTGGAATACCAAAGAAAGAGTTTACAAGTGATGACCACTATGTTGCATGCCTGAAGGAGAAGCAACACAAGATATCTCACAAGCCAAAGGAAAGAAATTCCATCATTAATCTCCTACTCTTATTACATATGAATCTCTTTGGCCCCACCAGTGTAATGAGTCTAGGAAGGACCTCTTATTGCTTGGTGATCACAGATGACTTTACAAGATTCACTTGGGTCTTCTTTCATAGAACTAAGGATGAGACCCCTGAGATTCTAAAGAATTTCATCTTAAAGATTGAGAATCAATGTGATCACAAGGTCAATACCATAAGATGTGATCAAGGAACTGAATTCAAGAATCAAAACCTTGATATATTTTGTGATGAAAAAGGTATTACAAGACAATATAGTGCTCCCAAGACTCCTCAGCAAAATGGTGTTACTGAGAGGAGAAATAGGACACTAATTGAAGCTGTAAGAACTATGTTGTCTGACTCTAAACTGCCCATCACCTTCTGGGCAGAAGTAGTGAACACTGCTTGCTATGTGCAAAACAGAGTTTTAGTAGTTAAGACATATGGTAAGACTCCTTATGAACTTTGGCACAAGAGAAAACCTTTCATTGGTTTTCTCAGGTCATTTGGATGTCCTTGCACCATCTTAAATACCAAAGATCAAATTGCCAAGTTTGCTGAGAAATCAGATGATGGACATTTTATTTGATACTCTTCTCAAGCT
This sequence comes from Flaveria ramosissima, assembly GCA_025215565.1. Taxonomy (NCBI): domain Eukaryota; kingdom Viridiplantae; phylum Streptophyta; class Magnoliopsida; order Asterales; family Asteraceae; genus Flaveria; species Flaveria ramosissima. Next base: position 79,564,953 of record CM046040.1, read on the forward strand.
AAAGCTTATAGAGTATACAATCTCGAAACTAGAGTAGTTGAGGAGTCAGCCAATATGACTTTCAATGAGCACACTCCCAATGTGAAAGGTTCTGGTCCTGATTGGATATTTGATCTTGATTTAGTTACCAACTGTTTTAACAAATCTTATGAGCATGTTTCAGGGTTCACAGATATACTACCTACAGGTGATCCTAACCCAAGATTTGAGCTAAGAAGACCTTCAAGCTACACATCTTCAGCTCTAGTGGTAACCAATCCTGCAAATAAAGCTTTTACCAGCACATCAATGACAAATCCTGTTGATACTTCTGAGGTTCCATTTAAATTCCAGCTTAGAGGCACAAAACTCAGATGAAGGAGCTTCAAATGTTGGAGAAAATGATGGTGGTGAAAGTGATCAGAAATTCCTTGATGCTGATAACCACTCCATTGAAGACAACATCAATGATGTCACACACTCATTCGATCAAGTCAATCTTGATAAGTGTGCTGATGTGGAGGGTGAATCCTCCTTGCCAGATCAGAATTTCTCAAATTTAGATCTGTCTAAGCAACTTGTTGTGATCCCTTAGCTAAGGATCCACAAGTCTCATCCTACCACAAACATCATTGGAGATGTTGATTCAGGGGTGAGAACAAGAGAACAAACTAATGATGCAAATGTTTGTCTTCACTCTTGTTTCTTGTACCAGATAGAGCCAAAGAAAATTGATGAGGCTCTAAAGGATGGAAGTTGGGTTGAAACTATGCAAGAGGAGATGCTTCAATTCAAAAGGCAAGAGGTTTGGAACTTATGTCCTCTTCCTCAAGGGAAGACTACCATAGGAACCAAATGGGTGTTCAGGAATAAGAAGGATGATAGAGGACTTGTCATCAAGAACAAGGCAAGACTAGTTGTTCAAGGGTATACTCAAGAAGAAGGAATTGACTACACAGATGTCTTTGCTCCTGTAGAAAGACTTGAAGCTATCAGGATATTCCTAGCTTTGCTGCATCCAAGAACTTCAAAGGGGTACCAACTTGATGTCAAGTGTGTTTTTCTTTATGGAGTGATTGATGAAGAGGTGTATGTCAGATAACCACATGGGTTTGCAGATCCTGATCATCCTGATTATGTCTGCAGGCTTGATAAAACTCTTTATGGGTTGCACCAAGCACCAAGGAAGTGGTATGAGACTCTATCTCAGTATCTCTGTCAGCATGGATACAAAAGGGGTACTACTCATGGAACTCTCTTCATCAAAGGAATAGAAAATGACATAATGGTAGTTCAAGTATATGTAGATGACATTATCTTTGGGTCAACTAATCCAAAGCTCTGCAAAGACTTTGAGAAGCTGATGAAGGTCAAGTTTGAAATGAGTGCCATGGGGGAACTCAATTTCTTTCTAGGAATTCAAGTGAAGCAAGTTGACAATGGCATCTTCATAAGTCAGTCAAAGTATGTACAAGACATACTTAAAAGGTTCAACATGACTGATTGTAAGGTTGCTAAGACACCCATAGCCAGAAACCACTCCCTTGACCTGATTTTGAGGGAGAGTGTGTTGATGAGCATCTCTACAGGGCAATGATTGGGTCTCTTATGTACCTCACAGCTAGCAGACCTGATATCATATTTGCTACATGCATTTGTGCAATATATCAAGCCAACCCCAATATGTCAAAAGAATTTTAAGATACCTCAAAAGTGCTCCATCACTTGGCCTTTGGAATCCAAAGAATTCTGACTTTAATCTGTATGCTTATACAGATAGTGACTATGGTGGTTGCAACATGACTGCAAACTCCACATCAGGGGGATGTCAATTTCTTGGTGGAAGGATAGTCTCTTGGCAATGTAAGAAACAATCTTGTGTGTCTGCATCAACTGCTGAGGCTGAATACATTGCTGCTGCAAGCTGCTGTGCTCAAGTGCTTTGGATTCAAAATCAGATGCTGGACTATGGATTCAACTTCAAGGAGACTCCCATCCACATAGACAACAACAGTGCTATCTCAATCACAAAAAATCTTGTGCAGCATTCAAGGACAATGAATATCAATATCAGGTATCATTTGATTAGAGATAACTTTGAAAAGAGATTAATCAATCTAGTCAAAGTTAACACAAATGAACAATATGCTGATCAGTTCACCAAAGCTTTTGATGAACAAAGATTTAAACATCTTGTATCAGCTATTGGGATGATTAACTTTGAATAGCTTTTCTTAAAACTTAATCTTATTATTTCTAAAACCTGTGTGTCCTAAGTTGTCTATTTCATCACCTTCATAAGCCCTTGTTTTCTTTGGAAGAAAATCTTTTCAAAAGACATTTCTTATGACCTCTTTACTTTTCGAAAAATTTAAAATTACCTTCGAAAGAAAGTTATGTCTTGGTAAACAAATAACTACTTCAGTAATTTTACCTTCGAAAGAAATTTCTGAAATATCTTCCGAAGCTTAATCAACTTAAGTACTTTTATGTTTTATAAGAACAATTTTCTTTCGAAAGCAATTTACCTTCGGAAGTTTTCATTCTTTTTAGAATAAAAACTCTGAGTGTTAATCATATTCTGAAGCAAAATTCTCAAAAACCTTTGAAATATCTTCTGAAGCCAATTTGCCTTCGGAAGCTTTTTCTTCAGAACTTCCGAAGCTAATAACCTTCGGAAGATTTTGTGACATCTCGTAATTTTGTTAACTTGGAAGTTAATTTTGTTAAATTCTAAAAGGGGCTTTAATGTCAAATTTGAAACTTTGAGGGCTTAATATGCTTAATAATTAATTTGGTGATTAATAAATTAATATAATAATAATAACATTATAAGTGATATAATGTTTGCTTATTATTATAAAAATTTAAAGTGGTGATAATCTTGAATAAAATAATCATTATTAATATTATTATAATAATGTAATAATAATATTAGTGATACTAATATTAATAACAATAATAATCATAACAACAAGATTAATAATAATAATCATAGTAAGTGTTAATCTGTGAAATAATGCAAGTTCTATTATCTTAGAACTTGAAATTTATAAAATTATTAAATGAATAAAGATTTACTATTTATTGTAAAATCAAATTATTAAAAATAAATAATCAAATAATAAAAAGCTTACAAGATTTATAAAGATTAACAAATAATTAATTTGGTTTATCATTTAATGGGTTTTATAAAGTTTAGGGGTGGAGTGGTAATTTTTAATACTTGAAATAAAAGATATTACATAAAATAATAGAAACTTAAAACTTCAGGGACTAATTGTGTAAATTCAAAATAAACCCAAACCCCCACCCTCAATACCCCGATTTTCCGGCGGAGCTCCGGCCAAACTCCGGCCGAGCTCCGGCCGCCTTATAACCATCAATTTTGGGCGATTTTCTTTACTAAAAACCGTCTCAGATCATTGTGGAACACGATTCGAAACTTAACGTATCAATTAACCACATTTAAACACTCGTTTCCTTGTTCAATCGATTACATAACCGAAGCTTTTAATCTTAGAACCGTTCGAGCATTGAAGCTCAATAATAACCAAATTAATTGAAACCTAATCAAACGTATATCTAACTATAATCGATTACACCTCTCAACTTCACCTGAAAAGCTCATAAACGTCCCGTTCGATTACCACCTTCGTATCAAACCTGCAACTCTTTCGAAAGGACCCTCTTGAGCTAAATTGGTTACAATTAGTAGAGGGCTACTGATCCTTGACCACCTCAGAACCTTCATACGAAATTAATTAGATTATTATCAACGTTTATGGTCTGAATCATGCTCAACCTAGCCGCTACGGTTCATCTCTTCTATTAAACGATTTGGGTTTCAATACAGGTAATTAATCGCTCAAACATCTTCGTATTAACATCTTGAACAAAAGCCCTATGAACATTACTGATATCACCATCGAATTCGAGTTCGATTGGAAGCTAATTCAATCTAGGGTTCGTGGGGAAAAGGGGAATCATGTGAAGGTTGGTTTTTAAGAATTAGAAATCATTCTTTGGCAGGCATAGGCGCCCAGCCTAATTGGTTCCCCACACACATTCTAACTTGGAGGTCCCGGGTTCGACCCCGGGCACCCCCATATTTTTTTAAAATGGCTTTTTAAGCCTTAAATTAACTTTAGAAAATTTCTAATAAATATAAAAAATATTTTATAACCTTTAAATGTATTTTAAGTTGTCAAATAATTTTTAGTAATATTTTAAAATACTAAACAATTAAAAACCTTTGTAATAAAACATTTTAAAGGTTATTTTTGAATTATTAACATAGATTTTAAATAATTAACAAAATAGTAGTGATCCGAACTTTTCTTAGATTTTATTGTGTAAATCACGATATTTTAAATGGAGTTTTATTTTAAAAAGTTATAAATTCTTTTGTGTAATAAAACTTATTATGATTCAAATATTATTAAAATATTATAAATCTAAATAATTTATTATTCATCAAATCACTTGAGCATGTTATATCATTTAATGAATTTAATCGTTAACTTTTGTTTAAATTCTTGAAAATTATAAAACAATATAATTTGCTTTATTTTAAGGATTTAAAAACCTTTATAATAAATCATTTTAATAAGCTTAAAACTTTATAATATGATTTTAATATGTAATATCCTTATCAACTTTTAAATAGTTAATTTTTAAATTAATTATTTCTTTTCACATATTATTGGTTTAATTGATTTAAATCATCTTTATTAAACCTAAATGATTTATTATTTACTTAATTACTTATTTAAACTTCCAAGTTCTATTGGAAACCCTAGTTCATGTCTAATTGATAATCTTATTATTGAACCTTATTTTGGAATCAATACGTTTGAACAACTTGTAAAAGAAATCATTTGGAACCTCGTTTAAATTATTATCATTACCATTATAACCATAGTTACTCATCAAAACCCTAAATCTATTGAAACCCTAATTTTTATTTAAACATTAATCAATATATTAATCTTAATCTTCATCTTGTAAATTATATATTTAGGTACTTGTAATGGACACTTGGGATTTATCTTGTAATCTTTTATATCATCTTGAAATGCTTATTTCCATGTGAGTTTTCCTTGTCCCCTTTTTACTTTATTTCACACTATTTTGGGGTGAAACATGATACTTATACATCATACACTTATAAACGTTTGAGACTTGTAAATCACATGCAATTCAACTTATTATTTTGTCATGGTTATTTGTGTAATGTAAGTGATTATATGAGATACATAGTTTGTTTACAATCATTAACTATTGCTAGCCTGGCGACGTCTTAGATCTTTGGGCCTGACAAGCCTATTTGGTGCTAAAGTCGAGGTATTGCCGACTCCTAGGGGCCGTACGCTTGTGCACTAGGGAACCAAATACACTTAGCCAATCTTTTATACTTGTAATCAAGACGAGGTTTGGTTGTAACGATATGTGTTCTATAACCTTACTAGCTTATAACCTATGACATGAATTGCTACTTGTAACCATTTTCATATTATGTATGAAAACCTTGGAAACTCACCAACTATTTATAGTTGACCTTTTATTTTTATCATGTTTCAGGAAAACCCCCAAGTTTTGAAGTGAACTTATGTTGCCGGCATATTCTAGGACTTGGACCTAGATAATAAACAAAATGATTATGTTTGTTATTTCATGTTGAAACTTATTGAGACTTATGCTTGTAATATTTTGAAACTTATGTATAATATATTTGGATTTAATAATAGCGTTATGTGGCTGTGAACAGTCTTAACCCTCACATCTCGACGTTTCCGCCGTCAAGGTTGGGGTGTGACAGATTTCTCGACTTCAAAGAAAACTACTTTTGGACAAAAGTAAACTTCTTTTTCAGAGGTGGGACCAACATCCGGATTTCAAAATTTATCCTCTTCATTAACTTTGTCTCAAATCTTTTCACATAAATACCCAACGGTTCCCCCCTCTTTCACTATCTTCTTCAATTACACTATTCCTTAAACCTAAATTCTCCCAATCCGCCTTTGCTCTTCACCTTGCTTCACCTTTAAGCGTCTCAAAATGGCCAATCTAAACCGCAGAAACATACCTAACTTATCCATGCAACTCCACAGGCAACACAACTAGGTTGCTTTGTTGAACTCTGAGAAAGATGATAGTTTCTCAGAGGTTTACCATTTTCTGACTCTATCCAACTACTTCAGCTCCCTAACCATTGATCCTACTCTCTATGAGAATCATCTGCTTGAATTTTGGAAGACCTGCCAAGAGGCCATTATGGATGGGGAGAAGACACTGTCTGCCACAGTGCAGGGGAGGACAACCTTCATCACTCCGGCCATCATCAACACTCATTTACAGCTGGATGATGAAGAAGGTGAGTTGTCCTTCCCAAAGGAAGCTATTAATCATTTTTTGTGCAGATGGGCTATGAAGGATATTTCTCTGTAAAGACCTTCAGGAAAGGAAAGGTCTCATCCCAATGGAAATAGCTGCTCCATGTGGTTATCCACAGCTTGTCAAACAAGCATGGAGGGTGGGACTAGATCCTGAGGATCTCTCCTTCATAGTGCATGGAATGGTTCAAGGGATCAAGTTCAGGTACTCCTAGTTTGTTTACACAAATCTGCTTTCTAACTTGGACTCCTTAAAGTATTACATGTTTCCTAGATATGTTCAATACATTCTCAACTGTGAACTGGGCTCACAGTTGAGGGAAATAGGTAATATTCTTAAATTGGGACAGATGAAGCCCGACATCTTTAAAATCATAAAAAAGCCAACTATAGGCTTTTTAAGGGTAGAAACAACCCTTGTCCCAAAAATGTTAAAGCGCATTGCTCAAGGTGACAACCTAGCAACCAAGCTAGTGTTGAACCCACACCTTCTACCTCCCAACCACCAAAAAGACCACAAATCACCCTCAACTATCAAAGAAAATCCAAACGAACCCCTGCTCAAGCTATTGAGCTTGTGCAGGACCCCATACACTCACCCATACAGGAGGAAGTGGATATTAGAGCTCCCACTTCCCCTGAGGAGCAAACCACTCCCATCTCTTCAAAAATCAGTGCTGAGGTTCCTCATGCTCAGCCTGATGAGCTCATAAGCCCAACTGCCTTAAGCCTTCACTCTGAGTCTTAACACTCAAGTGAACAACCTTCAAATGACACTTACCATTCCCAACCTTTAGACTTTAACCAATCTATTCCTAACCTTGAATTCTATACTGATGAAGACTTAGGTTTCAGTGAGTACCATGAGTCTCTCTACTCTTTCCCCACTCAAAGAGAGATGAGTGCTTCTGAGTCCCCTATGTCTAGCCCACATCAGTCACCAATTACTAAGGTGGATCTCCCTGAACCTGTTCAGGAGGTTCATATTGAAGAGGCTCTCACTTCTGCAAGTGATTACATCATTAAGACCTCAACCATGGCAACTCAGCCCGTGACACTTCAACTGAGGCTGTCAATGTGCAGAGGAAATCCAGCAGCCAAGAACCTGAAGCTGGTGGTGAGAGAGAGGACCTTGGTCCAATCATCTCATCCCCTAATGATTCTTCTGATGAAGATAAGGGGAATCTGAGACTAAAGGTGCAAAAACTGTCAAAAACATGCTCCTATTTTGTCTCTAAGGTTAGTCACCTTGAATCTCAGGTGACTACCCTACAAGATAGGGTCAATGATCAGCAACTTGAGATATCTTATCTCAGGGAAAAACTAGCTGGGAGACCTTTAAGGGGAGCTCAACCAGGAACACAAGAACCTGTGAATGTAATTGACCTAACTTCTAGCTCACCTATGCAAGAGGGTAATGCTACCAAAAAGGAGGAGAAAGTCATTACAGTCACGGAACCTGGGAGTTCTTCAGGGAGTATGGACATTGAGGACTCGCCATCCTCACTTGCAATTGTGCATACTCAGCAACTTCCTCAAGTTCACATTGATGTGGACTCTATAGACTCCTTCATTCAGAGTCTCTTTGAGGAAGGCATTCCAAGTGCTATATCATCCCCACCCCAAGGAACTTCAAACTACATTATTGGGTGGAGGTATGATGCTGACAGAAGAGCCCTTATTCTTCAAAGAGCTCAAGGGCACCAAGAGGTGTTCAACTTTCAGACCTTGAACTACTATGAAGGTCTTGACCTGATCAAAATGCCACTTGTCAACCCAAGTCAATCTAGACAAACTGACAGGCTGGCACAAAGGATTCAAGACAAAATTACTGAAGGGTTCAGTCTAAGAAGGAGACAAAGGCAATTAGTTAATGTCATTGGTCAACTAGATGTTGAGGTAGACCCTGATATTAGCTTCAAAGGAAAAACTTTGGCTAAAGGCCCAGTGATAGAGCCTGAGAGCCCTGTCACACCAACAACTACTTCAGAAATTCATTCCCTCAGTGAAACACCTACTGGTGAAGGTGTATCACAACCTCTCTCTAACCAGAGCTTGGATGCTACACCAAGCAATGAAGGCCAAAGCTCTCTCCACCCTGTGTCACAAAGGTCTGTGGGTGACAAAGAGAAAGTGATTCTAACTCCTGAGGAGATTGAGGAGGAGGAGAGAGAGGAAGAGGAAGCTAAGGGGAGAAAGTTCCTCTAGGTCTTCAGGCTTCATACAAGCTACAATCAGGGTTGTCCCCAGACCAAACACTCAAGATGATGAGTTGAGGGCAGTCAGGATTACTTACCTGCAGACCAGGAACTATAACATTGATGAGATTATATCTCTCCCCTTAGAGGAACTTAATGAACTGGCTGACATGGAAGTGTCAAGAGAGATGAAGGAAGCTGAGGATGCAAGGCTACTTCTCCAAATCAAAGAGGAGAAGAGACAAAAAAGATTATACAAGCATGTTCCTACTCTTTCCCCAGTTCAAGAAAGCCCAGAGCAAGAGACTGTGGTAGCTACACAAGAACCTCAAGTAGACAAGGAAACATATAGGCAAAATATGATCAACTACCTGGGTGCCACAGGTCTCTACCAGGCATCTGCATTTCTTCCCTTGTCCTTTGTGTACACTGACTTTGAGTATCTCAAACAGCTTGAACTTCAAGTACTCAAAGAACAAAAGGCAATAAAAAAAAGATGAGGGAAGAGGCTGCAAAGTCAAGAGCCATTATCCAAAAGAGCATGAAAAAGTCTGCTGACAGACAAAGAATGATGAGCTTCTTGAAGCTGTATGGATTCTCTTGAGGAGACTTGGCCCTATGTCTCTATCTACAATGGATGAGCACATTAGGGTAATCAAGCAGAAGATCAAAAGTGGAGAGCTAATTGACTTACACTCCCCTTCAAGTCAAGCTCCTCCTGAAGTAGAGGTTAAGGTTGAACAACCTGAGATAACACAACCTGGACCTCCTGTTGAGCCTCAGCAAGCTTCATCTTTTGATCGACAACAGGGTCAAATTCCCTCTCCTTCTAAACCTATGAGGGAGGAACACCCAACTGAGCAAGACAAGACTGATCAACAAGGTGTTGCAGACCAGTCTTCTCAGTTAAAGTCCTCAAAGAGGAGGAAGAGGATGGCTTCTAAATCAAAGTCAAAGAAGAATAAGAAGCCTCAATCATCCACCTTTATACCTCAGGCTGAGTTAGATCAACCTGAGGAAGTGCATGAAGAGGCAGCCCAATCAATGCCAATCCAAGTGGCTCCTCTTGCATTTAAGAAACCCATCTTATCCTGGACCTTCATAACTAATCTAGAGAGATGGCATGTTATCAGAGATCAAGGTGGTGAAGATGTCTACACATGGCAAGACTTATTCAACCTACCTCTGCATGATCTCTTTGAGATGAGAAAATACTATGAGAGTATGAGTGATCCTGACCATCTAATAAAGAAGTGCATGGTCATCATTATTATGAAGACTGTCAAAAGCTGAAGATATTCAAATGTTTTGGTAGCATTAGCTTAGGGAGAGTTTATAAGGATTCATATAAGTCTGATGCAGCCAAAACATCCAAAGTCTCTCTGCATGCATGCACTGAAGAACAGAAGTAGAAATGCTTCGAAAGTTTTACACCTTGCATTAGAAATATTCTAAGTGTACTATTGGGTAGGTAAAATCTTTGGTCGAACATATCCTGAAACTTTAGGTCAAATCCATTTTTAAGTATTCTGAAGCTTCAAAGACAAAGTCTTTCGAAGGCAAAGAGTGAAGACCGATTTCTTCCGAAGACTTTTAGAGACATGCTTTTATCTGATGTACTTTATCATAAAGCTGGACCACCTTTCCGCTGCAACTCTGTTTAGTCACCAACTTACATGAGTTGGTGAAAAGGTCCATGATTTTGGTAACTGTACATTAAGGTCTTCAGTCTGTGCTTTCTACTTTATGTACTTTTATCCTTTTTGTAATATATTAGGATGTGAGCTATGGCATGTCATAGTCACTAGTCAAAAGGCAATCTGCCTTTTGACTCTACATTTGATTTTGTTGTCTAGTCTTATGTATCCAGCTGGCCTTCAGAGTATGGTCGGCTGTAGGATGTAGTATAAAGTATCTCAAGTACTTGTAACTTTCCATCGTATGCTTTGTAACATTTGTAAAAGAACTTGAGAAGCAATATACAACATTCTTGAAAACCAAATACTTGTGTTGTTTGATATCTTGTTTTGTCTCATTTTTACTTGTGTTCTTAGCATCTTTCACTTAAGTTAACCAGATTCCTATTTGATCTGTTACGTATTCTAAGTAACTCTCCTCATTGTTTTGTTGTGTTGTAATTACATACCCTTCACCGGTCCTGCAAATGTATGTCATAACTGATTCAGGTAGAGTTGGTCAGGATGTGTTGAGCTAGGGTTATGAAAGTGCAACAAGAAAATCCTACCACCCTGTAATTTTTGAGAAATTGTCAAATTGGTAATCGCAATTCAAACACATGTAACAAAGATCAGAAATTGTCAAACCGCTAATCCAATTTCAAACATGTAATGAAGATGATCGAATAGACCATTTAATGGATCGTCGGAGTGGCTGCAGAGGGTAACCTAATGCACGCTAGTCAATTTCCTATTCTAGCTTATGGTTTTGCTTTATAAAGTAGTGTGTGTGTTATTTATGCTACTATATAAAGCAAAATCTTAGGACACCATGTAATTTTACTAAAAAATTAAGACACCTAATACAACTTCTTACGCATTAGGTACAAAAGTTCTATGCATTTATTCTTATTTTGCCGCTCATTTAATAAACTTCTTTTAAATAATACTTATTATTAATACATAATTTAATAATATGAGATTATTTAATTCACTACAATATATATTATATTATTTATAATACTTTAAATTAATATTTAAATTTATTAATAAGTATCATCTTATTTGAATACTTAACTATATAATTACTAATACTTTTGTCTATACTATTATATAAAGGAAAATCTCGGGACGCAAATGTAATTTTATAAAAAAAATTAATACACCTATTACAACAGTTTAAATATTAGCTAGAAGTGTTCTATGCATTCATTACTATTTTGCTTCTCATTTAATATACTTCTTCTAGTTAATACATATTATGATTACATTATTTATTTTCTTTTTGAATGGTCAACGAATAATTTTTAAACCCGAACACCGGGTAAACCCGTTGGCGAAAGGTCACCCACGCCCGCGAACACAGACTTCGCTAGTGACCTAGCTCGCCCACCATTCCAAGGGAAACCCATCACCCAAAGTTCCACTATAGTAAAACCATTGGCCCATTTGGAACATATTGCACCTAGTGAGACTCCAACCCATGACTTCCACTTTGAATAATCATATCCTAAACCAGTTGATCTACGGCTTATTGTCATAATATGATATTATTTAATTCACTATATTATATATTATATTATTTATAATACTTTAAATTAATATTTAAATTTATTAATAAGTATTATCTTATTTGGATACGTAACTATATATTACTAATACTTTTATAATTAAAATATTAGTAGTAATAATAATTACTATCATAATATAATAATAATAATAATAATAATAATACTAATAATAATAATAATAATAATAATAATAATAATAATAATAGTAATAATAATAATAATATAGTAATAATAATAATAATAATAATAATAATAATAATAATAATAATAATAATAATAATAATAATAATAGTCAAATTCTTTAGTCAATTTACAATAAAGCTCGTAAGTCATAGTAAAGTTACAATTTATACATTTGCTATTTTTCTTCTCTATTATAAGATATTTATTTTGTTATTTTTTTATTGCACTTTTTTTTATCAGCGGTTTGCACGTAATTTTTTATATGTTTAGTACTAACGTATAAATTATCAGAATTATAACTTTAAACTTTTATAACTCCCGCTGCATAGCGCGAGTCACACCCACTAATATATGTATTAAATGTCATTTTTTAGATGTAATGCATGTTTGGTATGGTTATTATGTTATCTCTGTTCAAGTTAAGCAAGTATCTTTGTTTTGAGCTATTATACACGGTATAAACATATATTTATAAATAGACGTGGATACTCCAGGAGAATCAAGTCACTCATGTACAAATATAGTTGACTCTTACATTTTAATGAAATGTTTGATAATTTCTGAATGATTAAGTGCTGAATCAATAAAAAGTCTGAGCCATTAAGTGCTGAACTATTAAGAGGTCTGAATCATTAATGGCTAGTATATCACTTAACTATTCAAAGAGAAATTTCTGACCAATTCAGATAAGAGGTCTTAACCATTAAGAGGCAAATGTTTGAACCATTCAGACATTTGCTCGCGAAACAAACAGTGTGAACTATTAAATGCTGAGTCATTCAGATATCTAAACCACTAAGAGCATGAAACAAACAACCTCTAAGTAAAATGTGCACATAAAAACCTATCATCCAACCTGATGAGAGAACCTAAACCGAAACCTAACCGGTCAATAACCAATACTATAAAAACCAGTCATAATAACCGAAATAACAGGCACACATAAACCGGTTTGGAGTTTTCTTAATTGAGATTTATGGATATCATTTTTGGAGGATATATCGTTTAAAATCTATCTTAAAAAACATGAAATTTTCTCAAAATATTCGAGTTGTGAGTTGTGAGTAGGGATGAGCATTTGGTACCCAGTACCCGTACCGGTACCCGTATCGTACCGATACCGGTACCCAGTTGGTAGCGAAAATTTGTATAAAGTACCGGTATCGGTACTTGATTTTCTTACATTTCGGGATCAGTACTGGCCGGTACCGGTACCGGTACTTTACCCAAAAGTCCTGTATGGTACCCGATAGTACCTGAATACGAATAACCTATTTTGAAAAAGGATTAACAATATAGTGATCAAATCGAAGATTAACTTTCTTTTATATTTTGAAACTTTTGGTTTTGGTATTGATCTTATTGGTGTTTATTATTTTGAGGTGAAACTCATCATCATGAAACAAAAACAATTTACTATTTTTTTAGAGTCAGTTTGCTTCACAACTGATGAGTGATATTTATAATGCATGGTCAAGTCTATGTACTATTTTTTTTAGACATGTGGATGTTTTTTTGATATTTTATTTTTGTTTACTTATTATAAACTTTTAGAGGTATCGGGTACTAAACATGTATAGGGTAACAGGTACAAAAACAAGTATTGGATAGCGTAACCAAACATAAACCATGCAGCAAGACTAAAAAATAATGTTGTGGAGATAACGGGTACCAAAGAGGTATTAGGTACCGAAATACCGGTACCTGTACCCATATACCAAAATCGGTACCGGTAGCGGTACTCGTTTTTTATAAAATTCAGGACCGGGTATTTTCGATATCGGTACCGGTTCGGTACAGGTACGGTACCGAGCTCATCCCTAGTTGTGAGAAAAAGATATAGGCCCAAAGTGAAAGTACATACTAAGCCCAATAGGAAAAGAGTAAATGGGCCATGATTTATAGTCTCCCAAAAGCCCTCAATTTGTCGTCACTTTCCGATCATTCCCTTGTGGTGGCTGTTGCTGTCGACGACGGCTCGATCACTACACTTTCTCAAAACCCTAAGTATGTTCATGTGTAATTTGTACCATTAACCCCTTCTTCACTCAATCACTACCCTCATTAACCTTCAATTCACAACCACAATGACCTCCGATTCATCCACCGCCACCGCCACCGCCCCCTCCCACCGCAGCACTCTGCCGTGGGCTCAGGTTGTTCGCGGCGGAGCTGAGCCCGATACGCCGCCGTCTGGAGTCTCCGATCACTTGCCGGTGACGGAGCCGCAGGATCCGGCGGCGGCGGAGGCGGTGGCGGTGGTGGAGAGTCAGAACCACCAGGAGGGTTCTGATGGTGGTAATAATGAGAATGAGAGTGAGAGTGGTGTGAAGAGGTCGGCTTGGAATAAACCCTTGGCCAACGGTGTTGTGGAGGGGAGTAGTTCGCCGGTGATGGGCGCGGCGTCGTGGCCCGCGTTGTCGGAGTTGTCTCGGCCGTTGCCGAAGTCGTTGTCGTTTCAATCGGAATCGTCGTCTTCTAAATCTGCATCTGATGGATCACTCACCGTCTCTCAGGTCTTCTGATGTTGTTTGATTATCCTCTATTAAGCTTTTTATTGATTATTGATTCATTGTTATATATGTTTATAAGTTGAAATGCCAATTGTAAATGGTTATTGCTTTTGTACAGGCACCTGTAATAACTTCACAAGCACCTCATAAGCCTGTTAAACCTAACACAAATAACCACCCTGTGCGGCAAAGGTCAATGAAAAGAGGTGGAGGTGCAGTGGGTGGTGGCTACAATCGGCTGCCGCCACCTCCACCGCCACTGCCGCCGTATCCTCTTTACACCACGCCGTACGGTGGTTTTGTCCCAGCGATATTGGATTCTCCGGTAAGGGAGCAAGCTCCATATGCTCCGTATAATGGTTTTGTTCCGGCAAGACCAGTGGGTGGTATTGGGTCCCCTGCACATCCGGTACATGATCAGCCTGTCAGTAGGAAGAGGAATAACTTTGGGCCACGGCCGCGTGGTGATGGTGGGCCTTATGTTAACAATGGTCCTGGTGGTAGGCGGGATCATCATGATCGTGAATGGTTTGGTCCTCGAAGTCATGGTGGTGTTGTGCCACATCATGGGGCTCCACCGCCTCCTCCCCCTCTTAGGGGTTATGTGCAACCTGCTCACCTGGGCTCGGCTCCTTTTATTGCTCCCCAGCCTATAAGACCATATGGTGCACCCATGGGTTATGGTGAGTTCTTAGGGGTTGTTTGGATGTCCATCTTGAAAGTAATTATGTGATAGTACAGTTAAATTGTTTATAGTGGATAATTAAATAATCAAGATTTTCAAATGTTTGATAAATCTGAATGTCTTTTGTTTGTGATGATTTATTATCACAAAATCATTTCCAAAATGCATCTACGTTCCCATTAAGCGTGTTCTTTTATGTTTGTTGGATGAAGTTTGTATTAACTCTACCTTGTGCAGAGATACCACCGCCACCACCACTTGTTTATGTGCCACCTTTTCTCCCTCACGCAGCACCACTTGTGGATACGTTGTCTGTTTCAATACTACATCAGATTGAATATTATTTCAGGCATGTTGGATTTGCTTACTGATATTTTGTTTTCTTTAACAAATTTTTTTAACATCATATTTTTTGCAAACAGTGATGATAATTTGGTAAAAGACCATTATTTGAGGTCAAACATGGATGAAGAGGGCTGGGTGCCTATCAAATTAATAGCTGGATTTCACAGAGTAAGTAATCTTTTTATTTGATTATGAATCTAGACTCATCCGTACTTTTCATTTGTTATCTTTTGTTGTATTGTTCAAGCGATACTTTTATGAATTGGGATGAAGTAACCGAGATCATCACATTTACTGTAATAAAGTCATGTGGTTTTCAATCTGAGTTTTATATGAATTATGTGGTAGTTGCTTGTATAAAGTTTTTGAATTATGAGTTTGTGAAAGATTTTAATAGAAGACATTACTAGTTTTGTATTGTTAATTTGTTATAAGCTAAGTGAAGGGTTTTTTTACTTTTTTTCTCTTAAAAATCATTTCTTTCATTTAAGTTATATGGTTTTAAGTTCAGCAGCTGATGTTTTAGGGGTCCTTTTGACTCTAGAGATCATTTTGATGCATTTCATTTTAATTTGTTGCAAGTTTATTTTGTACAATATTAAAATGCAAGTTCACAGTTTTGAAAGAAATTTTCTGTTATACAGGACCTATTGATTGTCATATACCAGGAAATGTTTCTGATAAATCGACAATCTGTTTATTTTTATAAATGTGCTTAATTATCACTAGTTTTGAATTAAGAAATGATATTGTTGGTTATCTGCATCATATCACTAGTCTGAAATATCTATTTAAAGAAGGGTTTTGTTAGCTAGGAAGGCAATGCTAGAAAGCGGGTAGGCTTTGTCTATGTATGCATGTGTGTTCGTTCTCTATTCACGAGTATACCATGGTAGCAAGTTTTCAGTATGGTTTTCAATTTACATAATTAATTAATTATTTGTAGTATTAATAACAGACAGTTTAGTTTGTCTACTGAATTTCGGCAGACTTAAGTCTTTTTTTCCTTTTCCAGTTTCATGCTCATTTTGTAGTTAGCTTCAGTTCCGCATCTAACAGAAACATTTATACTTAACTCTAAGGTTACACATCGCCTTTTGTCAGTCATTTGTGCTAAAAACAAAAACAAACAAACAAGTGTACTCGGTAAAATCGCATCTTTTCTACCACAAACTAACTGACGTTTTTTGTTGTATATCCTTTGCATTAATGTACGTGTCTTCACAAATCTTTCATTCAGTTCATGACATCGGATCAGGCATGTTCTTTGTCTAGAAGTGACAAGATGAGTTTGTTGGGTAATGGTTAAAAGTTCAAACTGGGTTTGGGTCAAAACTAGTGTTTTGTAGACACTGTCAAATTGGTTGTTTGGGTTTACCTTAGTGCTTTTATGTCCATTCTTGAAAGTAATAAATAATCAAGCTTTAAGCGTGATTACAGTAACAAAATTATTGGATCGAAAATATTTAATTGTTTTGATGCGATTTAAGAGATTGAAAGCATAAAAGATATACTTTTGGTGACTATAAACGTGATCAGCTGGTTCTTCTTTCAATTAAGTTTTTTTTATTAGTGCAGTGTAAAATATTACCCAAATCAGTCCAAAGAAGTGCATTTAGCTTTACATAAGCTGTGTACTGGTATTAAATATTGATGCTCTTATTTCCACGTCTTTTTCCAGGTCAAAAGTTTGACTGGTGATTTGCAAATGGTTTTAAGCTCCATAAAAGACTCAGCCATTGTTGAAGTTCAGGTACCTTCTATACAATGACTGAATCATCTATGTATGCTAGAGGTGGCTATCTCTAACATTTACTTATGAATGTTCGATTTGAATTATGGTGCTCCGATGCCGTTTGGGTACAAAATCTGATGCGGGATGCTCGCGCATAACGTGTGTGAGATGTTCGTTATTAGAAGAGTATTAAAAGATTATTATACATAGCGATTTTTATATTGCTATTACTTAAACTTAAAAGCACTTTTATATTCCACTTATAACATACTTGACAGAAAAACAAACTTATAATTTATTAATCGGGTATAAAATTTATAAACATGTTATTCAAACACAGTAAAAACAGGTATAAAGTATATAATATCAATTTGTCTCTTATACTTTCATTTGTTACTTATGTAATCAGGTATTAATCACAAACAGAAAATAGGTATGACGACAGTAAACAACTAGTGATTTTAATAATATATAAAATCATAGTCCTAAACTCAATAATATTAGACAATATATAAACATCAGGTGATTCAAACAATATATAAATTGTGAATCAATATATAATGTGTAAAATTAAAGCAGGAACAGCAGTTCTAATCTGTTCAAATACTAATGTGCGTCATCAGAATTGCATCCCCTGCATGTCATGGAACTGCAATGCATTCCATCTCCGCATTGTGCTCTAATGACATAATGCACGGATTGCACGCGTGACGCACACATTTCTCAACCAAGCAAACGAGTCGAATAAAAATTGGCTCATGTTCTGTGAAAATACATTTTTACTTTAGACAACTTACTCAAGTTTAATTTCAACATTGGATTAATTTTGTAAATATGTTGTTTTGTTTACCATTCTTAGTGCATTATTTATCTATTATAAGTTTCTAAGAATTGGACAAAATGTGCTTTTGGGTTGAGTGGTTGACACAACTTGACCTTGGTTTTAAAATGCGCGCATAATGCATGATGCGCTTGATGCGCCGATGCAAGCGCATCGCAGCATCTGATGCGTTGTGTTTCCATGATGTGTTCCTGATGCGCCTTGATGCGTGCATTATGCAGTTATGCACTACTATGTTTTTTCCTTAATTTTGGACCTGGGTAGAATCTTTTCAACATGAGTATGGGTCTACCCTCTCAACATTAGGGTGTGTTGTTTCATTTTTGTGTTCATGGTATATATTTAGTTATTTACATGTGTTAAACTATTGTTTCAATAGTCTGTGCATAGTGTAATAGAATTGAATTTTGTTTTTTATGTTAAATTATGTTTTATGAGTGTGTTAATAAGCAGTTGTTATGTTGAAGTATTAATCATACAAAAAATTGTTCTGTATATTTAATTTTTAGTACTTTTTAATATCTAACGCATAGCATACGTGATGCGTGCGCATCGCGCATGGGGTTTTGGGACCAAAACGCATCGGAGTGCATCACGCAATTTAAAACCAAGAACTTGACCTGTACTTAATATTGTCATGTCTAAAACAAACTTGTTTTGCTGTTACCCATGCTACCCTTCTTGCCATCTCTAATATGTTATATGTGCACACAAATTTATTTAGAACATATGATCTCACTAGAGCAGAATTATTGCATGATCTCTTTTATAAGTTTGTCGACGTCTGATGTTTTTTGGTTTCTTGTTTAAATAGCTATACAGCTACTATCTTCAGGGTTTTTCCTCTTTTAACACATTTTAATTTTTTTAGAACTCATTTTGTTATTCTTTTTTATCTTTCACATGGGTTTGTATCTATGTTTTTTATAAGATACACATACACTAAAACTTTATGATGACCAAGTAGTTATGATTATGGAGAAGAGTAAACACATAATTGAAATAAAACTACAACTTTAACAAACTAAAATTTTTAATCTCTAAGTAGGTCATTAATCAGCCGTCACTTTTTAAAAAGTTGCATTAAGAACCATATTGAAGGACTCGTCCTTGATACAATTAGATTGGAGTGTCCAATGTTATAGTAGAACTTCTTGTATGAAACAATTAACTAGTAGTGCACTGTTATTTGATTTTGGAGTTGAGTAAAGGATTTAACATATATGTTCAAAACTGTATTTGATGGATGTTGAAAATCTATATCTGTAACGTATTGGAACACTACTTTTCAATGAAATAGCATAAAAGGTGGATCAACAAAACTTTGGTTGATTACGGTTTATTCTTTTAGGCTCTAATGGGTCGACTTCAGAATGTTATCTAAAAAGGTAATAGGTTGAGCGGCTCAAACAGGTTGAATGTCACCACAAATATAATTCCATTTTATTTTACCTTCTAACAAACTAGATATTATAATAGCAGTATGGTTTTTATATGCATATAGGATTATTAATTTTATTTATAAAATTTTAAAAAAATGGGTAAAAGTGTTGATGATTGACTCAATTCTTGACCTACTTTTAAAAATTACATGCTTTGACCTGAACCTGTTTTAACATTTTTCCAACAAGTCAGGTCTGCCTTCAAGGTAGATTATGTTTTGATAGTTTTCCAACTAATCAGGTCTGCTTTTCAAGGTAGATTGTTCTACTCTTTATGTTTACCTTTTCGTAAGTATAATAAGATTTGTGTATGAGTTTAAGTTCATGTTATATTCATATGAGTATTATTTGTGCAGCTTGTTTTTTTGGTAACCAAGTTGTGTACCTAAACGTAAACTATGTATACAGGCACAGTTGCGAGTCGACCATTTTGATTAAATTGTTAACCAGGTCAATTTAAACATGATTCGTTCTATTAAACACATCAATCCAAACACTCATTGTATATTGAACGTGTTAGATATTACAACCCAAAGTTTTATTATTTTTGTACATAAACCACCACTGTTATTTTCTTTGGTTATTATGCAGGGTGAAACTGTAAGAAGGCGTAACGACTGGAAAAAATGGGTCAATCCACCCATCAACTTTCCACTTGATTCCAGCTCCCAGTCACCACATGCAACAACCGATGGCTCAATCGTAGAAACTTCTTTACAAAAGCTCTCATTGGAGGAATCATCAGCCATCGAAGAGAGAACTATAGAAACAGGGTTGACTGATTCTAAAAAGCTAGACAGTGAGGAGGTGACAGCCGGTGACGAGTCTACGAACCCGAGCTCTTCAACATCTTAAAAATCAAGATATTTGAGATTTTGCAGTTTGCAGTAAATGAGAAAGGCTGGTTGTTTGTATAGATCTGATGCCTATTAGGATTGAATCAAGATTTTGATGGGGACATTGTGGCTGGAGATACCAAAGGATAAAATCTGCGTTTTTTCGCTGCCAGGTTGTTTGAAGATTGAACGGGATTTGTTCGGTTTTAACTTGATTTTTTTAAGTTTTTGGTTTCTAAACTATACTTGGGGTCTGAGTTTTACATGTTTTTGATATACCTGGATTTTATTTATTAACTGGTAGAATGTTTTTAGATGTGTTACATTACATTTTTGGGTTTTTGTTTAAGATTTGGAGATATTAACCTCTTTATGGTGTGTTTTATAATTTTATTGATTGCTTTTATTATACTCTATTGTTTGTATATAACCCTCACAACATGACATATGAAGTGGATTATGTAATCTATACGATCTGAACTTACAGGAGTATTAGTCTCGCCCCTGACAAGTATACTAGCCCATTAGTATATGGTTGTTGAGTTCTTTTTCTTGTATGTGTTGTATGGGTAAATGAACCTCAACTTGATGAAGAGCCATTTGGTATAGATTAAGGACGGGTATTATTAGGCCGATAACCTAAAACATACATACTTGTTTACATGAATAGGCTGATGATCTAAACATATCCTAGGCCGATAACCTAAACATGCATATCTATTTGCATGAATCAAACCTGTAAGTATTTTTTTTGGTTTCTTTGTTTTTAGGTAGTGTAGTAGTCTATTAACCAATTAAATTTAGTTTTCTTAACTTTAAATTCCTCGGATAATAATTTTTTGGGGAATTTTATTGGTTACTACTTTGATTTTAACCATACCCGATAAATCTCATATATAATTAAACTATTGATAAGGCTTGGGGATTGTGATATGCAGCCAAACCTTGCATATATCATAGGGAATATAGAGTTTGCTTCCAAAGAGCCCTTAGTTCCAGAACTACAATAAACCAAAGAAATTAATAGAATAAAGGACACAATGCGCAATCAACATACAATAGACCATTAGAAGCATATAATGCACAACAATATAAACAAAGAACACACAATGGCCATAAGCAAACAAACAAGCAGCACATACTGAGTGATCATTATATGATAAGCGACTGGAAACATACAATGCACAACAATATACACGCGATCATAAGGCATTCGTATACAATAGACAACAAGAAGCATATGGTGAGCAACAATATACAATTATCAAGAAGCACATAATGCACAACAATATACACGCGATCATAAGGCATTCGTATACAATAGACAACAAGAAGCATATGGTGAGCAACAATATACAATTATCAAGAAGCACATAATGCCCTTAGGCAAACAACTGATAACAATCAAAGGCTCATGGAATGATGCTAAAGAAAACTAATCCTATAAGGCATAGTTAAAACATGTATAAGACATATTCGGATCTTCCCCTAAACGTACTTAACCTTAATCCTACATATTCACATACCTTTATCCTGAACATGTCCTTAGAGAGATAAAACTCTAACAAATCATGTCTAATTCTCTCATCCAAAGTCAGCTTGGTGTCACGGACTGAATCGTTCAGCTCACGTGCGGCACTTAGACCCGTTCTAAGTCAGCCTACTTGATCTCGGGTGGATGGTTTATGCAACAGAAGTCTTTGTAAGGGAACGTTAGATTTGTAGTGCGCAAGTAAGATGCTTGTGGTGTATGATTACAACACAAGTATATTGCTTGTATTACTAGGACCCAAGTACAAAGCTTTGAGTTACAAGGAACTTCGGTGTGTGCAAATGATGCACCACCAACCTATTTATACTAGTTACATACATTCTAGATTGTTCTATATCTAGACATGTCTTTGCATAATATCTAAGACAAGATATTTGCAAGGATTTCTCTAGATCTTTCATGGTCTTTCAATGTAGCACAATGGCTGATTTTTGTAGCCCTTTCTAGAGATTTCCAGGGTCTTTTAGGGCTGCACAAGTTGCTCCTTCATAGCAGCCCTTTATGCAACGTCTTCTAGTGTTGTGCGGGGTCTTCTAGAGCCTTCCGATGCTGTAATGTTGCTGCAGAATTGTGCGGGCTGTTCCGGAGTCTTCCGGGCAGCCTTGAATCCTTCAAAAGTGCCCCTAATCGATAAAAATTAGGGTGTTGCGATCTGCGTTTTGGCGGGTTGTGACATTGGGCATGCCTATACTCCTCCTCCTATAATGAAAGGGACTCGACTACTTCAAATGATGATGTCATTTACCTCCTCTTTACATGACCTAAACATCTTAATCTTTCTTCTCTTACCTTATACACTAGCTATTCCTAGTCTATCTCTGAAAAACTTTATTTCTTATCCATCTAAATTTATGTGCCCGCACATCCACCTCAACATCTTCATCTTTGCTACCTTTATCTTATGTGTCTGTGTCTTCTTGATGACTTAACAATATGTTTCATTTATCATACCCCGCCTAAATATTGTTGTTTCAAGTTACAAAACACAAGAAATCCCACGATATACGAGAATTGATCCGAGTTTTTTTATCTAGGAATCGCTCAAGTTCGGAAAACACATTTACAAACCTTGAGGAGTGAGTTGGAGATGCTAATGATGAAGGAAGGTGAGACAATTAATGACTTTTCAAGTAAGCTAAGTGGGATGGTAGCTAAGTTTAAAAGTCTGCTTCACGCCTTGAAAATGATGTAATTGTTAGAAAGATACACAACTTGATTCCAAAGAAGTACTTACCAATCATGGCCAGACCAATATTTAAAAATTAAGAACATGCCTTTTAAGGAAGCTATGTGATGACTTAAAGCCTATGAAAAACGAATAAAAAATCATGATGAAACATAAGAAGATCAAGGTAAGCTCTTAATTGTTAGCATAAATGAGTTAAGTGATGATTATTATGAGGATAAGCAAGGCGGACAAGGAAATGGTTATAAAAATCAAGGTTGAGATAGAAGATGAGGAAGAGTCTTTGGTAGAGGAGAAATAAGACTTGAAAAAGTTTCGAGTTGAGGAAATAAAAAAAAGAGTGGGTTCAGTTGCTATTAGTGTGAAAAGCACATAAGCTTGCATATGAGTGTATCAAGTAGAAGGATAATGAGAAAGAAAAATTTTCCTCTAAAACGAGAGTCAAATCTAATTTAGAATCAATGTGGATAATGAAAAAGTTAGTCTTGATTGGGTTCACATGTGTGAGATTTTATTAAAGAGATTTATAAAAAAACTAGGTGAATCCGTAAAATCTTTGACAACCACAATTTTAAAGAGTTTTTAGGAGGTTTTTTTAGTATTGTTATGAGTCTTTAAAAGGATGTTTAAATTAGCATGTTTGTTCTTGATTGAGTTAGAAATTTGGTATAGTACTAGAGTAGGATTAAGAGACTTGTTTTTCAACTATAAATTAAGGGTTAGGGTTTGTGTTTTAAGCAAGTTTTCTGGTTGATTATTAATAAAATAACATAGTTTGTTTATACATAAAAGTGTGTTTGTTTTGTTTGAAATCTTAGACTTGATTTCCAACAAAATTAAGATTACTAATATTTGTCCCCTTCTCATCTCTAGTCGAGAGGAATACCTTGTTCTAAAACGGGATCATGTTTCACATTTACATAATCAAAGGTATACCGTATTCACATGATTAAATGACTAGAATGTTAGTATTTACTAATTATACTTAACTAAAAATGTTAAAGCGGTTCAAAATCATAGTTTTCTCTTAAAAACCAATTAAGAATCCTACTATAATATTTACATACGTTCACACTTAAAATATTTTTGGAAAATATTAAACCCGTAAAACATGCAATTGTACACATATAAATGAACTAGAAATCATAGCTGGAGGTTTCAAAAATTAAACTAAAAAACGTATTGAATCTTTCAAGTAATAAGGAGGGGGTGTGGACTTCGGATTTCTCATTATTCCCTATTGTTTTGGGGGTATTAAATGTGAAAGGCAGTGTTTTTGTTAGCATCACCTTGTCATATCATATTATTATCATCTTCCATCCCGCTTCTCCATTTTCCTTCTTTGTTGTTTCTACAATTTGAAATTATGACCTTGAATTTTCATATGTATGCCACATCTTCCTCACTATTTGTCATCTAAATACAATACATCATGAAAAATCTGGTTTTTAATATTATATACTAGAACTAGATTATTGAAACACACGGGTAAATAAATTCATAGTAATATGTATACATATGTATATATATGATGTTAAGGAGATAAATTAGAATAATAAAGTTATCATGATATAATAGAATCAAAAAATTACGTCATTACATAATAAAAACAAATTTGATACGTAACTAAGACAAGGAACAGTTAAAATTAAATACTAATTGTTCATAAAGATGTAAATAGTTATTTGTGTAATGATATTGAAGGTTATACACGATGTTTAAAAAGTCATATCAATATAAAGATGTTAAAGTATATACGTTATCGAAAATGTGAATAATGTCATGACTTTTAAAATTAATTAAAAGGAAAATGTTATTTCAAAAGAAAATATGACAAAAAAAATTTATTTTAATAAAACAAAAATTGTTAATGGTTTTATTAAAATTAATAACTTAATAATTATTTGTTAACATAACTGACAATTTCTTATGATTTTTGAAAAGATGTCAAATAATTTAAAAGTAATAAGTGATCATATATAAAATTATTATTGTAATTGATATAAGTTAATAGTTTCCAAATTAATTGTAGCTCAATATTTAAAAATGTAACAACATGTGGTAATACAGACGTGACGCTTAGGTGGATGGGCTAGAAATAGACCATGTGTACCTATGTTAGTATTTTATCATAAGTTATAGATAGATTATGGATTTAACTGATTACTTACCTCTAATTTCCGTTTTTGATTCTTCTTTTATTCGGACAAGGTCTTGATCCGATATGAGCACTGTTTAGTCCGGTCAAGTCTTAATCTATTGTTCGGTCATTTGTTCACGACTCAGGGGCTGTTTGGCAGCAACATCTGAATCAACCTTTTAATGGTTCAGATATCAGAATGGTTCAACACTTAAAGCTTTAGACTGTTTGTTTCGCAAACAAATATTTGAATGGTTCAGACATTTGCCTCTGAATGGTTAATAGGTCTAATGCTGAATGGTTAAGATCTCTTATTTGAATTGGTCAGACATTTGTCTTTAAATAGTTAAGCGATATAATAGCTCTTAATGATTCAAATCTCTTAATGGTTTAACATTTAATGGTTCAGACCTCTTATTGGTTCAACATTTAATCATTAATAAATTACCAAACAGCCCCTCAGTCCCGTATGGCCCGAACCGGGGCCCGGTGTGGTTCGGGATGCAACATACACATCTTGTAAACACGAGGGGGAGAATATGTAACTATCTGATAACCAGAAAACCTCGTTCGCTGTTTCTAGGGTTTTTCATTTTCAGTTTACGGTGTCGAATTCATCGGTCTTCTTCGCCGTCGTTGACGTCTGATAAACACAGGTAGGTTTCTCACTTTCTACCGATTATATCTTTGTATATTAATGTGCTTAATGTGAAATTTAACTTATAATGATGAATTCCATCACCGGTTGATTATAAATTTACGATTATTAAGCTAGTAATCTTGTTGCTGAGTGATTTATGAATGTTGTTGTTCATTTGTTGCATTTCTGATTATCTATCTGATCAAGATCTATTATTTGAATAATGAATACATCTGGTTGTGGACGAAATTGACAGTGAACAAAATCAACGAACTGACTTTACATCAAAAGTTCTTCAGCAATGTTATAGTCTTTAGATGGTGAGGGAGTATTAGTGCACATATACTTGGTAGAATGATTAGAAGAACAGTATGTAATAGTTGCAGCACGGTTCTTTGGTCGATGAAATGACGACTATGTTGATGAACTTTCTCTCTTCTGATCCTAGTTCCAGTTCCTATTTTTATTCGTGAGTATAATTGTTACCATAACGTTGGTCTCATAGCTCTTTGAGTTTTTGGATGTGGGTAATTAGTACATTAGAGTAGTGCAAATTGCTAATGAGGAACATTACTTGTAATGTATAGTTGAAGTCAGCAATGAAATTGAGGCAGAACTTAAAGACATAAAGTGGAAATCATCTTAAGGTGTGTTATGTTGTAATTCACTTGGAAGGGATGCACTACAATGGGATCACACCTTCATGAGAACATAGGCGTTCAATAGCAGTATTTCCCTATGTTTCCAAAAGTGCCCGAGGCGCTAAGGCGAGTTTCAGCGTACCACAAACGCCTTGCATTGTCAAAGGGCACTTTTCAGGTGAGTTTCCGGCCAAAAACAAGTTTCCGGAAAGCTTCTGGTCGGATTTTGGCAGGATTCCGCCGTTCTCTCGCAAACTTCTGTTAGTTTTTGTCTGGAGAGGTCTGTGCTTCTGGTTGCATCACCGGAGTGCATCAAATTCAAAGAAGAGAGAAGAAGAAGATGAGATAATGTAGAACTTCAACTTGGTTTAAAGATTTACCTTTAACATGACAACACATGTTGCTTTGCAAAGTTTTACAAGACTGTTACTGTTTCACAATAGTGATTGTTAAATTCTTTTGTTCTTTCAAAATATTTTTAACTTCTATAGGTAGTGCACAACTATATATGGTAATAATGATTTTGTACTGAATATTTTAAAATGTTTAAATTTTTTTGATACTAGTTAAATGATTTTAATCATTAATTAAAGTAGTTTTACAAATATAATCTAAGAGTATTATTAATTTTATATAATTACTAAATTTATTTATTTATAATATTTTACTTATTGGGCCTCTCTTGTTTCGAGCGAGCGTTTTTTTTGCGCCTCGCGCTTAGGCTCTAAGTGAGGGCTATGCGCCTTGCGCCTTCAACAATTGGTTCTCCAAAATATTTCTAAAAGACTATCGGCTTTCATTGATGCTCTTCTTGATAAGGTCATTTTAAGGGAGGAATATGCAATTATTAAGAGGGCTTAAACCTAAAGATCAAATACCATACTAAAATGGTCAAGCCAAAATACTTGAAAGAGGCTTACTCCTCGGTAAGATTGCAAGACATTACTAGCTACACATCTACACTGTCAAAGATAACATCACCTCTTAATGTTGCTGAGCTATCGTTGTTGCCAACTCCACAACTTCGATAAGCAACTGTTTTTCGTAGAAGTAAAGAATGAATAGGATGATGTGAAGGTCCTTTGGTGTTAGGAAAGGGATAGACATCTATTTTCATACTAGGAAGTTCACTTAATTTAATGGAAGTAATTAGTTGAGTCGCAATTGAGTTTCATGATTTTTTAGGTCATTATATTGTTTAATTGGCTGTTCATTCATTGGTTGAGTGATGTATTTATCTCACAGACAATCAAGTTTAAGGACTAGTTGTCCCACACACAACCAAGTTCAAGTATTTAGGGTCGTTTGTCTAGAGCGATGATGAGATTGAAAGTGACGTAGCCTATCGCGTACCCGCGTACAAATAGGTTGATGTTAGTGGAGAGCAGGCACATGAGTACCGTGCAACAAGAGGTTCTTAACAAGACTAAAGGAAAAGTTCTATACAGTTGTAGTTCGACTTGCTATGTTATATGAAAACGATTGTTGCGCCTGAAGAAGTTGCAAGCACTAAAACTAGAGGTAGCACAAACGCGAATGCTGAATTGGATGTGTGGGAATACAAGGATGGGCCGAATAAGTAATGAGGTTTTTTTTGAGTGTTTAGGGGTGACATGTATCATGGATAAATTCAGAGAGGGGAGATAGAGATGGTTAGGTGATGACTCTATTTAGAACCATGGAAACATTCATTATGGAAGGGACTCAAGGGATGAAGAGCGAAACTGACTTAGGAGGAGCAAATTAGGCACGGTTTGCACCTCTTCGAGGACCGGACATCATTGAGGATAGAATTCTTGAAGACATAGGCTAAGGTTATTGACTTTTAGGGGAGATATAGATCTGTGTTGGGACTTCTGCTTGCTTTCAACACTTAAGTATGCCTTAGCTTACCTTTGTCCGTGTCTACATTAACTTCTGTCGTACCTTACCTTAGCTTGGCCTACCTTGTCAGTTGTCACTACACTTTGGATGCCCTTAGCTTCGTTGCACACTATATCAATGTGTGCTATCCCGTTGTGTTGAGCTCATTGTATGCTATGTCGGTATTTGTTGATGGGACCTTTTTATCACGTGGGATAGAGGAAATATTTGCCCTCAACATGCCCCCCCTCCCCCACCAACACCACCACTACCAAAACCCTACCTACAACTTTTGCTACAAGTGGGATTTATCATGGCTCGTCTGTGGTCTATTAGTTGAGTGATTGGTCTTTTTTATTTGTTTATTCCTTTCGAGGTTTTTGATTATTAGTTCTTGAGGTAAATAACTCTTTAGGGGGGAGTATTTTTACTCTCGTTAGACAGTGAGAGACTATCATTACGCTTATCTTAAGTAGAAGGATTGGAAATAAAGTTGTTAACTACCATCACTAGGTTGTAGTTGTAAGAGTGGTTCTTTCATCAATGTAATATGACGAATATGTTGATAAACTTCCTCCCTTATGTTTCTAATCCCTCTTCTTTTTCGTGAATCAATTGTTGCATAACAAGCAACATTCTCACAAGAATGTTGATTGGTATGGATGCATGGTCTTAATTGATCATCTTCTTTTTTGCTTCTGCTATGGCTATCAATATCATGTTTGTTTTTTCTTGTTTGGCAGCTTTGTTCCCTAATGGGATATGTCCAAGGGGCCAAGGGGTGGGGTGAGCTTTGTTGTATCCTAGTTTTGTTTTTTGTTTTTTAAAATTCCGGCACTGCCCTTTATCCCAAAAAAACAATGTTGATTGTTCTCATGAGCGCAAATTTCTTACAACTTATTGATGATATTAGAGAACAGTACCGTGATTCTAGTATTGTTTATGCTGAAAGATCTTATTACTTAAAATGCTTCTATATAGTGAGACTGGACCACATTTAGTTTGTTATCAAGCTCAACTTTTCTTATAAGTATTGAGGATCACCTGATGCCTTGCATAAGCAAGGCTAGGACTTTCGCCTTACACCTCAGCTTTCATGACCTTAAACGCTTCGGAGCGTTTCTGTTAGATCACTAAATTTGGCTGTTTGATTACTGGAACAACTTCACAAAACAACCCAGTTCGAGATGGGATAGTCTCGTAATCAAAACACTAAAATAAACCCAATAGTGAATCAGAACTGCCGAAACAAAAAGAACAGGTTTTATTTCTAATAGTGCAGATGCAACTGCTCGTAACTTCCCTCCCCATTATCTCCACACTTGCAAACAGTTCTTATTACTGCTTTGACTAGGTCAAACTAGATCTAGAAACCCCACTGGAGCTATCCACATCAGAAGGGTCGACCCGTGGGTTCGTATCAGTTTCACACGTTTTAAAATTAAGGTTGGATCAAATGAATAATTATGTTTTGCCTTCAAATCTTCTTTCTTAGATGATATCACCAACATCATATCTGCAGTGTGTTTAGGCAGTAAGATGACATATCATCACCTTTTGGAGCGTTTTATATCATTCATATCATCGAACCAAACTTGTTATACATCATTTATCTCCTGTAAAATGTGTATGTGGCCCTAAGTAATCAGCACACTTACAGATGTCAAATCTTGAGATCCTACAAAATAGCATCATAAACACTTCGTGCTGCAACTTTTTCATTACCATGTATAAGATGTCATTGTTGTCGATGGATTTTATGAAGGTTTAGGTTGCATATTTACAAACTTCATCTAGTTGTGATATCAGGATGCAGTTTAATTCACAAATCAATGAATTTTATTTGTATGAAAAAGAGTAGGAATGTAGGATATTACCTTTTTAAATGATTGTGATGTTCATAATCTCCCCTTTTCTCTAAAGATTTAACTTTATCTTTTTAACTTTGGAATTATTCACTGTTGGATTATTGTATTACGTTTCCCATATAAACTGACCAAATACTTCTCAACTTAGAATCTCGTTTAGCAAATGGCTGGAAATTCAATCAAAAACGTTGCAAAAGCCATTGGTGAATATCAGTATCCTTGGAGGGACAAATTAGCAAAATACAAAGATGAGCTGTCAAAGGGTGTTTGGGGTTATTGGCATCTCGGGGCATGGAAGCCACTTGGGATTAGTGCTAGACGTAGGGCCCGCCTTCGTAAGGAAGTTTTATTAGCTGGAGAAGATTGGCCCTATGATCCTGAAAGGAAAGAAATGAGGAAAAAGAGAAAAGGGCACAAGTGTGATAGAATATCGGCTGAAAAACGAGCAAACACTGCTGAATTAATGAAGAAAATGCCTCAGATGCTTGCAGATTACAGAAAGAAGAAGTGGGAGAAAAAGATGAATGAAGAGGATGCTGCAGCTAAGAAGACATAGGTAATTCGAATGTCCTAAATTTGAATTTGAATATGGATTTCAGTTTGACTTTGAAACCCCACATGTTTGACTTTTCAAGAAAAAGATATGGAAATAAAGAAAGGGTTCTTTTGATGTTCTAGATCATATGTTTGACTGTTTGAGTCAAGTAAACTTACAAAAGACTACATATGAAGATTTTACCCTGAACTCTTGAAAATTGAGGGGTTGGAAGAACCGAATGCTAAACGATTAGGAAAATTTGAAACCTTAAACTGCTTTATCATGTGAAAGCTACTGTGTATTCTTAGACGGCAAAATGGGTGGGTTGAATAGCGGTGTATAATGGGTTTGGATCAACATGGGTAACTTTTGGTATGGGTTGACCCTGAAATCTTTAGTGTGTCAAATACAATTACAGAAGTCATCAAATCAATAGCATTCTAGCTTTTTAGTAAACTTATTTTAGAATGTTGTATCGACTTAAAATCACACTGTTATGACTTTCGATTCTTTTGCTCCGTTAGACTAAAACCAAGACTCTGACTCATTAATAAGTAAATCCGTCACACCTCTCAATATTAGTTTTTTAAACCGTAATCAGTAGTCTGTACATGTTATTCGCAAATTTTATATGTTTTGACATGGATGTCTCTCAACCGCTATAATGTTGTCCATTAGGTGTGTTTATGTTTGTTCCTGTATGTCATACAAGTGGGTTTTACCCGCTAGTTGTGACTCTTAGTTTAAATAAAAGTTACATCGAAGCGTAGATAGAAATAAATATGCCACAACAATATATTTTGAATTTTAAAAATTTACATTCTTTTGAGCAAAAATTAAACTATTTGACCTGTGAGTTTTGATTATACATTGTGAGGGCTTGGTTTTTTTAATAAGATTTATATAGAAACTTAGGTGAAAATAAGTATGTCATGTTATGGGGTCGGTTACTATGTAAACTGTTTTTTTCATGCGAAGCATACGAAGTTTTGGGGTGGAATTATCACGCAAGAACAATAATCACGCAAGAACAAAGTGATATTTACACAAGATAGATTACACTCGCATGGAATTATCACGCAGAGATATAATTTATCATGCAAGAATACTTTCTGCGTAATAATTTCACCTTTGAGTGATAATTCTATTTCTGCGTGATTAATTATTTACCCTTGCGTTATAATTCCACCCGTAATCTTCATTCTTGTGTGATAACTTTGTACGCTTCGCACGAAAAAAACACTTTGTACCGTAACCTTTCTCGTCATGTAATTAAAAAAACATTCAATTGTGAAAAAAAATTTAAAAAATATTATATTTGATCCCTCGATTGTCTCCTCTTTATATAAAGAATTCCATGAAAAACTTAATGTTTTCATCCACTTCAATAGATGATGTTATTTTTGCTTTTTGCATAATGTTAGGATGTTCACCTTATCTATATCATCCATCTTCTTCATAAAGTCACGACGCTACATTAAGAGTAACGGGTTGGGTTTACTCGTTCAGTAGACACAATCCTTTACTATAGGTCTGAATTTTAAAATAGAAGTGACTAAATAAACTTAATTATATGATTGCAAATAATCGTTTAAACATATGCATAAATCTCCTATAACGGGTGGATACACATCATTAATCTAATAAAATTTGCTAGTGGTTCTTTAGAAGTTATAAACTTAATCAACTCAAAAACTACATATATGTCCTTATTAATCGGTGTTCTTATTTTGTATTTTTTTCAGATAAATTATAATTATATACTAGTTTTTTGTTACTGCAGCTAATATTATATACTTATTTAGTTGTAGTAACAAAAAACTTGGGATTATTATTCATGATAAGAGTTGAAA
The DNA here is from genome assembly GCA_025215565.1 of Flaveria ramosissima. NCBI lineage: Eukaryota > Viridiplantae > Streptophyta > Magnoliopsida > Asterales > Asteraceae > Flaveria > Flaveria ramosissima. The sequence goes on from CM046040.1 coordinate 79,597,633, forward strand.
TAAAGTTGAATTAATGAATGTATTTATGATAAAAGTTGAAAGTAAAATTATTCATGAAAACATTTTTTAGAATTATTGAAGTGAGTTATTCAAATGACAGTAAATATTTATTTTTGTGTAACAAATAGTATCTGAAAATAAATTTATAATATACATCCGTATCTAATTTTATAAAAGAATTATTTTTAAAGAGTAATACTTAATCTATACCAAAATATATATGTTATTAAAATTTAAGTTTGAGCAAGTCATATTGTTTTATTTTATTTGTTTTTATATTTTGTTATTCATTTTTCTTTAATCGGACTCAGTTCCATGAAGCTATAAGTATCTCTTTTCAATTTCAATATTATTGCGTTGTTGCTCTTATTTATAGTCATATCTTATTTACAATTTTTAAATTTTAATTACCAGCTATTCAATTCGTATAATACCGTGGCTTCTAACCTAGTGTAGAAAATATTCTATAAACTTATCTTCTTTGGATCCTCTTGGAGACATATATGTTAATCATGAGACATTAAAAATTAAAGAAGACTGATATTCCTTACACCAATCAGATACTAAATCTTACCCATAGCAAAACTATATCTCATTTCCACTGATTATTTTAATACATTATTCTATAATACAATTTTATATGAATCAAATACTATATTTATTTTCTATGCTTTTCTAATTTCCTTTTTTCCCATTTAGATATTTAATAAATTAAGAGTAAATTACATTTATGGTCCCTGTGGTTATATTAAAACTTTGGATTTGATACTTAAAGTTTAAAATCTTTGAATATAGTCCTTAACATTTCTTTCTACTTCATATATAGACCCTAGGTCTGTTAGTCAACATTAGTGTTGGATCTAGAAAGGCTGTTGCAACCAAAACTAAGTCACTTAGAAGATTTTGAGTACAACATACAAAGGACTTCCGAAGCTAAGTATGGAACTTCCGAAGGAAGAAGGAGCTCTTCCGAAGTCTAAGTGTAAAATGCACTTCCGAAGGAAAACTCCAACTTCCGAAGACAAAGAACCTACTTCCGAAGATCAAGACTCAGAGACAAAGATCTGAAGTCAACTTCCGAAGTACAAGAAGTCCTCAAAGCCTCGGAAGCATAGAAGCATCTTCCGAAGTATAAGTGGCTTCGGAAGAACTTGTTCTTCCGAAGCCAGTTAACCTTCGGAAGACACTCCTTTTATCCAGTGGACATAAGTATGGCCTGTCTGACACTCCGCTGCAAATCTCTGAGATACTGCATGGCGTTTTCTCAAAAGCCATGTAGTTGACCATACTTTAATCCACTGTTTACCTTTTTATGTTAAGTACAGTTGCCATCTTTAGTTGGTGACAAAAGGTAAGTCATGGACATGTCATGACTACCATATCTTAGATAATACTTTATCTAAGATACCTTAACTATAGCATTGTAGTATATGCTTTAGTCTTAGGATTCCAGCTGGTATCAAGTATAACCGGCTGTAGGATCTAGTATATATAGTTTCTCATTGTAACTCTTGTTTCATGCTTGTAAGTGTCTTGTAATCTTGAGTTGAGAAGTAATATATACAAGTACCTTGAAAATATATTTCTGCTTGTTCCTTTGATTACTTATTATATTATTATCAACTCTTGTTAAAGGCATTGCTTCATCTGATTTGAGTGTTATTATAAGCGAGTTTGAGAGAATCACAAGTGTTTAAGTGACAAACCCGATCCTGCAATTGGTATCAGAGCTTTTTAGGCTCTTGATTGTGAGATCTTACCATCCTAATCAAACAGTTTTTCACTCCTCCTTATACCTCACTCAAAATGGCCCTCAACAAATCTGAAGTTGAGATGGGAACGATGACCAAAGCTCCCATCATCGCCCCTGAAAACTTCAGGTCTTGGAGCAGAAGAATGGAAGGCTTCATCAGGTACCAGGATAGCAAGATGTGGCAATCCATCGTCAATGGCCCGTATAAGCCAAAAGTAGCTGGTGGAAACGGTGCCATGATCGAGAAAGCCGTTGAAGATTATTCTGATGAAGACAGGAAGAAGCTTGACATAGACAGCAATGCTATGACTGTTCTTATGACTGCAATCCCAAACTCCATCATGGTGGGGTTTGAGCATTGTAAGTCTGCCAAAGAACTCTTTGATGCTCTTGCTCAAATGTACTCAAGCTCGAATGATTCAAAGAAGGACTCACTGAAGCAGCAGTTTGAGAACTTCACCTATGTTGCTGGAGAGACTCTTAGCCAGCAATATTTCAGGTACATGGATCTCATCTCTTCCCTTCAATCTGTGGGAATCACTCATGAACTCAGAGACCTTACTAGAAAGTTTATGAGTGCTCTACCCAATGAGTGGACATTCTATTGTGTCTCCATCAAGAGAACAGAGAATCTGAATACACTCACCATGACCAAACTCTATGGGATCCTTGATGGGTACCGTTTGGAAATGGAAAGCAAGAGGGGTCACCAGACAAGCAGACCCTTGAGTCTTCCTGCTAGCAACACTTTAATGGTTGCTGAAGGCTCAGGCATCTCCCAGTCTCAGCAGTACCTGACCTACACCCAGCAGCCATCTTGTTCCTCTGGGCCTTACATCACATTTCCTGAGACTCCAAGGTCTCAACAAGCTCAGCAAAGCTCCTTTCAGGAGGGCTGTGCATTTGTCTCAGGGAGTGGGCACTCAAATGATTATCAATACTTCTTTGATGATCTAGAGTGTTTTAGCCCTGATGACATAGAGTATGTGGACATAGTCCAACAAATGGCTCTTCTAACCTACAGAGCGAAGAAGTTCTTTAAAAGAACTGGAAGGCAATTCCCTCAGAACCCAATTACCAGCAAATTTGGGTTTGACAAAAGCAAGGCCAAATGTTACAACTGTAACCAACTTGGTCATTTTGCAAGGGAATGCAAGGCTCCCAAGTCCAACCCGGGAACCTCACAGGCCTCCACACATCCTTCTACACCAAAGCCCACCGGAAAGTCAACTGAGACTGCAGCAATGGCTCAAGAAGTTGACTGGAGCTTCATGGTTCAAGATGTGACTCCTGCTCAAGCACTCATGGCAGGAACAGATGAAAACAAGGTATATGAACATCTCTGTACCCCTGCTTGTATTGCTAAGGTTAAACTATATCAGGACTACAATATGGAAATTAAATCTGATATTGAGTCTTTAAATGTTTTAAAATCTGACTTTAAAAGGGCTGAATCTGACTACCAAAGAAAAATTGAGGAGTTAGAGAAAACTGTGTCCCTCTTAAAACATGAACATACAAACTACAAGACTTAAATCAAGGATTTAATATCCAAATTGACTGAGGCTCAAGCCCAGCTTGTCACTGCTGAGGCTCAAGCCAGGAAGTATGCTATTTTCGAGCAAAACTTCCAAGCTATTCTTGCATCATCCTCTCACTCAAAACTTTGTTATCAAAACAAAGGTGGGTTGGGAACCAATGAAATTGCTCCACCACACTCTTATGAGTCTGTAAGACAGCCAAGGTGTGGTACTGAAGAGCAAGAGGTTCCATCTGTTGACCCACCTTCTCAAGAGTCAAAGAATGATGCAACTATGGAGACCATGACCATCACAAGGAGAGCACAGGTAATTGTGCCCTCCCCAGCCAATGATGATCAAACCCTAACCACCAAAGCCAGAAGAAGCAGAGCTAAGGCAGCCAGAAAAACTGTCAAGAAGGTGGCTGAATCCAAGCTAAAGATAGACCCAAAGCAAAAGGGTGTATTCATATCAGCTGGATTCCAGGTGGTTGGACCTTCTGATTCAGGAAAAGAGTACAGTACCAGTACTCCTATCCTACCAAAGGATCAGAAGTTAAAGGGAAAGGTTGCTGATGAGGAGAAAAAGAACAAGAAACAGCAATCCTCTCATTCCCAGAAAGTTAACATTGCATGCATAATGTGTGGTCTGCAAAACCACATGGCTAAAGATTGTTACTACAATCCTGCTAGCACACATTATGCAAATAATGTTAAAAGAGAAGGAGTCAAGGAAGGTTTCACATTTGGACCATATCAAATGGTTCAAATGATGAAAAAGGGAAAGCTTGTTTCCGAAGCAAGGCTTCTCTCGGAAGAAAACTCTTCTTCCGAAAGGAAAAAGGCTTCGGAAGTTAAAGCTGCAAAGACTCAGAAAACCAAAAGAGTCCCCTTGAAACCATCCCAGAAGAAGACTGCTTCGGAAGAAAAGGTGGTGAATGTCTCTTCCGAAAAGAAAGAAGCTTCGGAAGAATGCCAAGCTACAAAAGCTTCAACAAGCTCATCCTCCATGATCAACCAAGGGATGGAATGGAAGATCAAGGAAGATGCTGTAGCCCAAACCTCTTCTTCAAAGACATCCATTGAACCCCCATGCATAAATTTTGGTTCAATTATGTCACTATCATTGGAAGAACCCAAGACAAATAAGGCTTGGGTTTCCAATCAAAACTAATTATCTCACCTTATGTGCAGGGACATCCATATGACAAGAATAACAACATTTGGATTGTAGATAATGGATGCTCCAGACACATGACAGGGAACAGATCTCTCCTTCAACAATTTCAACATTATGATGGAGGTCCTGTCCAGTTTGGAGGTGATGCCGGAGGATATATTTCTGGCAGAGGGAGTATATCCAATGGAAATTAAAAGTTGACAAAGTTAATTTTGTCAAACAGCTTGAACACAATCTGTTAAGTGTTTCTCAATTCTGTGATCAAATGCATCAAATGCTTTTCACAGAACATGAGTGCATTATCCTCAAACCCGGGATGACAATTCCTCAGGAATTGGTGCTTCTTAGATCTCCCAGGAAAGGGGATATGTACAAGCTTGATATGAACAATGCTTCCCCAATGGGAGAAGTATTATGCTTTCTTTCCAAAGCTGATGGTGATGAGTCAACACTGTGGCATAAACGAATGTGTCATGTAAATTTTAAGACAATGAATAAATTGGCTAAAAATAACTTGGTACATGGTTTGCCTAAAAAGGAATTTTTCTGCAAAGATAACTGTGTTGCTTGCCTGAAAGGGAAACAACACAGGTCTTCTCATAAATCCAAAGTTGTTAACTCCATCACCACTCCATTACACTTATTGCACATGGATCTATTTGGTCCCACAAGTATAATAAGCATTGGAAGGAAATCATATTGCCTTGTGGTAGTTGATGATTTTACTAGATTTACATGGGTATTCTTTTTAAGAACTAAAGATGAAACTGCTGAAACTTTAAAATCTTTTATTCTTAAAATAGAAAATCAAGTTGATCACAAGGTTAAAATAATTAGAAGTGATCAAGGGACTGAGTTTAAGAACTTTGTTCTTGACTCATTTTGTAACTCAAAAGGGATTGCCAGACAATACAGTGCTCCTAGAACTCCTTAACAAAATGGTGTTGCTGAGAGGAGAAATAGGACACTTATTGAGGCTGCTCGGACTATGTTAGCTGATTCAAAGCTGCCTCTAACATTCTGGGCAGAGGCAGTCAGCACTGCATGCTATGTGCAGAATAGAGTTCTTGTAGTAAAGCCACATGGAAAAACCCCTTATGAGTTATGGAACAAGAGACCACCGTTCATTGGCTTTCTAAGGTCCTTTGGCAGCAGGTGTACCATACTTAACACAAAAGACAATTTGGCAAAATTTGCTGAAAAGTCAGATGATGCTATCTTTGTTGGATATTCCTCCTATTCTAAAGCATACAGAGTTTATAATATTAAAAACCAACAATTTGAGGAATCTTCCAACATTGTAGTTAATGAGCACACTCCTTGTGTTAGGGGGAATGACCCTGATCATATCTTTGATTTAGAATTGTTTCCAAACTATTCTAAACTATCTTGTGAGAATGTTTCAGCTGGAACAGGTGCTCAAAGTAATTCTGATGAGGATCAACTGTTTGAGCTTCCCAGACCTATTCCAAGTTCTCCAAGAGCTGCAACAAATCAAGTTCCCACTATTGAAAGATCTGACAGCATAACCATTTCAAGAGATAGTGGAACTTCAACAAGGGATTCACCTGCTGATTTTCAAATCTCTTCAGGTGATCCTGCACAACACCAAGCTGATAGAAGAAGCATTTTGAAGGAACATGCAACTGTTAATGATGCTTCACAGCAAAGAAATGATGATGTTTCTCTTTCATTCAATCAGTCCTCATTGAATGAACTTGAAACAACAGCTGGACCAAGTATTCAAGCTCCTGAGCAAAATATGTCCAACTTGGACTTATCTTTGCAACTAGAGGTGATTCCAAGACTCAGAATTCACAATACTCATCCAGCTGAAAACATCATAGGGGAAGTCTCTGAGGTGTGAGAATAAGAGGACAAACTCATAATGGGAATGTCTGCTTGTACTCATGCTTCTTATCCCAAATGGAACCCAAGAAGATGGAAGATGCCTTGAAAGATAGTAGCTGGGTTGAATCAATGCAAGAGGAGCTGCTTCAATTCAAAAGACAAAAGGTTTGGAACCTATGTCCGCTACCATCTGGTCAAGTACCTATAGGCACCAAATGGGTATTCAGAAACAAAAGAGATGATAGAGGCTTGATTATTAAGAACAAGGCAAGACTGGTGGTTCAAGGATACACTCAAAAAGAAGGAATTGATTATACTGATATCTTTGCACCTGTTGCAAGACTTGAGGCAGTTAGGATCTTCCTTGCTTATGCTGCATCCAAGAATTTTACTGTCTACCAGCTTGATGTCAAGTGTGCCTTTCTATATGGGGATATAGATAGGGAAGTTTATGTATGCCTGCCTCCAGGATTTGAAGACCCACAACATCCAAACTATGTGTGCAAGTTGGATAAAGCTCTATATGGGCTGCACCAAGCACCTAGGCTGTGGTATGAGACATTGTCTCAATTTCTCCTGAAGAATGGTTACACTAGAGGTACCATTGACAAGACTCTTTTCATAAGAAAGTCTGGGAAATACATTTTGCTTGTTCAAGTCTATGTTGATGACATCATATTTGGTTCCTCAAATGACCAAATGTGCAAAGACTTTGAGAGCATTATGAAGAAGAAGTTCGAGATGAGTTCCATGGGAAAAATGGACTTTTTCCTTGGAATTCAGGTAAAGCAATTGAAGGAAGGGTTCTTCATCAATCAATCTAAGTATGTCAATGATATCTTAGAGCGATTTGATATGAAGGATTGCAAAGTAGCAAAGACACCTATACCCAGAAACCATGATCTCTGCCCTGATTCTGAGGGGGAGGATACTGATCAACATCAGTATAGAGCAATCATTGGTTCTCTGATGTATCTCACAGCAAGTAGACTTGATATCATGTTTGCAACTTGTATTTGTGCAAGATATCAGGCTGCTCCAAAGGTGTCTCACCTAATTGCTGCCAAGAGAATCCTCAGATACCTCAAAGGAGCACCTAAATTAGGTCTCTGGTATCCAAGAAATAGTGATTTTAATCTCTATGGTTACTCTGACAACGATTATGGTGGCTGCAACATCAACAAGAAATCAACATCAGGTGGATGTCAATTTCATGGTGGAAGGATCATCTCATGGCAATGCAAAAAGCAATCCTGTGTCTCTACATCAACTGCTGAAGCTGAATACATTGCTGCTGCTAGTTGCTGTGCTCAGCTGCTGTGGATTCAAAACCAGATGATAGACTATGGATTCAACTTCATGAGCACTCCCATCCACATTGACAACAACAGTGCTATATCCATTACTGAAAATCCAGTGAAGCACTCCAAGATAAAGCACATTGATATCAGGTATCATTTCATTAGAGATATTCATGAGAAAAATCTTATCAAACTAATCAAAGTTGATTCAAATGAACAATATGTTGATTTGTTCATCAAAGCATTTGATGAACAGAGATTTAAATATCTCATTACAGCTATTGGGATGATAAACATTGATTAGTTAATTTCAATTGAAAAACCTTTTAAATGTGTAAAGTCTTATGTCAAAACAATCTAAGCCCTGTTACAAAAGATCTTTCCTTAAATTTATCCAAGTAAAAGTTCTTCCGAAGAGAAATTAACCCTCGGAAGATATCTTGCATATCTTCCGAAGCAAATTTCTCCCAGGATAATTTTCTTCTCGGAAGAGTGTTAAGTCTCGGAAGAAGCGATTGAGTTCACCTCAGATCTACTTCCGAAGCACTTAACACACTCCATCTGAAAGCAACATATACTCTCGGAAGTAAGCAATTTACCTTCGGAAGTAAATTTGCCTTCGGAAGAACTTTACCTTCGGAAATGCTTTATACTCGGAAGAAAGATTTTACTGTGTAACGGAAATCTTTTGGGCCCCACACTGTAAAAATTAAAGATTTTGTTAATGATGTCGGATTATTTAAATGGTCTAACCTTACCGCCCATGTCACATCATCCACTAAACCCTCACATCATCTTATCCAAACCACCCTTTAAACCGCCATTTCACCCATTTAAATACTTCCGGTTAATCACTTATACCCTTTTTACCCAAATTACTGCCCTAAAAGCTTTCTTCTTCTCCAATTTACCTTACTCCGAACTATTCTTCTGTCATCTTCTTCAATGGCCTTAAACCCTCAGCACAACCAGGTCGCACTCCTTGGCTCTTCAAGGGATGCTGACTTCTCAGATATCATTTTTTTCCTGACCCAATCTTCATACTACACTACTTTGACTGTAAACCCTACAATCTACTCAAACCAAATGTCCGAATTTTGGGCAAATGGTCGGATTGAAACCCTAAACGGGGTTCGTGTTATAAGGTCAAGTATTTGTGGCCAAGAGTTGGTCATCTCTGAACAGATCATCAGGGAGCATCTCGAGCTCCATGATGAGGGCGCTCCAACGGAATTCCCCAAACCAGATTTAGACAGTTCTTATCTCCAAATGGGATACGGTGGAGATGTTAGCAGGTCAACAGTCTACAAATTCAACTTCTCTTACAAGTGGAAGTTCCTGCTGCATGTGGTTCTTCACTGTCTATCTAACAAATCTGGGGGATGGGATCAAATCCCGTATGAACTTGGGTGCTTAGTTCACGGGTTGGTACAAAGTCTCCGCTTCAACTATTCAAGGTTTGTGCTGACTAACCTTATGGGAAATCTTCAAAAGGACACATTCTTTATGTATCCCAGGTTTCTCCAGCACATCATCAACTGTGAGCTGGATTAGGGTAAGCTTGTCTGTGCAGCTGCTCTGTCTGCTCCCCAAATGAGGCCGACCATCTTCAAGATCTGCCAAGAAGATAGGTGAGAAAGCCTGGATGAAGAGTTATCTCAAAGCTCACGGCTTCTCTGGCAGGCAGGTGGGTCCCATGTCTGAGAAGACTCTCCAGCGACATGTCAGTGACATCAAGCTGACATTCGCGCAGGGAGAAGGAAAGAGATGTATAGAAGGGGACAGGGGATGACCTTCAAAGCAACCTCTCAACCCAAAATCCAAACCCAACCTCAACCTGAACCTATACCCTTTCCCTTCCCAATCAAAACCGAACCCACTTCTGAACCATTCACCCCTGAACCTACACCATCACACCTACCAACCTCTTCACCTCAACCACCTAAACTACCCATCATCCAACCCAAAACCTTAGCCAGAACCCACACTCCTCAACCTACCCAACAACCAATCAAACCATCCCCTCAGCCTTCCAAACATCTCTCTATGGAGGAATTCAAGGCGGTCAAGACTAAGCTCATCAACTGTACAACTTTGAGCGACATCTCCTGTGAGGAGGATTCAGTCAACTTGACTTATGTTGATGGATCCTCAAGTTCCCTCACAAGAGATCAATTTTTTGATCTGCCCAGAGGAACTTTGGACAAAGCTGCAAAACTCCTTGGCCTCAATTCAGATACATTGAATGAGGAAGAAAAGAAGCTGAGGAGAAAGCTGGTGACTCTACTGGATACAAAGAAAGTAGACAGGGTACCAAGACAACCTCTTGCACCCAGAAAGAAGATCATCCAGTGGAGGTTCGAAGACTCTTCTCATAACTTTGTTGTTGAGAGAGAGAGAATGGAGAGCTCAACAGGCTGAGTGCCTCATCTCTACTACACTTAAGCAGGTTTGACATTGCTAAGTTAGCAGAGAAACCATTCTCCAACCCTTCAAACTCCGATGTAGCTGCCCACATCAGAAATCATCTAGGTAGCCTTCATATGGCCGAGCTTACTGCTAGAAGCAAGGTTGAAGAGGAGTTGAAACTGAGAGAGGAGGAGGAAAGGAAAGGATCAGCAACCAAAGGCAAAGCCTTTCTTCAAATGGTTGAAGGTCCTGAACTTGAGACCATAGTTAGATGGGAGTATGACTATAACTCCCGTCAACTAACTCTCTTCAGGGGGACACAACAGAGGGTACATGTCATTCAAAGTGATAGACTGGATCTCCTATCCACGAATGACTTGTACAAGCTTCTCAGCACTACTTCCGGGAAGAACAGAGAGACAGACAAATATCTTTTGTCCCTGGTGCTGAAAGCTTTGAGAAGCAGAAATAAGTGAAGTTTTGGTAGCATCAGCCTAGGGGGAGTTTGTTGGATCTAGAAAGGCTGTTGCAACCAAAACTAAGTCACTTAGAAGATTTTGAGTACAACATACAAAGGACTTCCGAAGCTAAGTATGGAACTTCCGAAGGAAGAAGGAGCTCTTCCGAAGTCTAAGTGTAAAATGCACTTCCGAAGGAAAACTCCAACTTCCGAAGACAAAGAACCTACTTCCGAAGATCAAGACTCAGAGACAAAGATCTAAAGTCAACTTCCGAAGTACAAGAAGTCCTCAAAGCCTCGAAAGCATAGAAGTATCTTCCGAAGTATAAGTGGCTTCGGAAGAACTTGTTCTTCCGAAGCCAGTTAACCTTCGGAAGACACTCCTATTATCCGTGGATATAAGTATGGCCTGTCTGACACTCCGCTGCAAATCTCTGAGATACTGCATGGCGTTTTCTCAAAAGCCATGTAGTTGACCATACTCTAATCCACTGTTTACCTTTTTATGTTAAGTACAGTTGCCATCTTTAGTTGGTGACAAAAGGTAAGTCATGGACATGTCATGACTACCATATCTTAGATAATACTTTATCTAAGATACCTTAACTATAGCATTGTAGTATATGCTTTAGTCTTAGGATTCCAGCTTGTATCAAGTATAACCGGCTGTAAGATCTAGTATATATAGTTTCTCATTGTAACTCTTGTTTATGCTTGTAAGTGTCTTGTAATCTTGAGTTGAGAAGTAATATATACAAGTACCTTGAAAATATATTTCTGCTTGTTCCTTTGATTACTTATTATATTATTATCAACTCTTGTTAAAGGCATTGCTTCATCTGATTTGAGTGTTATTATAAGTGAGTTTGAGAGAATCACAAGTGTTTAAGTGACAAACCCGATCCTGCAATTAGTAATGTTAAATATTATAAAAATTAGAATTTAACTCGCATTAGCCATCTATATAATTTAACTTTAAACTATAATATTATTTTTATTAAAGAAAATTTTATATTTTTGTTTTTCAAAACTTTTTATTTTTTTATTATATTTACAATTTCATTATTAATAAGATTTTTATTTAATAAAATACTTTTTAAATACAAAAATAAAAAGTGTAAGGTTATATTAGAAAGACTGATGCAACCAAATCAACCAAAGCAACCAAAGAGCTTCCAACATGCATGCACTGATGTACAAGGTAGATGTTACTTCGGAAGTTTTACACTCTTCATAGAAAAATATTCTAAGTGTAAAATCTTCCGAAGCCAAAGAACAAATCTTTCGAAGCTAAAGATGAAGTCTTCTGAAGCTTCAAAGACAAAGTCTTCCGAAGCTTCAAAGACAAAGTCTTTTGAAGCCAATGAAGTGAAGACTAATTTCTTCTAAAGACAGAGAATACATGCTTTCTCTAATCAACTTTTGCATAAATCTGACCCAATTTTCGCTGCAACTCTGAAGACTCACCAACTTGTATAAGTTGGTGAAAAGGTCCATGTTTTTGCAACTGTAGATTAAGGTTTAGAGTCTGTAACTTTCTACTTTGTAACTTTTATCCTTTTTATAATATATTAAAATGTGAGCTATGCATGTCATAGTCATAAATCAAAAGACAATCTGCCTTTTGACTGTACATTGATCTTGTTGTCTAGATTAGTGTTTACAGCTGGCTTTCAAAGTATAGCCGGCTGTAGGATGTAGTATAAAGTATCTCATGTTCTTGTATTTTATCTTATGCTTGTTAACACTTGTAATAGAACTTAAGAGCAATATACAACATTCTAGAAAACCATACTTATCTTGTTTATTGTTCTTTTGTTTTGTCTCATTACTTACTTGTGTTCTTAGTATCTTCTATATAAACATGGTTCCCTATTTGATCTGTTAAGTGTTCTAACACTTTTCTCATTATGAGACTGATTGTATTGACCACCCTTAACCGGTCCTACAAAAAGTTTTTAAAAACATTTTTTAAGTGTTTTGTTTTAAAATCGTTCGTTTTTTATACGTCATTCTAAAACTATTTGATTATTTAAATTTTTTTAAACTGGTTGGTTTCTTAAAGTTCTTGTTTTAAAAACCATTTATTTCTTAAAACATCTTTTCTTAAACTAATTCTTAGTTTTTTTAAAACAAGTTAGTTTTAAACGTTTTTATAAAAGAAGACATTTTAATAAAGGTTTAAAAAACCCGTATATTGGTTTAAAATTTTTTATAAACCAAACATTTAAAAGAAGAATTTTTTTAAAACATTTTTTATTTTTGTAGTAAATAATAAACATACTTATAATAAAATAAAATATAAATTAAATTGATGATCCCTACAACTAAAATAGTTATTTTAACAAATTTAACATTATTAACTGAACTAACAGAGTATGGACCATTGATGAAAGATAACTATAACATTAGAGGCTATATTCGCAATTTTAAAACGTTAAGGACTAAATCCAAAATTTTAATCAGACCACATGGACCATCCGTGTAATTTTCTAATAAATTAATAATAGTCTTAAGTTAATGTGATGTTTCTTTTTATTATTTTTAAACCTTGTAGGTATATATAAATTGATAAAAAAAATGTAATCCAAATTAAGTAAAAACTTAATTATTTGTTAAAAACATAATTTGAAAACGAATAATTACAACATTTATTTAAACTGTTTAATCTGTTTTTATCAATCATATATTTTCTATGAGTAGGTTACTAGAGTCTTGCTGGCGAGTTAAGGCTTTTGCTTTCAGTCTAAACAACATGGATTTTTTGATTTGAATTATTAAACGAAAAATTGAATTTTAATAATTCAAAATATAACTTAATGGCCGATATTAATTCATATTATTACTTTGACCAATAATAAATCTAACTTTTACTTTTAATGTTAAGGGTAATCCTACTAGCATCATTATTCATTAATTTACACTTGATATTGCTCCTAATGATTATTGTGAATAACATACGGAAATGCACCACGACATGGAGTAAAACTTAAGTGGGTATCAAGTGTAAATTGATGATAATTATGACACTAGAATTACCATTGGCAAAAAAATTAAAGTCAAGATTACTATTGATCTAACTGATCAGTATCAATTATTATCGACCAATTGATTATGAACTGAATTATTAAAATCCAATTTCCTTTATTAAACTTATACTTAAAACAAAAGGTAGGTGGCCTTTGCCACAATCTCTTTCTCTCCTTCAACTTTCACCGTTTACACTTTGACCTCTTAGCACCTTTCAAAAACTTTATGAAATGTCACCTTGACCCTTTGTAATTAGCTTAAAAAAATCTGATTTGTTGCATTTATACATGTATGTACACGTCAATATAAATTCAAGTCCATCTATGTTTTTACGTAAATTGTGTTCAGAAGCAAGTCAAGTCAAAAATAAAACTTTTATGCACTTAGTATTATATACGATTTGAATTGGTCTACGTTTCAACATCCATCTACATATTGATGTAAATTTTGTACAGAAATGGGTCGGATCAAAAATAAAACATTCTCATGCTTAGTTTTATGTATGCTTTGTGGTGTTTTACATTTCAACGAAAGTTTTGTCTAGAAACGCATCGGGTCAAATATAATACAATTTCATTTGACTGTATACATTTAAATTACTCTACATTTCAGCGCAAATTTGGTTAGGAAACAAGTCACGGCGATTGTAATTTAGACCTCATCACGCAACATGCGGTGCCACTACGCGTGCTTTGTTTATATATGTTTTGAGGTGGTTTATGTTTCAACATAAATTTTGTTTTCAAAAAAATTAAGTAAAATATAATACATGTTAATTAAACTGTATAAATTTAATATAAATGCGAATTACTTCACGTTTTGACATAAATTTAGTTAAAACAAGTCGAGTTGATTGTATTTTATACTTTATTACGACGTGTAAGACTGCGGGTTAAAAATCTAGTTATGTTTTAATAACTACAATTCTTGAGTACGTTGGAGTTCATTTAATTTTTAATTTCACTGAACTAAATGTTAAAAAATGAATCATGAAACTTGTTTGTTATTTAGTAACATTTTTCTTTCATATTAAGGATGAAAATATAAATATTAGATACAAATCAATTTCATGTATTGTCATTTAGATCATTTAAAATAGAAAAAATATAATATAATAAAGTCTCTAAACAATAAAAGAGTATTAAAACTTAAGTGGTATTTTGTTAGGATGAAATCATTATCCTTATGGTCTAGTGGTATGAAATGATAGTTAGAGTTTGAAATCTTTTAGGTATCAAGTTATAAACCTGACTCAACGGGAATTTCTCATAATAGTTGGTTTCCTCCTTGACGGTGTTACTGGAAGAATCAGGTATGGAACACCAAAAATTAGTATGGACGGTTAAAATCTCGTCTCAGGAAGACTCACTCGAGTATTGCCGGTAGTTTCAAATGCTGCTCAAACAAAATAGTGGGGATGAATTTAGCGAACCATTAATAAAACTTAGTTACTATAAGGTGCAATATTCCCTAAAAAAACAAATAACTAATTACCGAAACGTATCAAATGTTTTTTTTATTTATTTCAACTAAAAGACTAGCATTTAATAAAAGATAAATATTACCAAACCAACAACTAATCACTTTAATATTATATCATATTAGCCCATCAAAACAAAATATAACTGTTAACACGAATGAACGCATAATCATCGAAACAGAAAAACCAAATAACAAAGATGCTATTTTATAAAACTAATCTTTAAGAACTTCTTAACATAAAGGGGTCAAAATAAAGTGTCTTTTGTAGACACAGACAACATGTGTTCCCAATTTACCTCAAGAAACTAGAGTCTAAACCTTTTCGAAAGAGAATAACTGATATTGTTGAGCCTCGTGACGAAACCACAGCGACTGTTACAAATTCCCATCACATGTGTGTCGCTAAATGTTAACGAAAATAGAAGTGTATCGTAACTTTAAAGAAATTGTTGTTACAAACCCTACATCTTTTGGTCTATTTGAAAATAATAAGCTTGTACACATTCTCATCTTTAAAAGACCGATATGTAATCGTGAGTGTCGAAGTGCATAACCCCCTAGGTGACCCAAGCATGGTATAAAATACTTTGAAGTAATTTAACGATAGGAGTAAAATATTTTTGCCGTTCAAAAAATAACTTACGTGACAAACTCCGTTGAGAGTTTGCATGCCTATTTTTAAAGCGCTATTTGTGCAACTAACATAAACAAAACTGTTAACCATAATCGTGTAAACGAGCCGAACCTATTTAAGCTTGAGTTCGCTCATTTCAATTGCCATATCCTAAAGTAGAGTTTTTTTTCAAACTTAGTTAATTTATTGCTTTTAATGAATTTTTTTTATAAACATATATAACTATATACACACACATATATAAACATAATTATAAGAGAGTTATCTTAAGAACTTTAATTTTTTTAGAACTTTGAGAACTCTCTGTTTACTCATGTTTACATGTATAAAAAAAATAACTCTTAGAGTTCTCACGCAAATAATATTAACTATTGTAAATATGTATAAAAATAATTTTATTTGTATTAAAATAAATTAGAAACAAGTCAAGTTCAGGTTTGAAAAACCATTCACGAGCTCAGCTCGAGCTTCAGTCTTAGAGCTTGAAATGATTTGAACTCGAGCTCTTTCAAGTTAACGAGCTGTGCTTGAGTTTAGAAGATCTCAGACCAACTCAATTACAATAGGAAAAATAATAAAAACCAATAAGTTTCATGTTATTTTGCTGGTTTCAATGGATATTCTCTAGCCTAAGGCTAGACCTTAAAGAATGATAAGATTGTTGTCATGTGATTTGAAGGTCGCGAGTTCGAGTAGTGAAAACAACCTCTTATGGAAATATAGGGTAAAGATACATACATCAGACTCAAAATAACCCAATATCCCCAGACCACGCGCATGGATATACTCTAACCCAATAACCTAATCCTAATGGGGAGTGCACCATCAGTTAGCAATGTACCCACTAAAACCAATCTTACCTATCCATCAATCATATGCTCACTTCAAAGTCTCAAGGCTTAGTGCTTCTTTTTCTCACTCTACATTACTCTCTCTCTAGACTGCACATGTTTACTTATATATAAATATAGATGTTTGTGTGTCTTTTAAGAAGGCAAGTGTGATATAAAAACAGGCAAAAACATGAAAGGTCTCTACTTGTGCAGCCTGATAATTGTAATATGTTTGTTTGGAGAAATTAAGGCAGATAAAGCAGAAAATGATGGAGTTTATATTGTGTATATGGGTTCTGCTCCTACCACAAGGAACAACCATAATCTACTTCTAAATTCTTTATTAGAAAGGTAACAAGGTGACCTATTTTTATTCCTTTTAGTTTCTTTATTTATTTATTTAGTTGACTTAGATTTTACCATAAAGGTATAACTTGTCAAATGGGTGATTAACACTCAGCTAAAGGTATAATTTGTCAAATGAGTAAAATTCTTGAAAGGTAACAGTCAAATGCATACAACTTCACATCTTTATATTCACCATGAAAAATTATATGTTTTGACCCGCTACACAACAGCCCGCTCAACTCATCCATGCTTTCGTGTTGGTGAGTCGAAGGAATTAATGAAAAAAATAAATTATCTTGACCTAGGAAAAGAGATGCAGTTTTGCATAACTACCAAAACAGCTTCTTGGGATTTGCTGCACATTTAACAAAAAAAGAGGCAGATGACATTGCACGAAAACCAGGTGTTGTATCAGTCTTCCCTGATCCGGTCTTGCAACTTCACACAACCCGTTCATGGGATTTCCTAAAATACCATACCGGAGTAGAAATTGACTCCAGACATAGCGCTAAATACAAAATTTCAAGTTCAAATGCAGCTTCAGATACCATCATAGGCGTTTTGGACACAGGTAAATGAGTTAGCTCAGGTTATGTTTTGTCTTTCAACCAGGTTGTAGAAATCGCTAGGCGCTAGTCGGACGGTGTGGTACCGACTATGGATTAATCTGGATTAGTCGGGATTAATCGGATAGTACTTTTGTTTATAATTTTACAAATATATGTATCTATAATATTAGTTTTATACTTATTTATGTTTTAATTTACAAGTTTGGGGGATAAATTGTAAATTGATAAATATTTGAGGGGGTTAAATGTTAGAATAACTAAACTTTACTAAATCATTTAAAACAACAGTACATCCCCGTCGTTCCATCTCCTCATTCCTGTCACCGGCGTCGGAGTTTGTCGCCAGAATTGGCAAACCCGGCACCGGAATCAGCTAATCTGGAATAGTCAAATCCGCCCGTTCTCGTCGCCAGAACACCTCCGATTAGGACGAATTGGTCCAACTTTGACCAATTTTGACCAACTAGCGCCTAGGACCTCCGATTTGGTGAAATCGAAGCAGCCAACCTTCGATTAGCGATTAATCGGTGACTAATTGGAGGCTAGTCGCAATTTTTACAACATTGCTTTTAACTAAATTAAAAAGTTAGATAAAAGGAACGGGTAAAATGAGTCAAGGGGTCAAATTGTATTATTACAGATAATTCATTTTATTCAATTAACCTATAATGTTATTGAAATACTACTAATAATAATAATATAACTTTCAAAATAATATCCTAGTTATATATAATATTGTTTAATTCTTTATGAGAAATAAGTTTCAGGTCAACCCAACTTAATCTAAACCAGAAACTACCTATTTTGACCCATTTTCACAACCTGCTTATGAAGTTATTACAATGTGAAATGGTGCTATATTTATAATTTAGTGTTTTGAACATGGTGGCTTAGGTATTTGGCCAGAGTCTGAAAGTTTCAATGATGAAGGTTTTGGTCCAATTCCATCAAAATGGAAAGGAACTTGCATGAAAAGCAGTGATTTCTCACCTGCAAACTGCAATAGGTAACTTTAAACATCTATCTTTTTATCACAAGTTTTAACTAATAATACTATCATCAAAAGTTTTTCACCAATAACAAAGATTTGAAAAGGGTCAAAGGTATTTAAATGCTTACAACATCTCCAAAGTTGTTTTATTCTAAACAGTAAATATTAGACTATAGTAACAGTGTAGTTTTTCAAATAATATGATCTAGGAAAAATCTGGTCAGTTTCACAAGTTAATAGCGCCTAAATAATAAATTCTATCAGGAAACTAATTGGAGCACGGTATTACACATCTGGAGGTGGCCTCAGCTCCCCGAGAGACCATAGTGGGCATGGAACTCACGTTGCTTCAACGGCTGCTGGCAACACCGTACAAAATGCATCTTATTATGGCCTCGCATTGGGCTCAGCGAAGGGCGGTTTTCCTGGTTCAAGAATCGCATCTTATCGGGTTTGTGGAGCTAGAGGTTGTAAAGGGTCAAATATAATGGCTGCATTTGATGATGCTATAGAAGATGGTGTGGATGTACTATCACTATCTCTTGGTTCAGGCGCCGGATATGGACCCAATTTTCAGAGAGATCCAATTGCCATTGGATCCTTTCATGCAACTGAAAAGGGGATCATGGTGGTTTGTTCTGCAGGAAATGATGGCCCACGTAGGCGATCGGTTGTCAATGTTGCTCCATGGATCTTAAGCGTTGCAGCTAGTTCTATTGACCGTGATTTTCAGGCTGATATCACATTGGGTGACAACACAGTCATAAAGGTAACAATTTACTTATGAATCGGTTAATTCATGTTATATTATATCTCTAATGAGTTGAAAGTTGCCCAAAGTGTATGTTAATGCATAAACCCCTTAAACTGTAACATTTAAATACATTAAATTCTTATTGAAACAATAAACTTTTTGTAAATCATGTTTAACAACCTATTTAAAAAATTAGTCAACACAGATTTGATAAATTCGGGTGAAAAGTGTTTTGTTTCAACCCAACCCATTACCAAAAAAACCTATGTTGACCGTTATTTGACTTGGACCTCCCATTTTGTACATATAAAGGACATCTATGTTTTAAACCTTCCTCTACAAGTGAAAATTGAATACATTCCTTTTACACTACAAAACATTACGAACATCTATTCAAGGAATGCATGACCTATGTTAGATTTTACGAAAAGCCATCAAAGAAAACATATATATTCCTTTGAAGCCGAATAATATTACTTACTAACTAGAAAAGGGATTCAAGATTTGTTATCGTACTCAAACGTATAAGTTTCTTTCAAAATTTAAGGGTGGAGGCATAAACTTCGGTGAATTACAAAAATCTCCGGTATACCCATTACTTTATGGAATCTCAGCCAAAGGAAATTCTAGCTATTATGACGAAATTGATGCAAGGTAACTCCATAAAAAATTCTTTCAATGGTGTTTTCACATTTGATGTAGAGGTGCACAAAAAGAAGGTTCAAGTAAAAGTCTAAATGGAAAAAAAGTTTCATCCCATTACAGTTTACTTGTTTTAATTTTTAACTTTATATGTTTGATATTTATAAGTAACTTGGTCGACATACCAGCCTCTACTTCTATGGCCACAATTTGCTTGACTGATAACATAGGTGTTCTTCAGAAACTGCCTACCGCGTTCATTAGATCGAGAAAAAGTTAAAGGAAACATTATCCTTTGTGAGAACGGAGATGGACTGTATTCAGCCAAACAAAAGATAGCAGGAGTTAAAAGACTTGGTGCAATTGGGATGATTTTTGTTAGTGATAATGCAAGAGCAGTGGCTTCATCTTATGGATCCTTTTCAATGGCCGCAGTTAATCGACGTGATGGAAAGAAGATTATATCTTATGCGAAAAACGAAAGGTAGATATTAAGTTCAATCATTGCAACTTATTGCTAGAAGCCCATTATGATCCACTAAGGTTGATCATCAAGTTTAACTCGACTGGACCAGAACCAAAAACTATACCAACTTTAACCTGTTTGGTCCTGGTTCAGACAATATGGAACCTAACGGAGAACGTTTTTTGTTTTCAAAACGTTAAAAAAGTGAATCGAATATTAGCTCATTCTGGTATGGTCTGAACCATTTTGTTGGTCTGGGTCGGTTATTGCCCATAACTAGTATTCATTACTAACCAATTTGAGGGGATATGTGAAGGAAACCTACGGCAACTATTCTACCAACTGTATCAGTGACGCAATATAAGCCAGCCCCTGTAGTTGCCTACTTCTCAGCTAGGGGCCCTTCATTTGCTACAAAAGACATACTCAAGGCAAGTTCACTATCATGCTATGCACACTTATAAAGTATAAAACTTTTGGTGATCACATAACATAAGCAAAGTAATTAAGTTGTTTCGTGATTGAATTACCTTGCAGCCTGATGTTGCAGCACCCGGGGTGGCCATTCTTGCTTCATGGCCAGACAATGATTCCGTAGTAAAACTCGCGGGCAAGAATCCTCCACATTTCTACATACTTTCAGGAACTTCTATGGCCTGCCCACACGTTTCTGGCCTTGCCGCCATGATCAAATCTGAAAACCCTAACTGGAGCCCATCTGCTATAAGATCAGCAATCATGACAACAGGTTACAAACTCAACAAAACTTCACGAACTGTTCTAAATTCCATACATCAAAGTACAACTAACTTGTAGCAACTGCAGTGTTGTAAAAATCGGTCCTAGTCAGTAATTAATCAGAAATTGGCCACCAACCTTGGCGATTTCATATAAAAATCCAATCAGATTAATCACTACCACCGCCCGTAGCGCCTAGCGATTTTTACAACCGTGATAGCAAGCTACATATATCAAAGTAGCTCCCTACTTTACCATTAAAATAAAGGGCCATATTTCTTCTCACCAATTTTTTTTCCGTTTCTCTCTCCTATTAAATAATCACATTAATTACTAATAGTATTATTTAATTTTTTTAGATTAAAATAGTTTTTAATAAATTAAGAAATAGATCCTTATATTAAGGTTATTTATAAAGAAACAAATTTTTATAAAACAAAAATTATAAAACATTAAACTTTTCTAAAAACACAAAATATTTTATAATTGGTGTTTTTAAAAGATAATTTTTTATAAACATAAGATAATTAAAATTAAGAGTTATAATAAAAAAAATTTCAAACAAATATATTTTTAAAACGTTTGTTTTAAAACAAAATTTCATTCTATTGATAATAAAAAGAATTTCAACCAATCTTATCTTAAAATATTATTTTATAAGTAATAACTTTCATTCTATCTAATATTTTCTAAACCAGTTCATGACATATATTTCAACTACAGCAACACAAACAAACAACATGAAGGAGCCAATAACAACAAACTCAGGATCAATCGCTACACCCTACGATTACGGTGCAGGTGAAGTAACATCAAGCCCATTACAACCAGGACTCGTGTACGAAACCGAAACAATCGATTACCTACACTTTCTATGCAACATAGGCTACACAATCACCACAATCAAACGAATTTCCTCTACAGTCCCCCCCGATTTCACCTGCCCACAAAACCCTAACAAAAACTCAATCTCCAACATGAACTACCCATCAATAGCCATTTCAAAATTCAACGGGAGAGAGAGCGTTATAACTCGAACAGTGACGAATGTTGAAGATGGTGATACGATCTATACAGCATCAGTGGAAGCCCCAAATGGATTGGAGGTGAATGTTACACCGAATAAGTTGGAATTTACAGAGAACAAGAAGAAATTGACGTACCAAGTGATGTTTAGATCTGATGGTGAATTGGGGGAAGATAATTTTGGTGCGATTACATGGTCGAATGAGAAGTATAGAGTACGAAGTCCATTTGTCGTGAGCAACAAGTAAACGCAGAGAAGTTAGCGTGTAGAAGAAGATAATAAATGTGTTCATTGAACATGCATATTTTTAACATTCTAAGGACAAATGTGTTGTTATGTCTCTTTGTTATCCTCTAAGCTATTTTGGTTTAAACTAGTGGTGATTACCTGTGCTTTCTAGCGAGCTAATCTTACGTAACATTGTAATTGTTAAAACGTATTAAAATGTAATAGAGGTTATGTTGTCATGAAAGAAAATGTTATCAAACAGGAATACTAATGTAACAACAAATCGTCATGATGTATCTTATAAAAGTACAGAACTCCGAAGTATATGTAGTAATAAACATATGCTAAATTAAAATAAAAATCCATCAAATTAAA
The DNA here is from genome assembly GCA_025215565.1 of Flaveria ramosissima. Taxonomy (NCBI): domain Eukaryota; kingdom Viridiplantae; phylum Streptophyta; class Magnoliopsida; order Asterales; family Asteraceae; genus Flaveria; species Flaveria ramosissima. The sequence continues at coordinate 79,620,223 of CM046040.1, forward strand.
CCCCACGAAATAAAGAAACCAATGAAAAGGCTAAAGTTTCAAAGCATTTAAATAAAAAAGCTGTAAAGAAAATTAGATTTCAAACGAAGAGAAAAGAAGAAAAAGTTAAACATTTAAAAAATAAATTGTTGGACGAAATATAATTGGTTGCCATGAATTATTATTGGAAGAATGTAGTAATAAGTTGCTAAGAACTTAGTTAAACCAATTTTAGCTAAACATGTTTTAGACCAGTCAAAACTAACATGGCCAAACCTGACATGGTCACGCTCGGCTGCGACAAAGCTATCTTATACGAGCATGTATCGCTAAACATCTGTTAGACCACGCGCATGGAAATACTCTAACCCAATAACCTAATCCTAATGGGGAGTGCACCATCAGTTAGCAATGTACCCACTAAAACCAATCTTACCTATCCATCAATCATATGCTCACTTCAAAGTCTCAAGGCTTAGTGCTTCTTTTTCTCACTCTACATTACTCTCTTTCTAGACTGCACATGTTTACTTATATATAAATATAGATGTTTGTGTGTCTTTTAACAAGGCAAGTGTGATATAAAAACAGGCAAAAACATGAAAGGTCTTTACTTGTGCAGCCTGATAATTGTAATATGTTTGTTTGGAGAAATTAAGGCAGATGAAGCAGATAATGATGGAGTTTATATTGTGTATATGGGTTCTGCTCCTACCACAAGGAACAACCATAATCTACTTCTAAATTCTTTATTAGAAAGGTAACAAGGTGACCTATTTTTATTCCTTTTAGTTTCTTTATTTATTTAGCTGACTTAGATTTTACCATAAAGGTATAATTTGTCAAATGGGTAAAATTCTTGAAAGGTAACAGTCAAATGCATACAACTTCACATCTTTATATTCACCATAAAAAAAATTATATGTTTTGACCCGCTACACAACCGCCCGCTTAACTCATCCATGCTTTCGTGTTGGTGAGTGGAAGGAATTAATGAAAAAATAAATTATCTTGACCTAGGAAAAGAGATGCAGTTTTGCATAACTACCAAAACAGCTTCTTGGGATTTGCTGCACATTTAACAAAAAAAGAGGCAGATGACATTGCACGAAAACCAGGGGTTGTATCAGTCTTTCCTGATCCGGTCTTGCAACTTCACACAACCCGTTCATGGGATTTCCTAAAATACCATACCGGAGTAGAAATTGACTCCAGACATAGCGCTAAATACAAAATTTCAAGTTCAAATGCAGCTTCAGATACCATCATAGGCGTTTTGGACACAGGTAAATGAGCCAGCTCGGGTTATGTTTTGTCTTTCAACCAGGGTTGTAGAAATCGCTAGGCGCTAGTCAGACGGTGTGGTACCGATTATGGATTAATCGGGATTAGTCGGGATTAATCGGATAGTACTTTTGTTTATAATTTTACAAATATATGTATCTATAATATTAGTTTTATACTTATTTATGTTTTAATTTATAAGTTTGGGGGATAAATTGTAAATTGATAAATATTTGAGGGGGTTAAATGTTAGAATAACTAAACTTTACTAAATCATTTAAAACAACTGTACATCCCCGTCGTTCCATCTCCTCATTCCTGTCACCGGCATCGGAGTTTGTCGCCAGAATTGGCAAACCCGGCACCGGAATCAGCTAATCCGTCATTGGAATAGTCAAATCCGGCCGTTCTCGTCGCCAGAACACCTCCGATTAGGACGAATTGGTCTGACTTTGACCAATTTTGACCAACTAGCGCCTAGGACCTCCGATTTGGTGAAATCGAAGTAGCCAACCTTCGATTAGCGATTAATCGGTGACTAATTGGAGGCTAATCGCAATTTTTACAACATTGCTTTTAGCTAAATTAAAAGGTTAGATAAAAGGAACGGGTAAAATGAGTCAAGGGGTCAAATTGTATTATTACAGATAATTCATTTTATTCATTAACCTATAATGTTATTGAAATACTACTACTAATAATAATATAACTTTCAAAATAATATCCTAGTTATATATAATATTGTTTAATTCTTTATGAGAAATAAGTTTCAGGTCAACCCAACTTAATCTAAACCAGAAACTACCTATTTTGACCCATTTTCACAACCTGCTTATGAAGTTATTACAATATGAAATGGTGCTATATTTATAATTTAGTGTTTTGAACATGGTGGCTTAGGTATTTGGCCAGAGTCTGAAAGTTTCAATGATGAAGGTTTTGGTCCAATTCCATCAAAATGGAAAGGAACTTGCATGAAAAGCAGTGATTTCTCACCTGCAAACTGCAATAGGTAACTTTAAACATCTATCTTGTGCATCCTCCATCCCAGTCTTATCACAAGTTTTAACTAATAATACTATCATCAAAAGTTTTTCACCAATAACAAAGATTTGAAAAGGGTCAAAGGTATTTAAATGCTTACAACAACTCCAAAGTTGTGTTATTCTAAACAGTAAATACTAGACTATAGTAACAGTGTAGTTTTTTAAACAATATGATCTAGCAGTTTCACAAGTTAATAGCACCTAAATAATAAATTCTATCAGGAAACTAATTGGAGCACGGTATTACACATCTGGAGGTGGTCTCACCTCCCCAAGAGACCATAGTGGGCATGGAACTCACGTTGCTTCAACGGCTGCTGGCAACACCGTACAAAATGCATCTTATTATGGCCTCGCATTGGGCTCAGCGAAGGGCGGTTTTCCTGGTTCAAGAATCGCATCTTATCGGGTTTGTGGAGCTAGAGGTTGTAAAGGGTCAAATATAATGGCTGCATTTGATGATGCTATAGAAGATGGTGTGGATGTACTATCACTATCTCTTGGTTCAGGCGCCGGATATGGACCCAATTTTCAGAGAGATCCAATTGCCATTGGATCCTTTCATGCAACTGAAAAGGGGATCATGGTGGTTTGTTCTGCAGGAAATGATGGCCCACGTAGGCGATCGGTTGTCAATGTTGCTCCATGGATCTTAAGCGTTGCAGCTAGTTCTATTGACCGTGATTTTCAGGCTGATATCACATTGGGTGACAACACAGTCATAAAGGTAACAATTTACTAATGAATCGGTTAATTCATGTTATATTATATCTCTAATGAGTTGAAAGTAGCCCAAAGTGTATGTTAATGCATAAACCCCTTAAACTGTAACATTTAAATACATTAAATTCTTATTGAAACAATAAAGTTTTTGTAAATCATGTTTGACAACCTAGTTAAAAATTAGTCATGTCAGATTTGATAAATTTGGGTGAAAAGTGTTTTGTTTCAACTCAAACCATGACCAAAAAAACCTACCTGAACCTCCCATATTGTACATATAAAGGACATCTATGTTTTAAACCTTTCTCTACAAGTGAAAATTGAATACATTCCTTTTACAATACAAAACATTACGAACATCTATTCAAGGAATGCATGACCTATGTTAGATTTTACGAAAAGCCATCTAACAAAGCATATATATTCCTTTGAAGCCGAATTATATTACTTACTAACTAGAAAAGGGATTCAAGATTTGTTATCGTACTCAAACGTATAAGTTTCTTTCAAAATTTAAGGGTGGAGGCATAAACTTCGGTGAATTACAAAAATCTCCGGTATACCCGTTACTTTATGGAATATCAGCCAAAGGAAATTCTAGCTATTATGACGAAATTGATGCAAGGTAACTCCATATAAAATTCTTTCAATGGTGTTTTCACATTTGATGTAGAGGTGCACAAAAAGAAGGTTCAAGTAAAAGTCTAAATGGAAAAAAAGTTTCATCCCATTACAGTTTACTAGTTTTAATTTTTAACTTTATATGTTTGATATTTATAAGTAACTTGGTCGACATACCGGCCTCTACATCTATGACCACAATTTGCTTCACTGATAACATGGATGTTCTTCAGAAACTGCCTACCACGTTCATTAGATCGAGAAAAAGTTAAAGGAAACATTATCCTTTGTGAGAATGGAGATGGACTGTATTCAGCCAAACAAAAGATATCAGGAGTTAAAAGACTTGGTGCAATTGGGATGATTTTCGTTAGTGATAATGCAAGAGCAGTGGCTTCATCTTATGGATCCTTTTCAATGGCCGCAGTAAATCGACGTGATGGAATGAAGATTATATCTTATGCGAAAAACGAAAGGTAGATATTAAGTTCAATCATTGCAACTTATTGCTAGAAGCCCGACTAAGGTTGTTCATCTAGTTTAACTCGACTGGACCAGAACCAAAAACTAAACCAACTTTAACCTGTTTGGTCCTGGTTCAGACAATATGGAACCTAACTGAGAATGTTTTTTGTTTTCAATACGTTAAAAAGTGAATCGAATATTAGCTCATTCTGGTATGGTCTGAACCATTTTGTTGGTCTGGGTCGGTTATCGCCCATAACTAGTATTCATTACTAACCAATTTGAGGGAATATGTGAAGGAAACCTACGACAACTATTCTACCAACTGTATCAGTGACGCAATATAAGCCAGCCCCTGTAGTTGCCTACTTTTCAGCTAGGGGCCCTTCATTTGCTACAAAAGACATACTCAAGGCAAGTTCACTATCATGCTATGCACACTTATAAAGTATAAAATTTTTGGTGATCACATAACATAAGCGAAGTAATTAAGTTGTTTCGTGATTGAATTACCTTGCAGCCTGATGTTGCAGCACCCGGGGTGGCCATTCTTGCTTCATGGCCAGACAATGATTCCGTAGTAAAACTCGCGGGCAAGAATCCTCCACATTTCTACATACTTTCAGGAACTTCTATGGCCCGCCCACACGTTTCTGGCCTCGCCGCCATGATCAAATCTGAAAACCCTAACTGGAGCCCATCTGCTATAAGATCAGCAATCATGACAACAGGTTACAAACTCAACAAAACTTCACAAACTGTACTAAATTCCATACATCAAACTACAACTAGCTCGTAGCAACTGCAGTGTTGTAAACATCGGTCCTAGTCGGTAATTAATCAGAAATCGGCCACCAACCTTGGCGATTTCATATAATCGGAGAGTTTAATCGGTCCTATTTGGACCTAATCGGTCAAAATCAGCCAAATTTCTTTCAAAATTAGTCAAAATTGTCCAGATGGATCAAAATCAGTCAAATTTTGGTCACAATTGGTTATGTTTGAACATTTTTGAATTTAGTTATATACATGTATATATATACACACATATATATATAAATTACATAAAAAATCCAATCCGATTAATTCCGGTACCCCACCGCCTGTAGCGCCTAGTGTTTTTTCAACCATGATAGCAAGCTTCATATATCAAAGTAGCTCCCTACTTTACTAAAAAGGTAATTATGAAAGACACATGGTAGCATCATATTTCTTCTCAGCAACACATTAATTATTAAAACTATTAATTAATTTTTTTATATTAAAATAGTATTTAATAAATTAAGAAATAGATCCAAGAAAAAAATATTATAAATTAAAAAAATTAAAAAACATTAAACTTTTCTAAAAACACCAAACATTTTGAAATTGTTTTTTTTTTAAATAAATTTTTTATAAACATACGATAATTAAAATTAGGAGTTATACTAAGAAAATTTTTAAAAATGATATTTTTTAAAACGTGTGTTTTGAAACAAAATTTTCACTCTATTGATAATAAGAAAGATTTCAATCAATCTTATCTTAAAATAATATTCTATAAGTAATAACTTTCATTCTATCTAATATTTTCTAAACCAGTTCATGACATATATTTCAACTACAGCAACTCAAACAAACAACATGAAAGAGCCAATCACAACAAACTCAGGATCAATCGCTACACCATACGATTACGGTGCAGGTGAAGTAACATCAAGCCCATTACAACCAGGACTAGTATACGAAACCGAAACAATCGATTACCTACACTTTCTATGCAACATAGGCTACACAATCACCACAATCAAACGAATTTCCTCTACAGTTCCCCCCGATTTCACCTGCCCACAAAACCCTAACAAAAACGCAATCTCCAACATGAACTACCCATCAATAGCAATTTCAAAATTCAACGGGAGAGAGAGCGTTATAACTCGAACAGTGACGAATGTTGAAGATGGTGATACGATCTATACAGCATCAGTGGAAGCCCCAAATGGATTGGAGGTGAATGTTACACCGAATAAGTTGGAATTTACAGAGAACAAGAAGAAATTGACGTACCAAGTGATGTTTAGATCTGATGGTGAATTGGGGGAAGATAACTTTGGTGCGATTACATGGTCGAATGAGAAGTATAGAGTACGAAGTCCATTTGTCGTGAGCAGCAAGTAAACGCAGAGAAGTTAGCGTGTAGAAGAAGATAATAAATGTGTTCATTGAACATGCATTTTAACATTCTAAGGACAAATGTGTTATTATGTCTCTTTGTTATCATCTAAGCTATTTTGGTTTAAACTAGTGGTGATTACCCGTGCTTTGTAGCGAGCTAATCTTACGTAACATTGTAATTGTTAAAACGTATTGAAATGTAACAGAGGTTATGTTGTCATGAAAGAAAATGTTAACAAACAGGAATATTACTGTAAAAACAAATCGTCATGATGTAGCTTATAAAAGTACGGAAATGCGAAGTATATGTAGTAATAAAAAATATGCTAAATTAAAATAAAAATCCATCAAAATAAACCCCACGAAATAAAGAAACCAATGAAAAGGCTAAAGTTTCAAAGCATTCAAATAAAAATAGAGAAAAAACTAGATTTTAAACGAAGAGAAAAGAGGAAAAACTCAAAACATTTAAAAAATAAATTGTTGGATGAAATATAATTGGTTGCCATGAATTATTATTGGAAGAATGTAGTAATAAGCTGCTAAGAACTTAGTTAAACCAATTTTAGCTAAACATGTTTTAGACCAGTCAAAACTAACATGGCCAAACCTGACATGGTCACGCTCGGCTGCGACAAAGCTATCTTGTACGAGCATGTATCGCTAAACATCTGTTAGTTAATTTTCTAAGATCCCATTGTTCAAGATCCAAAGCATATGTTCCTTTCACATACAATATAACAAAATCTTTCAAGCTTTGGTATCTACTCACAAGAAGATACATGTGACATCCGGTAATTTTCCGTTACCAAACTCCGTTAGTTCCGTTAAGTCTTGCATAGACGGTCGTGAGCACACACTAGTTGTCGTTAAATGTTGGTGACTTAATAACAATTATCTATGATAAAAAATTAATAATCTAATTGATAATGTTGATTATTATTTCATGGTTATGTGATTTATGAATTTAAATATTATTTGTGAATTTTACTTGATAACGTGACAACGTGTTATATATATTTAATGTGTTTTGTAGTTAGTTGGGAATACATATATGATTATTATTATTGATTAATAATGCTTGTATTATGTAGTTAAAGTTGTTAAAAAATGTTTAAAAGGATTAGTTTTATAAAATTTAAACTAGGAGGGTTACTTGGTAATTAGTATAAAACTAAAAGTTACCATATTTAAACAAAAATTAAACCCTAATCCCCCCAAACCCCTTCTTGCGGTCGTGAACCATACACACACACACACACACTAATTTGTGATTTCAAGCTTTGGGTAGCAAGAACAAGTCGATTGTGGCATCAATTGAACATCACAAGGTGTTAGCAAGTTCCATTCTTGATTTCTACACGTGTAAAGGTTAGATTTTAACAAGTTTTTCATAGTTTTTGATGTTGATGAACCCTAATTCGAAAATTATGAATAAAAAGTTGAAATTGATGATTGTTTGATGATGATATGTTGTTAGTTAGGTTGTATGAATGTTGGGTTATGTTGATTATGCAAGAAATCCATGAATTGATCATGTAGTTCATACATTGCCTAAAATAGAAACTTTTTCTTCTTGGAATTCATGATTTGATGATTGTATGATGTTAGTTGTATTTCTTTGATGATAGTTTATATGGATTATGCAAGAAGTTCATGGAATTGATGTGTTGTTCATACCTTACTATAAGTAGTAACTTTTGTGTTTGATATTTGGTAATTATAATGAATGGATGATGTTTGTCATGTTTAGATGAATGTTATGAACTTGATTAGGTATAAAATTGATGAATTCATGTATGAATTGGGTGTTAGATTGAGTTTGGGTGTTACTTTCCTAAAAGGAAAACTTTATTTATGTAGATCTTTTGATATGGTGATTTGGGCATGTTCATGATGTTAGGATCATGTTAGAATGCTTGTTGATGATGTATAATGTGGTGGAATGTGTTAATTGAGTTGTATGGATGTTTGATTGATCATTTAGGAAATTTAGGTTCTTATTGGTTATACATGATGATAGATTATGGTAGAAGATTATAGAACCATGTTTGGGATTTGTAATAGATCATTGTTGGGTATGTTGGTTGATATGAATCCTATTATTTAATGTGATGATGATCGTCATACACGCATGTGAATCTGAGGCCCCTACTTAGTAGGATTGGCAGGGTTTAGGGTGTGAAGTTGTGAGTGGCTTAACTGGTATGTAGTGCATGATTAGTGAGTTACTAGTTGTGATGTAATTATAATTGTGTTGAGTATGTTGATTACTTGAGATTCGCATGGGTTGTATGATAGATTAAGGTAGTATGATGATCTTGGTAAAACAAGAGGTTGATGATGTGACATACGTGAATAACTTGTATGATAACTTTGTATGATGAGTTGTTATGCTTGATTAAATGAGATAACAATTAACATATCACCAACGGGTCAAACGGGTCAACTAGGTCAAATGAGTCTTGTTTTCCAAAACCTTGGGTCAACGAGTTTATTGAGCACCTAGGGTTGTTAAGCTTTTGTGTACACGTACTTATGTACTTGCGTGTTCTAGGTAACCTTTGAAGGGTTGTCTTCCCATCCGTCGTTAGCTTTTATCATTGTTCGTATGCGCATCAGGTGAGTTCATGGCCCACTCTTTATACACTCTCTTTTGGGGGAGACATGCTTATTTACAACGCCTTATTATTATAAGTCGTGTGTAGTATAACATAGTGTAATATACCTTGGAAGCCCTCACACTTTCGGATCGTTAATAATGGTAACTAGAGTCAAATTTTGGGTAGTACTATTGGGTCTGACAAGCCCCACGTGTGCGAATCGAGGTCAAATGGGTGCAATATTGTCCTAAACACAAACATCGTCGGTGGCAACAAACGCAACACAATCGGATTCGATCACGAAATCACTATGGTTATTACTTATGAATATAGACTAGCTATCTATTTCAATGCACTTCTTATGTTTTACAATTATTAATGATTATGTTAAATGCAAACTCTCAGGTAGTATATATATACATATATTGCAGGACCGTTTAAGGGCTTTAACACAATTACAACACAAACAACACACAATGAGGAGATTAACTAAACTTTAATCAAACAGTGAACTGGGTAACCAAGTGATACAAAGAACACAAGTAAAGCAAGAGACAGAACAAGAGAGTATGGGTTTCAAGGAGGCAGTATATTGCTTTCTCAAGTTCTTTTACAAGTGTTACAAAGCATAAGAAAAGATACAAGAACTTGAAATACTTATACTACAACCTACAGCCGGCTATACTTTGAAAGCCAGCTGGATACAATTGACTAGACACTAACAAAATCAATTGTAGGATCAAAAGGCATATCTGCCTTTTGACCTTGTGACTATGACATGCCATAGCTCACATCCTATACTACATACAAAAAGATAAAGTACATAAAGTGGAAAGTTACAGACTCAAGACCTCAATGTACATTACCAAAGCATGGACCTTTTCACCAACTCATGTAAGTTGGTGACTTTACAGAGATGCAGCGGAAAAGGTGCTTTATGGAACAGTACATCAGATAAAGCATGTGTACTAAAAGTCTTCGGAAGAAATCTGTCTTCATAGGTTGAAGCTTCGGAAGACTTTGTCTCTGAAGCTTCGGAAGACTTCATGTTTGGCTTCGGAAGATATTGGTCTTGGCTTCGGAAGATTTTACACTTAGAGTATTTTCTAATGCATTGTGTAAAACTTCCGAAGCATTCTTCACTTCAGTACTTAGTGCATGTTGCTGAGACACTTTAGGCTGTTTTGGGTTGCATCAGACTTAAGGAATCCTTACAAACTCCCCCTAGGCTGATGCTACCAAACACTTAGAAGATCTTCAAATTTGGTAGTCTTCAGTACAATCAGGACCATTCCTTTCTTCATTAGATGGTCAGGATCATCAAGACTCTCATAGTATCTTCTCATCTCAAAGAGATCATGCAGAGGTAAGTTGATTATGTCTTGCCATGAGTAGACATTCTCAACACCTTGATCTCTGATACATTCCATCTTTCTGGATTGGTAGAGTAAGTCCAGGACAAGATGGGTGTCTCAGTAGTTAGAGGAGCCACTTGAATAGGAGTTGATTGGGCTGCCTCATCATGCACTTCCTCAGGTTGATCTGATTCAGCCTGAGGTGCAGAGGTAGATGACTTTGGCTTCTTCTTCTTTGTCTTTGGTTTAGAAGCCATCCTCTTCTTCCTCTTGATGTCTTTAACTGAGAAGACTGGTCTGCAGCACCATGTTGATCATCAGTGTCTTTCTCAGTTGGGTGTTCCTCCCTCACAGGTTCAGAAGGAGAGGGAGTTTGACCCTGCCTAGGATCAGAAGATGAAGCTTGCTGAGGCTCAGCTGGAGGTGCTGGTTGAGGTGTCTCTGGTTGTTCAAACTTGACCTCCACTTCAGGTGGGACTTGACTTGGAAGAGAGTGCAAGTCAATAAGAGTTCTCCACTCTTAATCTTCTGCTTGATCACCCTAATATGCTCATCCATAGTGGATAGAGACATGGGGCCAAGTCTCCTTCCGGAGAATCCATATAGCTTCAAGAAGCTCACCATTCTTTGTCTGTCAGCAGACTTCTTTGCATTCTTTTGAATGATGGCCTTGACTTTGCAGCTTCTTCCCTTAGCTTCCTTTTGGTTGTCTTTCTTTCTTTGACTAGCTCAAGCTCAAGTTGCTTTAGGTACTCGAACTCAATGAAGTCATAGGACAGGGGAAGAAGTGCATCTGCCTGATAGAAGCCTGTGGCACTCAGGTAGTTGATCATCTTGATCCTATCTTCTTCTTTATCTACCTGAGGTTCTTGTGGAGCCACATCTTCTGTGCAGGACTTTCTTGAACTGGTGAGAGAGTAGGAGCATGCTTGTAAAGTCTTTTCTGTCTCTTCTCCTCTTTGAATTGGAGAAGTATCCTTGCATCCTCTTTCTCCTTCATCTCTCTTGACACTTCCATGTCAGCCAGTTCATTTAACTCTTCTAAGGGGAGGGAGATGATTTCATCAATATCATAGTTCCTGGTCTGTAAGTAGGTAATCCTGACTGCCCTTAACTCATCATCTGAGTATTTGGTCTGGGGGCAGCCCTGATTGCAGCTTGCATGAAGCTAGATGACCCAGTAGAACTTTCTCCCCTTAGTCTCCTTTTCCTCTCTCTCTCTCTTCCTCCTCAATTTCCTCAGGAGTCATTATCCTTTTCCTTTGTCACCAACAGACCTTTGTGACTCAGGGTGGATTGAGGCTTGGCCTTCATTGCTTGGAGTAGCTTCCATGCTCTGGCCAGAGAGAGGCTGAGAAACACCTTCACCAGCAGGTGTCTCAGATGGAGTTTGGACCTCTGCAGCAGTTGTTGATGATGAGACAGGGGTCTCAGGTTCTGTCACTGGGCCTTCAGTCAAGGTTTCCCCTATGAAACTAATCTTAGGGTCCACCTCAACATCCAGTTGACCGATGACATTGCCTGATTCCTAAGTCTCCTTCTTAGAGGAACTCTGCAAGGATCCTGTCTTGGATTCTTTGAGCCAGCCTGTCAGCTTGTCTTGAATTGCTTGGATTGACAAGTGGCAAGTTGACTAAATCCAGTCTTTCATAGAAGCTCAGGCTTTGGAATTGAAAAACTTCTTGTTGGCCTTGAACTCTGTGAAGTATAAGGGCTCTTCTGTCATCATCATACCTCCACCTTATGATGTAGTTTGCCAGTTCCTTGTGGTGGAGATGAGACAGCCCTTGGTATACCTTCCTCAAAGAGACTCCTGATGAGAGAGTCTATAGAGTCCACATTAATGTGAACTTGAGGAAGTTGCTGAGAATGCACACAGCAAGTGAGGATGGTGAGTCCTCTATGTCCATTCTCTCTGAAGAACTCCCAGGTTCTGTGGTTGTAACACTTTCTCCCCCTTTTTGGTAGCATCACCCACTTGCATAGGTGAGCTGGAGGATAAGTCAATCACTTCCACAGGTTCTTGTGTTCCTGGTTGAGCTCTCCTTAAAGGTCTCCCAGCTAGTTTTTCCTGCAGATATGAAATCTGGAGTTGCTGATCATTGACCCTGTTTTGTAAGGTAGTCACCTGAGATTCCAAGTGACTAACCTTAGAGACTAAATAGGTGCATGTTTTTGACAGTTTTTGCACCTTTAGTCTCAAATTCCCCTCATCTTCATCAGAAGAATCATTGGGGGATGAGATGATTGGACCAAAGTCCTCTCTCTCACCACCAGCTTGAGTTTCTTGGCTGCTGGTTTTCCTCTGCTCACTGGCAGCCTCAGTTGAGATGCCAATGGGCTGAGTTGCCATGGTTGAGGTCTTAATGATGTAATCACTTTCAAAAGTGAGAGCCTCTTCCATATGGACATCCTGAACAGGTTCAGAAGTGTCCACCTCAGTAATAGGTGACTGATGTGGGATAGACTGAGGAGAGTCAGAGGTACTCATCTCTCTTTGAGTAGGGGAGGAGAAGAGAGACTCATGGTACTCACTGAATCCTAAGTCTTCATCAGTATAAGGATAGGTTGGGAATTGGTTGGTTGAGATCCAAGGCTGGGGATGGTAGCTGTCCCCTGAAGGTTGTTCACTTGAGTGTTGAGACTCAGAGTGAAGGCTTAAGGCTGTTGGGCTATTGAGCTCATCAGGGTGAGCTTGAGGAACCTCAGCCCTGATAGGTGAAGTAATGGGAGTGGTTTGCTCCTCAGGAGAAGTGGGAGCTCTAGTGTCCACTTCTTCCTGTAAGGTTGAGTATTTGGGGGCCTGCACAGACTCAATAGCCTGAGCAGGGGTTCGTTTGGATTTTCTTTGGTAGGTGAGGGTGATTTCTGGTCTTTTTAAGGGGTAAGGACAAAAGAGGTGTGGGTTCAACACTAGCTTGTGTTGCTAGGTTGTCACCTTGAGCAATGAGCTCTAACATTTTTGGGACTAGGGCTGTTTCTACCCCTGAGAAGCCTACAGTTGGCTTCTTCATTATTTTAAAGATGCCGGGCTTCATCTGTCCCAATTTAAGAATATTACCTGTTTCCCTCAACTGTGAGCCCAGTTCACAGTTGAGAATGTGTTGAACATATCTAGGAAACATGTAATACTCTAAGGAGTCTAAGTTTGCAAGTAAATTAGTATAAACAAATTGTGAATACCTGAACTTGACCCCCTGAACCATTCCATGAACTATAAAGGAGAGATCCTCAGGAATCTGGTCCCATCCACCATGCTTGTTTGACAAGCTGTGGATAACCACATGGAGCAGGAATTTCCATTGGGATGAGACCTTCCCTTTCCTGAAGGTCTTTACAGAGAAATCTCCCTCATAGCCCATCTGCTCAAAGAATGATTAACAGCTTCCTTTGGGAAGGACACCTCACCTTCTTCATCATCCAGCTGCAAATGTTGGTTAATGATGGCCGGAGTGATGAAGATTGTCCTCCCTTGCACTGTGGCAGACAGTGCCTTCTCCCCATCCATAATGACCTCTTGGCAGGTCTTCCAGAATTCAAGCAAGTGATCCTCATATAGAGTAGGATCAATGGTCAGGGAGGTGAAATAGTTTGACAAGTCAAGATTGGCAAATCTCTGAGAAACTTGCATCTTTCTCAGAGCTTAACAGAGCAACTTGATTTTGCCTGTGAAGTTGCATGGAGAAATCTGGGTTGTTTCTGCGGTTAAGGTTGGCCATTTCAGAAGCTTAAGGGTGAAGAAAGGTAGAAAGCAAAGGCGGTTTAGAGAATTAGGTTAGAGGAATAGTAGAATTGAGGAAGATAGTGGGAAAGAGGGGGAACCGTTGGGTATTTATATGAAAAGGGATTTGAACCAAAGTTAATGAAAGAGGATAAACTTTGAAATCCGAAGTCGGTCCCACCTCTGAAAAGGTAGTTTACTTTTGCTCAAAAAGTAGTTTTCTTGGAATTCGAAAAGCTTCCGAAGTTTAATTTGTCTTCGGAAGTTTTGATTGAAAAAGCTTCCGAAGCTAAAATGGCTTCGGAAGATTTTCCTGAGAGTCTTGAAATTTATGCTTCGGAAGAGAAATAAACCCTTGAATGCTTTGTATAAGAATAAACAAAGCTTCCGAAGGTTAATTTTGCTTCGGAAGGAAAAGGTCCTTAAAAATAATAAGTGTCTGAGATAAGAATTTTAAGCTTCGGAAGATGAATTTGACTTCTTCCGAAGGTAAAATCTCTTAGACAGTTATTTATTTTGAAGACATGTTTTTCTTCCGAAGATAAAATTTTATCTTCCGAAGTATCAAAAATTTTCAAGAATCTAAGGAAAGTCTTCAAAAAGATTTTTACATCCAAAGAAAACATGAGCTTATGAAAGTGATGAACTAGACAACTTAGGACACACATATTTTAAGAAGAAATAATTAGAATTAGTTTTAAGAAAAAGTCTACTCAAAGTTAATCATCCCAATAGCTGATATCAGATACTTAAATCTCTGTTCATCAAAAGCTTTTGTGAACAGATCAGCATATTGTTCATCTGTATGAACTTTGACTAGTTTAATTAATCCTTTTCATAGTTATCTCTTATTAAATGATACCTGATGTTGATGTGTTTGGTCCTTGAGTGCTGCACAGGGTTCTCAGTGATAGAGATAGCACTATTGTTGTCTATGTGGATAGGAGTCTCTTTGAAGTTAAATCCATAGTCCAGCATCTGATTTTGAATCCAAAGCACTTGAGCACAGCAGCTTGCAGCAGCAATGTATTCAGCCTCAGCAGTTGATGCAGACACACAGGATTGTTTCTTGCATTGCCATGAGACACCCTTCCACCAAGGAATTGACATCCCCCAGATGTAGACTTTGCAGTCATATTGCAACCACCATAATCACTATCTGTATAGGCATACAGATTGAAATTAGGATTCTTTGGATACCATAGACCAAGTGTTGAAGCACCTTTGAGGTATCTTAAAATCCTTTTCACAGTGATTAAGTGAGACATCTTAGGGTTGGCTTGATATCTTGCACAAATACATGTAGCAAACATGATATCAGGCCTGCTAGCTGTAAGATACATAAGAGACCCAATCATAGCCCTGTATAAGTGTTCATCTACACACTCCCCCTCAAGATCTGGACCAAGGGAGTGGTTTCTGGCTATGGGTGTCTTAGCAATCTTACAATCAGTCATGTTGAACCTCTTGAGTATGTCTTGAACATACTTTGACTGACTTATGAAGATGCCATCTTCAACCTGCTTCACTTGAATTCCCAGAAAGAAGTTGAGTTCTCCCATTGAACTCATCTCAAATCTGTCTTTCATCAGCTTCTCAAAGTCTTTGCAGAGCTTTGGATTAGTTGAACCAAAGATGATGTCATCTACATATACTTGAACCAGCAATAAGTCATTTCCCTGTCCTTTGATGAAGAGAGTTCCATCTATAGTACCTCTCCTGTATCCATGTTTACAAAGATACTCAGATAGTGTCTCATACCACTTCCTGGGTGCCTGATGCAGCCCATAAAGAGCTTTGTCAAGCTTGCAGACATAATCAGGATGATCAGGGTCTACAAAACCAGGTGGCTGTTTGACATAAACCTCCTCATCAATCACTCCATATAAGAAAGCACACTTTACATCAAGTTGGTAGACCTTGAAGTTCTTGGATGCAGCAAATGCCAGGAATATCCTAACAGCTTCTAGTCTTGCTACAGGAGCAAAGACATCAGTGTAGTCAATCCCTTCTTCTTGTGTGTATCCTTGAACAACTAGTCTTGCCTTGTTCTTGATGATGATTCCTCTATCATCCTTCTTATTCCTAAAAACCCATTTGGTTCCAATGGTAGTCTTCCCATGAGGAAGAGGACAAAGGTTCCAAACTTTCTGCCTTTTGAATTGAAGCAGCTCTTGTTGCATAGCTTCAACCCAACTTCCATCCTTTAGAGCTTCATCAACTTTCTTGGGCTCTATCTGAGATAAGAAACAAGAGTGAAGACAAACATTTGCTTCATGGGTTTGTCCTCTTGTTCTTACCCCTGTGACAACATCTCCAATGATGTTTGTGGTGGGGTGAGACTTGTGGATCCTTAGCTGAGGGATCACAGCAAGTTGCTGAGAAAGATCCAAATTTGAGAAATTTAGATCTGGTCTGGAAGATTCACCCTCCACATTATCACACTTATCAAGATTAACTTGATCCAATGAGTGTGTGACATCATTGATGTTGTCATCTATGGTGTGGTTATTAGCATCAAGAAATTCCTGATCACTATCACCATCACCATTGTTGTCTTCTACAAGTGAGGTGTCTTTATCTGGTTGAGAGGCCTCTGAGCTGGAATTTGAAGGCATGCCAGATGTATCAGCTGAATTTGTCATTGTTGTGCTGATAGAAACCTCATTTGCTGAAGTAGTTCCAACTGGAGCTGAAGATGTATGAGTTGAAGGTCTTCCTAGCTCAAATCTTGGATCAGGATCACCTGTATTTAAATTTTCTGCAGATCCTGAAACATGCTCACAAGATTTGTTAAAACAGTTGGTAACTAAATCAAGATCAAACAGCCAATCCGGACCAGAACCAGCCACACAGGGTGTGCTCATTGAAAGTCACATTGGCTGACTCCTCAACAATTCTAGTTCTGAGATTGTATACTCTATAAGCTTTAGCTTGGGAAGAGTATCCAATGAAGTGTCCATCATCTGATTTCTCAGCAAACTTGGCAATTTGATCTTTGGTATTCAAGATGGTGCAGGGACATCCAAATGACCTGAGAAAACCAATGAAAGGTTTCCTCTTGTGCCAAAGTTCATAAGGAGTCTTACCATGTGTCTTAACTACTAAAACTCTGTTTTGCACATAGCAAGCAGTATTAACTGCCTCTGCCCAGAAGGTGATAGGCAGTTTAGAGTCAGACAACATAGTTCTTGCAGCTTCAATAAGTGTCCTGTTTCTCCTCTCAGCAACTCCGTTTTGCTGAGGAGTCCTGGGAGCACTATATTGTCTTGTAATACCTTTTTCATCACAAAATGTATCAAGGATTTGGTTCTTGAATTCAGTTCCTTGATCACATCTTATGGTTTTGACCTTGTGATCACATTGATTCTCAACTTTTAAGATGAAATTCTTCAGAATCTCAGGGGTTTCATCCTTAGTTCTAAGGAAGAAGACCCAAGTGAATCTTGTAAAATCATCTGTGATCACCAAACAGTAAGAGGTCCTTCCTAAACTCATTACACTGGTGGGGCCAAAGAGATCCATATGTAACAAGTGTAGGGGAGTAGTGATGGAGTTCTTTTCCTTAGGCTTGTGAGATACCTTGTGTTGCTTCCCTTTCAGGCATGCAACACAATGATCATCACTTGTAAACTCTTTCTTTGGCATTCCAGTTACCAGATCATGTTTAATTAATTTATTCATGTTCTTAAAGTTTACATGGCACATTCTTTTATGCCATAGGAAAGACTCATCACTATTTGCTTTAGATAGAAAGCATGAAACTTCTCCAGAGGGAGATGTTTCTTGCAAATCCATCTTGTACATGTTCCCTTTCCTGGGGGCTCTGAGCAGGATATGCTCATGAGGAATGACCACTCCAGGCTTGAGAACAATGCACTCATGCTCAGTAAAGAGCATGTTATGACTCTGATCACAAAATTGGGATACACTCAGAAGATTGTACCCAAGCTCCTTAACAAAGTTTACCTTCTCAATGCTGAGCTTACCATTTGTGACCTTGCCCCTTCCAGAAATGTAACCACCTTCATCTCCTCCAAAAGCAACTGGTCCTCCATCAATTCTCTCAAAATATGGAGTAGAGACCTATTGCCTGTCATGTGCCTGGAACAGCCACTGTCAATTATCCAGACATTCCTGTTTGTCTTGAGCTGTTCCTGCACAAGAAAATGATTAGTTACATTTGGAAACCCAAGCCTTACTTGTCTTGGGCTCATTAAGTGTAATAGAAGGTAATGCAACAGTAATAGATCCTATGGTTGTACTATGGGGATCTTCAGCTGTTGTTGATGGAGAAACTTCAGTCATTTGGTCTTTCTTAGACTTCCACACCACCTTTGGAGTCTTGGACTTGACCTTCAAAACCTTAGAAGCTTTTGGAACTTCACAAGTTTTGATGACTGAACCTTCGGAAGAATCTACAGTCACTGCAGCAGACTTCAGTGCTTCGAAGAACTCCTTTCTTCCGAGACCAACTTTGCTTCCGAAGGTAATTTTCCATTTACCTTCTTCTTTGATTTGGAGCTTCCGAAGGAAACAGACTTTCCTTCCGAAGCTTGAGACTTCTTGAGACTCTTTGAAGTCTTTGTATTGGTCATGTGGACAGTACTTTTAGGATTGTATGGGCAATCCTTAGCAATGTGAGAAGTACTTTCACACATGACACATAACATTTTCTTCTTCAAAGAAGTCTCCTTTTGAGAGCAAGACTGGCTTTGGTCACATCCCTTCTCCACCTTCATCTTGGTAGATGCTGAGACAGTTCCTTTGGGCTGTGAACTGTTCTTGGAGTTTGATGGTCCAGGCTGTGCAGCAGTGGTACACAGCAGCTCAGTCTTTCTTCTTTGCACTGAGATGATTTGAACAAGAACCATGACTCTTAGCTGAGGAGTCTTGGTTGATGTCTTCAGTCCTTACTACTTTGAAACCTGCAGAGATAAAAACTTGTTTCTGCTTAGCATCAAAAGTAGCCTTGATTTCTTGAGCCTTCTTTGCTTTCCTTTTGCTCTTCCTGATCAAGTTCTTTCTCTTGGACTTGGTCATCACAGTTGATTTCTTCTCCTCAGAAGGATAGTGGCCCTTGGAAGAATCCTCTTCTTCACTCTTCTCAGAGGAATTCTTCACTATCACTTCTTCATCATCCTCACTTATAGGATCTATGAGAGGAAGCTCATCTTCACAAGTTCCACACCTAGGAGATCTTACAGACAAGATTGTGTGTGGAGGAGCTATCTCATTTGATCCCAGTCCCTGTCTATTTTGATAACACACTTTGTTGTGCAGGGATGAGGATATCATGTTCTTGAAGGTCTCTTCTTCAAGAACACTCTTCTCTGCCTTGGCTTTGCTGATCACAAGCTCAGCCTGGCACTCAGTCAACTTAGTGATGAGATCTTGGATCTGAGTTCTAAAATCTGTATGTTCATGTTTTAGTACTGAAATGGTTTTCTCCAAGTCCTCTATCTTTAACTTGTAATCATTTTCAGACTTTCTAAAATCAGATTTTAATATGTTTAATGACTCAAGATCAGATCTCATCTCTAAGTTGTAGGACCTGTATCTATTTACTTTAGCAATGCATTCAGGAGCAGAGATGTTCCAATACCTTGGCTTCATCATGGTCAGCCATCAGTGCTTGGTTTGGAGAAGCATCTTCCACCTGAAGCTCCAGTCAAAGCCTCCCTCTCTCAACAGCAACAGCAGCATGTTGCTTTGTCTTCTCAGCTCTGAGGGGCTTTGTCAGTGTAGTTTGGTCTGGTTGGTTTGGCTGTTTGCCCCCATTTGTTTAGGTGCCTTACACTCCCTAGCAAAGTGACCCATAAGGTTACAGTTGTAACACTTAACTTTGCTTTTATCCAGCCCAAACTTTCCACTGGTAGCATTGCTTGGAAATCTTCTTCCTGTTCTCTTGTAGAACTTCTTGGCTCTGTGAGTGAGGAGAGCCATCTGCTGAACTATCTCCATGTATTCCAGGTCATCTGGATGGATACAGTCCAGGTCTTCAAGAGTGAAGAGATAATTCCCACAGCTTTCATCTAGACACAAAGGCTTGAGAAGAACTTGTCTCTTGGAATGGGCTTCCTTGAGTAAAGTTCTCCCTTGGTGTCTCCGGGAAGGTGATGAAAGGACCCTTTTGTGAGTTGTCAGGGTAGCATATGAGATGATGTGGGGTTCTATGCTGTCCCTTTCAACCACATGAAGGGCTGAACCCATTTGATTGTTGGAGTTGCCAGATGAACCTTGCATGTTCATCTCCATCTGGTATCCACTGAGAATCCCATACAACTCTGTAGAGTAAGAGTTTTAAGGTTCTCAGTCCTCTTGATCACCACACAAGTGTGTCCATTGCCTAGGAAGTGAGGACATGAACTTCCTTACAATGTCCCTGTTCTCAAGAGGAACTCCTCCATCCACTAGGGTATCCACAATCTCAACATACCTGAAGTATTGTTGAGTCATGGTTTCACCTGCTTTGAAGGTGAAATTTTCAAACTGCTGCTTCAGAAGATCTTTCTTGTTCTCCTTGGCTTCAGAGGAGCCTTCATACATCAGCTTCAGTGCATCCCACAGCTGTTTGGCTGTTTTGCACTTCTTAAAACCTCTGTATACAGAGTTTGGGAGAGCAGTCTGAAGAGCAGTCATGGCCTTCCTGTCAATCTCTACTCTTTTTCTATCTTCATCTGAGTAGTTGGCCACATCTTTAGGAATCATACCAGCACCAGTAGCAGAGGGGGTGCTGGGTATGAAAGGTCCATTCTCAACAGATTCCCACATTCTTGAATCAAGAGACCTGATGAAGCCTTCCATCCTCATGCACCAGGTGTCAAAATCATCAAGAGTGATCAGTGGGGATTTGTTCATGGTTCCAGTCTCCATATCAGTCTTTGAGATGGAAGCCATTTGAAGAGTTTAGTTTTTGTGTGTGTGAGGGATCTTAAGATGGTTAGATCTTATATCAAGAGCCTGGAAGCTCTGATACCAATTGCAGGACCGTTTAAGGGCTTTAACACAATTACAACACAACAACACAATGAGGAGATTAACTAAACTTTAATCAAACAGTGAACTGGGTAACCAAGTGATACAAAGAACACAAGTAAAGCAAGAGACAGAACAAGAGAGTATGGGTTTCAAGGAGGCAGTATATTGCTTTCTCAAGTTCTTTTACAAGTGTTACAAAGCATAAAGAAAGATACAAGAACTTGAAATACTTATACTACAACCTACAACCCTACAGCCGGCTATACTTTGAAAGCCAGCTGGATACAATTGACTAGACACTAACAAAATCAATTGTAGGATCAAAAGGCATATCTGCCTTTTGACCTTGTGACTATGACATGCCATAGCTCACATCCTTATACATTACAAAAAGGATAAAGTACATAAAGTGGAAAGTTACAGACTCAAGACCTCAATGTACAGTTACCAAAAGCATGGCCTTTTCACCAACTCATGTAAGTTGGTGACTTTACAGAGATGCAGCGGAAAAGGTGCTTTATGGAACAGTACATCAGATAAAGCATGTGTACTAAAAGTCTTCGGAAGAAATCTGTCTTCATAGGTTGAAGCTTCGGAAGACTTTGTCTCTGAAGCTTCGGAAGACTTCATGTTTGGCTTCGGAAGATATTGGTCTTGGCTTCGGAAGATTTTACACTTAGAGTATTTTCTAATGCATTGTGTAAAACTTCCGAAGCATTCTTCACTTCAGTACTTAGTGCATGTTGCTGAGACACTTAGGCTGTTTTGGGTTGCATCAGACTTAAGGAATCCTTACCTAGAGGAGGGGTATAGATATACAGGAAGAGAGAC
The DNA here is from genome assembly GCA_025215565.1 of Flaveria ramosissima. NCBI lineage: Eukaryota > Viridiplantae > Streptophyta > Magnoliopsida > Asterales > Asteraceae > Flaveria > Flaveria ramosissima. The sequence continues at coordinate 79,641,986 of CM046040.1, forward strand.
CGACAGGAGGGAGAGATAGGAAGACAGACAAGAGAAGAGAGTAGACAGACAGAGAGAGACAGAACAGACAGAACAGAGAGAGAGAGAAGGGGGACAGAGAGAGAGACAGGACAGACAGTACCGAGAGAGAGACAGACAGACAGACAGAGAGAGAGACAGAGAGAGAGACAGACAGAAGACAGAGAGAGAGAGAGAGAAGAGAGAGAGAGAGGAGAGAGAGAGAGAGAAGGAGAGAGGAGAGAGAGAGAGAGGAGAGAGAGAGAGAGGATAGAGAGAGAGAGACACAGACAGAGATAGACAGACAGAGAGGAGATAGAGAGAGAGAGGAGAGATAGAGATTAGAGAGAGACAGAGAGAGAGAGAGAGACAGAGAGAGACAGAGAGAGAGGAGACAGAGATAGCAAACACACACAGAGACAGAGGAGACAGAGACACAGAGAGATAGAGAGACAGATAGAACAGAGAGAGAGGACAGAGAGAGACACACACAGAGACAGAGAGATACAGAGAGAGACGAGAGACGACAGAGAGAGACAGAGAGAGACAGAGAGAGACAGAGATATATAGATATATAGATAGATAGAGATAATGATAGATAGGAGACATATATAGAGAGATAGTATAGATATATATAGTATATATAGAGGGATAGGATATATTGTTAGATATATATATGTATATATATATATCTATATATATAAGATGAGATGTATGATATGAGTATATAGATATGCTAGATATATATATATTATATCTATATCGATATATATATAATATAGATTATATATATAGTAGATAGTAAGATATATATATATAGATAGATATATATAGATATTATATATATATATATATATATATATATATATATATATATATATATATATATATTAATGTTGCCTAAACCTAACAATGAACCAGTTAATTAACACTTAACAACTAAGCACACTTAAAAAGAATGTTGGATCTAGCTGTGATTCATCAATAAATTATGAAACAACAAATAACCTGCATATCGATTTTAATACATGAGACTTCCGGTATTAGTTTTGATAAAGAACAATGGTTGAATCAATATATGAGGTAATGAGATATGTAAGACTTACGAGTGATGAAGAATAGTGGTCGAACTTGTGTGTTTGGATTTTTATTTTTAAATTCATATGTTATTATTTAATTGAGATAACATGACATAGACGATACCATTGCTAAGAAAAAGGAACTAACAGAAGTAATATACAATATGTCACGAGAAAATTGATAAACTAACGGAAAACAAGTATCGCGATATATATTGTCGCCGACGTATCGCGCGGGTTTCTTACTAGTAATAGATAACATATATCTTACACAATATCTTGCTTAAATTGTGTAGATATTTGTATAGTTTAAATATTATGATTGTGATCATATCTCAAAATAGTCAGCATTATTTTGTAAGTATATATCAATTATTAATGAGAAGAGTACTAAGGTTTTAAGCTAATTCTATAACTCGTCTCATTTTACATATTCATCTAACATGATCGTTTACTTCTTTCATTTTACATAATCATCTAACATGGTTGTTGGAGCGTCCCACACTCTCGTTCTATCTATTATAGTTTTTAAAGTGTCAACGACTGTGGTAGATAACAATGTGCATCTACGATGTCATCTTTTCTTCCTAGGGTATGATAATACATTAGTTAAAATTCATTTACTACGAACATTGTTTATATAATTATACCACATTTAAAATAATTGTAGAAATTCATCTATTATATATGAACATTGTTTGAAAGGATAAAGAATCTGAAAAACTCATAGTCCCTAATATACTTTTTCTTTCTTTTTCATGTATTTATTAGATAGAAAATATTATTTAGTGTCTATTGTAATGATATTAACCATAACTATAAGATATGATTATTAGCCATCTTCTTCACATCATTCTTTTTGTGTGACGACTTTAATCCATTTATTCTCTCTTGTCTAGCCATGCGAGCTTGTAAATCAAAATATTAAAATTAAGTTTTACTTATTTTTTCTTTACATGTCGTCACAGTCCTAGTTTCTACCATCGTAGTCGTAGCACTGGTCATCATAGCCTTGTTATCGTAACTTATGCCGCCGCCTCTACGGCCTTAGATATTCGTCACCATTTGCCGTCAACAAAGTCTTTTACTATTTACTTTTTATTGGGGCCTTTTCTTATTTCTCCAAGACTTTATGTTTTTCCTATACCAACATATTTTATTTTTGGTCTGAGCGTTAATTTTCTGTAAATTCGACCGCTAAGGAGTATTAGGTATAACATATTAGTTAGAGTTATATTATAATTAGGTATATCTTTTAATAATTAGTTTCGATCTATGTAATTATCTTAATTGTTTTATTATTCTATAGTATTAATTAACTACATTTTTAATTATTCGCATGTGACACGATGATCTGCAAACAGCCATGGATGATATTTCTTTTAATAAAATAATGTTTTGGTAATCTTTAAGCATACTTGCAAGTTGACTTTCATGATCCTTCCATCATTTACACGATTATGTCCTCACTGTCCAAGAATTAATATTAATATAACATATAACATTTTTAATTTTCTTTTGGTCTTATATAAGATATGATCAACTACCACACTTTAAATGTAAACAAAACCCTTTTTATTATCTATAAAGATGACAATGCTCATAAGCTCTCTAATGAGATTTGGTAGAAGACACCTTCACACAATTGTTCATAGAGAAATCATCAAACCTTCATCTCCAACACCTTCCCATTTGAAAACATACAATCTTTCATTGTTTGATCAAATAGTTACAAACACTTTTACCCCTGTAGTTGCATTCTACCCAAACATTACCAATAATAGTAGTCCCCATGACAAAACACATGACCTCAAGAAGTCATTATCTCAAACACTAACAAAATACTATCCATTTGCTGGTAGGCTTCAGAAAATCGCCCCAACATATGTCGATTGCAACGACAATGGAGCCGAGTTCCTCCAAGCTTCTATCGATAGCGCGCTATCCGACTTCCTCCAAAAGTCACAACACGAAGATCTTACTCAACTCTTCCCAGATGGTCTAGTATGGTACGAGTCGAATAATAGATATCATGACCAAAGTGACAGTGTGACACCACTCGCGGTTCAGGTGAACCATTTTGAATGTGGGGGACTAGCGGTTGCAGTGTCTTTATCCCACAAGGTAGCAGATGGAAGTAGTGTGATTCGGTTCCTAAACGACTGGGCTAAAGTCGCGCGATCTGGTTCATGTTCCATTGAGCCACACTTTCTTTCTTTTAAACCAACAAACTTAAACTTCTCAGGGTTTTCCATTGAGGGGTCAAAGATTGTGTCACAAGAAGCTTCACGTTCCCAAACAAAAGGATACATGATCTTAAACACAAAGTCATCACGATGACCGCAGAATCAGGACAACCTGTTACGGATCCCCCAACTCGTGTGGAGGTTTTAACATGGTTACTTTACAAATGTGCAGTGGCATCAGCTACCAAAGATGGTGAACCGTTTAAACCAAGTGGTGTTGGCTTTCCAACCAACATAAGGCGCACGATGATCGAACCACTGCCCGAGAGCACCATAGGAAACATTCTTGCGGTTATAGAGGTTCATACAAAGACTGAAAGTGAAATGCAGCCTGGGTGTTTATAAGTGAAATCAAGAAGAAAAAGAAGCAGCTTGGAGGGATTAAAGATCTTCAAACAATGTTTGATCATCTTTGGAATAAGTTTTCGACAAGAGATATTGAAGATCAGCAAAGAAGACTCGATACGGATAGATCGTATGTATGTTCAAGCATGATTAGGTCTCCGTTGTATGAGATCGATTTCGGGTGGGGAAAGCCGATAAAAGTAACCTCTGGTGGACATGTAGGAATGAATAGCTTTGTTCTAATGGATACACCGGAGGGGGATGGTATTGAAGCTCTTGTGTGTTTGAAGAAACAAGATATGGATAGATTTCAAAGCAACTCTGAGCTGCAAGCTTTTCACTAAGTTCTGATCAAACCTTACTTCCATTTGTACTCCTCTTCAATAAGCATTTGTTTTTAATAATCTGTTATGATATTTTAATTTCGACGAAGTCTCTCTAACAATTAAACTTGGTATAAGATATTGTCAATTGTATTACTGTATGATTCAAAGATGTACAAGAGAGTCTTTATATAGAATACAATAAGCTAAATATAGTAAACAGTAATCTAGCCTAATCACAATCCTATAAGCATATAAATTATTGTTTAACATTCCCCCTCAAGCTAAGGCCGGGGAGCGACCTGTAGCTTGGATCTGATAAGTTCAAATCACTGAGAGGATAGAGGTTTCGTAAACACATATGCAATTTGATCATCTGTCTTGATGAATTGTATAGAGAGCTTTTTTTGAGCGACTTTTTCTCTGACGAAATGAAAGTCTATCTCCACATGTTTTGTGCGAGCATGAAAAATTAGATTGGCTGAGAGATAAGTCGCCCCTAGGTTGTCACACCATAAGTCTGGAGCTGATATCACAGATGTGTGAAGTTCCTTTAGAAGCGCTTCAAGCCATGTTAACTCAGCAACAGTGTCGGCTAGAGCTTTATATTTTGCCTATGTTGATGACCGAGAGACAGTACGTTGTTTACGAGCACGCCAGGAAATGAGATTTGCTCCAAGGTAGATAGCATATCCTCCGGTGGATCGACAGTCATCAAGGGATCCAGCCCAGTTTGCATCCGAAAAGGCTGTGAGAGAGTGGTTGTGGGCATCTATGTAGGCATGAATCACGGAGGCTAATTTTTGTCTAATCAGCAAGCCGTAGTTGGAGGTTCCTTGTAAATACCGAAGAATTCTTTTGGCAGCTGACTAATGATTTTCTGTTGAAGAGTGTATAAATTGACAAATTTGTTCACTGCAAAAGTAATGTCAGGTCGTGTAAGAGTTAGGTACTGTAGAGCTCCAATTGTTTGTCGAAATTTAACAGGATCATCAAAGGATGAACTATCACCGGTAGCTAAATTTGAGTTGGTTTCATTAGTTAGGCAACTGGTTTGATTGAGAGAGGCCTGCTTTCTGAATGACATCGTGAATGTATTTTTGTTGTGAAAGCACCAAATCATTATCCTTGTGAAGAACCTCGATGCCCAGAAAATATGATAGCCGACTCATGACTTGAATTGCAAATGTGCTGCTAAGCTTCTCAATGGTATGATTAATCAACTGAGAATTGTTTCCGGTTAGGATGATGTCATCCACATAAACAAGCATGTACATTAAGGAGCCGTTATGGGAGTAAATAAAAAGAGATGGGTCAGTTTTAGATCCATAATATCCTAGGTTCAATAAGACTCCCGAAAGACGGTTGAACCAAGCCTTTGGAGCTTGTTTGAGCCCATATAGGGACTTGTGAAGCAGACACACATGATTTGGCTTTTGTGAGTCAATAAAGCCCGGTGGTTGGCGTAAATAAATGGTTTCCTTGAGATCACCATGTAGAAACGCATTTTGGATGTCCAATTGTCTAGGTGGCCTGTTCCTTGTTACGACAAGAGAAAGAACCACATGAATGGTGTTTGACTTTACCACGGGATTGAATGTCTCAAAATAATCAATTCCCGGTTGTTGACTAAACCCTTTTGCTACCAAACGAGCTTTGTAGCGTTTGATATTCCCTTGTTCATCACGTTTCAACCTGTACACCCACCTATAATCAACAACATTAGCATTTGGAACAGGTGGTACTAAAGTCCATGTGTCGTTTCTCGTTAAGGCTTTGAATTCCTCGGCCATTGCAGCACGCCATTGTGGACTTTTGTTAGCAACAGCAAAAGAGGGTGGTTCGGTTGAAGAAGGTTGTGTGGTGGTGTGAAAGGCTATGGCATTGTAAGGAGTTCTTTGTTTCGGATTTTGTCGAAGATTTTTCGGTCGTGGACGTGGTTGGTTTTCATTTTTTGTGGTTTGTTGAGGTGGTTGTTGTGTTGGTTGTCATCGACGGTAGGCCTTTTGGAGAGGTGGTTGAGATAAATTGTGGGCTGGTTGGGTGCTGGGGGTATGATGTGGGCTGGTTGTTTGGCCGGTGGTTTGATGTGGGCTGTTTGGTGTGCTTGTGGTTTGATCTGGTGGGTTGGTTGATGAGTCGGTTGGGCTGTTGGTTTGAGATGTTGAGTTGTCTGGTGAGTCTATTGGGCTGGTGGGTGAGTTTGTTGGGCTCGTGGAGCTGCTAGAGCTATTGGATGGTGAAGCTGGTGGGCTAGATAAATGTTGGATAGGGTTGTTTGGGTTGGTGGATTGTTCTGATGTTGTACGTGGGCCATTGTTTGGGCTGGATTGTTATGGTTGTGGTACAGACGATGGATAAAATGAGAAGTACAGATCAGGAGTGGATGTGAGTGATGGAGACAAGGAGGAGTGGAGAAAATGAAAATATGCCTCATGAAACCGCACATGTCGAGCGACATAAAGTCGGTTAGTGACAGGGTCAAGACAATGGTACCCGTGATGAGAAGAGCTATACCCTAAGAAGACATAGGGTAGGGAGCGGAAATCCATCTTGTTGTGGATTATATGGGCGGGGGTGTGGAAAACATTGGCATCTAAAAACACAAAGAAAGGATAGATCGGGTTTACGTTTGAAAAGTTGCTCAAATGGAGAAATATTTGAAGAGGCTCGAGAATGCATGTGATTTATCAAGTATGTAGCCGTGTTAAAGGCAAAATTCATAAAAAAATTTGGAACACCCGATTGCGCCATAAGAGTGAGACCAGTCTCAACAACATGACGGTTTCGTCGCTCAACCAAGCCATTCTGTTCACTGGTGTGAGGACAGGAATGGCTATGAATAATCCCGTGATTTGTTATAAATGAGAATAAGCTTCAAAATTCTCCCCCTCCGTTTGTTTGAACGACTTTAAGTTGTGTTTGAAATTTTGTGGAATTGTTGAAAGGTAATGAAACTATCGGATATTTGTTTCATAGGACACAACCACATATACCTAGTGAAATGATCCACACATAGTAAAAAATAACGGTGACCATAAAAAGGAAGAAATAGGGGTCAGGCCCCAAACATCACAAAAAACTAAATCCAATACACGAGTGCTTTTCTGGTGTGAAGAAGATAAATGCATTTTTGATGATTTTCCCATAGGACATAATTACAAGAAGAAAAATAGAAATAAGTGTAACAGGAAGGTTATTTTTTGAGATCATAGACTTTAACAGCTGCGAATGGGGATGGCCAAGACGTTGATGCCAAGTTGCGGGAAATGCTCGAACGGTTGAAAAAGCAACATTGGACACAGGATGGAACTTTGGTAGTTTGAAGGAGTAGAGACCATCTTTACTTGGACCCATGAGGAGGATAGTGCGAGTAGCCGTATCCTTCACACAAAAAGCGGTAGAGTGAAATTCAAAAAATACATTATTGTCTTTACAGAATTGTTGCACAAAGAGAAGATTACGTTTGATTTGTGGAACGTGTAAAATTTTGGTAAGTGAAAGGGTTTTGTTTTGAGAATTAAATTTGGTAGAAGCAATATGAAGAATGGGTAAACTTTTGCCATTACCAACAATAAGTGTATCCTTACCATGATACGGCTCGGATTCTTCAAAGCCATAAAGATAAGGCGACACATGACTACTTGCACCTGTGTCCGACAGCCAAGATGATGATGCTTGTGAGCGTTGATCAACAAAGTTTGCTTGAGGGGCCTGCTTTGGTTGACGAATTGTTGTAGGGTCACGGTTAGGACAATGTGAGGGAATATGACCAATTCCACACCTGTTGCAACAACCGTAGACGATATTTTGATTAGATGCCCAAGCAAATCTAGAATTTATACCTGTGGGAGAAGCAGCCTGACGGCTGTTCGGATTGTTGCTGTTGTAGCGGGCACGACCACGGCGACTGTAAGAACCACGATTTGGTGTTCCCCCATTGGTATAAAGGGCCTGATTTGCTGTTGTGCAGGTTGTACAGTAAGGCCTAATTGGGTCAACAGTTGTTTGAAGAGACTGAATGGTTTCTGGTGGAAGTTGGGTACTTGCTGAATCACGGTTGCTGGTAGCCATGAAGGCCTTAGCAACAGGCACGATGGGATCAGGCTTTTTTACCATGTATTCATGATCATCAAGTATGCTAGGAAGTTCCAACAAGGTAACAGAGGGTTGTCTTGAAATGAGAGTGGACTTCAATGAGTTGTATTCTTCTCGAAGGCCTGAAATAACCAACATAACGACGTCTTTTTCTTTCATAGGCTCACCAATGTTAAAGAGAGCGTCTGCATACTGTTGAGCACGTGGTGATATAGTCAGCACATGTTTCTTTAGGCTTCATCTCGATCTTCAGCAGTTGAGTTTTGAGAGTGTATTCTCGTGAAGAAGTGTGAGGTGCATAAGCACGTTCCAAGGCAAGCCACAGATCATGAGAGGTGTCTCCCTGTACATGTTTAAATGAGGCTTCGGAGATCGTCAAAAGAAGTAACATGCGTATATGAGCATCATTAGATATCCAGGCTGAATATTCAAGTTTGGAGGTCGGGTTTGTTTCTGGACTGCTTCCGGTAATAGTTTTGTGTGGGCATGAAATAGATCCATTGACATAGCCAAAAAGATCATTGGTAATGAGAAAGGGTTGGATCATTGTTTTCCAAAAACCATAGTTGGTAGGGCTTAATATGAACCCAAACTTATGAGAAATGTGATTTTTTTTGTGTTATGAGGTGAAGGCTGTGATGGCCATTATGGACCGAGACTAAGGAATTAGGGTTGAACGCTGCCGAAAAAGAAAAGAAGAAGAAGAAAAAGCAGCGGGATTAGGGTTGACCGACAAAGGCTCTGATACCAAATTAAACTTGGTATAAGAGATTGCCAATTGTATTATTGTATGATTCAAAGATGTACAAGATAGTCCTTATATAGAATACAATAAGCTAAATATAGTAAACAGTAATCTAGCCTAATCACAATCCTTGACATATATAAGCATATAAATTATTGTTTAACACTAACCAATCTCTTTATTTTCAATGATATAGGTAAGGTTTAGGCACTCTTTACGAGGGTTGGTTGTAAAGATTTAAGTGCCCTGAATGAGCCTTAAAAAAGTTTCTAGGTCAAATGAATTAAACTATATAAACTATTCTTCTGAACGAAAAGTAAAGTTTTAGCAATAAACGTAACGAATCATAGTATTAGATGATATATCGTAATAGCAAGTCGATAAATTGTTATGTTCGTCTTTGTTGTTGCGCCTGTCCCAATTAATTTTTTTTCTAATAATTTGTTAATCCCTTATTGGTTGAGAATCGAGATTTGGGTTTTCTAGGAAGGGCTTTTAATTGGATTAATAAAAATGAGTTATAACTAATAAGTTTGTCTAATGAAAATGAGCTGAAGATTTGTATTTTGGTTTTAAAAAAATTGGGTTAAACTTTTTGATTGAGTTAAGTAGGTTATAACTATTTAAACACACACGCACAAAAATTTAAAAATTTAAGGCCCCCAAAGGGAGTGGGCCTTAGATGATTATCCACCCCACCCCTCCTCAGGGCCGACTATGCTCTTTATTCTCCATGAATAACTTTGTTATACTTGAAATTTACAAAGTATAGTTGTGGTAATTTAGAAATTTTGTAGTTAAAATTTATCACCTTAAAAGACAGTACATCAAGGTGGCCTAGTAGCGACCTAGATTCTCCAAAGAAGACAAGGGTTTGAATCCCAATTAGGTAACATCTTGGGGTGGATAACCCATCGCGAGGACCTAGAGCCCCAACAAAGGGTTGAGCATAACACAACGTTAGGGCATAATATGAGTTCAAACATCACGTCTTGTTTTGGGTAAGCCCATGAGTTGCATTCTCTCATATGGATTTCTGGGGAGGAGGTACGACATGCCAGGACTCCAATAACACTCATTTTTTTAAATAAAACTTCCATAAAACAAATGTGAACTACCACACAAGGTTAGGTAAAAAATATGAAGGGGTGTAACTAAATGACATACCTTATTTAACTTATATAATGATCATTTCAAAATTTTCTAGACGGAACTCTATTGTTAAATGTGTTATTCCTTATGTGACTAAATGGCATACCTTATGTGCATACTTTGATATCACCAATATATTTTATGCGTATTGTTGTGGATGAGAGAGGAACTCTAGTATAAAAAGTGCTCAGATGACAGTAATTTAGGATGAGTGACTTCTGGGAAGTTTTCACCAAGGAAGTCCAAAGCAAATCCGTGACCTATATGTGGGCAAAGCAAACAATATTGATACACAAGGGGTCGGGTGTTATAAATGGAATCAAAGTCACTCATGTGTCGTTTGGGATGTTGGGAGCAAACCCTATCAAGGATGATGAGTTCATATGGGGATGGGTGGTTATGACGCCTTAGACAAATCTTACATCAGTAGTGGATATTAGAGATGTTGGGTTCATAAGTAATATCCTACCTCTAATATTACCAATGTGTTTTTGGCACATTGGTTATGAGCTTATATGGTAATATCCCATGATGGGTGAACATCGAGAAATTTTTCATCTAGGCAACCAAAAATAAATATGTGAGCTTCTCGTGAGTAAAACATACAATATTGGTGACATGAGTTGCCGGCTGTTACATTAAACTAGCATAATGTGGTGCATTTGCGCACTGTTTTATGCGCGTTGCAGCATTTGGTATTAACATGTTTAAGCATATAAAAATATAAGAAGTTACGGTGATATAGTTCTGGAAATGAAATGTAGATAGAAAAAAGTTATATAATGATACCAACGTCCATCAGTCGATATTGGTATAATTCTTCACAATATCAACATTTTATTAGTCGATATAATCTACGATACCCAAAATAATATATTATTTTGAATACCACTGCATTTTTAACAAAATTTATGTCAGGACACCAACATTAAAAATCAAACACAACCACAAATTAGTTTTTTTTAAATTAACAAAGACAAGTTATTGAAAAAAAATCAAATTATTAAAAAATTCAATGAGTTAAAAACGTATGTTATAAATAGTACGTAGGGTAAAGCTATAATTTTTGAAACTAGACAGGTGGCCACCGACCTTTTTAAATGTGGTGTTATAAATTATCTGTTTGAAGCCCGAATTATATTGATTAGTTTTGTGATTAAATGATTATTGATTAGTATTGGTGTGATTTTTTTAATTTTTGTGTGATTATTGATTAATTTTGTAATTATTGATTAGTTTTATGATAATTGTTTAGTTTTATGATTATTAATTAGCTTTGTGATTAATTGATTATTAATTAGTTTTGGTCATTGGCGAAGCTTCATTGGGGGGTGGGGGCTCCTCTTTTTCGTCAGTATTCGGTACTGGAAACTTTTTAATAAATATAGATATCGTTAACTAACATACATGTTATAATTAATAAATCAGACACACATAGCAAAACATCTTAAATTAACGGGTAAAAAAGCATCATCGTGTAGCATTTGAAGCGGTGCGATATCGAATCGGTACTGTATACTGATAGACTCGATATGGTATTCGGCACCCATTTTTCTTCGAATTAAGTATTGGTGTTTTCTATAGGTACCAATATGATCCTATCGCATCCTAAACGTATGTGATTTCAATTTTGTTTATCATAATAGGAATTCAAATGCACTTCTAGCATGTAGAACAAAAGAAATATAACAGGAGTTGAGGTTGGTAACTACACTCACTAGTAGACTAGAAAAATATAATATCACAAAAGAATTGCAATCCAATGCAATTGTTATATTTGTGTTAGGCTATACATACTTTTGTCATACACATTCCTTATAAAAAGTTTCATGTCACATCCCGGCGGAAGCGTGAAATGCTTAGGGTGTGACTTGTTTGCTCAGAACTCATTGATTTATGATTGTTACTAAATATCACATGAACATATATATATTTCATGATAAGGCATATTAAATATATATAATTTCACATAACATAACAAGGATTAATAAAGGAGTTAGGATTACATCAATTCATCATAGTCAAAATTTGAACTAACATAACCCTATTACATTAAAAGCCTAGCAGTAACATCTTCAGAGACGATGGTAGTGGGCATCCACCGTCACACTGAGATCATACAAATTTACTGTCAGGTTTACACAAACTTTCCCCACCACTTCTCCCCAGCCATTATAAACATCAAAGGAGAACATTAAGCTGTTAGTCATGGTGAATTCCTGAAAAAGCATACTTAAAATAGTCAACATAAAGTTGGTGAGCTTCACAGGTTTATCATATAACATAGATGCATTATATACAACCAAACCTTACATAGCAAACAGATCATTCATATCTGTCATAACTTATTTCATAAATCAGATAATATAGCAACACAATACTCATCTTATTGGTGCAGGAAATATTTTCCTAAGTAGCGCTACCAATATTATCAAACGGTTCCACATCCGAATTAATGGTTGTAACATAAATCTCAGAAAATAATGCATCAGATAGTATGTTTTTTCCCCAAAACTTTTACAAAACAAAAAAAATGGGCCATGAAACTCACCTTTACTCCAAATGGTAACCTATACAAAAAAAAAAATATTTATAATTCAGGAAATGTATATTTCTTTAACATTTTTAGCACCTCAGATTGAAGAATTTATTTTATAAATCGGGTTTAATATAAATTCCGAAATTTTTACAGTAGATGTATCTTAGTGTTAGGTAAAATATACTAAAATTTCATATTCAAATTATTTTCAGGCTAATTTTTATTATTTTTTACATTATTCACATAATTTTTTAGAAATACCTTCGGGCCTCTAAAATTAGTCAAATTTTGACAGGTTAATAATTATAATTCGTAAAGTTTTTCAGAATTTTCTCATGCTCTAAACTATAGCAGAGATATTTTTATAATTTTTCCTATTTTATCTTTATTTTGCTAAAAATACCAGATTATGTCCAAAAATTCTAATTTTTACACAAACTGCTCCATTTTTATTCTTATATTTTCTATAAATTTTTCATAATTTATTTCATACTTTAAGTATTTTTCCCGATTTTTGTTTAACAGAATGGTTAAAAATTAATATTTCAGAAAATGTTTTGAGTTAGGTCACGAAATTTTTCCAGTGGATTCTATAATTCTTAATAGTCAGTGCATAATTTTTCTATATCTTTACTAGGATCAGTTCTTTTAATATAATTTTTCTCTTTTTATCCTTAAATATTGCATATAAATTAATTAATTCATAGGAATGGTACCAAATTTTGCAGAGTTTTATTCCCTAATATTCTAAGTATATTTTTAATGTTTGTTCCCACAATCATAGTTATTTTATATGCAGAATCAATTTAACAAACTATGACTAGATTTTTAACCCTTTTGTTGATAATTTCTTGCTATAAATTTGATTTTTAAGATTTGTTTTACTTATTTCAGATTTTTAAAATCTTTCTTTTTGTCTGAAAAATGAGTTTGATTATTATATGTTTTTATAAAAACCTTGAATGTTTAGTCAAAAGGGTTAATCACATGTGTTTATATTAACACATGTTTGATTTTCATAACTTAATTTAGTAGGGTTTTTAGGGGTTAAAACCTTGATTTTGACAGAAGGAGAGTGTGAGAAGGAGGTGAGGATGGTCTAAGCTCGCTTTGTTTTGGTGTTCTTGATAATCTTTCGGGAGACGGTGCTTCCACGAGGCTTGGATGTTGCTGCCTTGTATTCGAGAGTGTGTGACCGAGTGAAGTTGAGGATGATATTTGGTTGAGAGGTGGTGACCGAAAGGATGGTTCGTGGCTTACGGTGGTGGTGTTTGGGAGTGGTAGCCGAGAACAAGGTGGTGAGTGGTGGTGTTAGCCGTGAGTTTGAGATGGTGTTAACCGAGAGATGAGGAAGTGTGATAGTAACCGAGAGTTAGTAGTGGTTGTGTTTGTTTAGAGAGGTGGTGAATATGCAAACCTTCGGCCGAGGGTTGATATAGGGGAGTTCTCATGATTACTATTAGTCCTAGGTGGTGAGGTGTTCATTATAGCCTTGCTTAGTCATGGCTATGTGGCGGTTTTGTGGTGCCTCTAGAAGAACCGAAGAGATGGCGGTGGTTTGTGTCCAAGTTGGGTTCCAACCGAGAGTTTCAAAGGGAGGTGGAGTCGGTTGTCATTAAGGAGTTTCATCATTGCTCCTAGGGTGCTAGACTCTCAAGGTGGCATGCATACATATGCTTTGGTGTGGCGGTTTGATGGTGTGTCTAGATGGACCGAGGAGGTGGCGGTGCAAGAGGAGGGGTTGGTGTCCCTAGTTGTGCAAGGTGGTATCTCCATAGGTTTCATGACTCACCAAGTCATGATTGCATGATTAATCGGGTGCTTAATGAGCCGATTTAGTGGCCTTAGTTGGTGCTTAGGTTGGGGTTTAAATGTAAGGGGTTTGTTTAAATTTGTGTTGATGTAAGTTTCACTTGTTGTTAACTTATGTTTGTGATGTTTGGTTGAGTTGTGTTTTGGGTTTGTTTGATGTTGTATGATTGGTGTATCTTGATCATATATCATTTGGTATCATAATGTTATGAATATGTATACATGCATACGTAAAAGGTTTGTGCATGCATGTATGCATGCATACGTACATTATATATATTTATATGGGCAAATAATATACATGCATAAGTAGAACAAGAGCATGCATACGTATATCACACATGTATGTATAAAAATATATACAAGTTAGCTTAGGTGTAGTTGAATAATTAAATATACTAGTGTATAAAATTCTAAACCTAGGGTTGTCACATTTCAACGCTTATCAAATTTTACTGGTATTTATATCTAGGAAAGTTTTTTTCTTCCTAATACTGGGTTCATAAACAGTTTTTATAACACACCATATAACGAATAAAAAAATCAATAAAAAGTTTAAATGTGTATGAATTTTGTTTAATAATGAATTTGAGAAAAAAAAATGGGTTTCTTCAAAAAAAGTTAAAAGTTAATCTTTAAATAAGAATTTTTAATTTAAAAAACACTATCTTTACATAATTGAAAATCATTATATATATGTAGAACTAATTTGAAAGAAACACTTTCTTTAAAACTTTCAGATACAAGCTAGACTTCACTTTTTTTGTGAATCAGTCCTGAATAATCAACGACTCGACTTGACTCGTTTACATCTTATTAATTTTTATATGTTTTATTAACATAATAGAAACAATAATAGACAAAAGAAATAATAGTTAAAATGCAAAATAAATAAAAAAACATAAAAGTTTTTAATCTAATAAGTTAAAGGGTTGATACGTTAAATAAAAGAGCAAAAGAAAATAACAACTTGAAAAGTTATTGGATTGAAACAAAGAGTAAAAATAAATTGGAGGGTATACATACAATTACCCTTTTATTTTTATATCTTTCACCAATTACTTTAATCTTTCAATCACAACTCATAGGGACTTGGAACTAAAAGCAAATCAGTTTTTCGCTTAAGCGAGGCTCCAAACGACTCGCTCATATCCAGATCTTCAAGCGGTGCTCCATCGGGGAGCTCCCAATTGAAGTGATAAAGTAGCATTGCTAGAGGAAGCTCGACATTAGCCAACCCAATCGTCAAACCTGGACACATTCTTCTTCCCGCACCAAATGGGAGATATTGATAATCAATCCCCATCATGCTAATAGCACCCTCACTAAATCTCTCTGGTATGAACTTCTCAGGATCAGTCCAGTAATCTGGATCGCGTGCCATTTTCCACGCGTTAATTACAACATTTGTTTTGATAGGGATATGATATCCACTGATCTCACACTCCTCCCGACACACTCTAGGTAACAATAACGGAATAGGTGGGTGCAACCTTAAGGTTTCCTTGATCACAAGTTTTAGGTAGTCTAATTCTTGGATGTCTGACTCGTGAATCTTTGTCTTTCCCTCGAGCACTCGCCTGACTTCGGCTTGAGCATTCTTCATCACCCTTGGATTCTTCAAGAGTTCTGACAACGCCCATTGAATTATCACTGATGGGTTATCTGTGCCCCCAGCAAACACATCCTGTGACATAGTTTTTTAGATCATGGTGAACTTGAGTTTGGTGCAAAAAAAATAAGAGTTGCATATGTTTAGCATGATAACAACTTAAAGTTTTGGTTCTACAATGTTATATCTAGTTTTTATAATACGCCCGCTTTTACCTTTTCTGTATAAAAAAGAAAAAAACCCAATCCATTTTTACATTTTCTATTAGATATACTGGATTTTAAAAAATATAAAGTATTGCTCGATAATCGATAATACTATCAATTTGACCAACAAAACTCTTTTAGTTTCACTTTTGTTAGAACAAGACAATGCGACTCACATATATATTGTGTATTAGAGTGATGAACATAAGAAAATTAATGAAACCTCAAGTGAAATGTCGAGTGGGCACAACAGTTTGGATTATTAAATTTAAACTTGTATTTTACCAAAAAAACCATTAATTTTACATATATTGGAAATGTTCGGTTAACATTTTATTCGGTTTATTCGATTATGAAAGTTTTTTGGGTTTATCAGTTAACTAAACTTAACCGAATTGGAAAACTTTTTAATCAAACTAAATTTAATCAATTTAACCTGATTCAACATTCAGGTTTGGTTGAATTCAGATAACCGAATCAAAAAACGAGATTTCATCAAACCAAAAATTAAATTCACATTTTGGATGTTTAGGAACTTGACCATAAATGATAACACAATTCAACTCAGTTTTTCTGGTTATAGATAAGATTTAGTTTTTGAGCTTTTTCAGTTTACCGTTTTTCAATGCCCGAACATTCTAAAACATTTTGTGTCTATTTGATTTTTATACATTCATCGTTTAAAAGAGTAAATTATGGAGTACTTGTATTATTTTTATGAGCTAAACATCATAACACTAGACCATTTAAAATCTTTTCTCTAAAAAGTCAATGTAAATTTAAAAATTCTTGATCATATATGTTAATCTATGAGTTAATAATACTAACCAGCAAGATTGCTTTGATGTTGTCCGAAGTCAACGTGAACTCCGAGCTGCCATCATGTTTGAGCCTCAATAGAACACCAAGAAGATCTTCATCCGATCGTTGTTCTTCGTGATCCGCGATGATTCGATCAAAAACCTTATCCAACTTGTTGCGACTCTTCATCAACGTACGCCTCGCGCCAGTAATCACAGGCAATACTTTGCTAGATGGAAATAGATCCGACACGTAAAAACTACTAGATACATATAGAGCCTCATTAATCATTGCAAGCAACATCTCCTGTTCCTTGCATTTGCTCCCAACCACAACCCTACACATGATTGTATTCATCATGGTAGTAATCATTTTAGTAAGATTGATTGTCTTTGATCTTTGCATGGTGATGGATTCCACAAGTTCCCATGACATTTCTTCGCGAATAGATTGAAAAGACTCAACCTTTTTGGTGCTTAGAAGCTCCAACACGCATATCTTGCGTATTTGTCTCCAGTAATCACCATACGGAGAGAGAGAGATGCCAGTGTAATTGTACGCGATGAACTCCCCAGCGAGAAATTTGGGTCTATTCGCAAAAGATAGATCGTGGGTTTTCATGATCTCTTTGGCAAAAGAAGGAGAGGAGATTAGAACGGTTGAAACTTGGCCGATTTGTAGATGCACAATCGGTCCATGTTTTTGGGCTAAACTTGTAAGAGCGCGATGTGGTTGTGCGCCTATGAGATGATGTATGTGGCCAATTAAAGGGAGCTTCCATGGTTGTGGAATGAGTTTTAAGTTGTTGTTGTTGATCTTGTGAGATTTGAAGTATTTTAGTCTAGTGATGATGATGATGAAGAAGATGAGGAAGGTACCAAATAGAAGGTTGATAGAAAAGGGGATTTGAAGTTCCATCATTTTTTACTTCAAGTTAAGCCTTTGTTGGGACTTTAATACTTAATTATAGGCCCTTTGAATATATATTTTTATGTTATTTAACAACTTAATATTAAAGT
Organism: Flaveria ramosissima; assembly: GCA_025215565.1. Taxonomy (NCBI): domain Eukaryota; kingdom Viridiplantae; phylum Streptophyta; class Magnoliopsida; order Asterales; family Asteraceae; genus Flaveria; species Flaveria ramosissima. The sequence continues at coordinate 79,659,960 of CM046040.1, forward strand.
ATGAGCTATTAGCATCATAAGGAGATTATCTCAATCATGGTTTGACAAAAAAATAAAAAAATATCAATTACAAAAATCATGTACTGCGATCTATGGTTATCAAATACAACGGTCTTACTCTTAAATCCAATACAACGACTTTTTGGTATTATAGTGGCTTTAGGGATGGCCATTAATATGTATTTACAGCGCCAGGTATCAAATCAAATACAATGGTTTTCGGTTTAATAATTTGCAGATATAAGGATTACAAAAATAAAATATTGAAAACAATTATCAAGCCCTGCGGCCTAGCTTATTCATCAGTAACGAATTAATTAAACCATTAATAATTACATTGACAAATAAGTAGTTACATTTACAAAAATATTGTCTCCATCTTTCGAAAAATAAGAAATCTGTTTCTAGTCTCCTGCGAATCATGAAGTTAATAAACGAATGTTTTTTCCCATGTAACTGAAATAATTATAAATAAACAATAGTGTTTGGTACGCATAAATGATGGGCGAAGCGAAATAAACCATTGAAGGTGAATTAATAAAAACATTTTTTTGTTGGTGAATGTAATGTAATAAAACATTATATTGTTGATTTCGTTCCCTCAAATTCATTACATCCACCCTTATTATTTATTCTTTTCATTTCATCTATTCTACCATCATTACACACCAACACCATCCACTCACCCACCTCAACAACCACCATAGGCCGTCACCCGCAACCACCAACAGGCACGACCACCACCAACCACCGGACACCAAGATCATTTGTCACCGGCAACCACCACTAGGCACGGCCACCACCACTACCATCGACCACCACCAACCACCGGCCATCGTCGTCGCTGCCCGCCACCAGTCACACGCGGTGCCACCAACCACCGCCGCTAGAAACCATTGCTGCCGAAAACCACCGCCTCCGGAAACCACCGCCACTGGAAACCACCACCAGCCGCCGCCGAAAATCACCGCCAGAAACCACTAAAGGCCATCATCGCCACCGCCGGAACCCAAATAGTACAATGTAATGTAATGATTCATTTAATTTTCTCATCCATTCTATTTACTCATTCATTCCATTCTTTCATACATTCCATTACCCCATACCAAACATACCCTTAATATTCTTATCTCAATAATTAAAATCTCATAAAAATTTAAAATTCAATACAAAAATACATAACTTCCCAACAAATACAAAAGCTTCAAGCCTTGGTCTTAAAGATACATCAACACGCTTATCAGTTCTCCTAAATTACACTTTTCCTCCACAATAAAAGTTAAACATTGGTATAAAGAAGTTTAAGCTCACTAGGAATCCAATAGCCTACTTTCTATGCTACACAAAAATGCCTACCTTGATATATTACCTTGATTTCTGGTAGACACATAGACAAGTTCACCTGAGTCCCTACAACATTTTGATAATGGCATCTTTGCATGGCGTCTATCATGTATCTTATTCCTTTAGCCTGTTTAATCGTCTTCTTTTTTCTTTCCAGAATGTAAGCTCTTTATAGCACCAATTACTTTATTTTCTCATTTAGTCAACTTATTTAGTAATCAATTCGTATGTAGTAGAAGATCTAAAAGACTAACCAATGATTCATTTAGAGCAATACAAAATAATGACGAATCGCTTAGGGATTATGTACGCAGATACAGTCAAGAATCCTTAGATATCTCAAATCTTAAGGTTACCACTACAATTCAAGCTTTTAAGATGGGGATGAAAAAGTATCTCCATTGAGCTTTGAGATTCATAAGACTCAAAGAGGATTAAATGATCCAAAAAAGAGTCAACATATCATCCAATTATACATGTTCATCTTAACTAAAAATCAGAATTCTCATCCTACAAACCCTATAGATCTAAATATTATTAAAAGAATGATAACTATAGAGCCAATGTTATGGAAGATGATGAGGATGACGAGAAACATCCTAGGATAACTGGTTACCTTTTTAGTAGTTGATGTTTTAGATCTTATGTTTGCAATGCAGGATCTTAGAGACAAAGAAGGATGACCAAGAGAAACGACAACACCACTGCTTGTGTAAGGCCCTAAATCTGGGAGTCCTAACGGTTGGTCAATCATACATAATTTATTATTGGAATTTAAACATTTGTAGTGGAAAACTTAAATCATCTAATCCATGTCATACATTTGGTCATAATAAACATTTGTCTTTAAACCAAAACATTCAAAGTGTGACTCTAAGTAAAACGATAGTTCATAAACAAGAATGTCGGTCTTTGGTTGCCAAGTAGCTTCACTCCCGTGCCCTCCTCAGCTTTCATCATTTCCCACCAAGTAATACGCAAACAAAGTCAGCGTTGTTGTGAGAGTGCTAGTTTTATACAATGTATAGAAAATATACTTTCATTTCTTTTAATGAACACACACAAATATCATTCATATCAGTCATATTGAATATTATATCATCATTTATTATGCTCATCATCTTCATTTCAGCCATTATCTTTCATTTTACATAAACTGAGGCTGCACAAAGCAAGGCCCCATCATCTGGTTGACAACAAATGTCAACCCCTACTAGTAGACATTTATCATGACAGCAAAACACTTAACATTTCTTTTCATTTAATTCCACTGTCATTCTTTGCATCCATTAATGTTCCATTTTGTTATGTACAATACTTTTTAGGATATTCATATCATCATATAATCATGGAGCATTATATGTTATTTTAGAAACCAAACATATAACAACTCATTCCATAAAAATAGTCACTTGAATAAAGGTCAACACCTAGTCAACACTTAGCTAAAATCCTTGGTAATAATACCCTAAGTTTTAGACGTGCGAGTAACAGTCAATATAAAAGCCTTTTAAGAAATTCAAATTCATTTGAAATTCGATTCGATATCTCTAGGTTTGATTTATAGATAGACAAACTTAACAAGTCATAACATGAATTACTATAGGCTTGCAATCAAACGTTCAACTAATAAACTGTTAATGCGGGATATAGCTGGTGTATATCAAAATCGTGTCATGGCAATGAAATGTTAACACTTTCATTAGTATCCACTTTAGAAAACTTTACCCAAATGATTAAACGTGAGTTACACATGCAAAATCAATAAAAGCGCTTTAAACGCATGCATGTCAGATTTACTAGTTTAAACGATATCGACTCATGGATTAACAAGTAAAGTATCAGTACTGGAATAATAGTATTAGTGTTTGTAGCAAGAAGCACATATAAATGGTTAAACGCGTTTAATGCGCGACATTAATGCATAAACTTGATGAGATAAATATAGCATGGATATTTATTCTGTGTATCGTTTGCCTTCATGAAATAAAAACTAAAATTCAACACAAAACATAATTATACACTATATGAACTGACATAATTTGAGAAAACCAAACCTTAACTATATAAACCTTTCTCTTCCTTTCTTTACAACTTTAGAATTTCATCAACAGAGGAAGAGAGTGGCGCCCGCCACCCCCTCCCCCCGCATCTTTGGTGACAATAATCGCACCGCTGTGGTGATGTTGCCCTCCTCCTCTCCTACTCATCCACAACCTTTGATTTCTAGGGACCATTCAACCTGATTTCCTCTATAAACTCAAGAAATCTGGCTAGATATAGGGTGGTGGTGGTCGTTTTGGTGGTTCTTGGGCACAATGGTGGCAACAACGGTTCTAGGGCCTTAGATGCGGTAACCAGTGCACTGGCGGAGCTTGAACATTCACGTATGGGGGGCGAGGGCGAAATTAATATTTTTAGGGGGGGCGAACTCGATATTTATATAAAAATTTACTCTACCGGGTCAAAAATTATCACTAGCGGACTAAAATTTAACACTACCAACGAAAAAAGGGGGGGGGGCGATCTCCTCTATACCTATCCTATGAACCAGTGGCCAAAATAACACTACTTTCTATCTGAAATGCCCCCGACGACCCTTTTGGTCATCCACGATGGCATCGGTGATGACTGAAGCTCTTATTCTTGTTCTTTCTATGATCCAAAGGTGAAGAGGATAATGGTGGTTGTTGATGTTTGCTAAACATTCGTGCGTGATGGTGGTGGTGATCTCAGTTAGGAAGCAACTGTGGATTTTGTTGGTATTTAAGGCGAGAAGCGATGTCGATGGTCGTGGTTCTCGACCTTAAAGGCGATGATATATGTGTGTCGACAATGGTTATAGCCATGGTTTTCAGATGTAATGATCAGGTCATGATGGTTGTGGTGGTCATCGGCCTAAAGTGGTGGCGATGGTGGTATGTGATAGTGGTTTAAGGCATCTATGGTAGCAGGGATGGTGTTCTAATCAGAGTGGCACCCACGTCTGTGAGTGGTGGTGGTGGTTGCCCTCAAGAATGTTGGTTGTGATGGACATATTGGTGTGCATAGTGCAAAGATGGTGGTGGTGATGGTTTATACTCCAACTAGATTTGACTGTTTTGATGAGTCCTAATCGATTAGATCCTGACTACAGGTGTGGTAATCGAATAGAGATGGTAAAATGGTTCTTAAATCATACGTTACAAAGACATTAATGATATTTGTTGATGTTATGAGTGAACTTCTACTATATTATGGCGTACAGGTAGCCGACATTGATAGTGGTACATGATGTTCGCAGTTCAATAGATCTTGCATCTGTTTTATTATATTCGTGCCAGACTATATCAAATAACTCAATAATTTGCTTAGTATTTTTATTATAAACCCTATGTGCTACTATGTTGGTTGAGTATCCAACAAAATAACAGTCATCTGGCTTTTAATCAAATTTTGACTTTGAATCAGATGTATGTACAAAGTACAACAACATCCAAATGTCTTAAAGTATTTGACTTTGGGCTTATGTTTAGAAAATATTTCATAAGGAGTCATATTTTGTTGTGTATTTATTAAGATATGATTCTAAACACGCACTATTAACAGCTTCAGCCCAAAAAATAAAGGAAGTTTGCCTGGTAATAACATTGTTCGAGCTGCTTCAATCAATGTTATGTTTCGTCTTTCAGCAACTCCAATTTATTATGGAGATCCTGCAAAGCTAAATTATCTAGCTATTACCTTTGAATCACAAATTCATTCAAAATATGATTGCAAAACTCCGTTCCATTATCACTTCTGATGCACTTGATTGTTTTTTCAGTCTGATTTTCCACGAGATTCATGAACTTTACTAGCAAATGAGGCGTTTCATCCTTTGTTGCTAAAAAGAGTACCCAAGTAAATCTGGGAAAATCATCAGTAATAAGCAAACAATATGCATGAAATCCCAAACTCAAAACACTCATAGGACCAAACAAATCCATGTGTAATAATTGAAGGATTGAGTAAATTTTGGTATGAGCAACTAATTTATAAAGGTTGTTTGCCTTTCGAACATGACAGACAATGTTTGATAAGTTGAAATTCTGTCAATGGTAAGTTCCTCTAACCAACTTATTCATGGTCTTAATGTTAACATGACCAAGACGATGATACCATAACATTGAATCATTTTTTGAGGCTTTTGATAACACACAAGACGTTGTTACAAATGAATGTGAACCATCATATCTAACAGGTATATGTCTTTGTCTCACGGAGTTCTAAATAAAATCCATTCGTTAGGAATTACAAAACCAGGTTTTAAAATTAGACATTCTTTATCAGTGACGTGTGTTGAATACTGTTTGTCACAAACATGAGAAACACTTAACAAATTATGTTTTAACTCTTCAACAAAACTAACATCTTCAAAGCTTAACACATAGTTTGTCACTATGTCTTTCTTTGTGATTTTACCTCCTTTATCCCCAACAAAAAATAACATAACCACCATTGTAAGGTTGAACACTTTTTAATAGTGATATGTTACCCGTCATGTGCCTAGAATAACCACTATCAACATGTCATACGCTATTAATGACTTGTCTTGCTTGTTCCTACACATATGAATGGATTTAACCATGTTTAAGAACCCAAGCCATTGTTGACTTGAGAACATTGTTTTCATCCAAATATGATACAGACTTCCAAAACATATATCGTTTATCATAAAAACATAATCATCAACGACATTAGAATCCAACTTTTTGTCTTTTATTTTCCATTATTGAATGGTTTTGTCAATTTTGTGACAATGTTCATTAACATATTTTCATATGATTGAAATTGATTTCATCAACACTTTGACATTTCTTAATTCTGTTCCTTATTTCCAAATCAGTTTTTGTCATAGTTTGAATGATTTGAAATTTTATGAAACCGTGCATTTACAAAATACTATTTTCTATTATGGAAAATAGAATTATAATATCTTTGTTTTTTTGTTTATTGATGTTGATAAATACAATTTCTAGCCATATGATTTAGCTTTTCACAGACATAATAACATGGTTTATGATACACATTATGCACTCGTGTATTGCCCTCAAACTATTTATGATAATCATCAAAGTTATCATAATATCCAGGTTTAGTATTTCTTTGACATTGTGATTCTTTAACAGTCTCTCGTTTCTTTCTTTAATCAAGAACATTCCTACCTGAATCCGAAAGAGTTGAGGTATTTTTGCTTATCAGTTGATTATTACCTGAAGCAGATGAGGCATGCACTGTAGCTTTAACCTTATGATACATTGTCACTGGAATTAGACTAGTTTCGATGACACCTTATATACACACATCTTGTTTCACAGGGATATCATTATTAGGAATTTTACTTTTAAAGAAGTGAGTATTCATTTTCTTAAAAATATAATCTTCATTATCTATATTATCTTTTAAAATAAATCTGTTCTTGAAATTAATTTTAAAGTCAGATAATGATATTGTATTTTGATTTCCTTCATTTTCTTTATGAATGATTTTTGCTTTTAACTTCTATGTTTGTTGGACTCAGTAGAACAATTAGTTGTAGAAACATAAACGTCAGACTTTTCATTGATTGATAGTGATGATTTACAAGAAGATAACTTTTCAATACAATTATTACTATTATTATTATTATCTAAAAATCTATTTCATCATCACTATGCCAATATTTAACCAAACCATTTATCTTCAAACTTTTTGCAAAAGGGTTAACATCATTAAGTTTAATTTCTATTCTTGTGATTGGATCAACAGTCAAACAAATATCAACCAAAAGTTTTAAGTCACAATTTGGTTAAAATCCCAAACCATAGGTTATGTCTTCATCAGTTGTGGTAACTGTTGAAGGTAAACATGTGTAATCATGATTAATTGGTGGAGTAATTTTGGAATATCCAATACCACTTTTATCACCATTAATCTTTTGAGTCATTTATGATTTGATTATAACTTCTACAATGTTTGAATAAAGTTTAAACTTTTCAACCGTGAGTTTTAAAGTTTATTTATTTTCAAAGCTAGATCATTATTACGTGATGTCAAATCATTAATTTTACAGTCTTTATCATAAAGATTAAGCTTTAATTAATAAATTGATTTGTTTAATCCTTCTAGCTTTTCTTTGATGTTGAAGTTTTTTACTTCTAAAATCAAGTGCTCGTTGTGAACTTCAGTCTTTGTAGATTCTTCAGATATTTCTTTCACCATAAAAACTTTATAAACTTACCTTTTCTCACAAGTTTTCATTCTGCTACTATTGCTGGAGAGATCTCGGTAGCATTAACAACTTGAGTATGAGCTGGTGATGGAGTCTTCTCAACAATAATGGAATGTAAGCTTTCCTTCTCTTGAATAGTTGGAGTGTTCTCAACAACTTTTTCTTCAATTTCATCCTCAACAACTTTAGTCTTCATCTCTTGTGCTAGAGTAGTCTTAACAGCAGATTCAGAAATAACATTTTCATCATCCTTGATTACTTCACCTTTAGCAAACACACCTTCAAGTAGATCACTTGATACAAACTCAGCAAACAAATTTTCTTTAACTTCTTCTTCATTAACTTTTATATCTTCCAACAGAGCTGTGGATAGTTTGAGATCCAGTATCCCATTTGGTATGACCAGTCATAATCTCCATTGGTCATAGATACTAAAGATTTGTTGTTAGAAGAACTGGCCATATTACTCTTGGATTCAACCTCGTCTGTCACCATTTACTTACCACTGTCACTCTGATTTGCCTTTGATTCTATGTATTCCCTAGCAAAAGGCCTAGGTTGGTCACAGTTGTTACACCTTAATTTTTTCTTATCAAACCCAATCTCACTAGAGTTGTTTACTCCAAACATTTTCCTTCCCGTTCATATTGCAAAGTTCTTTGGCCTACCACCATAGCCAATTGGTACTTAATTTTATTCTCTTCAACATCATCTGGGTTAATTTGTTGTAAGACAACAACCAGGATATTTGGTGCGCTCAGTCTTCCAGCCATGAATGCTTCATAGCTAGAAATGAATGTTGTAAACAAGGCAAGATGTTATTTGGCAATCAGAATGTTTTGTTTAGATGGGTTGGACTTGACAACAAAAGCTTATTGAGTATGATGTGAAGGCTGAATGATAAGAGTAAGTTTGTGGCTGAGAGGATAAGTGTTTAGGCTGCATGGAAGATAATTGATTTGGATTAGGGACTTGGAAATGAGGGACAAATGTCTCTTCGATAATTAGAATGACAGGGTTTGCTAACTATTATTGCTGACACAGTTGTGAGTAACTCACATAGTAATTAGGATTACTTGCCATCTTAGCATACAACGTATATAGTTGCTTCAGCTCCCATTGTGTTTAAGTGATTTGTAGCTTTTTCTCATCCATTTCATAAGATTTTAATGTAGAAATCAGATCACTGAAAGATAATGTAATCAGATCTTTGGTTCTCTTGATGGTAGTGAAGTTGTCGTTCCAACTGTAAGGTAGTGAATTAAATAGCTTCTTATAGAGCTATATTCTCCATAGATATTCCTTCACTTTTCTTTTGATCTTGACATTTGTGCTTCCAATGTATCTCCATGTACATGCTTGAACATGTTGAATTCTTGATTCGGCAAATCTTTCCGACTCTCTCTGATATATTTATTTCCCATAATTTGTTCATCCATGACATCACATAAGACTTTGGCTCCTCTAAATTCTTTAAATTTCTTTGCTATTTCAGTAGTCAGAGCCATAGTGATCGTAGCATAAGCTTTATCATTAAGTTCAAACTTTTTCATGTCTTCCACATCCAACAAATGTTTATGTTTCTGAACCAACTCTCCTTTTTCATTTGAATATACAGGAATATATGGTCCATATTTGATCGAACATAATGTCCTTGGTTTGGTGTATATGACATGGTTCTCTAAGTGGTACACCTAGTCTGGATAATCATCTTCACTCAGAAGTCTCGGAGGCTTAGTGCTTGTACCAATCTCATTTTCAAGACTTAAGGTAATAGTTGATTCTTAAAATTAGCCATTTTTGAAAATTAGAAGTTAAACTTTTTCTCATATTCTTGAAAACTGACCTTCTTGCTCGAGTACCAAAGAAAACAAACTTATCGTCTAAACTTCTCGCGCGACTGCTGAATTTAGCGATTAGTAGAACTTCTCATGTAGACAGAGTCTTTTGTAACAAACTTTTGCAAGTTTCCGGACTCTCACATGGAAGATTAACTTCGCACATGCGAGAACTAATTTTTCTCACAACCAATTCATTGCATTTTGAAGTTTCAACCTCAATCTTTTCATCAATTTATCAAAAATTAAGTGCTTAAGCTTCAAAATAATTATTTAAATTTAACAAACTTTTGCAAGTTTCCGGACTTCTCACATGGAAGATTAACTTCGCACATGCGAGAACTAATTTTTCGCACAACCAATTCATTGCCATTTCGAAGTTTCAACCTCAATCTTTTCATCAATTTATCAAAAATTAAGTGCTTAAGCTTCAAAATAATTATTTAAATTCAAATTCGATCCTAATTGTCTCTAAATGATTCAGTTAACTCCAATTAAACCATGTAATCAACTTCACTTTGTCAAACGAGCTTGTTTTAGATCGTAACACCTTCAAATTGACCACAAAAGTAGAAATCAATGCGATCTATAAGATGAAATCGAATTTATAACTTAAAAACTCTTCAAAACTTTTCAATCTCTAATCCAATCGATCTAGAGCACTCATGACTCTGATACCAATTATAAGGACCTTGAAATTCGATAAAGATCGATCTTGTGAGGAGAATGCAGAATGTAATCACTCATCGAATAGTAACTAGAATGATTAAACAACAATATGAAAAAGATTCAAGCAACACATGTAAATAAACTTAGATTTCTTTTGCTCTTTGATTGAAAATTGCACAAGTTTCGCACAAATTAGGAAATGCATGTTATTACATTGAAAGCAATCTATTTATACTAAACACAAGAGTTCTCGTGTGACACCCTACATAAATCCCACATCGGCCGTGGACAAGAGAGAATCCTGATTCATAAGGAATGTCTGGTCTCTAATATCATTAACGCATTTTAGGCGTATTGGCTGTGGATAAGATGAGAACTTCACAGTTAAGTATGCTTAGGTGGCCGCAATCAAGGGATGGATAACCCATGGGAAGTTTTCACCCGGGCAACCAAAATCAAATCCGTGAGCTCCTTGTTGGCAAAATGAACAATATTGGTGGTACGAGGGACCGGGTGTTACATCTCGAGCGAGATATAAGTTCTCACGCGGATCAAAAGTTCTCGCACGACTTTCTTGATCTTTAATATCTACTTTTGATTCCCTGAGACTTTAGATTCAATTCCTACAGATAGTTGATATCCATTTATTCAAGATCACCTGGATGAATACACTCCAAATCTTCTTTAGAGAGTTGAAAAATGTTAGCTTGGTCACTGATAAAAGTAGAGTTTGTGGGATATGATTGTGAAGATGATGATGAAGCTGGTTGATTCCATTGGTGAATGATGGTGACAATTGAGATTCAACAGTTGAACGTTTAGGGTAGGTGATCATAGGTGCTTGTAAGTTACCATAAGAGTTTGATAGACTTAGGAGTGGGAGTGATAATGAACTGGCTTATGAATAGGGGCCATGAGAGCTAATGACTTTAAGGGGTTTGGAGATATACCCAGTGATTCTTCATATGCATCCATCTCCATCAAATAAGCACTGAGCATACCATATAACTCCTCAAGAGTCATTGTTTTCAGATTCTCAGTTCTTCTAATAGACATGTCTTTGGTAAGTTTCTTAAGAACTTTTTGAGAATATCAGTATTCTTCATATTTAATCTAGCTTCATGTAGAGATTCTAGAAGTTCAACATATATAAGATATGTAGCCGTCATGGTTTCTCCCCTAATGAAACCAAAATTTCAAACTTCTGTTTCAAGACATCTCTTTTGTTTTCCTTCATGTCCTCCGTTCCTTCAAATCTGGCCTTCAAAACTTTCCATAACTTTTGAGTAGTTGTGAATTTCTTGAAGCCATGCATGATGTAGTTGGGTATACTCAATCTGATCAGCTACATAGACTTTGAATTCACATCCATTTTCTTCAGATCTTCATCTGAGTAGTTTGTAGGATCTTTGGGAATCATCGCTCCACCTTCACCAGCAGCTTGGACCATGGGGACATATGGTCCATTCAGAATTGAGAACCAAAGTCTTATGTCTTGATTCCTTATGAAATCCACTATTCGGATTTTCCAAGTATCAAAATCATTTGGAGTAAACATGGGAGGTATGGTCTGAGT